>OU426917.1:14782054-15982054 GCA_911387795.2 Apamea monoglypha
AAATCATTCATATTTTGAAACTATATGAGTGAATCTTTAAATAAGTCACTTACATTTGTTTACTCAGTATTGTAATAACTGGAGTTATACTTATCAATTACAGAGTTTAATTAAAATAGGAAGTTGTACGAATTAGGGACAATTTAAATCACTACCAGCAGTGTGTTCCAGATTGTAACTTTTTCAGGTAACTATTATAGTAGAAAAAAAAATGCAAATTGATATATATATTTCGATCTCCTTTACTCCTTTCCCGCATGAGTAGAGCTTACACTGCAAACAAAAAAATATAGAATTGACTCAAGGTATATGATATGAGCTCAACTGTCACTAATGCGACACAATTACTTTTCTATCGTTACCAATGTTAATACCTAACAGACGGGGGTTAGCTCAGTCAATTATTATAATTTGAACTTAACACCTGCCTCCTCTATGGTCCTGAATATTGGCTTAGGACATATTGTAACCATCGCTTGTTCCCACTTGCATCTTACCTATTTATTTTGTGAGTCCATAAAATTATCTGAATGTTGGGTAGTGGAAGCTAGATCCAGTGGGGTAATTGTGTAACACACTAACAGTAGCATTGGGTTTCATTTAACATTCATTGCATTATTTACGTTGTTGCCCAGACAAATTCGAACATTTGAAGCAATGGATTAGCAATTTACTTCAAAATTATTCAGATTGTGACTGATAGTGTTACGTAATTAGGGTGCTGGATCCGGATTAGTATCTATTAGAAGATAATAAATTCATTTATATTTCAGAATAAATCGTCGATAGGCTGGAAGGATGTTACCTTCATGCATTATCGAATATGATGTACACTACTACTTCCACGAAGAAATAATTTTAAACAAGATGTTTAAATATTTTTTTCTTACATTTCAGTTGTTGAATACTATCTGTAATTGTACCTACTATATAAGACATTCCTCTAAAACCAGAACCTCTGAGTTTATAATTTGTAGTTCTAGACAATAAAGTGTTGACTTTAATAATTTTACGATTTGTTTTTATTATTAGTATTGTCCTAACTTCATACAATTATTTTGTCTGTTATCTATCATTCACTGCTGATTATAGGCATGTATATATTCATACATCTACCTTAACTGCCCGTTGGTCTCATGGTCAGCACGACTGCTGAGCGTGGGTCATGGGTTCGATCCCCAGGTCTGGCAGTGTTACTGGGTTTTTACAATAGGATTTTCTCAGTAAGGGTCAGTTCACACCGAGACCGACTTTAAAAGAGTGACTCAAAATATACTTTATTTTCTACACGAAAAGGTACACATTGCATTGTGAGAGTTCAGAATACGTTGCGCAGTGCAGTAGGTCGTTTTAGTGTGTGCGCGCAGCGTCGCGTCTCGGTGTGAACTGACCCTAACAGCCCGGAGTTTGGAAGTTGGCGGGTTTATCCCCCGTGCCTTAAGCCGTTGGTCCTGCGCCTGATCTCCGGTCGTCTCGGATTGCCGTTCCATCAGACTATGAGAATGAGGGAAGAGCGAGTGCACCTGTGTCTGCGCATACATTTGTGCACTATAATATCTCCCGCGTAGTTGGCTAGTCTCCTTTGAGATTGGCTGCCGTGGCAGAGGACTATTACATCTACTTTACTAGACCAAGCAGAATGGCCACGAAAGATATTTTTACATGCAGGTGTATCTGTACAAAAAACCTTATAATTATCATCATCTCTCCTGCCCTTGTTCCATGTTACTTGGGGTCGGCGCAATACGTTTTCTTCCATTCTCCCCTATCAATCGTCACGCTATCATTCGCTCTATTGATTCCATCTTTTCTTTGGCCTTCCTCTCCCTCTCCATCCATCAACATTTATATTCATCACTCGTTTAGCCACGTGCGTTTTCTCCCTCCTCATCGCATGCCCATACCAAGCTAAACCATTTCCTTTCAAGTTTTCTGTCACTGGCACCACTGTCAAACTTCCCCTTATAGTTCGCTCATTTCTTACTTTAAACATTTTCCTCACTCTACACACATCCATCTCAACATTCTCATCTCTGGAGCGTGCAATCAATATTTTTTTTTCAAAGGTCTCCCAAAACTTTCCAAAAACTCACCGACACGTAGTCGGCGTCACCGCGCGTCGGTTTGTTTGGAATAGTTCGGATGTTTGCTAAGTGAGTGCTAAAATCGCCGTCCCCATTATCTATACATAAAATAAATCTGTAGAAGTGAAAATTCTGTACATTGAAAATATCAAAAAAATAAATGGCACTAGACCGACACCGAACCCAAAAATGTGATTAAAAAATTTTTTGTCTGTCTGTCTGTTTGTTCAGGCATCACGCAAAAACTACCGGTTCGATTACGATGAAACTTGGTATAATTATTCTTTAATATCCTGGACACCACACTGGGTACTTTTTATCCCGGAAAAGTATATACAATAAAAAACAAACTTAATTTTGCGGTTCGATCCCTAGATCCGATTACTGTATCAACCGCAAATAATAAGTTTGTCGTAGGTTACGTCACCTGCAGTGGAGTTCACTAAGGGGCGCTGCACACGGCTAAGATACTATAATATTTTATCTTAAGATACAATATCGCAAAATCCCTAAAAACTAATATCTTAGTTTTTAGGGATTTTGCTTATTTATTGAGTTTAGATTAGTTATCATCAGAAATAGGTTTATTTATGTAGGTAGGTAGGTATTTTATTTTCAGTTATTGAGTTTTTTTTTTTTTTAATTAGGTAGGTACTTAGGTTTCCTTTTATAAGGCGTAGACGTAAATAATAAATAATGATTAAGATCTCATAATTCATTCATTTCTGAATGAATTATGAGATCTTAATCATTATTTTCAAAAACAACTACCTTTTGAAGAGTGAAGTGGGGTCTTAAAAAATAACAGATTTGACTAAATGCGTATGAAAATGAAAATATACACGCTAAGTACTTATATAAAAAACATTTTTTTTTATTTTTGTTTGTTTGTTTGGTGCGGCTAATCTTCGAAACGCCTGGACCGGTTCTGACGGGACTTTCACTGGCAGATAGCTGATGTTATGGAGTAACATAGATTTAATTATTTAAACTTTTTGCATACAAAAAAGGTACAAAGGCTGACTTAATGCCTTAATAGGCTGTATAGGCTACTTTTTGTTTCGGTAGCATGTTCCCGTGGGATAATTTCCGACATCCACGCGGGCGAAGCCGCGGGCAGAAGCTAGTACGTAATATGTTGGGAGAGTTATTGGCGTGTTACAACTGGGACGCAGCTTTAAAAGGTTCAAATAAAATGATAAAGTATTTTTAAAGACTTTATTTGTGCGATACAATAGAATGACAGTATAGTAGCTTGCTAACACAGTAATTCAACATAACAGACAACTGCTATGAAAGAAATTATAATATCAAACAATGAAAATAATTTAACATGATTTTATCATTATTGAACTAACATAATAACACAATACACTACAAAAGAAAATTAATTAATAATTGTTTACACATACTCAAACGTTAACCAACAGGATTGAAAAATCCTGAGGATAATATGGCCCCAATCAAGTTATAGTTTGTTTAGAAAAATTATAAATATGGAGAGGAGTGTTCAAATTCGAACATGAAAACATTTTCACAAACATTAACGAGGATAAAACTATGTGACTTCACAATTTATACACAGATTAATGATTCTTAAGAATTACGTGTAAATAAAATATTTCAACAAAATGTTCACATTTTAGGCGACTAGACCAGGTTGTCAAAAAACAGCCAAACGTCTAAACTTTGGTTTTAAAATATGTGTTACATATTTTGATACAACATCGTCGAATAACAAAGTTAATCTTATAATATAAATAGGCCATTGATGGCAGTGAGTTAGTATTTTATAAATAATACAATAAGTTACTTGTTGAAATATTATAATTTATTAATTCTAAGGTACATCCTAAGCTCGGGCAAAGTGAAAAATTTACTATAAATATTGGCATCACTAATTTCTTCATGTGACTTGGAATTATATGGAATACTTTGTGAAATATTAATCTAAAATAATACGAGTGAATTATAATAATAATCTGGAAACTGGTAACTCTTCCATGCAAGTAAAATACTATGAAAATAATGTAAAATACTTTAAAAATGTAATTTCAACCTAAAAGGAGGAAGACAAAAAGTATTTGAGCCCTTTTTAATTCAACACAACAGAAAAAGCAAACTTGTATATTTTCACCGCTGCTCTCAGAACGGTGAAGGAAATACGTAGACATGTGACATCTACCAACCCGCACTGGGCCCGCTTGGTAGATTACAGCCCACTCTCTCGAAGAGAGGAGGCCTGTGTCCAGTGGGAACATTATAGGCCGATTATGTATATTTTCATATTTTCAGTATTCTCTAAGTAAGCTAGACATTCGAAATAGTACCATTGAATTAATAATCTGTTTACAGTCTTACCCATTTAGTTTTAGTCTAAGAATATTCTGTTCTTGTCCTTAGGACGTTTCCAAGTGGAAGATTTTACTACAGATCGTCACACAAATAACGTTTTTCATAAAGGCTACCATGTGTACTTTAGCACTATTAAAAACTACCCTATTATTTTGTAAATATCTATAATAACACAATATTATTATTTTTACTACTTTTATAACAGCCAACGCTAAGGCAAGTAAACCTGTACATTAGATATAAAAGCCAGATTTAAAAACGTATAAATAACTACCACAGATTAAAAAAAATATTATTTACTCAGAGACGCCACTTAAAACTAATGAATCGTTAACTCTTAGTTGACAAGTAAAGTTTATTGGTCAGTCAATATATACTTGTCAATTAAAGTTCATGTTTGATAAATTTGCAGTCAGTCCAAAATATGACAGATTAAAAAACTTTCAATTTTGTTGACATGTGCTAAAATAAACTTGTCAATAAGGTTAATGATGTATAATTTTTAAGTGACTTTTAGAGTGCTGCAGTTGCTGATGTTTAATTGCATGAGAAACATTACTCACAACGATGATAATCCTTGTAGTTATTTATACGAAAAAAAAACTAGCCAATAATTTTAAACACATCAGATTGATATTGGAACATTATTAAATCTCGCAACACTTTCAGACATGCAGCTGCATGCATTAGTATAAATACTTTCCTAGGTAATCAGATTAGGATAATAATCATTAATTTCTGGAATGGTTTATATTTACAATATCTACCATGTTTCGATAATAATCAGGATCAGTTATATTTATATGAACATTGTGTACTACCTACGTACTTAGGTACGACAATTGGTCGTGATTTATATAGTTTACAATATAAAAAGAGAATTAAACACTTCTTTCGGTGAATATACGCGTGTCAAACATTAAAATTACGTGTCACGGAGTAATGAATAAATTGAGTGATAACGGGCGGACACATTACATTGCCATAAAGTTCGGTGACAAGGAATAGATGCGCATTTTCACTGGGCCTTGAATGCTAGTAATTTCGTGCAATGCGAATACAATTTGCAGTACTCGAGAGTAAATTTTTAATAATTCAATCAAGCAAATTGAATTTGAAGTCCGTCTCAAAAACTGGGTAACTTTTCTGCTGCTGTCAGCAAGAGACGGAAATAAAAGTTTACACTCCATTCGTTAATCCGGGATCCGCCGATCAGTGATACATATAGATTTTGTAAGTAAATGCCATATAAATACTTATAGGTGCTGTGTGTGTTGCGTTTAGTCGGTCGGTGGCGGCATGGCGGCCACGATGGCCTTCATGACGGCGGCGGCGGCGAGGGCCGCGTGCGGCTGCCACTCCTTGCCGCGGGTCCCGTCACGGTAGTCGGATATGCCTGGGGGAAAAAAAGCAAATATTTAATCTCTAAATAAGAACATTTCACTTGTCAATACAGGACAGCAGAACGACTACAGATACCAGGATTTTTGTTTTTTTTTTTTACAAAATTTCAACTTGGCTTATCTCAGTGTTTCAATTTAAAGATACGGAAGCGTGGAAATGCTGAAGGCAGCACTTTGTCGAGAATGAGGTTGAATCCTACAAGACCACGTTTGTGTAACACCTCTGTCGAAACTCTGAATACCTTGCTAAAGGAGGTCATATTAACAACTAACTTTGTTTTCCATATTTAATTTATTACTTACATTTCCCTGACACGTGGAATATGTCTATTGACGAAAAAACAACATTTTCGCACTTACCTCTAATAGAAACAAAGCAATCCTTCCTGTTCCCGATGACACTGTCGAGCACGGCATCTAGCTCACAGTCGTATGCCAGCGCGCGCGCATGCGCGGCGAAGGCGGCGCGCGCCTCGCCCGAGCCGCTGACGGCGCGCCCGCCCGCCACGGGGGACAAGTGTACGCGGAGCCCGCCGGCTTTCCTGTCCCTGAAATATTACACAATTTTATTTAATTAGCATTATAAATGTATAGAACACACACAAAATTATATGTGTATCTACAGGGTGGCCCATGAAAAATAAATCAATATTGTCAACACTGACAGTTTAACACACATTTGTAATTATGCTTATTGCTCTGCTAACCCTTCATTTAAGTTGAATGATGTAGGCGAGCAGGATCAGGATTCATAAATCGATCAAAGGAGAAATGAGATAATGATGTTTAGTAGTAGATACCTAAGTAATGATGTTTAGTAGTAGATAATTCATTACTTACTACTAAACATCATTAATGTTTAGTAGTAGATAAATAAGTAATGATGTTTAGTAGTAGATAAGTAATGATGTTTTTTGGTTTCTGTCTCGTAGGTCCAGTGGGTGTAAGCACGACTGCTGAGCGTGGTCCTAGTCCTAGGTTCGATTCCCAGCTTTGGAAGCGTGTTATTGGGTTTTACCACCTGGAGTTTCTCAGTAGCAGCCCGGAGTCTGATTTGTGCCCGGCTGATGGCGATAGGCTCGCCCCCTATTACATCGGACTTAAACATAACTGGCGAAACGTGGGTGTAAGATAAGTACACCTCTGCCTAACCCTTCGGGGAACACAAGCATGATGTTATGAATTGATAAACCGATCGAAAGCAGAAATGAGATACCTACTAATGATGTTTTGTAGTTTGACCACCCCGATAGTCTAGCAGTCGTAAAACGCGACGGCTAATTATGGAGTCCTGGGATCGATTCGCATGTCAGGCAGTAGGCATAAGAGAAGAGGCCTGTGTCCCAGCACTGGGAATGTGGTGTAGGTTGATTAAGATCAGGTACTGTTTTTGGGAATTTCCTAGTGGGCTCACCTGGCCACTAAGAATGAAGCAGGCAAAATGGGGGTGTACTTTACAACCTACCCCTTCGCCGTTCGAAATACAAGCGGGGTGTTATGTGTAGTAGTTTTTATGCTCTTACTACTCAGGTCACTAGGCTACTCCAGTTCATACAGTATGTTGTTGTTGTTGAGTAAACACAACAATCTAGAACCTACGCGCGAACTGAACTAAGTGCGTCATAAACACGGATAAATCTGTCTAAAACCGTCTAATCCTAACGTCTGGTTAGCCCCAATCATACCTTCTTGATATCATTTTCCTTTGAAACTAAAGTATTTTGAACAATCCTGTTTATTTCAGGCTTATCTTAAACAACAAGCCATATTTGTAAACATTTATGCGTATGGAATATCCCGCCCGGTATGAATGGGTTTTCACAGGATATTCTTAGTAATTTATATTGCAGGAATATTGGTATAATAATACATTTCAGTGACATAAGAGTACATAATGTTGGGACCAGTTCGTAACATGATTCATTTTATACAAGACTTGTATTATTCCATAATTACTTCAGATTGTGTATCTGAAAACCTCGACCCTGTTGGATGAGGAAGGAACACTTATTCTTGTAATTGTTAATGTTGCGAATGATGGATTATTTTCAATTTAATAAGGATAAGGAAGTCAAGCAGGCGCTTTACTTTATGTAAATTATTTCATCACCACTGCTCTCAAAACGGTAAAGGAAAACATAGTGAAGAAACCGGCATGTCCTAGAACCAAAAATTCGAACACATGTGACATCTACCAAACCGCACTGGGCCCGCGTGGTGGATTATGGCCCATTCCCCCTCACCGAGAGGCCTGTGTCCCAGCAGTGGGAACATTATAGGCTGATTATGAAGAGGAAATCACTCCAAAGCGTTATCAAACTCGGCTAAAAGATTGAGTAACCATTTAACCTCTAGTGGTGATTGAAAACGTTATCACATCACTATCGAATCATGAGTAGTAGTATTGTAGTTATTGAATATGGCGCGGCCGTTTATTTAATCTACCGAGACCGCGATTGGACAGTCAAGTTATATTAAGTTTGCACTTAAACTGTAATGTTTTTATGAAATAAACATTATTATTATTTAATATGAGCTCTATGCGGTTTTTCGGGAACATTGAAGAGTTCGTATCGACACGAGACAAGAAAGACGGTTTGTTTACATGATTTTCACACACAGGTTGGCAGCGGGTCTACTCCGAAGTGGTATCGGCCGAGTGTTCGGCCGTTTCCTGCTACGAAGTTACTATTTGGTTCGGTCGGTGCCGATCCTACACGCCTACACTCTTTCGAATATAGACCGACCACACTGTGGTCCCGACCCAACTGAGCCGATCTGAACGTTTTTTCGCATTTTTCAATAATATTCGGTTCGGCCATGTGTCGGTCCGATCCGAACATTCGCACTTTGCACTTCGTCACACCCCCCCCCCCCCCCCCTGTACTAGGCAATGCAATTTTGAAAGTAAGTAAGTATACATACACTTGATCTCCCTGCGGTGCCGGGTGCGACACTTCGATGTAGGCTCCCTCGCCGATGTCCACACACAAGCGGTCCGTGGCACCTTCCGGAGGATCCCATCTACCAGGCACGCCTCGAAGTCGCTCCAAACCTATAAAAAATATATAAAGATAAAAGAACCCAAAAAAACAGAAATGTTATGGTTGTAAACTCAATAATCAGAGAGATTTTCGATAACGGTATAACTTTAACAAACTGAAAATTCTTGGGTATAATTTGAGTTAGGTCCAGAAAACAGCTACTATAGAAAGCCCGTTAAAATCAGTCCAACTATTTCGGAGATTAGCCGCAACAAACAGACAGACACAAAAAACATATTATAAGATGGTTTCCCCCGGAAGGGAGTGTCAAGACTCTAACTGACTAAAACCCACCCATGTTCCTTCCTTCGCCCTTTATGTTCCGGGGTAGCGGTAACCCTTTCGGACAATCCCGCTGACCGGTTTCCCCATTACAACATAATAAAACAGGCTACATGATAGAACTACGTGTGTGTTTAGTAGTAAAAGTGAGTCGACTTCTTTGATGTCATACAAAACAGCGCTGAATCAGAATGACATTTCGAATCTGTATCATACCTAGGGGCTACCCCGTACCCGACCGCATAATAAATACACCTGCGATCGATTTTCAAACAGAAGCTCAAACAAGAGCAATACAAATGTGATATATACAATCTATATCGTATGCTGCTCCGGTTGACGTCGTTACGTCAACACCGGCTGTCGCTGAAAACCAGCGCTGGGCTGTCTCGTATAGGGTCTTAGTATTATGCTGAGCGATGGCCGTTTTGCGTGGATGTAACGCATGTTTTCCCAAACTTGTTATATTATTTTTGTGTTCGTATTCTTTTTATGCGTCATATTTATCGCGAATAAACGTATTTTCTTTCTTTATTTCTGATAAAGTGTTGCTATGCATCTATTTACGTTTTCCTGCAGGTAATCAGTAAACTCACAGGAAACAGACCAAGCCTATTTTTGCTTTGCTAAAAATATGCAAAGAATTTTAAAACAAACACCATTATCTTTAATGGTGTTTGTTTAGAGCTCATAAAGATATTTCCGTAGCACACATTCTGCAATGTCTAGGAAACAAACATCCATCTTTTGAAGGTAACGAACGGCAAAATTGGCCACATTGGCCACCTGTTTTTCCTTTGAGTCAAATTGAGACGGAAAGATAGCTAATAAAAAAGCTTATACGCAATACCGATTATAAAAATGGATTGGTGCGCATTGTCAAAATGTACTTTAAACAACTACTTCAAACATCATCTGCCTAGCCTCTGCCCAACTATTTTGGAGTCGGCTTCCGGCTAGACTGGAAGCCGACTCCAACATAGTTGGGCCATAGTTGGGCTGAATACCAGTATTTTACATGGAGCGACTTATCGATTATCTGACCTCCACAACCCAGTTACTGGGTAATACGATACCCTTTGGTAAGACTAGTTGTCAGACTTTTGGGCTTCTGACTACCCGTAACGACTGTCAAAGATCCACGAATGACAGCCGGGACCAACGGCTTAACGTGCTTTTAAATCTTGCATAAAACGCACACTATGCAGCCAAGCATCCCCACAACCCCCCAGCCTGACAACCAGTCTTATCAAGGCTTATCTTGTTACTCAGTAACTGAGTTGGGGAGGTCTGATTGGCAGTCGCTCCATGTAAAATCATCACCGGTTAGACTGGAAGACGACCCGAACATGTTTGGCTAGGCAGGTTGATTGAAGTTATATTGCCTGTAATCGTCGATCATGCAGCGCAGGAGATCATTGGGAAGTCCCCATACATACAGCTGTGAAAGCTATTATATCGCTTGATGTATCGAATTCTCAACGTAGAACATTTAGACTTACCTTCGCTGACGAACGCATCCCAAAGAGGTTTAGCGTTGCTCAGACGCACGGCAATATCTTGGAGAAGGAAGTCTGCAGGCTTGTAAGGTTTCACCTCATAGTCCCAACCTCCTTTTGCATTCTTTTCGGCTTTCTCGCAGAATATGTACACGTATCTGTAAACAAAAATATTTAATTTAAAGAAGGCTGTATCAAGGCATGATTTTATATGTTTCGAAACGTGGCTAGTTGAGCTTGTGGTTAAATAATAACAGCCGCATGATCTATCTTCAAGGTTAACCAACGCTTGCAGAGGTCGGTCCATGGATGGGTGACCATCCCTTACATAGACCTCAGAAGCCAGGGGTCAGAGATGTGAAGGTCAGATAGACAGTCGCTTAATGTAGAATACTGGTGTTCAGCTGCATCCGGTTCGACTGGTAGCCGGCCCCAACATAGTCGGGAAGAGGCTAGGCAGAGGAATTTAATAACGTAAGACATCTTTTATCCGTGAAATGAAATTGACTATTGACCGTTTTTGTAAGACAAGATTGTCAAAAAAAAAAACAAAGTAAATCTGCTTCTAAAAATTTCTGGTTAGTAAAATTTAGCCAACAGTAGTACCTACAATAAAATTGAATCAATCAAACCACGACAATTGCGGTGAACCAATGACTAATATTTAATTAGGTACATGACATTACAAAATAAAACCTACATAAAAGGATAGCTTTCGCAAATTATAACCGCAAGCAATTTCCCACGCAATTGTCAAACAATATGATAACAAACAGAATGACATAGAGCAAGTACAGAAGCCAGCAGGTCAAGCTATCCGAAACCGACAAATTTTCCCAATCAATCTTGAACCTTAATACTTTAGCGATAAAGTTGAAAACCTATTAAAGAAATTTGACAGATTGTAGAAGCTTGATGTGCTGGCGTCTGTACTTAGGTACAATTGAATCTTGTCAACGAGGGTCAGACAGTGTCAGCGGTCAATTACTATTCATCGGGCATTTAGAACGCCTCCCACCCATTCTTACATAATTTAGAACTCCCACGCTCATCACCGTATACAGAGCTGTAGAAAAATCAATGGAATGTTATACTATCGTTTAAATTTGACAGATTGTACTCGTAGAAGCTTGATGTGCTGGCTTTGTACTTAGGTACAATTGAATCTTGTCAACGAGGGTCAGACAGTGTCAGGGGTCAATTACTATTCATCGGGCATTTAGAACGCCTCCCACCCATTCTTAAATAATTTAGAACTCCCACGCTCATCACCGTACACAGAGCTGTAGAAAAATCAATGGAATGTTATACTATCGTTTAAATTTCCTTATTTGATGTGGCCTCAGATAACGTTTGAATAATCAGGCCAAATACAGCGCATCTGCGGAAGTATGAAATTGGACAAACGAGTCGTTATTTCGGTCCTGTCTTGTCAAATAGAGTATCGAGAATGGAGAGGCGTTTAGAAGGCTGATTCCCGTAATTAAAAACGTTCAAAATCTAGTCGCAATCTCATCTCAGCGAAAATCAATGTCAATAACTTGTCAAAAAACATTGAGGTAGGGAAATTAGAGGTATTTTTGACAGATTGAAGACTGAGATCAGACTGTGAACGTTCTTAACATTACAACAATTGCTCCTCGGGTATAAGACAAGTATTACTTCGATTACCTAAGCATAAAAGCTTATAGATAAATAGTATCCGAATGTTTGTCGACTTCAAGAGATTAGTCATAGATTAACGCTTTAATAAACAGAGCCCATAAACAAGTAATTTACTCATTGCAGTAAGAGACACCCGAGTACTGACCCCGAGCTGCTCTCAAAAAGGTGAAGGAAAACATCGTGAGGAAACCAGCATGTCGTAGAACCAAAAACTCGAAGACATGTGACATCCGCCAACCCGCACTGGGCCTGCATGGTTGATTACAGCTCACTCCCTCTCACAGAGGAGGCCTGTGTCCCAGCATTGAGAAGATTATAGGCCGGTTATGATGATGATGAATCGATCTTAGTCAAAGTTGTGATCTTATACATTACTAGCTGCGCCCCGCGGTTTCACCCGCATAAGTTTCGATCCCCTGGGAATATCTGGATAAAAAGTATCCTATGTGTTAATCCGGGTTATAAACTATCTGTGTGCCAAATTTCATCCAAATCCGTTCAGTAATATTGGCGTGAAAGAGTAACAAACATCGATCCATCCATCCATCTATCCATCCACCCCATACAAACTTTTACGTTTATAATATTAGTAGGATAGGATAGTAGGAAGTAGGACTTACCTATATTAGTGTATGAACAAAATTTGGTTGGAACTACCTACCTAGACACTTAAGTTTTTGCATTTTGGCTACAGCAATGACCCAGATTTTCGCTTGAGGTATACGAGGAATATAATATGAACTTTGTCCTCTTAGCCAATAATTTTAACATGCATACTATACGCAGATATTTCCATAATTCCATACGGGGTTCTTTCCTTTAAGGGAATTTTACCTTATTATCCTTCTAATAAATCAGCTAATGATCACCTTTCTGAAAAATGTGGTGACTTGATTCATGGGTTTTCCAAAGCAGTCTACCTGACGTCAAAACTTTGACCTCATTACTTTGTAGCAAATATTTTTACAAGATCATCATAGGCTGTAAAATTTACTAGGAAAAATTAACAGGTAACCATTGTTTAGCTAAATATGCAAGTATTTAATAGTACGCACTTGTTTATGACTGAGTTTGAACAGAAGCAGACACGGCTGTTTCCAAAGTTTTTGAAGCTTTTGACAAGGCATACCGCGTTTGTTGAGTCTGTAGTCATAGTACCGTTTATTATACTCATTAACTCAACTTTCTAAGAAATCAAGACAGTCTCTGTAATCGCAACGCTAGACACTCATCAATAGATACGCCACCAGATTGAATGCCTGCATAAGTTACCGCATTTATATCATCTAAAGCAAAACCTTGTTTCAGATGATGAACGTTGTTTGTGTCTGTTCAAGATGTATTTCATTCTTACGTATGTAGGTAAGTACTTATGTTTAAACTACATACTTATACAATTCTAGGTAAAATGTACTCTAGAAGGTACATTTATTTTCCCCATCACATAAATATTCACGTGAATTCCAAATATGCACATATTTTATTGTAATAAGATGTTTTAATATGTAGCCGATACCTACCTTCTAAGTATAATTTGCGACTTATGTTAGTAGTTCGTGCTTGTCGGACTATATATCGCCTGCCCGTATAAATTACTCGCCTACATCCGTCCTCATAACTTTTCTATAAATATTTATTGGAAGCAATCTCAATTATTTTAATATTACTAAGTATACTATCGCGACGGATATAGGACGCGCGGGCTCGCGAAATATGGAAGGAGTGGAGGGAGCCCTTTGCCCAGGAGTGGGACAGCGTAGGCTAACATAAAAAAAAGTATAATATCGACGCTCATTTTCCACTTAAGCTTATATTTTCGACAAAACATATTCTTTGTTCTAGTTCATAATATTAGGTCTCCCCCACAGCTTTCCACTCTTCCTTGTGTGTTGCCTTCTTCTTCCCATAAACGCATCTAAGTAATCACGATGGCCGTCTCCTGACTCCCATTGCGTGACGACTCCGGCCCATTTATCCCGATGCATCCTACATACATTCGGTAGCAATCTAACATTAAAATGAGTCCAGTAGATTTAGTTTTAGTTGATTTAGATGTCCACTGCCGGACATAGGCTTCCTCCCTGCATTGTCACAGCGATCGGTCCTGCGTTATACACATCCAGCGGATTCCCGCGACCTTCACTACGTCATAGTACGAGAGTCTACCTCGCGGGGCTTACCCACACTTCGCCTTCCGGTACCTACACATCTAGTTTTAATATACCAATCAATAAAACAAAACTGTCTCACAAATCGACATAATTATCATATTACACAATAGGCCGCAACATTTCCTTTCTTTTTAGGTAGTACGTTAATCATGGACAAGGACGTACATACGAGTATCATAAACAATCGTGCGCGTCAATTGGTAATGGACGCGTCACACACGGGATAATCAATATATCACTACAATATAGTATTAGTAACCGTGGTTTTAGAAGTCACGTACACCATGTATTAGCAAAGTAACATTTTAGTTTACATGATTGTTTAGTCACGAACCAATTGGTATTACCCGAGGATTACGTTTTTTAGAACAGTGAACAGGAGAGCTTTGAGATACAAATCTTATCAGGCGATTTTAGCATTAGTCATTTTTATTACAGCACTCAGTTTTAACCGCGGCTTGCGTCATCGACGGTTAATCGCGAAAGAATTTATATGTCTAAAGTATGCAGACGCAGCAGACACCATAAAATATGGCGGGACGAGCTAGACAAAACAAAATACTGGTGAAAGTGCTAGAAGTCTTGGGGCGAGGCCTTTGCCCAGCAGGGATGATATATAATTAATAAATGGTTTATAACAAAATGGCGCTTATGCGGTTATAATACGCAAGAAATGATTTGTTATTGTAAATGAGCCGACGACTCTTCCTGTTTGCTCCATTTTCCCAAAGCTTTATTTTACAGTTTACATATTGTACGGGTTACAAACTTTGATCTTTGAATAAATCATTTAGATATTTACGCAAGCAACTGTTCTCGAAAGTAATGAGGCATCGGGTGTGTGGTTAGCTAAACCACAACAAAATTGGTTACTAGGTGAGGAAATATTGAACTGCTCTCTCTTACTTTTGAATTAATCACAATTTCAACAACCGACTAACGTTTAAACTTTTTATTTTTCAGGCGTTAAAAAAAAGGAACCGTTGCTATAGACGTTTTCAGGGGATCTCATTGGATATAAAGATTTATGACCTCTGATCTTAGGGGCAATTCTCGTAATTTGAAGAACGTCCACAGTCTTATCTCAGGCTCGATCTGTCAAAAATATCTCTAATATCCCAACATTTTTGACATTGATTGTCGCCGAGATGAGATTGCGACTATATTTTAAAGGTTTTTAATTACGGGACTTAGCCTTCTGGCTGCAAAAGATAACATTACCATCATCATATCAAAACCAGCCTATTTCGTTTCCACTTCTAGGACACAGACCTTCTCTCTGTGAGGCCCAGTGCCGGTTGGTACAATGGGTATCTTTTCGACATTAGAGACAGCCTTTTAAAATAATAATGCAAAGTCGGCAAAGTCGCGGGTGATCCTCGAAAGCAACAAGTTTGCTGCACGAGGAAGTCACGCCTTAGGCACCTAAGATGAAACAGGAGATGCTTAGTTTGATCAGCATATTTAGGAGAATAGTCAAATTATATTGAAGTAACTACGAGTACGTAAACAAAAACGGAACGAATGAAGTGAGTGGGTGTAGTCAAACCTAGACCTCGATTTGCGGGTTAGTACCATCATAGTCCAAAGTATCATTTCTAAGGTTTCCAATGAACTGTGACGAATAAATTGACGCAGTATTTTAACGTCACTGGCCGGTAATTAATAAAAAATGTTCCTGTATTCATTCCCAAGAATATTTGCAAGCAATTACAAACTCCCACGTGAATCAACTCGAGTAAGACACATAGACTGTATTGTGCTTATCTCTTCAAGCGAGGATAATCGCTCATTTGTTTTTATGCCTATATTACACTATCAATTTAACGTCCTGCAATCCTGGCTATTCGTTAATTCCTACTATCAATTTAATGTTAATCCAACAAACGATCAAATTGACCCCAAATTGATGATGGGAGGCAGAGATTACACCACCAATTTGACGTCAACTTCGTATCAAACAAATGAGCACACGACGTGTGCCGTAGCACATGTCATTCGGTCATTCGTTTGGTATATGTAGGTACAACATACGCTCTTTGCATACCAAGTTTGAATGGGCAAATAAACTTTCATGTGACTAAATTGTAATTTTTTTTGTTGCTGTGTTTTAGACGTAGAAATATTCCTACTCACTTGTACCTACTATGTTTTTGTACAGTAATATACTTCACCTGTTCAACGTGTATACTTTTTAACATGCAAACCATTAAGTTATAGGTACTTACGAGTAAGAGTCATTTTATAGGTCATCCCCAATGAGGTCACTGTACCGTGTGCGTCTATCTAGCATGGGCGTGCCCTTCCGGAATTTCCAGTTACATTATGAATGAGTTTTATTCAAACCACAAGACGATGTGAGTATGTAACTTCTTGCCCGTGGTGCAATTTCGTGCAACTTCGACAATGTGACTCAGATTTTGTCATTTAAAATTAAATATTCCCATAGAACTAATTATACTTATAGGGATTCGTATCTGAAAAGCCTATCTTTTGCTGCGTATATAACTTTTTTTTTTTTTTTCTGGGTAGGAAATCATCATCTGAGTTCTCCCGCTCTGGGCGGAGCAGGAGGGCGTGTCAGACTTTTACTGACTAAAACCCACCCGTGTTCCTTCAGTTGCCTATGCCAGGGACCACGGTATCTCTTTCGAACAACCCGCGGCCCTGGCTGCGTATATACCTTATGGTTTCTTTTTCACTGGTGGACATAGGCCTCTCCCAAACTCTGGCGTTAAATTGTTTTCGACCGGTTCTGTGCTACCCGCATCCAGGAAAATGTTATATCCCAATTTCTTTCAGTGTTCGGTCTGTGCGTCGATTGAGGTGCATATCCCTTTTATTAGATTTAAAAATGAACACCCATACAAACTGTCATCTCTAATGCAACCCCTTTACGGGCTGAATTTTCAAAAATTCTTCCTTAGCGCTCACTTTCGTTATATAAGAAACTTTTGGCAATATTTCATGCTACTAAATCTAGTCGGAGAGTGAATTTAAGGTTCATATTGAGCACATTACAGTACAATTGACCATTCCGGAAAATAGACTGATAAGGCGACATATTTGGTAATGGACAGCTGCACATAATGCATTATAAAGATTTTCCCAAAGAGGTTGTTGCTCTGAAACCCACAACGACTTCATCTCATCTGTTCATATTCTACCCACTGAAGATTTTTTTCTGCTAACCTATATTGTCCCACTGCTGGGCAAAGGTCTCCCCCATATTTTTCCACTTTTCTTTGAGCTGTGCCTTCTCCGGCCAATCGGATAGGACTGAGTCCAAGTCGTCACGCCTGCGTTTCTTAGGCCTACTTCGGTGACGACGCCCGTCTCCAGACACCCACTGTGTGACGCATTTGGCCCACCTGTCTGGATGCAGGATGCATCCAGACAGGTGTAACCCGCCAAGTCCCATTTCAGCCTCGCAGACTTATCGACAACATCGGCAATACCTGTCAATGGCAATGTCTTGGAGCGTATTCTGGTGTTGCGAACTTGGTCGGCAAGTTTAATTTTTAAGATGCTACGATCCATCGCTATTTGACAAACCTTAAGTATGGATTTCTGACTTCTTAAGTTTCCACAGAAGCCTACAAAAAAGTAATAATAATAATATAGAATAAATACAGACTTGTCGGGTAAATCCGGCGCAGGTGACGAGACGACGACGTCGCCCAGTCGGACGTGTCTCGCATAGTCTGTGTAGTGTGGCACGCCACCTCCGACGCCCACCAGGAACACGTACTCGACCTGTCAATAGAATGTCTTGCTGTTAATCTCCTATTGAAATATGAGCAACGGGACAAACTGCCAAGGTAGTAAGTTCTGCCAATTTAATCAGGAAGGCGACACTTGATACCGTGTCTCATCGCTGTCGCTTCACTTATTTTTATTTCATTTTATTTGGAACCACAAACAATTACATAAAAGAGAATAATCAACAGTGTTATTCACAGAATATACGCCAAATATTAATAACGCGCTCTAAAGAGAACCTAAACGTTACAAAGAAATAAATTAAACTTTGAGAGCAGAAACGAAATCTTCCGGGAGTTGCTCAGAATAAATTTCGAGAAAATACTTATAATAATATCCTGCATCATAGGAGACGAAAAATATTTATTAGGGAGCCCGGAATACCGTTAGTTTGGTCCCGGTAGACGGACTCCCACCTAAAACCACCGCGGTCTTCCACCTCTGCATATGACCGGGAGTGTGGGATTCATGTTATTTCCTTTCTAATGCTCTAAAAGTTTGTCTTTATGTTTTGCGTAGGCGACATACAGTTGCTTTTTATGCTCTAGTGCATAAAGTATTTTTTTTTTCCAAGATTAAGATAATCAGGCCCAACAGACGCACAATAAAACGCCACAGAGATTCAATTGTTTTTAAGTCATTGACTGCCACCGTAGTCACCGGTGTCCGCCACCGCCAACAATAGATGTTCTATTGTGTCTGTATCTGGCAGTCCACGTGTTAATTGATATCACTTCCGTGTTTTCTATCGTTAATTTAATAAAAAAAGATAAAATTGCTGTCATTTATTATTTAAAAAACACAAATAATCGTTTTTTATGACTTGGCAGTATGAAGTACCCAAAGTCGAATGACACATGTAGAAAAATAAACGTCTCGGGGTAAAATGGCTTCTTTTATGCACTAGTTGTACAATCTACTATTTTATTATATCTACTATTAAAAAATATACTAGTAAATCCGGCCCCACTCGCACCAGCCGCCCGACAAGGCGGTCTGCAATGACTTTCAAAGAGCTTGCCCCCCTTGTCGAGCAGCACGATGGGTCGGTAAGCGGATGGAGAGTCCGCAGGGCGCCCCGGTTTCTTGATGAGGACCAGTTTCCCCGTTTTCCAACGTAGTGGGAACCGGCCCTTCTCCAAGCATGCGCAAAGTAGCCCCCTTAGTCGAGGCCCGAGAGCCTCCAAGGCCAGAACCCAGGCTTTTCCAGGTAAGCCGTCGGGTCCTGGGGCGGTATTTTTGGCGTTCAGCCTACGTACCGCCACTCTCAGCTCTACCTCGGTCACCTCCGGAGCATCGTCGTCGTCGTCGGTGGTGTGGTCTGCATCTGGCACCGCAGGAGGCGGAGCCATGGGCGGGGGAGTACGTTCCCCTCGCAAAGGAAACAGAGTGCTCACCAAAAAATGTGGAACTCTTCACGATTTTTTTTTTTTTTTTTTTTTTTTTTTTTTTTTTTTTTTTTTTTTTTTTTTTTTTTTTTTTTTTTTTTTCTTGTGCAGGGGAAATGCAAATCTTCGCTATATCGTTCCAATTTTAGTATATGTACTGCCGAAGCAAGTACTCATTCTCCTGCCCTTATGTCAATTTATTTGGGGTCGGGGCAACATGTCATTTTCTTCCATATACTTCTCTATTAGTCGTCATCATATCCCCTACTCGTATAGCCATCCACATACTCAAAACTTTCCTGACGAGCTTTTCCTCATTCAGTCCAGTCAAATATAGTATAATTAATTGGCAACTTGGTACAGTCTTGATAACAACTGTGGAAATACCCCAGGTTGGTAATTGTTTTACCTAAATCATTTAGCAAATGCCATAATATACATATCGTTTGGCAACAAAATTACGCAGACGCAATATAGTTAATATGGTTACAACTACAACAATTACTTAGTTATTATATAGGTAACCTATACTGTTATTATAACAATTAACCCAATAAATCAATTACCTTCCTTATGTAATCTTGCTATGTATACCTACAATACATTTATATAATATCTTTGTTTATATTGTTTGCGCAGATATAATGTGTTACTGTTTGTTTGTCCCAAATAAATAAATAAATAAATACACAATTGTACAATACAGTCATGTTCAAAAACTCAATAATGTAATATTCAAATAGTACTGAAATACTATAATACTATAATACTATTTATCTAAGTAGGTACGAGCCGTGCGCCCGATGGAATTTCCCATCGACAAAAATTACCAACTTTCATCCCCAATTTAACCGATGAAATATATATAAGAGGATGAATTTTCAACAATCCTTCCATGACGGTCACTTTCCTTAAAAATAATTAATGTTGAAAATTTCACTCTTCTAAACCGTGCTGTTTAGGCTTTGCGTCTGTCAGTGAGTGGCAAATAAGATTTTTTATTAAGGGCTGATTTCTCAATCGACATATAATTTTTATTCGTGGAATATATATTGATTCATCCATCGCTTTCTATCAGGCGTGATCGAGGTCAAGAGCAAGCCCATTTAACAATAACAAAAGACCTTTAAAAAAAAAAAGTTGATAGTATGTTTTAACCGCTCATTTTCGCGTGTGCAAAAGATCTAGCCGTTTGAGCTGTGGATGTAAAGTTGATGATGATTTCCCACTCATTAGACCGAAGTTTCCTTGAGATCAGAACACGAGAAAACACGTCGGAAATTCATAACGAAAACAATAACTTGTAAATCAAATACCAAGCCAGACACCGCACGCAATGTATGGCAACAAAGTTATTCGAGTAGTTATTTCGACTGAGCTAATTCTGTCTTTACGGTAACTAAACATGCCAATACCATGCAATCATTGCTATTTCACGCATGGATACAAAATAGAACAAACTCATGGCCACAATTATAAGCTTATATATATCAATGGGATTATCGATACGGATCGCTTCGATTTTAAAAATAAACTTTAACGTTATAAAACCAGACATTACAATATAATATATGCATGATCATGCAGCATTTCGATACCAATTGATCATTGAAAAACATGAGGTGTTCTCAGTGGTTGTAGTTCTCCGAAGGAACCAGCCGCAAATATTTTATTGACGTCTTAAAAGAACGTTAAGGTATTATAGTGATAAACAATTTCAATTCACCGTGAGACAACGCACCGCTGGGTCTAGAAGAATGAAATTGTGTGCAAGAGTTATACAGCATATATTATTAGAAAAGTGTTATGTAAGGATACCTACCGACCACAGACATTTACAGACCACCAAACTGAACAACTTTCACCATGGGACCAACATCGTCATCGCGAAAAAATTATCAACTGCCCCATACAAAACTTCAATACCCACTCGACCCCAAAGTAAGGGACGGCTAATTTTTTGACCACGCCTTACTAATACATGTTCTATAGGGAACTTTCGTACACAATGGCGCCGATTCCCTTGTTCACAAACTAAACTAAATTTAAGTTCAGTGCATCTTTTTCTTTCTATTTCATTAAGAAAAGGACAGAAGATAAAATATTTGTTTAGTCCTGTCAAATTAAGATACTCCATAGACAGTTTAGACGTGATTAAAAACATGGCGGCTAAAAGTACGTCAATTTACGTCAGGCGCTGACTAATTTGACAGAACTAAACTAATATTTATCTTCTGTCCTTTTCTTAATGAAATAGAAAGAAAAAGATGCACTGAACTTAAAAGTTTAGTTTGCGAACAAGGGAATCAGCACCAATTTCATGCTTCTGAAAATAAATAAAACAAATGACCAAACAGAATGTCGGAAACCGCACAATACTACGTGTTACCATTTAAGGCAATTTTTTCCCACAGGACCGGATGAAATAGTGGCCTATTGTGTTATTTATGTGTCATGTCTAGCAGTACTTACGTATAGCGGCTGCCCTGATGCATTTGAAGTTGATCTAAGTAGCGTCTGATAACATCGTTTAGTGGAAATATAATGTTCCAGAAGCATTTTCCAGCACAGGTACAAGTTGATCTCACTGTTTGTAAAACGTACGACCAAGTCTGCAAAGGGTCCTCCTATCAAATCTGTACCTACGTTACCTACGTGATGACTGATGAGAGTTCGAATTATCATTGAAAAAATCAAGGTTTTTGTCATCGGACTGATTTTATTAACCGCATAAATTTATTAAAAAAAAAAAAAAAAAACCTCTTGTACAGACGCCTGCACATCAAGTTACCACAACCTGTCAAATTTCTTTAATAGATTTTCAACTTTATCGCTAAAGAATTAAGGTTCAAGGTTGATTGGGAAATTTGACAGTTTCGGGTTGTTTGACCTGCCGGCGTCTGTACATCGATGTCCAATGACCGAGTTAACTCGGGAAATTATTGCTACTTAAAGAAGTCCAATTCTCCTTATTGGGTTGCAAAGGTCAGATGGTAGTAATTGTGTAAAATATTCACCTGCCTCTAGGAGGCTTGGAAAACGATTCCATAACAAGGAAAAGGAAGGATATGTTATATAAATACAAATAATATAATGTCCATTTTGCATAGTTTTGTTTATTGACGACATTGGGAAAACATGTCGCATATGACTGTCGTATAAAGTCATGTAAAGGTATATGATGCACCTCAAACCAAAGCGGTTTTTTGGCTTAGGTACGTAATCATATTTTGCAAACTCATTCATGCATGATTTCATGAAAAAAGAAAATTACCTACCCTTAATTGGAGCCCACGGTAGTAATAACGTAACGTAGGCTTCGCTTAAGGGAAGGTCTAACGATTCAACGAAAATTTTCCAACAGAACAGTGGAGGCCCAGTGGTATCGCCACCGACTTACGGGTCGGGCCGATACCGGGTCGTAAGGTAGAACCCAGCATAAAAAAAAATGACAAATTGTAATCTGTCATTTTGTCTATTCTCCCGTCGACAAAACCCGTTTCTATGGTGAGCATGCTACGCAGGCACATTATTTTGTGTATTTAATTTCTTCACCACTGCTCTCAAATCGGTGAAGGAAAACATCGTGAGGAAACCGGCATGTCTTAAAACCAAAACTCCGAAGACATGTGACATCCGCCAACCCGCACTGGGCTCACGTGGTGGATTTTGGCCCACTCCCTCTCATAGAAAGAAGGCCTGTGTACTAACAGTGGGAACATTATAGGCTGATTGTGAAACTATAAACACTCTGACAAAGGAAATTACAATACGCTCGGCTGCCAGTAGCCTAATTGCGTAACACATTTTCGGCAAATGATTGAGATTAATTGGTTTCGTTTCGATCGCTTTTTGTTTCATTTTACGATCTTCGTATTGCATAACTCCACTATCATGTAATAGCAATAGCTGTTGGTTTGAAACGCTAAAGAGTGAACGATATATGTGCTTAAAAAAATCGTAAAATGAAACAA
Source organism: Apamea monoglypha (assembly GCA_911387795.2). NCBI lineage: Eukaryota > Metazoa > Arthropoda > Insecta > Lepidoptera > Noctuidae > Apamea > Apamea monoglypha. The sequence goes on from OU426917.1 coordinate 14,805,682, forward strand.
AAAGCGATCGAAACGAAACCAATTAATCTCAATCATTTGCCGAAAATGGTTACGCAATTAGGCTGCAGGTTAGCTTTTCCGAATATATGTTCCAGTATATGGTGTATTATTTATAAATAACCATTAAATTCTTCGGGGGAGATGATAGTTTCATTTACCAGTCCAACTGTTTGTACTTAAGAATGACTTCTGATAGGTGAATTGGTTGCCAAAGGATCTTATGCCCGTTTGTTGGAAAAATTCTAGACTTTATGTGATACTAGCTACAATTTTCATAACGTTTCGTGCAGTGATTTAGGTGTGAAAAGTTAACGGATAGATAGACACAGTTACTTTCCCATTTATATTTATAATCGAGTGTGAATAATTTCTTTTAAAACTATTATCAAACCAATGAACAAGTAGCTATCGTACCTAGTCATATTTATATTATTTGTTTATTTTTTTTTTGTATGAATAATCAGTAATAGGCTAAATGGTATACTCGCCCCGCGTTCCTACTTCGACACGCTAGTATCGAAAATAGTCACAAACGCAAAACATTTCTATGTCCAAGAAAACGCATTACAGTGTAACTATTAACAGTCGGTCTGCTGGGATTTTCACAGTAGTATCGAGGGACTTTATTAAAAGCATACATTATCATAATGGACCATCTTCTATAAACTTTTATGACCAGCGATGCCCAGAGAGGTTTTATGGTACACGACGGACTGATTTTTAACCGACTTCAAAAAAAGTAGGAGGTTCTCAAATCGGATGTTTATATATTTTTTTTATGTAGTATCGGGCATAACTCCGTCATATATGAACGGAATCGTAAATATATTTTTTTTTGTTCGAAAGAGGTTTATTCCGAAATGGTCCCATTTCAATTTCGTAAAGATCTGATAATGAGTTTCGGAGACAGACAACGGAACTCTTCAATAAATGCCAGCAAATCAACCGCGATTGCTGCTATCGCATATGTATGCATTGTTTACGCGATCACACAACATAACATCAGGCCTGTACCCTCTAAAGGGGTACGCAGATGTGTTCAGTATACCACGGTACACCCTCATTTCTGTCAAAGTTGTTAAGTTGTAGTTGTTCTAATCTTGTAAGTATATATGAATTAGTGTGGAGTAGGTACAACTAAAAAGTGAAAAATAAAAACTTTTATACAAAAAAAAAAACAACCAAATTCCAAGAAAAACACTACAACCTGAAAAATAACTTTAATTTCAGAATTGCGGTCGGTGTCAAAAAACGAAAATGCGGAACCAACGACGACTTCCGAAATTAAAGTTATTTTTAGTAAGTATGTGGTTTTTTTGGAAGTCGGTTGTTTTTTTTTTAAAACTGATTTTTATCAGTCCAGCAACCCTAATTCGGTAGGTATGTAAAGTTTTTTCAGGTATTTTTATTATATTTTTATTTTATAGATTTAGTTATTTTAAGGAGCTAATTTCAATATTTTGGTTTATCCAAGTAGTCATTAATTTTAAATAAATTTTCTAAATTCTACTTTAAAAAATACTTGTTTTCTTTAATTTCTACTTTAGAAAAGTAGGCCGAAGAGTTCATGTAATAATATACTAGGTATTAATCACAATCTGAATAATTTTGAAGGATATTACCTACTTCATATGTTCGAAAATTTTGTCTACCTAACAACGTAAATAACGCAATAAATGTTGTTAAGTGTCAAAATGAAAGATGTCTTAATTACAGAAACAATTAAAAAGCCATTGTGTCTCGCGTGGCTCCGCGATACGAAGGGTTCAATCATTATTATTTTTAATTGCAATATATATTTACCTTTTGGAAGATTCCTAGGAGTCTCGTGGTGGTGTTGCCAGCAGCGGTCATAGCTTCTCGAGTTCGACCCACGGACGGCAGTTTAGTGGTCACGACCCGGTGGTTGCCTATTGTGCCCAGTGTGTACACGTTCGATTCCCCTGGAAAAAAATATATATTAGGAAGGTATTCTAATTTTAATTGTAACTATTATATTTAATTTTAGAGTAAAAATAATAATAATAAATAATAATAAATCCCTGGACATTTCACACAGCACCATTTGTCCCAAGCTAAGCAACCTAATGCTTGTGTTATGGTAACAAGATGGCTGATAAACTACTTATATACAATTTTTTTTTTTTTTTTGTAAATACATACATATTATAGATAGAAAAACACCCAGACTCGGAACAAATACATGTAGGTCATACAAATATTTGTTCCGTGCGGGAATCGAACCCGCGACACGCAGCGCAGCAGTCAATCGCTTAACCACTGCGCCAACCGTGCCGTCAAAAAAAAAAATATTAATATTCAGTTATTTTAGACTAAAATAAACCACAATATTTTACATTATACCTATGTATAATGAAAAAAGGATAGTAAAACCATAACAAATAAATATTGACTATTAAATCCTTTAAAGCGGGCAAATTTATTTTTAAGTAGACAAATCAGTTATCATCGTCTGCCTAGCCTTTTCCCAACTATGTTGGGGTCGGCTTCCAGTCTAACCGGATGCCATATTTTACATGAAGCGTCTGCCTATCTGACCTCCACAACCCGTTATTTAATAAATAAGTAATAGTTAATTAATAGTAACTATTAATTAATTATTATTTAACATTAAATATCTATTTGCGTACATTTACGGTTCTAGGATAGACTTTATCCTGCCAGAAGGGATTAAAGGGAACTCCCCAACAAGGATAGTAAAACCATAACAAATAAATATTGACTAATAAATCCTTTAAAGCGGGCAAAGTTATTAATTATGACGTATTTACGCTAATCGCTGTTAATGATTCACTTAAAAGCTGGTTCATTTAAATACAAGGATCATTTGATTTATTCATTAGTGTCAACCAACTGCAAATTGGTAATAGTCCTACTATTAGGACTACCAATAAAATAAAATTAATTTAATAATTAATTGTTTGTGCAGTTAAAAAACATCACATTAGTTGACGTTCACCTATCATAACATACACAAGTGACCAGTTCAGTTTGTTCGTGAGGACATTTAGTGATTGAATTTGATTCAGAAAAATGGCAGTGACAAAAACGACAATCGTGTCCGTGCTTGTTGTGTTTGCGATAACTTTTAACCAAGGTGCAGCACGTCCAAGTGGTTTACCAGACAATGTGTAAGTTATTAACATAATAAGGCGAATTATATAGATTTCTTTGTGTATCTGTTTACACCAAACATTTGTCGTTAGAACTCCAAACTAATCGAGGTTTCTTTTTTAGATTATCCAGTTCTGTAGAAGGGGATACGCGTATATATATGATTCCAACAGCTATAAAGAAAGGTCTTGTCATCATTATAAACGGCACCATAGACACGAACGATTCAACGTAAGTACTTTAAGTTCAGTTTCGTTTGATTAAGATTCTGCTTTCTAAATGTTATTTCAAAATAAAATACTATCTTGTTGACAGCATTTTGTGTTGATAGCAGTTTAGAATTAACCGTTTTCCATATTTCAGGTTTATTGTGGAGTTGCCTTCAATAAGTGGTAAAGACAGCTGTCAGATCACGTACAATTATATTACGGACAAAGAGATTTCTATCACACCAGCTGTTGGTGGTTATGAGGGGACGGAATACGATCTCAAAGTTACACCTGGATCTAACGGTTGGTATTTTTCTTTTTATCTACTACCTATTGGAAATCCCAAATATATTTTTTTTAATCATTTTTCTTGTAACTTCATTATTATTGTATGATTCTGTGTATTTTATTTTGATTTCTTTTACTGTTTTCGTCCTTGTCCAACTTGTTGTACCTACCTAAATAATAAGTGAATGATGTGGTCTCGTATAATTGGAAGCGCACACTTTTATTTGTCCATGTTATTGTGGAACCCCTGTTGGCGATCCAAGAAATAAAGAATTAAATCGTACCCTGCCCTTATCCCAATTTAAATGGGGTTTACATCTGTATCAGACATCTCATCTGTATTTAAAATAATGTACCTATTGTTTTAATTTATTATTTGTTCTTTTACAGAAAGCCCATCGTTTTCCTTGACGCTGGTAGCAAGAGTGGGTATACAGAACAACGACATGTTTGGAATGACTTTCTTCAGCGGAGACGTTGGCCCAAGTTCACAACTGATATGCAAGATCGACAACTTTGACGACATCAACCAGATCGTGATTAAACAAGGTGTCGCTCGAATGGACAGTTTACTCTTTGAGTTTAAGTAAAATCATCTTCATTGTCATTGTGCCGGCAGTCCAAAAATCTGATTTTACACTATGAGCATTTGAAACTTTAAATAATGCTACAAATCGATATAGTTACGTATATTGATCAAACCGTTACATGTCCCTACTTATAGCAGCAGGAGGTTTACCAGGAAAAGACCAAACGCTATGTAAAAACAGAAAATGACCAATTTTGGACTTATCATGTACGTACCAAACACCACAGAAATGAAGGTCCAACGCACACTATGGAGCAGTTAGCCCCGCCCCCGATACAAGGAAAGTGGTGAAATCATTAGAAAATCATTAAGAATGTTATTATCATACTGTTCATCGTTATGTCGTTTATAAATGCGTGAATACCTACCTATAGTATTGTTATAATAACGATATTAATTATTAAGAATGTTAATTACATCAAGGGTTTTTTGCATACCTCACTAAACAGATTGAACACATTTTGACCAAAATGTATCAACATTGTTTTGATGTTTTGTTAATTAGGCTACTTTCACGCATAACTTGTAAAAGCGTTTTCTCTCTGTTCAGGTAGAGCGACCAAATAATTAGTTTTAAGTAGGTACCAAATTGTACAAAATATGTACTTAATGCCCGTGATAAGTTAGGTTTAGTATTTCGTGTGATCCAGTCGATCTATTCTGTAGAAATCGCACCGTGAAAACTTAGGTAAAGTGAGCTGTCAATAGTGTCCCTGGCATCCAGGTGGAATTACAGCTCACTTCTATCTCACTTCTCCTAAGTTTTCACGGTGATATTTCAACACAATAGTCCGGCATTATAATGGATATCACTTGTCGCCCTATGGGCTAAAATTGCGTCTCAAATAGTAATAAGTAAGTTTAATTGTATACTTTTTCTAGTCAAAAACTTCGAACGGCTGGTTCCGGATCAAGGTTATTTTTTCATTTGTATATAAAGATGTACTAGTTTAAGTACAATAAACATAAATTATAAAAATATAACATGGATTGATTCATTTTCATCACACCATAGTAGACAACGAGGCTAACACATATTCAGTTTGTAGATTTATTAATAATCAGAGGGGCAATTCTCGTAATTTTAAGAACGTTCACAGTCTGATCTCGGTCTCAATCTGTCAAAAATTCCTCTTATTCCCCTACATTTTGACATTTGTGTGTCGCCGAGATGAGACTGCGACTAGATTTTGAACGTTTTAAATTTCGAGTATTGGCCTTCTGGTATGGCCCACGGACACGAATGAAAATAATAATTTGGGAATCCTCAAGGTTTTTGTTTCAACTTTGTTCATTGCTATGATAATTGCTTTATAGAGGTATAAGGAACAGGGTGTAAGGTTCACTCATTCTCCATAGAAACGATAGGATCCTCCGACCAGACAGGTGTTGTGTCTGGTGGGCTACTACCTACTGCCCGACGACTGTATATATGCTAGTTGCGCGGTAAACTGTGCTTGCGCTGTTCGCATGTGGTGATGTAGAGAAACGCAACTTTGTTTTAAAGTAGGTAACTAAATTCACTTCACTTCTGCATTTATAATTCGGAATCTGGCGAAAGTGTTCCGAATGATAATACATAAATAATAAAACAATTGATATTGGCCCCGTTCCAACAAGTACGGCTGCTGTACTGAATCACCTTCTTCTAATTTATAGTAGTTACAATATTATAATGGTCAGTAAATGTCTCAATTTAATTTCTTACAAATGCAGAGATTGCACTGTCTATTTTCATTATTGGAACTCAGCTCGCATTCCTACCTCTGCGATTCATCGGCAGATTTGATTTGGTAACTAAGCATTTTTCAAGGGCATTCAGTACCATGGAAGTGATTAAAACACCAACTCGTAAAGTAGTTGAGCTAAAGAGAAAGGTTCATCATGATCATTTCAGCCGAAAGATGTCCACTGCTGGACATAGGCCTCCCCCAAACACCTCCACTTCTACCGGTTCTGTGCTTCCTGCATCCAGCGGATTCCTGCTGCCTTCACAACGTCATCGGTCCACCTAGTTGGAGGCCTTCCAACGCCACGTCTTCCGGTACGCGGTCGCCACTCCAGAACCTTTCGGCCCGATCGGCCATCAATATACAATAATTAAAAAGCATAAATCCATCAACACCAAATTTAATCTATCAAGGAGATGTATCAGTCAAGACTCTGTTTTCTGGTTCATGGTCAGCATTCGGTATTTCGGGCCCTCCCACTTCTTGTATTTCTAATCGATCGGAAATTCTAAATATTCCTTTTTAGAGTTCCGTAGTCAAATGGCAAAAAGGAAACGTTTTTTTTTTCGTCATGTGTCCGTCTGTCAGTGTCCTGTCTGTCCGGGTGTTTAAAATGCTGTATCATTTTACTCAGACTATTTTCACTATATCTATCGATGAAAATTTCAAAGATGGTGTATTCTGTGCACCGCTACACAATGGTGTAGTCAAATTACGAAAGGAACAGTATTAGAGCTCAATAAATACCTCAATAAATACGTGCATGCGTAAAATTCAGTCCAACTGCGGAACGCTTCACTGTGCGTGGCCCGCCACACACTTGGCCGGTTTTGATTTTTGACTTTTTATAACTTCAATCAACTCAGCATATCGCAGTCCTCTGGACCAAGGCCTCTGCCAGACTGCGCCACAACAGCCTGTCCGCCTTCGGCATCCAGTCTAACTCTAAGTCTAATTGTTATAACTTAATATCTTTTAATATTTAGGAACCTGTCTTTTACAAAGCTTTTTTGGAAAGATAAGATACTTTGGTAAAATTTAGTCTATCTAGCACGGTGTTCTGCGAAACCTAACGCCGTCACGCCGCGCCTTCGACACAATTACATTTTTAGGGCTTGCTCAATGCCGTCACACTTGTTGAATGGGGTCTTTTGTCTCGTAACATCCTACGGCGCCGACGGATAATAACCAATGAACATAATACGCGTAAAGCCGTCAGACTAACGCCACGCAAAGTTTATGCCTCTAAATCGTATGACTGTGAAGCCCATACGAAAATGGTCGTTTACAATCGATGTTTACGGGAACTTTTTATTTTTCTGTAAGCCTGTAGTAGTTCTGATTCTACTGATTCTAACACATATGTACGAGTTCCTACTTTAGAAAGTATTCAATCTTATTAAAACACCACGACTTTCTGATCACTCGAGAGTTTTTTTTTTTAATAATCGTCCTTGAAAGCGCTTTTTATCATCCTTCATGCCATGTAACATATCTTTTTATTATTAGAGACAGGTACGTCTACCTACACCTGAACTAGTATTTGGCACTGATACGGCTATTGGAGACAAATTCAAACGAACCTACTCATAGGCTCTAACTAAAATTACCAATCTTAACCTTCACAGTCATTCGTAACAGCTAAATCACACAATACGTTGTTGTATTTTATTATTTACAAACATGACGAACTTCGTAAACCATAAAGAGATACTTTATCTGATGTTACTGATAAAGTTATGACACATTCATTCAGTTTAAGGAAATCTTTACCAATATGTATTGGGAGGCCAATGCTTATTCAATGTTTGGGTCGTGTTCGAAGTAGACACAATGAAACGTACAACAGGGAAACATAACGCAGAGAAAACAATTGTAAAGAAACAGCAAAATAAAGTCAAGTAAGTTTATTTTTATCGTATTCTTTATAGTGAAGAATAAAAGCCATGGGCCGCTATCTACGGCGATACGGAAGAAACAATGAAATTGGGTGTTTTTTGTTGTATCGGTTTTAGTTGTTCGATGTCGCGCGTACCCATCATCATTCTCCTCCCCTTATCCCAATTTATTTGGGGTCGGCGCAACATGTCTTTTTCTTCCATACTCCTCTATTAGCAGTCATCTCGACAGTCACCCCTTTCTAACCATATCATCATCTATCGACATTCATACTCAAAACTTTCCTCACGACATTTTCCTCATTCCTCCGTAACACATGCCCATACCATGGATGTCGCGCATGCCCATTGCAGGTAAATTATATACCTACCTGAGTTACTTAAACATGACAACTACCAAATCTATGGAGGCTGAATGTGTGCCCGGTTTTTGGTAAAAGACTCGACCCATATTTGAACTTTAACAAACATAACTGCCGATATGTGGGTGTATTACCTCACCAAGGGGAGGTGATCCTTTCTAGGAATACAATTATTTAATTGCCAATTTTTTTTGGAAAAAAATGTCCCTAGCTAGAAATAATTGTTAGTGTGTTAAGAATTTTTCAGACGATCATTTATGTTTTATTAGGTATAGAATCAACTTTAGGTACCTACCTAATCAGCAATAATTACAAACTCTACAGTTAAGTAAGTTTACAATAGCTGCCGTTATTATTTATCAAATTTATCAACTCTCAAGTTATCAATACAATACCTATGTAAATATATTCACGTGCCGGCACGATGCTAATATAAAATCGAAGCGGTGAATTCTCTAACCAGTTTTCTCGCAGCATCTGTTTCAAGTGTTACACGTTCCTATACTACAAGTATACCTACGTAGCGAGTGAATGTATTTTAACAGAAAACAACCAGCCAGCAGTATCAAGTGAAATGTCGAAGCGAACCTACGTGTCGTGAAATGACGTAGTACGATCTACGAGACGATTTCGAGGTCGGTGGAATCAGTGCCTGTGTGTTTGTTTTCATCATTACGTCACCGTTAAACAACTTGAATCTCAGATTCATCTTAGAAGTCAGTAGTCACGATGAAACACTGACGCTTGTAAACGTCTAAAGTGTAAGAAAAATCTTGTGTACCAAAATAATCGAAGATGTTGAAAACGTGTTGGGATTGCCTAGCCGGGTATGACTTAATGGTATCTTAGTATTAAATCGTTGTGGAAAACATGATACACTTGAATATGAAAAAGTGTCATGAATAAATTGAATAATGAACGTGTCGTAATAGTATCAGGATCATTCCCGGACGTAGCTTTTTATTTGTCAATGTCATCTATTTGTCTAATCTAATGTCAGTTTATGACGAAACGTCAAACAAAAAATAACACGAAAATTTATCCCAAATGCTATGCGAAATATTAATGTAAAGTGAATAAAATTACACGTGAATTTGACGTTAATCACCGTTCCTATCACTTGGAGCGCAATGCCACCTGAGTCAACATCGCGTCATGAAGTTTTGATGCATTGTTACGAGTTTATATAGGTTATGATCAGCCTAATTACAAAATACGATGTAAACATTGCCAGATCTCATCATATCATCCTGTACTGAAATATTATACCTGTAGGTATAACATTGAAGTACAATATAATAATGGATATGTTCAGATAGCTAAGACGTAGTACTGTTTGTAGTAACATATTTGTTTATCATATTAGAGACGGGGCGCGTGCTGAAGAGCCGTATAGTGTTCAGCTAAACGGGAGGAACGTTGGGAACGTTAGTAAAGCTCCGCCGTGGCCAACGCCACAGTTGAAGAACGAAAAAATGTTTCTTTTACCAAAACAATTGGAATCACGAGACAGAATCACTGTCAACTGCGAAACAATGAATGAACCAGGCATGTATGTAACATTGACTACTTAAATCTCTTGTTATTGTAACGTGTCTTTCATCTTGAGTATAATAGACAGTTCAGATAGACCTTTCGTGAAAACAAACTATTCAAGGATGATTAACTAATATTTGTTAATAAACTTGCTATAACCACATGGAATGTGATGACTCATTCATTTATGTTAATTACAGATTGAGATTTGGATTAGTAACAGGATCTATTACACCTGATTATGGTAACCTTGCCTGTCAATTAGAGATGTACTTCCCACCTCAATATTCCGATAAGTTGGTAATTACCACAGTACAGAATGGGGAACCTACACTTGTGTATGAAGAAGATTCCGCTGCAAATTACTACGAAGGTAAAAGTATGTATTATATTATTTTTTAGAAAAACTGCATGCTGATTGCTGGCACTGGACTTTTCGGTTAATTTCTTAGGCATTTTTAACAGGTTTGTGAATTCCATTTTGTCTTTGGTACAAACAAAATGGAAGTTTTTTTTATAAGTCCACCATTAACAGTATCTAACAACATCATTTTTTTTATGCTTTCCACTGCATCAACTATTTTCTAAACATGAACAGTACCCAGTTGTTCATAAAGCACAGGGATTTTGGAAAACGTTTGGTTTTGTAGAGTGGTGTCTTTGCCAAAAATGTTGGGAGTCTTTCTAAAATTCCATGTGCCCTATCAATGGTTACATAATGGTGTCAGTTAATTGATAATTACAGCTGTTCTATTAAAATATTGACTACTTAAACATTTTTATTTCTTATTCAAATCAAGAATGATTATTATCAGTTAATTGTTCTTGATTTGGTGTTAAACTACTAGTCTGAAAATAAGGAAAATTTATTTTTTGTCTGAAATACTCTTATTGCATCATAATTTCTGTAACATCTATTATTTATTATTAGTACAGATTCTATACTAATAATAAATCTGAAGAGTTTGTTTGTTTTAACGCGCTAATCTCTGGAACTACCAGTCCGATTTAAAAAAATCTTTCTACAATTGATAGCTCAATTCTTGAGGAAGCTTTTAGGCTAATTAATATCACGCTTGCACCCTTAGAAGCCGAGCAAAATGGAAAAAAAAAAAACTGGAAAGAATGCTAAGCCAAAACAAAGTAATGGCGTGGGCGGGTGATGTATTGTGATAGGGTGGATCAGGGGAACAATAAATTTCACGCGGGCTAAGTCGCGGGCAAAGCTAGTAATTTAATATTTCTATTACTTATATCATCAACAATATAGTGAAAAAGACTTTTTCTAAATTTATTTTTCAGGAACCAATTTCAGTATGACATTTAGAATGAGGGACAATGGATGGATGGACATACGTATAGGAGATTCCCATTTAACCACACTGGAGCTACGGCATGATATACACAATATAAGATTTTTAACTGTCAACGGTGATGTTAACAAAGTATTAGGACTTGATTTCCAATTTGGATAAAAATAATGTCTAAGGTCCTTATTCTAGGTCCAAAACAACACTGATAATTAAACATTTTCATTGCATTATCTCTACTGAAATCTCACAGATAATTATGGCATCTGTCGAATTTCAGTAGACATCAAAATTCGAGCATAGACCAAATTTTTCTAGAAGCGGACCTAAGTTTTTATTTTACCAATTATTTTTATTTAAAAGTTTTGTAAAACCTATGGTATTTGTTAGTAAATGCTTTAGGCTGTTTGCCATCACAAAAATGTATTAAGAATCTGTCCATATTTTTATATTTCGTTGGTTTTATTGCAGCTGTATTATTAAGTTAATTACTATGGCAGCTATCCAGTAATGATAGTAGTGCATTTGTGTGTGTACTGTTGAAGTATTTATAAGCATGGTATTAAGATATCATAAATCCAACAATTGTCTTTGAACAATTATATCCTACATAAGCATTTAGATATTTTGCGTTACAATTAGTAAGTTGATGTGCATAATATTATAATATAATTATGTTTAAATGACCTTCCTGTGTTGGTAATCAATACAAGTACATCTTTCCATCATTAATCATTCTTCTACTTCACCAAATTTGCATTAAATGCAAATGTATTGAAGGGATTAGCAAATAGCATTTACTTAATTGTGTATCAATAAAATTGCTTATTTCCTGATTTGTGAGAATGAATCAATTGTTTTAGTAGAGATGCGTAGTTTTTGTATGATGTTTTTAAATGAAACCATGTTTTAATGGCAGTTTGATTAACTTCTTCAAATAAAATATTATCCAGTCAGTTTTTGCGGCGCATACGCAATGATTGGTGATATAATATAGTCGTCAACAAAATACAAATCTCACCTTGATGGCTAGACCTTGTCTACATAAAATGAGCCCGAGCGTTAAAGATAATTAAATCATGTTATTTGACTTTCGACCTTAGAACTAGTTGTGTATGGTTCATTTTCATTTAATTTTCTAATCTTCAGGCCCAATCGATAGAGACTCGACTTGCCCGTAAATAAAAAAAATAAGAATCACTGTCTGTCATGTTGATGATTCAACATTTTCATAAATCTATGAAAATTACGTGTCATATCTTTAGTCGTCAAGATCCCACCATTTACCTTATAGACATTTCATTATGTAAGTCACTTGTGTGCTTAAATGTTACATAATTATTATTATGTAGGTTTTTGAACCTATGTTGTTGTTTGTGTAGTACAGACGCCAGCAGGTCAAGCTACCCGAAACTGTCAAATTTTCCCAATCAACCTTGAACCTTAATGCTTTAGCGATAAAGTTGAAAATCTATTAAAGATATTTGACAGATTGTAGTAACTTGATGTGCTGGCGTCTGTACATGCCTTGTGGAAATATTAGCTTACGCACATAAGAATGTATTGTAACATTTATTTTAATATGAAAATACAATTTTTCACTATCTCTAATTTTGTGGTTTTCTGTTATGACCTCAACTAATATACATTTTAATTAAATGTAAATCTAAAATTGACATGAGTTCTTGACTCGCCTTCTTAAAAAAAGCGTTATTTGGCTTCTTCGTCATATCAATGATTCCCTTCTATTATTTTTTTTTAAAGCTTCGACCAGTATTCGACCACTTCGACAGAGTTAGGTAGCTTTGGTTTCGCAAAGGTATTCCATAGTGGATAGTGTTGATTTTTTTGCATCGAGCGCACGACAGGAGGTGAGGCATCGTTTGTGATGTTGCTCATCGGAGTACCCCTACCTGACTAAGCTGTACCTTCAGCGACCAACTTGGCTTCTTAGTTAGTTAACGGGGCACCGAGCTGTTTATACACAAAAACGCGCTTTTATAACGGTTGTTTGAAGTAGTAAACAATTAAATTAAAATCTCAGGAAATAAATTGGTATTATTGACCATATATACTAGGCAGTATACAGGATGGAAACACGATTTGATAAAGTTGGCTCGATAGAATAAATTCACAAAGTTATCTCTAAAAAACACAACAAACGCTTAGTACGGCGTGAATACTTCGCGGAAGGTCATCAGTTTTTTAATAATAACAAAACTACATGTTTTATACAACGTATACGATTTACATTTTCAAAATGTGTATTTGTTTAACAATAAGAAGGAAATACCTAAATTCGCGCGAGTTTTGCCCATCATAAGCAGAGCCGCCGCGCCGCCCTCTTATCCGCTTTAGTCCGCCGTCGGCCATCGGACGGGGAGCTTGTGTCGCTTGCGCTTACGCACGGATTTAATAACGTAACGATGAAAATTGTGTGAAAATGAATTGCAGCGTATTTGAAATTTATTTATTTATTTATTTTTATTTGAAATGGGGAACAAAGTAAAGAAATCAAGACAGAAGGGGTTGGCGAAAAACCAATGCTAAACGCTTGCATGAAGAAATGAGGTAAGTAAAACTCGTATACTTACCTACTTATTTACTAATTGCCTTACCAAGTGGTGTTATTTTTTTATGGGGTATTTTAAAAAGAATTGAATTTATCTTTTAGAGTAAGAAAAGTACAGGCTGAGAATGTTGAAGACAAAAAGAATACTCCTGTTGCTTCGTAAGTATACTCAGTACAGTACCTACCTACTTTCTAGTATCTGGTGACACTAATTCATGCAGCCAAATGCATACTGAAGACTCGGTAAGTGCTCAGTATCAAGGTTCGATGACCGTCTTTGTGAATTACGTAATTTTTTTCTATTAATTTCGAAATTTGGAAAATATGTTGTCGATCCGTGATTATGCACGGATCGACAACATATTTTCCAAATCACGGATCACGGATTAAATCTACTATGATTTGAATCATTCTGTATTATTTTTTTCTATTTATAGAGTAAATGTACCAGTTGTTGACATTTCACTGCAAAATAAACTTGAACCATCTGATGCCGAGAGAGAAAGACAACTACAGATACAAAATTTTTAGGATAAACAGAATACTGTGGCTTCGTAAGTATAATCTTCCTAGCTACTTATTATACTCAGTTATTAAAAGTAAGTACATAGTTGTCACTTATCTATCTATTTACGATATTTTAAGAAATAGTTACGCTGGAAAATTCTTTATCTTTTTCTGTTTATAGGGTAAATGTACCAGTTGTTGGCACCTCACTACAAAACAAAGAGTCGTCTGATGAACTGGTGAGGTAAGCGCAAAAATAATAGGATGTGTCTAAGAAAACATTATAATAAATTAAGTACCACATTATCTTTATAACTTTCAATTTTCAGGGTAAATTTCATGGAAGCCACCGATTCCAAAATTTATCAAACTCTGGAATTGTAAGTTCAGAAACTAATTATTTTTATGAAATAAGTCTTACTTTCATCCTAAAACGGATTTGTTGATAATTATAGAAATTATAATTAAATCAAATGTTCTTTTTTGTTATAGGATGCCAATTACACCGGAACAAAATTGTTGTCTTCCAGTGGAAGGAGAAATAGACAGTGACATGACTTACTCACACAGAGAAAATATTGCCATGAAGCAAGTCCGATATTGATTATTATTGTTGCTTGTGTCCTCATATTTTTTTATATGCGTGTGTACACATTGTTACAAATCAAGTTATAAAAAAATTAAATCAAAAATCAAATCAAATCAAATCAATCAAATTTATAGCTTGATATGTAGCCGTGTGTACATTGTGCATAATATTTAGGTATACTGGGCAATATTTTTATCACTAGTACCCTAATTTTAACAGGTTGCTCTTCCCACAGTTGGGACACAGGCCTCCTCTCAGTGACAGGGCTAGAGGGTCGTAAATTACGACTCTCTAGCCCTGTCACGCAACGCACTGGGCCCGCGTAGTGGATTACGATTCGTAATCCACTACGCGGGCCCAGTGCGTTGCGTGCGTTGGTGGATGTCATATGTCTACTAATTTTTTGTTCTAAGATGTGCCGGTTTCGTCACGATGTTTCCTTCACCGTTTTTGACAGCAGTGGTGATGAAATAATTTACACCTGTCTGGGCTCGAAGCTACGACCTGCAATTCTTAAATCGCAGCCGTGACCTCTGGGCTACCACTGCTCCCTCCTCACAGGGCGCCCTCTATTATATTTTATAAATCCTTACAAAAATATTGATTGCTAACATAAATCTTCTTTTTTTTTCATTTTAGTTTTCCGTTTGATGAAATACAGAAATTACAGACGCGTGCTGCTGCAACTAGGACGCAAGACAATCCCAATGTAAGTAGTACCTATTAGGTATGAATTTATCAACGTATCCTGAACCTATTGAGAAAAATAGGATATTTGTTTATTTGATTTAATATCATAATTTTTTCACCTTTTAGCATTCTACACATCATTCGCCAGCTGATTCAGATTCAGAAGAAGATTATTACACAATAGAACCAGAAGAAAAATTGGAAGAGATCAAAATAAGTGGAAATAGAGTTGTAGATTTTATGTATTTATTAGAACAGTTGCAAGAAATTTCACACACATTGGACATCGTACGAACAACATGTGCATAGAAACTGCCGCGTTCCATATCGTTGAGTTGTGTAGGTACCTACAGTGTGTGATTCGCTAGTGTGACTGACTTGTTCGTGAATTGCAATCTGATTTAAACTGCAAAGCGTTTTACTATTGCGCTATAACCAACACTACCCTTAGTACGCCCACAGTAATTAAAATATGCCTGATGCTAACGAGAGACAGACACACCTTCTCCGACAAGTACATTTGTGAAGTTCATTGAATATAGTTTATTCTTACACCCACTCAAATAGCTGTTTTTTATTCAAATCTGTCAAATTAACCATCAAGTCACTAAATGGAAATAAAAGTCGAACCTTACGTACTAACGAAAGTAGTTTACTGAATCTACTTTGAAAAATAAATAATTTGAAATTGAAAATAAAAGGTCGACTACTGGGATTTTTACCCTACTTATTTAGCTGATAAGTTATTTTACGTTATTGAAATCACTTTTAAGTTTCTCTTGTACTTAGAAATTAGAATATTATCATAAAAGGTAACTAATTGAGTATTATTAGACTAAATACGTAATATTATTTTTTTATTGATCTGATCATAGATACTCATCTAACGACGGTAAATTATAAATTTTAAAAATTGTATATTTCCAATAAAAGTATTTGAAATCGTTTTTTTTTTTTTTGTTTAATTTTGTAAATATTGGTAGCACCTCGCGAGTCGATCGGCGCACGGCTCGGCGCGAGCGGCGCGCGGACGGCGCAGTGCTCTTATCTGTCTAGCCGTTCGCTCTCTTGCCGGTGTGCCTCACGCACACATACACGGAGCGCATAGAATACCTAAAATCGATTAGCGCTAGAAGCTCGGTGTGCCCTTAAGAGATTTCCAGGTGGGCTATAGTAGTTGGAGGCCCGTTGGGAGCTTTTCTGCAGGCTCAACATACTCAGATGGAGGGGGAGGAATTTAGTAAGTTTTTTTTTTCTAGCCTATGCTGTCCCACTCCTGGGCAAAGGCCTCCCTTCACTCCTTCCATCTTTCGCCAGCCCGCACGTTTTCCTTCCAGTTTTGTCGGAACCTATCCAGCTCGTCCCGCCGCTCCTACGTGGTCTGTTGCGATCCCACCTCACTCTCTCAGGGCACCAAGTCTGTGCTATATGAGTCCACAGTTTGTCGGCAGACATGTCCTGCCCAGTCCCGTTTAAGTTGGGCCCTTTAAATACTACTTAAAATCGTATTACTGCTATGATCATGGCCGACTAATGACTCGAAATACTTTAAAGATAATACGAATACGAGAAGTAGGTGCAAAGTTCGAAACATAGATATTTCAGTCTGTGTTATAATTTGTAGGTAAACATTGAGTATTATGTTAATTATGTATCACCGTGGGATTTTGCCCACTAGTATCGTATCTAATATTGCTTTGTTATTGACGTAAATGTAATTACATGAATGAGAAGTTACCGTCTGTTTTCTATATTTGCTTGTTTTGTTTTCCTGTAATATTTCATTCATAATATAAACTGCACTCGGGATATTAATAACAAAAATTAAGAGGAATAATAACATAAATAAGCAACCAGACTCGCGTATCTATTTCTAACTTAGAAGTGTCCCGACAATTACAAGAATAATCACACATCATTTACCTTCCTTTTAAAACACTGTCGTATTCCTGGAACAAACTTGGGCAATTCGCATTAAAAAAATTACGTAGGTGCAGCGAAATCTGTTTTAAGCTACAATTGCTGTATTTAGGATTATGGCCCTTTATTCACAAACGATGCCTGAAGTTACGTAATGATTAGCGACTGTTTAACCATACATTTTTGACATTTAAACGTCATCGTAACTTTTATCATCATTTATAAATACACCCTTATGGAGATTATCGCACTGCCACGCATCACGCTGCATGTTGCGTGTCAACGCACTGAATGAACGCGCGTGGATGCATTTTCTGTGTATTGGACTGTGCGTGTTTTATACACAAACGGAGATACTTACAATCAACGTTAAAACACGCATTCACGCTGCTTGGTGCGTGGCAGTGTCTTTTAATCGCCTAAGTGTCCAGCTAACCCAGTACGTTTCCCATAATGATTTGTGCTGCTATTGACTGAGGTCACTGAGGAGGTTCTGTCCCTATGATGAAACAATCATTTTCAACTTCACAGTACACGTACGTAGATATCCGAGACAACAAATAATTAACCACGGGGGCTCGCACCGCGCTAGTGGTTACACAGAGATTCTGAGAATTCGGAGTGCTGTTTGTATCTTGAGTTTTACTCCCTCAGAACGGTAGCCGTAGTATTGGAGGAAGTTACGAGCGTTTCCTACACCGTATCTCCTACGGACATACAATTCGTATGGGGAACTAAGAATGAATGACAACAGGATTTGACAGTTGTCTTTACTATTGATGTGTTATTTATACAATGGCGATATCGATAATCCCTTTGACCCTAGCTTGGCCTTCGTTTATGTAAGAGTCATTACAGGACCGCCATTACAGGTCTGCGCAATTTATAGTTTACAGAGAAATGTTCAGCTTACTATGATTCAACTCGAGTCAATAGATACCTGATTCCTGTCTACAATCTATATATGATTTCTTGAGTGTTAAGTTAATATTATTACTGTACAGTAAATTGATGTCAAATATTTATAAAACTATCTTGATAGAGATGTAATGACTAAGGTAAAATAGCTATCCTGTGACTCATGTAGTCTTGGACTTTTTTACCTGACGCAGACGTCAGAAAATTAGCACCTAAGTACCTAATTACGTAGGTAACTGTTATTTTACTGGTTATACTAGATACTTAGGTACTTCATGCGTAAGAAGGATGGTTGTGGAAAATGCAAAGTTCGTAACGGGATAAAAATTTTACCTGTTTTCGTTTAGGTCACATGATTCTGGGACCATGAAGACGATATCTATTCGTTTAAGTAGAATTAAATTATGTATACTGTCCTGGTTTCTAAAGACTATACCATATATTTAGTTGCCAATATTAGCTTATCAACTTATAATACTCATCGTTTGATCGATATAATTTTTTCGACTTAGGGCTGATTTTTCAATCACGTGATAACTTTATTCGAGGAATCATTTTGAAATTTTGACAGTACATACAAAAACTGTCAAACGTCAATTTTATTCCTCGAATAAAAGTTATCTGGCGATGGAAAAATCAACAATGTCATAAATATTGCCTTCCAATAAACTTTCCGTGTAAACAGAGCCCAGTTTTTTTAATTTCCAACCAAATGGCAACCAATTCACATTATGACAACCCCTTTGCCCCACCTTGTATTTTCATTAATAGTTAATTGTTATTTGGCCAGCAAATCAGAATTCTAACAAGAGATTTGACAGCGGTCCTCTGATGACCAAGCGTTCAGACAACGTACCTACATGTCCAACTCTCGAATTCAATTTCCCGTCTTGTACTTTTAAACTAACTCTCAGATTTATAATTACAAGACAAACATTTTAATTTTCTACAAACATGCACCTGTCTAACTTGCATTCCGAGGTTGAATACTTATTTGACTGGCGTCAATAGATTTCTGTTTAGAAAACAGTCATCATATAAGTTCCTTATTACTCTATCGAGCGAAATAGGTATGAGGGTACGACCCCTTATTCACTGCCTGGAGACGAGACGGCATTACTCGATAAAAACCAGATGGGCTTTTTCGGGACCGCCAGTTCTATTTTAAGATTATACCTAAGTAGGTACGTGTCCCGGCTCGCATTTAAGAGCGTTGTTGAGCATGATCCCAGTGCCCGCCTCCAGAAACCGTTACTTATTTTCTGAGTAACAAAATTTGTGACAAGGAGTATGTTGTAGTTGTTGCACTTTGGACGTATAAGTACTAGCAGGTGTGCTTGGCCCAGGTACAGGTACTAAATGTACGTAAAAACATTTCTCACGTTTTTTTAAGTCTGAGTAGTGATTTTTAAGTATGTTTTACAGAATATTGTTAATAATTAATACTGCCAGACACTTCCCGTCGGCGGTAATTTCGGCTAGAAATTACGTGATCTTACTTATAGTCTGAGTTTATTAGTATAATCTATGCTAATAAACTAAAAATAAAGCTGAAGAGTTTGTTTGAATGCGCTTATCTCTGGAACTACCAGTCCAATTTGAAAAATTCTTTTTGCATTTGATAGTAGAATTCTCGAGGAAGGCTAAAGACAACTAACTAGCTAACTAATATCAAGCTTGGGCCCTAAGGTGCCGAACAAAACGAAAAATAAGTCAGAAAGAACGCTAAGCGAAAACGAAGTAATAACGCAAACAGGCGATGCGATGCGACGGGGTCGTCTGAACAAGAAATTTCTCGCGGACGAAGTCGCGGGCAGAAGCTAGTTTGTATAATAAAATAATCAGGGAACTATTTTAATACTATTTGCGAGTAAACCGCATATAGTTAAATTTCCACTGTGACACAAACGTACACAATACCTGCAAGTGGTTGGAAATCCGATAACCCAAGATATTCAATTGATGAATCACGAATAGGATAACGTAACGCAAAGATATGTGTCAAGTCAAGTTTACACGTAACACACCTACATTTCAAGGCTCACACATTTTAAATACCTAACTACAATATTTAAGTTGGATAACTTAAGTTGTCTACTGCATTCGATAAGCTATTATCTATGAGCACATGGTCAGACAGCAAAATGGTGAAGTAACATATTATAAATAAACATTTGGAATGTTGTTTGCTCATCTCTCTAAAATAGGTATAATCTAATCGACTTGCAAGTTGGAATAGGATATTGTGGAAACTTCAACTTAAAGTATATTCAGCATGGCGCTTTAATGGCGACATTAATTTTACACACGTATACGGTTTCGCGTTTTAGTTTTACGAATATATTTTAATTAAATTAAACATTAATATTTATTTATTTATTAACAATTTTCTAAAATAGCATCTTAGAGCAACCTGACTTAAAAAAACTGTAGCGTCGTATGATCCGTGACCCCGGCCAAAGACCCCTAGTCTTTGGCCGGGGTCACGGATCATAACATCGCATCAATGTATTTAAAACAAATAACGTGCAAAGAGAAGGCGAATTGAAGGAAAGAGAGAGAGCCCTATGGCAGCGAGCGGCGCAGATGGAAGTTTTCAAGTTAGGTTTTTTTTATGTTGTTATAACTTTTATGATTACCGACCACTAGCCCTACCAGTGTGTTAAATTAATGTCGCCATTGTAGCGGCACGTTGTATATTCACGAATTTTTGACATACGGACGCCAGCACATCAAGTTACTACAATCTGTCAAATTTCTTTAATAGATTTTCAACTTTATCGCTAAAGTATTAAGGTTCAAGGTTGATTGGGAAAATTTGACAGTTTCGGGTAGCTTGACCTGCTGGCGTCTGTACAAATGTATTGCAGCAGTGGTAACGGCTGCGACTTACGAGTTGTAGGTCGTAGACTTCGAACCCAGACAGGCACTTTGTGTAATTTATTTCATCACCATTGCTCTTAAAACGGTGAAGGAAAATATTGTGAGGAATCTGCCATGTCCTAGAACCCAACTCGCACTGGGCCCGCGTGGTGGATTGCGGCCCACTCCCCCTCACCGAGAGGAAGCCTGTGTTCCAGCAGTGAGAACATTATAGGCTGATTATGTTATGTAAAAGGATTACTCAGGAGCTAACTTATCCTTTTGAAAGTAGTAGTTAGTTTTTGAAAGGGTTGTGTGTGTGTGGGTGGTGTGTTAGGGTTTGAAAGTAGTAGTTGGTAGGTAGCTGGGGAAGTATGTCAATTCTCTAATTTAAACTGATGACACTTGTGAAAAAACTTTAGGTTGAAGTTTCTACCATAATGTCCTTCTCTATTTCAACTTACAACTCAATTATATATTCTGCCCACTGCTGAGACACATGCCTCCTCTCAGTGATGGTGATGAAATAATTTACACAAAGTAAAGCGCCTGTCTGTGTTCGAACTTACGAACTACAACTCGTAAGTCGCAGCAGTTAGCACTGGATCACCACTGATGTAATAATCCTTTTACTATGATTTATTTGTTTTTTTTTAGTTTTGGGTTTAAGAAGTTAAAATGTAGTGTTTATGTGTAGCCATTACGTTACAGTTGTTTACAGTAACCTACACTTACAAAAACCAACGTAATGTGTCGCATAGAAAAATATCACAATCGTAGCTCTGCGTGCGTAGAAAGAAAAGAAAGAAAGAAAGAAAAATATTTTATTCTGCACAAACAAAACGCACAATTAAAAGACGTATGCGTAGTTCTTCGAGTTCTCCCATAAGTTTACATGACGTGGTCTAGCGGGAAGATTACCGATATACTAATTCCTTATGAAGGCAGGAAGTTTTTTAAAGGGCCTAGGCGTGAGTGACGTCCTGTGACCTCTTGCATTACTCACGCTTTTCGCTTACGTAAAGCCAACATGTTCGGTTATCGATATTACCTTCTTGGGCTCGTTGTAAAAAACCGCATGACGTATGAACATGAGTTAGGAAAACGGTAATGTAGTTTTATGATTTTACTATGATGACCCCTTTCATCACCCTTTATGACGTTGTCACTTTCTTTTTACCGCGCTCTATTAACACCTTATTGACAGTTACCATACCTACTTATTGTGTTTAAAAACGTGAAAAATATAGGAGTTAGGGCCGTTAGTTAGTGCGCAACTGTGTATCTACTTTTCTACTTTCACAGAGTAAGTATTTGAGATTGGGCTCAAGCTTCTGTTTTATCCACGAATGGTTGGAGATATGTAAAAACCTCTTTAAATAAAATTTACTCAGGAGTAAATTTAATGCCGAACTTAAACCTCGAAAAATTTATGGATTGGTTAACCTTCAAATTAAAAAAAAAAATGTTACACCTATATTTATTAACCTACATGGGCACTTATGAAGTCGTCACATCAGAAACTAGGTGCACGGTTCCATTTGACCGTTTCCTATGGAGAAGCAACGGCAAGAAACACCACGGCTACTCCTTTAAAGTAACCAGTTGTAAATCTACTCTGTGTTTATTAATATGGCGGTGAACGGGCTCTTATACTTACTTATGCCTCCATGGCAAGTGAATATAAGAGCCCGTTCACCTGCACCTTGAATGACTTAAAGAATGCCACTGATACTGGACTCAAACAATATAAAATATCGAAGAAGATTATCATCGACACGAAAAGAAGAAGGAGAAGGGTGGCAGAAATATTGAGGCATAACCTGTTACCATGGATTCAGTAAGTACACGATTCTGAAAGCCCGTTGAAATTTTCGTCCGTTATTAAAAAAAAAACGCTAATCATGTGCTGAATTCATGGTTATAGTTTGCGCGTCAATGGATTGAAATATGGACAGGACAACGTCTGTCGTGTCAGTTAGTCCTACTAATATTATAAATGTGAAAGTTTGTATGGATGGATGGATGGATGGATGTTTGTTACTCTTTCACGCCAAAACTACTGAACGGATTTGGATGAAATTTGGCACATAGATAGTTTATAACCAGGAATAACACATAGGACTTTATATCCCGATATTCCCACGGGATCGAAACTTATGCGGGTGAAACCGCGGGGCGCAGCTAGTACCAAATATAATGTTTGACTTACCGACAGTAGTGTATCGTACATAGGTCTCCTGGTTATCCATCATGGCGTCGACGGCTTGTTTCTCGCAGTACAGCGCCGTTATCACGGCTATGCTCGGCTGGCGTGATGAACACAACTGTGGCATTTGTTTTACAACCTGGCAAAGAAGAATTTCGTTAAATATTAGCTGTTCTAAGGGCCCTATCACACATACCATAACCTGCCCACATCGCAGCAACAAACTGTGGGTAAGCAGTAGTTAAGTGTGAATAGTGTCGCTGCAACTTCTTGCAGTTGCGTTGTGGTTGTGTTGTCGCTATTAGTCACGTTGCGGCTAGTGTTTGCAGATAGACAAATCGTGTTTGCGATGGTTGCGTTGTGGTAGCCTTGATGTGGTCGGTATCACCCACACGGTTGATTTTGACGGTCAAATGTGGTCCATGTGAATAAACTTAATTTTCATATAAATTAGCCGCCCACGTGTTTACGCCCCTTAGTTAGGAAAATATTTTTCTTTACCTATGTTTGCCTTACTATTAGTATTACTATCGTATCCGACCATTAGCAGGAACAAATACCCAGATCCAGAACATACAACGTTATTAGTTTATTAGCCAGAACATCATCAAAATTTGATACAAGCGGGTTTTGAACGCGGTTCTTGTAGATTTGAAAACTAGTGTTCAGCCAATTGCATCGTCGAATACGTTTTAGTCCAAAATTATAGTTCAATTCTGAATTGATGTTGAAACCTGAACGTATCAAAAGCTACATATTTCAGGATTCACTTTCCATCTGGTCAGATCCATAAATAATTTCACTTAAAACATACATGATCAAATGATTTTAAAACCGTAACAAGTAGCGCCATCTGTGTTTTTAACAGTGTACTACTGACAGCGCGAGAATAAAACGTAAGTACAGAGGAAAATGGACTTAGAGGTAAATCAAATATAGTTCCAATTACGCGGATGGTTTGTTTTGGGATCGGTATTACCTATCAAATTACATCACGCCTTTATAAGAAGAAGGGTAAGGCAGAGGTGTCCCCTACCGTGTTATCTATGTATCGTTCTAGCATTCGAAGAGTCAAACTCTCCTGAAGAGGTGAAAGACGTGGAGGGAGATTGCAGTTTGAGTTGCATGATGCATGTACTAATTGCTCCTTCAGCATGTGCATATTTTTGGGGTCAGATTATCCATTTCTCTACCCCCTCTGACTTCTCTGAGCTTGATAAAATATAATTAGGGGAATTAATAATTTTTTTTTTAAATGCTGTCGAAGAATGTTAGAAATTGATTGTTTTATATTATAATAATATTACCTGTGTGTCTACACTATGTTGTCGGACGTAAAGACCTTCTGACATAGCACGGGTCAGACCTTTTTCTTCTAGCGATTCTAACGCATCCTTAACTTCTGCTTTTGACCACTTTCCTACACTGCAATAAAAATATTAAATTCAAACAGAAGCTCAAATTCTCAACAGGGGCCGTATTACGTAATATTAATGCCATCATGACTCCAGTAAGAAAAGGGGATGGTGCTATCGATCATGTATAGCTCCGTCTCTCTCTTACACTGGAATCATGATGGCATTAAACCGTCATAACTCGACTGTTAACTCGACTTTGTAGGATAAAGTTTTTTCATAAGATTGAAATTATTTATATCAGTCATACACTATAGCAGACATGTTTAGCAGGCTTGAGAACCTACGCTGCGTTCACAATTTAGTTCCCAAACATGTAAACAAATATGTGTATTTGGAAAAACAACTTTGATATCTACGCATAAAGATAAACGAGTGCCACAAATTCAAAAAAAAAAAGTATTTTTTAAATACTATCTACTACTGCAAGTAGTTCTGTAATCAACTTAGTTTACACTTGTATAAAGTTAATATTTGTTTAAGCGCAAAAAACGTAATTTGGAAACAAGGATTTGAATAGACTTTAGCTATAATGATTCTAAAGACAAAAGGAAGTTAAGCCTCTAAGCAAACTTCTAATACTTACGTGACAAAGTCGTCCACTCTCAACGGATTAGGATACGCATTCTCTATCATGTCCAACACTCTCTGTTCTGAGATTATAGTATCTTGTGTTTGATTCAGTATACTGTCTTCAATATACGCTAAAATAAAATCAAAATCTATTAAACACTGTCATTCATTATTCGTCCGATAGTCATTTATGTTTGTTGTTGGTAATTTTGATCAGGATTTTGAACCTTAGGTGCTCAGTTGACATTCTGATACGTTATAGAGCATTTTATGTACATCAGAGATAGTAAAATCTGGCAGTTGAGCATTATGATAATAGGTCTTTGTTATAATTTTGTTCAGGAGTGGTAGATGAAACAGCTACTCCGCTACTGTTCTTGTCATTTGACTTTATGTTTCCACACATTAATTCCCATCAACACACGAATATACTATTTTTATCTCACGAAACGACGCACGCTTTACTTGCGGTTACCAAGTGTACAAACACGCTGTGAATGTGGTTGTGGACGCAGGAGCTCTCGGTACTGTCCGAGACAATGGCGAAGTCGGGAGTATGTGCGCGTGCGTGTTATGTGCTGACGCTACTCGTCTTCACGCACACATTCACTGCGTGTTTGTAGACCTTGGTTATCACAAATAAAGCGCGCGTCGTTTCGTAAGATAAAAGCACTATATCAATCCTGGCATCGCTATTATAATAACCATTCATTAAGTAAACAGACAGTAAGTGGGCTTAAGAAAATTACACGATTTTGAGTCTTAAAGACACATCTTAAAACTAGTCTAATCTAAATTTCAATTCAAACAATACAAAACTCATACATGCAATCAGTACGTTAGTGGATTGCTTCGAAATGAAAATGTGTACGCTAAAATTAATTGACCTACAATGGTTACTATGGCTACATTCATATCAATGGCGCAAAGATACTAATGAATGTAGCTATCTCATACATAATAACGTATTATGATAAAGCAAAAAATAAATATTTATGACAAAATACATATTATATTTTAACTTTAAGAAAAATAATATTGGAAGAACTTAATTATGTATTTTTTTATTCCAATCAAACCACATTTGTTAATTTGAGCACTCAATAAATAACATACAATTGACCAATTTCTAAGCCTAATGATAACTAAGGTGATGCTAATTCAGTGTTTCTTTCATTACTGTTATTGCCAGGGCTCCAACACAGAAATTCCAAAAGGTAAAATTCTACTTCACAAACAACACATTTTAAAAAGAAAATTTTTAATTGTAAAGCCTTGCTTAAGTAGCGGTATATGTTACGCGATTCTGATACTTAAGGATCAGCATGTAGCGGTATCTGCACCGCCACATTCGAACCACGCGTCATACTGAAGTCACGAAAAATCCTGCATCGCGCAAGCAGTTTACCGCGCAATTAGCATATATACAACAGCCCGACATGATTCATCAGGCACTTGCCCGCCAGACAGAACCGTCTGGTCGGAGGATCCTCCCTTCTTCCTTCCTTCCTTCTATGGAGGATGAGTGAACTTTACACCCTGTTCCTCATACCTCTATAAGCACATATTGTATCAGATGTTTGTGCCATTCTAACAATTTTGTTGCAATTTTTTGCGTGATTTGGTCAACTGTACTACGCAAGATATCATAGATGATACATAAATCAAATAGTCATAGAATACAGTACATACATGCATAATAGTAATATATACTAAAATAATATACATACAGCCATTAGAAAAGTCGTATATAACGCTCTTACTCGTAATAACGCCATTTGCTTCTGTACCATAAAATTAAAAACAGATATACTTATTATTATTCGTATTAAGCTTAGAATAATATAAATTGCGATCGTTTGGGCTAGGTACATGTACAGACAGGACCAGTATCCATTTGTAGCTATCGATTTGAATGGCTATTCCTGTCTGTACTGACTTTCGAGTGAAAGGCGACTGTTCGCCAATTGTCTGGTCTGTACCCAGCTTTATAATCCAAACTTTACTTAGTGCACCCCAATACAAGTTAACGTAAGCAACCCCATATTAAAGAATATGCATTTAATTTTTTTTATACTACTTCTGTTAATCATCGCAATATTTGTGCAATTATTACTTTATTTTTTACCATATTACAAAGGTAATTACCAGGTAACGGAGGTCCAGCTGCTTCTTGTCTTAACTCTACTTCTAGTAGTTTTAGTTGACTGTACTTGTGCTGCATTAGTTTCATTATTTTTTTAATGTAGCCCACATAATCTGAAATTCAAAAAAATGGTTTTTTGTTTAATGTTTTACACCTTTATTTATAAATGCTTAAAGTTGAGAAATGACTGTTTAGGCATACATTTTTGACGTTTAAACGTCTCTTAACTTTACGAGTAATCATCGTTTATGAATAAACCCTATAATGTTTTTACATGACGGGGAAAGAACTTATTGATCTGTCCCTAGGATGAGCGACAGGTCATTATTATCATACTAGCTGCGCCCGGCGGTTTCACCCGCATAAGTTTCGATCCCGTGGGAATATCGAAATAAAAAGTATCCTGTGTTAATCCTGGTTATAAACTGTGTGCCAAATTTCATCCAAATCCGTTCAGTAGTTTTGGCGTGAAAGAGTAACAAACATCCATTCAACCACACAAACTTTCGCATTTATAATTTTAGTAGGATAGTAGGAAGTAGGATATACACAGCATACAACATAACTTCATAAAACACGTTAAGTTATCTTTATTTTTTTTTTACCTGTTAACAAAACTTGGTGGTAAGTACTTAACTTAATTTTTATATACATAATCAGCCTTTAATGTTCCCACTGCTGGGACACAGGCCTCCTCTCTTCGAGAGGGATGGGCTGTAATCCACCACGCGGGCCCAGTGCGGGTTGGTTACTGAATTATATACTACTACTCAATTGAAGGGTGTGGTACAGACAATCAAACTGAACAACTCTTTTCATGGGCCAACGCCGTAATCGCGAAAAAAGAATCAGCTGTCTCATACATTTAGGTCGAGCAGGTATTGAAGTTTTGTATGGGACAGTTGAAATTTTTTTTCTCGATTATTCTTTTGGCCCCATGGTCCATGGTCTGACACCCTTAATTTGACCACACCTTTCTGGTATACCCTGTACATATGGATGTCGACAAAATACTTTGTTTAAAGTAAGAAGAAAATTGTATCTAACAATAAACTCGCTTGATTCATAAAGTTGTTCACCTTTAGGAAAATCTTGTGGACTGACAAGTTCCCGGAAGAAAGCCTGTGCTTCATACGGCCTTTCATTGGGAGTCATGTTGGGTTTGAACCAGAACCGCAACGCGCGCGCTTCCCTAGTGTGAGTCCCCGTCGCGCCAGACACCAAATATACGTAGAATTCTAACTGAGCATGGCAAGGCTCCGTCACTCCATTCTCTGAAACATGAATACATAATTTATTATTACTAAATAGAGCTAACAATGATGATGAGGTCAGTGAGTAATCATTAGATCATATCTAAAAAAAACAACTTATTATTTATAAAAAAAAAAACTTTTATCCGCGGTATCGCTCGCGTGGTGATCGGAAATAAAACCACGGGAATGTAACTACGAGGATAAAAAGTATCCTAGGACATGGTTTATCCGTGTGTCCAATCCATAAGGTATCAGACAGACTTTCGTATTATAATATTAGTATGGATGCCTATTCTATATGGCAATAGACTAAATAAAGGATACGTTAACAGGGATGAAGATATGATTGTTGGTAATGGCTAAAAAGTGATGGAAGGAAGAATAAAAGTGCACATAAAAATACAGATTTTCATCAACCTGTATTGTTATTTGCACTTTTATTCCCTCGAGGGGCCCATGGCTAAATAATACCAGCCGCACAGGTCGATCGATCAGGTTAAGCTACGCTTGCCGCGGTTGGTCCGTGGATGGATCATTCGTGGATATTTGACAGTCGTTACGGGTAGTCAGAAGCCCGAAAGTCTTGCCAATATTATCCAGTAACTGGGTTTTGGAGGTCAGATAGGCAGTCGATCCATGTAAAATACTGGTATTCAGCTCCATCCGGTTGGATTGGAAGCCGACCCCAACATAGTTGGGAAAAAGCTAGGCAGATGATGATTTGCACTTTTATTGTCTCAAATTATTTAGATAATTTCTTGCCCCCGCTAACATGAGGGATGTTAGCGGGGGCAGGAGTTTTCTTAATTTGTCTTAAAAGCTTATCCCATAGTTGCTCTATGGGGTATATTTATTGATTTCAATGTCTCGAAGATATTCGACAACTACGGCCGCAGTATGTGGGCGTGCATTATCACGCATAAAAACAAATCTATCGCCTATAAAAAGGGCAAATGGCACTACAATTTCTTGTAAAATCTCAGGTACATATTACGCCGCTGTTACACAAATACCACCATATGGCTCTTCCAAAGAGATCCCATAGAGCTCTATGGCCACACTAAGACTAATCCCGACAATTTTTTTAATAATTAGGAATTTTCGGCGACAATTCCCGCTAGTTTCAACGCCTCAGTTGGCACAATCGGCGCGAGAGAACTTCGTCCCGCATTCCGCATAGGATTTATTGTAGTTTGGCCAGAACATGATACTCCCCACAGGGCCGGATTATCCATAAGGCAGTGTAGACAACTGGACTTACGCACTGAGAAAAAAAAAAATTAAAATATGTCATCGAGTGAAAATTTAATATGAAGATTTGTATCCTCAATCACAATATTATTGTCTTGCGTTTTTTAAATATTACATTGTCATATTTCAAATTATTATAGAGTGATATTCGATTTTTTCGCCGACTAATCAGACCACGGCAAGCAAATGCAAGCTGCGCTTGCTTCTTGCAAAGTAGTAAAAAAAATAGCGTAATTATGAATATAATTGCATTATGGTAGAAAAAATGTATTTTAGGAAGTTAGATAAGTGTAAAGGGGCCCCGAGAATTGCATTGTCTAGGGACCCGGACGTGGTTAATCCGGCCCGGGCTCCCCCCAACCACTTGATGGGACCTTAATCACTTAAATGAGTCATTACCGTGATTAAGGGTGTATTTTCAACAAGTAACATTAATTTTCTTATCTATCCAGTAACATAGCATTGTTACAATAAAGCACAATGCTCATTGTCTTACTTGTTGAGTTGATAAGTTTAATGAATGATAATTTTTAATTGCTGTTGAGGAATAGGCTTCATTCTCTGATACTATTACTCATAGACTTACAATTTATGTCAGGTTATGGTGCAGGCTATTATGAACTCAATGCGAATACAATTAAGGTTAATTATAGTTTGCTAGGTCATTCACACAAAACTTAGTTTGTTTATTTCTGTTTTTGGCAGACATTGTTATTGATGTAACCATTTTAGAAGCATACCCCAGATTCATAAGAATAAAATTAAAAACAAAATAACTACATACTGCGAATTTGACTCAAAAGTTCCCAGAAAAATTATATTTGAAAATCATGCTAAAAATACGACTTGCGGAAAACCAGCAGTAAATAGTGTTTATACTAAAATACTGTGGTTACTGTATAAGGATAAAATACCTATACTTTAATTTTATTAGCATGACTAGCCTACAGGAAACAGCAAGGTCAACATGTTGATAACCTTTTATGCTGGAAGCTGGCGAGATAATATTTAAACGTTATGTATGCCTTTTATAGAACAGCTTTTTGCGAAAATGGAACAAAGTATTGTTAATGTGACCAATGGGATAATAAATTCCCCATACCTCTTGAAAATTAAAAGTAATAAAAATATAATGATACCAGCTTTTGCCTGCAGCTTAAACGACATAGGTGTCGCGAATTATACCCTGGGAACATACTACCGGGATAAAAAGTATCCTAACCCATTTCTAAAGGTTTTATGTTCCTCCCGACACTGAAAAACAATAATTTTCTGAAATACATCCTACTATCCTACTAATATTATAAACGCGAAAGTTTGTATGGATGGACGGATGGAATTTTTGTTATTTGTTTACACCAAAACTACTGAATGGATTTGGGTGAAATTTGGCACACAGATAGTTGGTAGACAGGTGGGGGGGGTGGGGTTGGTTGGTGGTTGGTGGTGGTTGGTTGGTGGTTGGTTGGGTTGGTTAGTGGTGGTTGGTTGGTTGGATGGTTGGTTGGTTGGTTGGTTGGTTGGTGGTGGTTGGTTGGTTGTTGGTACCAGGATTAACACATAGGATACTTTTTATCCCGATATTCCCACGGGATCGAAACGTATGCGGGTGAAACCGTAGGGTGCAGCATTCTTATATTTTCTTTCTTCTTCTTTTTAAATTGCAATTGAAGTTACTCTTGAAATAATTTGTCTAACTCTAAACCATGCATTAATATTAACTAATGTAAATTGCAGACCATGCTACAGCAATACAATAATACTTGCAAACACCAATTAGTCAAGTTTGATTAAAAATAAAATCAAATCAAATTATTTATTTGCTAGAATGCAGGTATACAAATAAGGTTGTGAATAACTCAAGTTGAGACATACATTCTGCCCAAGGTTCAACATGAAAAATTTAATTATAGCGATTCAACAGATTATTGTAGCAGCTGAGCATGACTTTCAATTATTTTACTATTTACATGCACATAAGATCCATCATCTGCCTAGCCTGTTCCCAACTATGTTGTGGTCGGCTTCCAGTCTAACCGTCCGTCCGTGGTATTTGTGGTAATATTTTTGACAGTTGTTACAAGTAGTCGGAAGCCCGAAAGTCTGACAACCAGTCTTACCATAGGGTATTTTATTACCCAGTAACTGGGTTGTGGTTGTCAGATAGGCAGTCGCTACATGTAAATACCGACATGCATGTAAAATGAGAGAAGGATTTATGGAACAACCATCTAAGGACAGTCCCAAAATATTGTCCAAAGCAAGCAAATGTAGGATTTAAAAAGTTAAGAGCATACCATAGTTTTTTTCTTTATTGATTATAATCCCTGTATGGTCTCCACCAGCAACATGGATCTTATCACTGGCCTCTGGTTCCACTGCTTTCCTCTCAATCACCAGGGTTGTTGAATTAGCAGTCTTGCATTTTGGTGTCATCACCACTTTTTCCTCTACTTCCGCCATTTTTGTATAAAATCCTTCAAAAAAAATAAATTAATGCAACAACCGTACAACACTGTTAAGGATTAGATCAGCACTACCAAATTACGGACTATGACTCATTCTTTCCTCCCTTTTTATGACTTTCTTATTCTTTAAGAATATCTTATGCGAAACACTCCCTTTCGATACCTAACATAGCTTGGAAAAGATATTTCTAATACGTTGTTACTTTGTTAGATCGAACTTTCACAAGGTAATCATGTTTATATACCAAGGGAGGAGGTGGGTCAGTAAAGGCAGTGTGACATTGAAATTATAATAAACGTTCACCTGTTGATGTTCTTTTTCAATTTCTTAACTTAAAAATATCTAGTTAAATAACTAAATATCCACTGATTACACCAAAATCTTTCAATAAACATGTATAGAATATATTCAAGCTCAATAAATCTCACAATAATATTTTTGTTCAAATCGCGTAAACCCCAAACCTCCACCACAGATACTTTAGAAATTTTTTTGACAGTGACACTTGCACGGACGAAATATAAGAAGTAACTTCAAGATTTTTTATGATCAATCAATAATCGCCTAAACTGTTAGGAAGCATAATGCCAGTGACATGCTGGCGCTTTCAAAGTCTTACTTCCGCACATAGATTTTTATATTTATTTATTAAAACTGTATGCACAAGTAAAAATTATTCTGTACAAAGGCGGACTTAAGGCCTAAGGCATTTTCTACCAGTCAACCTTAGGGTGACAAAACATGGTAGATCCAACCGGTTGTCACACGTTAGTCTTGCCTTTTTCCCTACCAATTTTTCACAGGTCAATGAACTTGGCTACCTCGTGGAACAAAAGATCTCGACCCTCATCAAAGCTGCTCAAAATCCAAACAAATTGTTTAATGGAAATTCGTTTCTTATTCGATTATGATTAGTGCACCACACTAAATGATCGACAGACCCAAGTTTTACAACGTTGGCAATATTTTGCATTTAATTTATTAACCGAAATTTAACTTCCATCGAGGAGTTAAACGGTGGAAGTCGGATAAATTCCATTGAAATCAAGCTATCGACAACTACAATGTGTCAATTTTGCTGTGTTTATCTTGGCCACGTTGAAGTCTGTGGACTGTGGTGGTTGACTTTTGATTTGACATAAATGACAAGGTAGGTACCAACTATACCAAGGTACCTCTCTCTAGTTCACAGGTGAAGGACTTGCGTGATCCCTTTAGAATGAATTCAATGCTTCTATTTACTGGATAAGTTGATTTATTCATATTTCTAACAAGTGGAATAAACATTTAGTGATATTTATACCAGACAAGTACTAAATATAAACAAAATGCAGCTCAAAGTGTGTTTCATAGTTTTACTTTTTTCATTGATAAAATCGAGCAGCGAAACTTTGCAAAGTGTCAGCGATGACGATCTCCTTGAATTAATTAGAGAGAAAGAAAAGCTTATTGTTTTATTTAGTAAGTACTTATTCAGATTATGTAGATATCCGTTTGTGGAATGGGCATTGCTCGTTGAAGTTAAAATCTTGGTCGAATTTTGTAAAGATTTCCTAGCCGGTATTTTTATGACACATTGTGTAGGTAATGATGTAATTGATGTATTAAGCTTTCCTCTGTAAGTTGGTACCATTACTTACCTATTAACTGAGTATACCCGTAGTGAGTGACATCTTGCCTATAGAAACATGACCATGATGGCCTTATGGCCTGTATTTCCTCACTCAAGACTCAAGCATTTCTTAAAACTAGTGTCAACCAATCAAATGGCAAAGTTTAAAATGAATTTTAAGTAATCCCTGACTCTAGAGTGATGTTTCAGTGCAGAACTACCTAAACTATTGATTTAAATTTTATTTACTCAGGCTCATATAACAGAAGGCCAATTCCTGTAATTAAAAATGTTCAAAATCTAGTCGCAATCTCATCTCAGCGATAATCAATGTCAAAAATGTAGGCAATTAAAGGCATTTTTGACAGATTGAGACAGATTAGACTGTGAACGTTCTTAAAATTATGAGAATTGCCCCTCAGAACACTGTTGAACAGCCCTGATTAAATAGAATTTAAAACCATTTCAGAAGATTGGCTGAATAGAGAGCTTTAAGAAACAATAATTTGTAGTCTATAAGCAATTTCTTAGAGGCAACCTAGAAAAGAGCTTTTGGGTTGTGGTATTCAGCTGATTCCGGCTATACCGGAAGCCAACTCTAACATAATTGGGAAAAGGCTAGGCATATTGATTGAACTGTGAAAAGAGATTTTGTCTAACTGGCCCACAACATTTTTTTTTTTTGTTTTCTATATAATACTTATCTTTCTTCACCTGTGAATCAAAATTGAGCCCACACAATTTCGATTAATTTAATTTTCCAGGCAAACCAAACTGTGATAAATGTGATGAGTTTGAAACTCACATAGAAAGTCTACAGGATGATTTTAAGAAGCATATGAGTGCTGTAAGTGTCAAGACAGTGAACAGCCACCTGAGCAGGCTGTATAACCCGGCCAAGGATCCTGCGCTGGTGTTCTTTAGACATGGCGTCCCTTTACTGTTCAGTGGTAAGAGACTACTTTTTTGTTAAAGTTTTTGGGTCTCACTTGAGTGAACTTATACAGGAACTGATGGATGCTTGTGATGGCGTCAAGCATGTAGCTGAATTTTGGGCAAAGTCCATTTAGCTTGCTGTGAACAGACTAAGAGAGAGAGCAGTGCAGCCCGACATGATTCATTGGGCAGTTGCCAACCAGACACAACACCCGTTTGGTTGTAGAATCCTCCCTTTTCTATGGAGGATGAGTGAACTTTATACACCCTGTACCTCATACCTCTATAATAGTTATTTTAAACGACTACTGCATATACTATTCTTGCTCTGCCTTGTCGCAGTCACTTAATTCAAGATACTTGGTTGGAATCTGGTTCTGATTTTCTCATACAAACAAACCTATGAAAGTCCGAACCTCCTTAGGAATATAACCTTTCTATTGTCATAACTGTATCTACAGTCATTTAGGCTTTACAGTGTCATCCTTCAGTCAGACCTACACCCTAATTGCGTAACACATCACACTGATAGTGCGTAATGCAACTACCCGACAGTTTTGTAGCCAAAGATTAAATATTAATGTTTTTTTAGGGGAACCTGATGAGAATGAAATATACGGGTTCTTTGAGAAGAACCAGGCTCCTGCGGTCAAAGAGCTCACAGATAAAATATTTGAACATATCACTCAGGCAGCCACAGGAGCCACCACTGGTGATTGGTTTGTTATGTTGTAAGTATGCATATCATTGTTCTACCCTGCCCATGAATTATTTCTTGTCAAATCTTATGACAGTGAATGAAAACACCAAAATGTTTAAAATATGCATTTGGTTTCTAAAAAGTTGGCATAAGAAACTTCATTACCCAATAATGCATTATAGATGTGTTGCAAAAATTATTTGTGCATCTATAAATTACTTAATAAAATTTCTTGTTCTCTGACCCACCCATTGCATTGCATCACCTGCTCAAAACGAGCTTAGAGATCTTTCTAGCTTTTTACCTTTTACTCAGCTCCTAACATGATGGAGCTCCATAGCGTCGATGTTAAATAGCCTTTAACCTTCCTCAAGAATTAGACTATCAAATGCAAAAAAAAAAAACAAATCTCAGTCAGATTTGTATTTTTTTTTTGCATTTTTGATAGTCCAGAGATTAACACGTTCAAACAAACTCTTCAGCATTATTATTAGTATCGATTTAATTTTCTGGGATCAAACAACAAGTAGGTAAGAAAAAAAAAAACAAGGCCCTCATATTCTGTGTTTTAAGTACCTATGTGTGTATACTTAGTTAAATAATGCAACAGAATAACCAACCGGTCCAATCAGAAGCCTGAATATGATACATTTTCTAAATTTAAACAATGTATAATTTCCAGCTACGGAGCTTCCTGTGTGGATTGTCAGAGGCTACATGCAGTGTGGGAGAGTGTGGGCGCCACATTAAAGGGCCGCATCAACGTCGCGCGGATGGACTCAAACCAACAAGGATTGAACACAGCCAAGAGATTCAAGGTTAACAAACTGCCAAGTTTCCTCTTGTAAGTATTAAGTTTTACTTTATTACTCCTGAGTAACGCACAATATGTAGTTAAAATTATATTGCTTTTCTACAAAAGTTGCAAGGTTATGCATTTTCTGACGATTGTGTGAGTGTAATGCAACAATGAATATTTGTCCAGTGTAATAATAGGCGTATAGTTAGTATCCAATTTACAGCTATTTACGCTACAGCGAACATACATATTGCATTGAATATTTAAATAGGTGTTAAATTGTACAAACATGTACTATTCGTTATGTAGAAATGATACCTTTGTTGTAAGTGTATTTATTAATGTACATAATTAAGTGTAGGTATATAAAATAGTAATGTTAAAAAAATTCTTTCAGCTTCCGCCTCGGAAAGGTGTACCGGTTTGATTTACCCAAGAAAGATGTGAAGTCTTTTGTTACTTTTGCTCAGGACTGGTATAAGAATTCTAAAGGAGAACCTGTGCCATTGCTGGCATCACCATTGTAAGTTGATCATGAACCAATTTTATTTTAACTTAATATTACACCAGAGGGGCAATTCTAGTAATTTTAAGGTCATTCACAGTCTGATCTAATCTCAGTCTGTCAAAAATACCTCTAATTTCTCTACATTTTTGACATTGATTGTCGCTGAGATGAGATTGCGACTAGATTTTGAATGTTTTTAATTATGGGAATTGGCCTTCTGTTCTCCCCGAACGGTTAGGCAGAGGTGACCTACAGTACACCCACAGTTCTTGTTTAAGACCCATGTAGGGTCTTAAATGAGAACTGTTAATTAAACAGAAATAGTCCGTTGCCATCAAACAGGCACAAATCCAGACTCTCGGGTGCCATTGCAAAATTCTTATTAGAAAAACTCAATAACACTGCCTGATCTGGGAATTGAACCCAGGACCTCATGCTCAGTACTAGCGTTTGCTACCACTAGACCATCGACGCTAAATGAACCTTGTTTCCATGAATAATAAAATATATGTTTTTGTTTCAGCGATGAACTAGTGGACTGGTGTGTCCAAATGATCAAAATCAGTGTTGCATTTGGACTGGAAATTCTTGCACAACATCCTTGGATTTGGCAAATAGGAGTTGCAGGATTTGGCTTAGTGGCTATAACTGCCATCATAGCTCTTCTCAAAGCAGGAAGATCGAGGCCTTCCAAAGACCCCAAAAAAGATAAGAAGAGTAAATAAATTTGTTTTGTAATTGAAAAAATATTTTTTATGCATTTATCTTTTATTTATTTTTATTTTTATACTTACTTTAAATAAAATTTTGCATTTACTTAATTTGGTGTTGTGAATAAGAAACTTGGTGATATTAGGTCTGAATCATGAGCAAAATTGTTTGCTATACTTACCTAGATGTTTGTAGATTTATAAATCAATGTTGCATATAATTTTATTTATTATATGTATATTAGAATAAGAAATAATAAATATGTGAATGTCATGATTCCCAGTTTTCTTTCAATTTTCATGTACGGACGCCAGCACATTCAAGTTACTACAATCTGTCAAATTTCTTTAATAGATTTTCAACTTTATCGCTAAAGCATTAAGGTTCAAGGTTGATTGGGAAAATTTGACAGTTTCGGGCAGCTTGACCTGCTGGCGTCTGTACATTCATTCTGGATATGTTATCTGTAATTAGGTATTGATAGGTAATACGGGCTGGTGTTCGCAACTCCACGTCATAGCGCGTATTTTGCGTACTGATGTTGGTATAAAAATCTTCAATCAATTAGTGAAACCACTGCCGACTGTTTAAAGTTAATTTCATATCAGTATCTTATTGCTATGTAAAGAAAAATTGTAGGTCATTAAAATAAAAAAAAAACGTTCTTGAGTCAAATGCTTTGTTTATTTCTGTGCATTTCTCTTAATAATAAATAAATAGCAAAATCAGCATACAACACTCGTGTTATAAATTAATTATTGCATTAATATTTAGTTAAAATCCACCCAACATACACTAAATATTCACATTAACATTCATTCATATTAACATTTGTTTTCTAGTAAAGTATCTATTCTAGTCAATTTGTTGATTTACAATCCTAACAAAAACAATTGTTCTAATTATTTTTGTGATATTTTTTATTGTTTCTAATCAAAGAACAAGTCAAATACCTACATAGAAAATAGGTGATTTTATTACTAACTAGCCTATGAACATAAAAGATGTGATAAAATCCAGTAAAATTCGAGAGGTATCTATGCAAATAAACAGTGCACAAAGCTTATTAAAATATGCAACTGAGAAATTAATAAGCTTATTAAGGTAATTCAAGACTAAAGATGACTCGATGATGCTGTCTTTTGTCTAATAATATCCAATATTTGTTTGTAACTTTAGAGCGGTTGCAGATGGCATTTTTTGTAAAAGCTAAATGAAACTGGATGTTCAAGTGCTTCAATATACATCCTATAAAATCGGACACCAAGTGTATGCAGTTTCCGAATGCTCTCATAAATAGTTCAAATAGGTAAATGAGTATTAAATAATAAAGACTAAAATTGCATTGATAAACTATTACTATGTACTCAATACTTAATGTACTACAAAATACAGTAACTAACATAGTCCTTCAAAATATTGCACTATTTATTAAATATTTGTCACTGTATGAGTTAAGAGAGAGATCATTAAAGTATAATATAAGTTAATCTTAATTAATGGTCCACAAAATATATCTACCATTCTTACAAAAATAATTGTTGTTAACTTTGAGAAATTAAAAATTGTTGTATAGTTATACAATAGTGTCATTGGGAAATATAATAAAAATAGGTTTGCATCCATCACTTAACACTGGGATGTTGGCTTCAACAGTAAAAATATCATTGATATACACAGGGTGGCAGGGACATCAAGCAAACTGTGACCATGATTTTTTTATGACTAACTAAAAATTTCTACGCTAGGGACTACAATCCATGGTAACAGGTTGCGCGTCACAGTCTCTGCCTCTTGCTTACTGGTTACAGTAAGTTGCTAATGCAAAACAATAATTCCATAAGTTTTTCTATTAAAATATGTACGCCTGTTTAAAAACCTTTAAGCAAATTATTCATAAGGCGAGTAAGTATCACACTTTTTATCATCACTCAGTCTTCTGTGCTGAGCTTAATAAATGTTAATGTTTTTGTGTAATATCTTTAACTAAATATTGTGAATTATACTAGCATTGGTTATACCATTATACATTGTCGACTTCAACATTTATTCTAAAAACTGAAGCAGGGTCTGCCAGTTCGACACGCACCGCATTTTCAAATTTCTTAAAAATGTCAGAAAACTCCATCATATTCTCTGGTTTTGATTCTATCCACATTTTATCAAACTCATAAAATAAATAGCAATAAAATTTATGAAATAGGTTTACATTCGGCAAATATTGTTTTGAATTAAACATGTAAGTTTTGGCAGATCCATCTTTCAGTAAATAATATGCCATTGATGTGATATTGATACCTACTATGGCGAAGGTGTAGCCATATTTAGGATGCAGCGAATGACTTAAAACATGGCTTGAAACTTGAGGATACTCCATGGCAAAATATAATAGATTTTCTAATCCAAGGAGGCCCATTCCACGAAAATCTGTTTTTGGATCATCACCCTGAAAAAATATAAACAAAAATATTAGGACTACTTGTCATTATAAGCTATATAATTCCAGTGTGTTATGCAAGCTTATAAAGTTCTGTAACAATAGAAAAAATAAATGTGCCTCATTTGTTAGTGACAGTTGCACTCTTATATATATTCAAATATAGTCAAAGTATTTATTTGTACTTATACATATTTTACAAATAAATACTTTGACTATATTTGAATATATCTAAGAGCGTGTAAAACTGTGTAGCGCATAGAGGTGTAAAAACTGGTGTTGTAGATAGCAGAGTTATTTTTACTAGCAAGATAAATCTTTTAAGAATGTTAGGGACACATTGTTAAGGGTCCCCGGAACAATCAATTGCAATTGACAATATTAATACAATTGATTGAAATTGATCAATATTGGGATTGATTGTTTCAAGAACCATTTATATGTTGTGTTGGTAGTAGTAGTACTTCCATGTTGTGACAAACCTTACCTGGAATCCTATATATTGCCATTGCTTCGTAACTCGCGCCTCAAGAGGTGCATGAGGCACCAACAAGGACCACAACTTCAGTAACTTATCCTCATGTTCATTACTATTGCTATCAAACTGAGTCTGTCGCAGGTGTTCCACTTGGTCTATCAAACATCTATAGCTCCAAATCTGTTCCAAGCATCGTCGAAAAGATCCTACAAAGGATCCATGTAGTTTGGGGTTTATTTTTTTTACCCTTAGTATGATTCCAATCGATGGGTCCAAGTACTCACGAAAATTACGAGGAACAAATCGCCTTTCGTAAACCACGCTGTCCAAAAAAGATACGACCTCTTTCACATCTCGTGTACGAGAGAGCATCAATGATTTCTCCACATTACACGTTCTTTCTGCCCCAGCTTTGTCTCCGTAACAGATTCTTTGGAGTTCACACAGTTTCGTCGTTTTTCTGAGAAACCATTTGATGAACGGTCGCAGATACCACTGAAGCACTGACCAAAGATTAAACATAATCATTTCTTTAAAATTGTACTAACACGACACTGCTGCATTTATTTGCTAATATAAAATTATATTTTTTCGATCGTTTCGATTTCACCTCGGTTGTCATGACCACATTTTTTTAAATATTTCGTAATAGAGTGATGCTCTCGAGTCTCGAACAGTCCTCCTGTCAGATGTTGACTTGATCGTACTCGATTTTTACTAAATATTAGTAAGTAGAGTTGAATTTATCCGAAATCGTATCTAACAATTATTATGTTTTTTTTTTTAAGTTAACATAACTTGC
The DNA here is from genome assembly GCA_911387795.2 of Apamea monoglypha. Classification (NCBI taxonomy): domain Eukaryota; kingdom Metazoa; phylum Arthropoda; class Insecta; order Lepidoptera; family Noctuidae; genus Apamea; species Apamea monoglypha. The sequence goes on from OU426917.1 coordinate 14,847,099, forward strand.
CTGTAATTAATTAAATCATGTGTATATAAAACATGAGTACTGACTTTAATATAAAATGAAATCCCTTTTTAAAATGTATCTAAAATTAAAACCACTCATCACAATTACAACTACTGAAACTGTCACTATTAAATGACAAACTTATGAAATGATTTCATCATTACTCGAAATACATCGATTTAGTCGGTTATAATTTTATTTTGACGGTCTTTGTAAAACGTCAAATCCATCACTAGTTTTGGAGTTGCCAGTTTAATATAAATAGACCGGAAGTGAAACGAATACGGATGTCCGGCTGGCTAGACATCAAACTTGAAACAAATTATACGGATGTAACCCTGTGGGTCGAATGGAAGTGGAATCTGGATGAAGCCAATGTAGTTCGTCAGAGGTCGGTCATCAGTCTGTTTTCAGACAGTAGGTACAACAGGTTATATGGGTAGGTACTATTTTGTTCTTTCATTCCGACCACCTAACTTTTTTCCAACATGGGTACAGTACAGTAGGTACCTCTAGGTTGAATAATGAAAGAATTAATGTAATGTCATTCATAAAATATAAGTACTACCTACTTATTTGAATGGCACAGGGTACTTTCCTACTACATAACCTTTTGAGGCGCAAGCTTTGTCACTCGCGCCTCAAGGGGTGCATGAGGCACTAACTAGGACCACAACTTCAGTAACTTATCCTCATGTTTCCTGGAATATTTTGCTAAATAAATAAAACTTGTAAGTCGAATTTGTGTTTTTATTTGATGAAAATTGTAATTCATAAATTTTACATTAAAATTATTTACAATGCCATAATACAACACGAACGGGCGGTCAGCTCGCTGACATCTTATTATTTACAAAAGCAAACGGTGTTTATATTGACTCTGCAATTATTTCTAGTAACAAAACTGTGATACTTGTAATTTAAAGACTTAGGTCGAATTTCACCATTAAAACTAAACGTGATCAGCAGATCTAAACTGTGTTCAAGAGCTGTCAGTGTCATTGTGGAATATTGACACTGACAGCTCTGGAACGCGGTTTAGATGTGCTGATCGCACAGACTATATTATTTTGCTGATAGCGTTCAGTTTGAATGGTGAAAGTCACACTTAATTATTTTAATGAAAGTTAGCCGAAACAGCATTAGGTCGGTTCCTAAAGGTAGGTACAAACAATAGTGAGGCATATGTGGCAGGTACAAATCTATTCTAAACGTAACTACAAACCTATCTAAAACTATTATTTAGCTTCTTTCCTTATTACAATTTAATTCACAAACAAACACAATGCATAATTTCAACACATAAAGACTTGATGGGTATGATTTTTTTGGGTAGGTACATACGTTAATAATTTATTAATCATGCTTCATTTTCTCAAAACTACGTGTTTTGTTATGCGTAAAAATTGCATCATGACGGATTTTATTACGAAAATATTAATTGAATAGGTACTTATCTAATTTATTATCTAATTATTTGCTTGATACAAAATACCAACTATTCGAAGCAAAGGGTAGGTATCTAACTTGTGTATCGCCGCCTCAAAACAATGGCTTGTGACAATGCACGTCTCATATCCAATATATTGAATGGATATCTATTGGATGGATCATTGGATATACTTAATTAGAGTTAACAGACTAGTGAGCCTGCAAACACACTTTATTGTGAATTTTAATGTTCCAAATCCATGTTTTAATAAAGCCCATGCTAAATCTAACGTGGACTTTTCTCACCAATCTAACATTGGAACGTTTTTATTAAGCCTATGAACACTGATAAATGCTAATCTCTCTTGTTCTTTATGGTTCTACGCAAGTAAACAGTAACTTTGATTAGCATTATTATAGTGTAACTGAGCTGTTCGTGGCGAAAAAGATGGATATGAAAGTTATTGTTATAGAATTTGCTATGCCGTTTAACCAACCGATTCCATCGGGGTCTTGATCTTAGACAATAATACATTTTGGCCTGTACCTTTATTTTTCGTCTTCATTATGGCAGAGGGTTAAAATTACTTTTACGAGTCCTGTTACTTTCGTTTTTCTAAATGGACAAAATGGTTGCTAAATGGACTTGAATTAATTTATGTAGTCTCAAATCTTTATCCTACGTAGGTTGTTTATGAAAGATTTTGCAAGAGGATTAGATTATCTTGCGTTTTTTTTAAACTGTTAGATTAACAGTTTTTGAGAGAAGTTTTGAAACAAAATCGGAATTATGTTGGTCCCGGGATATAAATTATTTAGATCCTAGCTAAAAGTTGATAGAAGTTCGTAGAGCCAACAAAATAAGAGAACAGTTGGATATGTGGGTTAGTCTAGAAGGTGTTTCCGAAAAGTTTAGATCTGGCTGACTGAAATATCAGTATTTACACATAAGTTGTATTAATAAATCTATCTAGAATATAATCAAAGTTTTTGGTAATCGATTGTCTTTCGTATAGGTAGGATTTCTAAGCGGCAGGATGGGCGAGGAAAGAATTAAAATTTGGATTTTCTGTTCTGTCCTCAACTGGACTTGTTATTGTTCCTACGTCATACATACTTGTTATCTGTGTATCTACGCAGGTTATGTGCAACACTACCTAAGCTTGCAGGTTGCAGCGCAGTGGTGGTGGCGAGCTTTGTTTATGAACTTTAGATTTTCATTTACCTACCTACTTGTCTACATACGTATTTTGAGAATAAATAATATGGAAAATAAAAACCTGTACCTATTTATTTTAGAAATAACTTTGATAAATGGAAATATTACGTTGGTAAATGGAAGTAATACGTTGGTAAATGGAAATATTACGTTGGAAATGGTAAGGCTACGTCTGTCCAGCACTTGATACATTTTGCTAACTGGTATTTTTCCTGCACTCACTCGAATTTGTGATGGACAAAGAACACTGTGTTTAGTAGTTAGGGTACCTAGGCATTTAAATAAACACGCTGCAGCCAAAATGCGCACCAATTGTGCATTATTAATTATCTACAATAATTTTAGAAATGGCCAGATATTTTTATTTTTTGTATTTCTTGTAGGACTTGACGACAATTTTACGTCGTCATTGCACTATTAGTTACCTACTGTGAACACGTGGATGCTATTATACAACAACAAAAAAACAACATTCAACAGTTATTCGTCAGTCGTTTTTTCAAAAGCAACTTTTGCCAAAAGTTTCGTCACATCACGTGAAATGTTATAGACCCAAAATTAGTACCTAATTATGTTTACAATTTATTAGATATTAGAACAATGACGAACTATCACTTTTAAATACAGAAGTTTCATTGTTATTTGTTAGATATCTCACTAATGTCTTTTCATGCTTCAAAATGTTGACAATCATTTCTTAACACTATACTAGGTAATTAAAAATAGGCTATACAATGTATCTACAATAATATTATACATAGGTAATATATTTATAAGATACAAAAACCAGCAACGCAATGCGCTAAGGTTTTTTTCCCATAAAGTTTGCTTACTCTATAATTTGCAAATTATTATTTTGAACACTTTCTAATTAAATAAGTTGCAAGAAAAGTGTCTTACCTTTAATTACCTATTGGTTTCAAAATCTCTTAATTTAACAATTTGTACGTTTTGAATGTGGAGGTTATTTACCTAATTATAATTTATTATTTAAATTGTGTTGTTCGATTTATTTTTAATATGTAGGTAACAGCTGAAGAAAAAACACTGAAATAAAACTCTACTGTAGCAATCGCGTACACAATTTTATTCAGGACTCAAGATGAACTATAAAATAATGGCAAATATTTTCTGATGCACAGTAAAATTGTTGTTGGTTCTACTTTCGTGTATTACTATTCAAACTGAGGTAAATTCTGTGCCAAATGAATAAACCGAACGATGAGTTTTTAATAGTAATAATCATTAAAGAGTGACTGAAAGGAAATCTTAATTTTTAGCTGCCAAGTGCCATGTAAATACGTAGATGCGTTAGGATGCTCGATGAAAGATATATGATGTAGGTGCATAGGTAGTACTTACTTGCAGAAATCGGATAAAAACCTGGTCTGATAAACACTAGTAGAAAATTAGAACTCTGTTTATAATAATCTAAACACTAGTGTCAATGTCATGTCAAGTTAGAACCTGGGCTGGAACCTGAACTATCCACAAAATTCACCTCAGTTTGCGTAGAGCTTTATGCATCTAAATCTAAAGTGGGTAACACACGACCGCGATGACAATTTCAGGTATTAACGAAGTATCTACTCATATTATTGTTTTTATGGTACAGCATATATGGTACATATAAGTTCCTATATAATAATTAAAGTTGCTTATTTTATACTTATCATTAAGCGGCTTATATTTAAGCCTAATCTCTCATATCCAGCGAAGCATTTATTATTTGCTCTACACAGAACCTCACCAGGTTCTGTTAGGTATATTCAATGACAAAAATGACTAGAAAATGTGACCAAGATATATGTTAGAAAAATAAACGTTCAGAGATATTTATTATCATATTTTATTATTTTTAAACAGAAGGTGTAGAAACTTATTTCGTAAAACACTTAACAAACAGGTGTCTCTCAATGTACCTAACACAAACTTACTTTAAAACGAAATATAAACATGTTTTTATACAATTCTTTGCGATAACAATAGTAACTCATTTGAACAAGAGTTTTTGTTAAAATATTTCTGGAAAACAAAGTCAACAGCTTATTATAGAACAATTTAGACTCAATAGATAAAATCAACATTTTATATTTTGGACTAGGCCCAAATAATAAGAGATATAAATTAACAAGATATTTCAGAAATAAGCACCGAAGTAGGAAATATAAAGGGTACATTTGTCAGGGCATGACCATAAGCATAGATAAATGGAGGGAAGCGAGCCTTAAAATAAGTGTAACAGTAAGTAGTCAGTTCCAAGTGTTACAGATAGATCCAGACGGGCGGATTTTACTATTGAAACTGAACGCAATCAGCGGTGTCATCATTAATGTGGAATTTTGACACTGACAGCTCTTGAACGCAGTTAGGTAAGATGTGTTGGTCGCGTTGAGTTTCATTGGTGAAATTGGCACTAAATAATATACGAAACATATGATCAGCAATTTAAAAAGTTTGGCATGACATTATTCTCTCGATGTGTAATTTACAAAAACGAAGTAGTGCTTTACAATATAAATAAATAATACCTACCCATATAAAATGTATAACTTATACATGTATATATATGTAAAGGCAGCATAGAATATATAATATTTTTTAACAGGATAGCACAATATTATAGGTACAAGGTTGAATCTTATAAAGCGAATGATATGTAACTTTTATCTTACATTTTAAATAGTACCTATAAAAACGTAGCGAATTTAAAATAGTATCACTTTGTATCTATCCAAATATTAGGGGAATGGTCTCATTTGTATTAAACATTTTATTGGACTTTAAAATACTGTTAACATAGGAAAACAGTAATAATAAGATATTAGGTAAAAAGAGATCATTAGCAAAAGATTATATAATACATATTTTCTTTGTTAGCCGTGACACTGAAATTAATAAGTTTGCAGCTGAGATTTGTACTTATAATACTTTTTGTTGACTGTATTCATAAGTTGGCTGTATTACCTAACACGTCATGAATCATGTAAGTCACTCACATAAGGCATCCAAGCTTTAATTTAATATACAATTTATGGACACCTCACGTTTTCCAATAGAAATTGATCGATGCATATATTGTTACGCACAGCCAAAAGCGTTGTTTTTTATTCAATCGCAGGTACTCAGCATTTGACCACCCGTTACAATGACTCAAACGAAAATTAAAGAAAAAAAAAACTTTATAATTAATTAATTCAATCAGGCAACCCTACATTTTTCAATTATATAATTTGATTTCGAAAGCACAGCCAAAACGCTTTTTCTTATAATTTATTGTTTTATAATAATTTAGATATAAAATCTATGTTTCAAAACAGTTGACTCGTTGGTCCACTTTTTAACAAGCAAAAGGCATAATATCAATGGTGTTCAATTAAAGTTCAGCTTTTTAAATCTGATATATTACTGAATTTGTGAAAAAGAAAATAATTAAGTAACAGTTTACAAAGCATTGTAACGCTTTAAACCCCTTGAACAGGTAGGTATTTTAATCAATGATAACGTATATCCTACAGACATACAGAAACAAAAGCGCGTTGCGGTTTTGGACAAAGATTTCGTTTTTCAATATAATTACTCCTAAATACAAACGGCTTCTAGCATTTGTGGACACTACGTAATATCTAGGGTGTGATGATAGAGGACAATATTATACTTAATAATGTTACAAATACCTTAATGTGGTGAGTTACCTACTTACGCAACAAATAAGGTGACGGTATGGTCTCACAGCACAATATTCACGATACTTATACACAAGTATCTAGTTACAATATCTCAATAGGTTAGTATACCTTACGTATTGATAGGTGTCATTTAATTTCATTATTATTTACAGCCAGCATTATATTCATCAATTTCTGTATTAACCACTAATATTATATCAGGCAAAAATAATTCTTTGACATGTAGAAGGCATGTTCATGGTACAATATCAACACAACTGGTATACACACTTGTACACCTCTGGAATAGCGTGAACTCATTGGTATTATATATTTATATTAGAATTTAAAGATAATAATGACTTGAGCTTCATCTATGCATCTACAGCTATTTTTTACATTACTCCGAATTATATTATTTCGAAACTTAATCACTTTAGTTCAAATGATACGGCGGTCATTGCCTACGTCTCACCTTCACAAAGCAATAATTAAAATATCATTATAATTATCACAACATATTATGTAAGTGTTGGTTTGGACAAACTAATAACTATGGTGATTATTATCTAATAATAAATATAAAAAGTAATCATGTCTTTTGCTATCTTATTAGTAATAATAACTTAAAAGCAATAAAAACGCTAGTTCTGTCTTTAGGTTTGAAATAGATTTCTTTCTCCTGCGCATCGGAGGCAGCTCTCCGTATTATAAACTCCACCGTTCGATAATCCAGAGTAGACGCTCTCTCTAAATTCATACAAAATCCGATGTAATCACGTTGATACAAGAATTTTCATACAATTACATAAGTTGATCCCTCTTTATCCTATCATAAGTTTTCGTGTATTCACAAGAAAGTAATTCTTACGCGTAGATATACATTATAAACGTCCGTCTATGAACTTGTAGAAAACTATTTCAAAACCTGTAGAAAAATCGCACACATCTTTCAATTTATTGACGTTAAATTATGGAAAGCTGCGACGTTAGCTTTCTGCTTCAAGTCTCTTAAACTATAATTATCTTAACAGTACGATCACTATAAACGGGTATAATCACAATTCTCGACCGTTGACAATCATCAAATATGTATTATAATAGAGTGAGTAGCTTAATCTCATACATATTTGTGACGCAGTAAAAGAATAGTAGAAAAACACAGTAAATGTCCGTTCACACGAAGCGGCCAGCGACAGCGGGAAGTGGAGGCAGCATTAAGAGAAGGCCTTGTAGTGAATGAAGAAGAAGATGAGAAACACGGCGTAGGCAGTGGGGAACGTGATCCGCGCGATCACGTCGATGGTCTTCGCCACGCGGATCGGGTGCGGCGGTTCTTTTTTGCGAACCTGGACGAAACATGGCTGAAAGAAATTATTATGCAACATGAATGATGATACCGAAAGCCGCTACTGTGTATAACAGGCTATAATGAAACTGAATCTGTCACTGCTGTTATTTAAGCACCAACCCTACAGCAGATGAAAGTTTCAGTACTAAAGGTTTTCTTGCAGTCGCTGTGATGTATAGCTATCTACGCATCAGCACGAAAATAAAAATTAGCGTATTCAACCCTATTTTCGTTGAAGCTGCAATAATTACTCGCAAGCCGTTACTGAAGAAATGCTTTCATATGTAATGTAGTTGTACTAAAACAAATGGGAATGTAGGGTCATACGCAAAATATTGGAAAGTTTATGTTAGCGTCTGATGGAGGGACAGTTACCTCCGAGACTCCGCCATTGTTGGCGGTGTGTGTGCAGGCCCCCGGACCAGTGCACGCGGTGCACGACACGAGGTCGGCGCCGCCTGTCGACTCGCGCTTTTTGTCTCCCTGTAACACCAGTTGGTTGATTTCTTTTATTTTACTTGATCAAATTAGACAACTGGCTTATTCGGTAAAGTCGTGCAGAACATATGACAGCCTATGGTGATTCCACTGCTGGGACTAAGGCCTTTTCCTGCGGGCGGCCCGCAATTGATCACGACGGGTGGATTCTCACCAACCCGCATTGCGGTTGAATTATATATTTTTTAATAATGCACAAAAAATTATATGCCAGAAGTGGTTGACCATTGGGAAGGTCAACGTCGTGTGCAATTCAAATTGAATGGAAAAATGATAAACAAAATCTTAATGATTTAATTTTAGCTACAAGCCTTTTACTAGACACGTGTCACCATTACAGCGTACATTTTTGTTTCATTTTTATCAATAAACAACAAGGTACTTACTGAAACTTACATAAAATTAGTAAACTACCTACATACAAATATGTCATGGTTATTATATAGTTTCGAAAGAAAGTCAAACTGTTTGGTTAATACGTGAGAATATCACAAAACTAAATACAGCTAGCTCTACATGTTTAAGGCCACATATTAAAGTAATCAGGAATATTTGAAGGGATATAGCTGATATGACAGACTGACAGTATACTCACAGGCTGGAGCGTTCCGAAGCAGCGTTAAACGAAAGAATGCGTTAGTTTTCATGATATCAGACTCAGTGATGATGATGCTGGTGAAGTGGGGCTAACTAGTGTCATTCTCAATGACGTCACTTACAGCGCCGCTACTCTCCGCTTGGGGCATCTCTTGTCGAGACCACTGGAGGAGAGCCAACGCCTCCTACGTAAATGTTCAGTGTTTAGCCGAAGCATGACTTAATTTAGTAACGTACAATCGTACCGCTGAAGCTGCAGTCAACCTAGTCTCAATGTTTATACAAGCAAAGTGTTTAATGTAAAAGAAGTAACTATAAGCGTTCTATTGATTACCAAAAATAAGTTTCAAGTTATTGAATCTGAGTAAATAAAGTTAGAATACCCTGATATAAAAGGGAGTAAACTGCTACTTTAGTTTGATCAACTTGAAGTATCAACATTGTCGTAGTATGTATGGGTAGAGAGGAAGGTTAGTAAGATAGGTATGCATGCAACTAAAGCAGATTTATCACCTTTAGGACCTGAAGGAAATGAAAATAAAATTAAACAATTACAGGAAAACGAAACGAAAAAAGTATAAATTGAAGAAAATTGTTGGATAGAGGCCAATTCTACAGAAGCTTGTTGATAGGATTACAGCATGCATTTTCGATAACCGTTTTGTGTTTCAAGATGATGACTAGAGCTCCGCATATTTCCTTTTTACTTCAACTTACGTAAACCACATTCAGAATTTTATGATGGAGATAATCTTGCATCAAAAATGTGAAGAATATTCTTGGAAGACTGATTTTTGCAAATCTAAACCTTGAAATAAACTTACCTCTATCATCCTAGTTTAAGAAGCAATTATTATTAAGCTAGTTTCTACAGCTAATCAGCCCTCCAGAACAGAGGTAAAACAGAAACACGCGAGCAATGTCTGGATAGTGCCAATGAATGTGGCGAATGTTCTTACCAAGGGGCTGGCCAGTATAATGCCAATTCTGCTCAGGACTGCAGGCAGTCGCTGCGAACACATCACACACACAGTTTGTTCACTCGTGACAGATGGTCTAACGATGTGCAATCGTGAACGTAGACTAGGTTGTAGTGGCCACATTTATAATGGATAGTATGCACTTTGAAATAGGTACGGTACCCACTTTGTAAAAGTATGAACGTAAAATCAATCACAAAACACATGTCAATATGCATCTTTGCAATGTTTTCTAATAGATGTTAGATACATAACTTTATCACTGAATTATGGATTTCATAATGAAAAGCAAGTAATGATGAAAAGGGACACGAACTGTAAGTTATGACGTATGGCCACACAAAATAGTCTTATTTTGGTGAAGTGACGATCGCAAATGATACATGTGATGAATTCTTGCTTACCCATTAAATTTAGTAAAGATATGAGCCAAATACATGCAAAGACGTTAAAGAGGTGAAGCATGCTGTAGAAAAAAAACAAACAACACGACATTGCCATTTTACGTATGAAATAAAGTACGTACTCGTTTATCAAGCCATGTCTTGTTGTTGTAAGATTGAAAGAAAACATTGCAAAGAGTAAAGATAGAAAAAAAATAAAATATTCACGACGGAACTTATTTGTTATTCTGTTAAACGAATTTATGTCAGGGATCAATACTAAATGTTATTTGCTATCTAGCGAAACTTTTAAATTCCTTCGTGAATGCATTGTGGGTTTTCTAAAAAAATACTCCTAATACCACCATACAATATCAAAGTGCTTTGTTCAAGAATCTAATACCAATTGCTGGCTACAAGGACCACAGTAAGGATAGGTAACGTTTAGTAGCGTAAACATGTAGTGAGTGTATGTACAGGGCTTTAGACATGTAATACCTATACTGAAATTTTGGACAAATGTTGTATTGGAATTTATATGTTTTTCACTATACCCACGAAGCCTATCAATAGACATAACATATATAATTTTGTACAAATAATAAAACAAGAAAATCACATCGATAACACACTTGACGAAATTTAACTTTAAAACATAGAGGTAAAACGTGGCAATAAAATACACGTAAATCTCAATATTTTAAATATATCGTCATCAGTGTAACGTTTAACGTCAAGTAAGAGACAGACAGAAACACTAATGACGCTCTAGACACTGAAATTTGGAGAGATAAAAAAGAGTATTCACCTGTGTGACTGGATTTTCTCCGGGCCGGTAGACAACATTGTGTAGGGGTCGTTTTCTCCCCACATAGTTTACACACACGAACTCTAGTAACGACGCATAGATAAAACACATGCACACGCCGTCCCACACGTTCATCGCAGTCAGGTTCGACACGACCGGCAGTGTCGATCTGAATCCGTTCGATGTAGTGAAAAAATTCAACATTGTTGTTACACCTGCGTAAAAAGCAAAGCAACATAAGAATCTAATCACAGTTATGAACATTTAACATATAACAATTGCCTACAATTACCTAAATATTAGTTGAAAAAGAAAGCGTGTTTATGATACAGATACTAGAACATTGAGAATGTAAATTGTAAAGCTCTACAGACAAATGTAGAAAGATCATGCGATTACCAAAGTACAAATACATATAGATCTACTTACGAATAGCCAATCTTTGTAAGCAAGGCTTGTATAAAATGATTAAATGTTTATAAGACCCCAGACACCCCGGTACTTACAATAATATTCTGTCAATTTGGTAACCGTGAATGGGCTCATTTAAAAAAAAATCTAATTATTCATAATGAGATTAAATTTATTCAGAATTGAGCAAATAAAACAGTGGACCAACCTATCATTACTCTAGCAGGCACTGCATTCCATTCCAGCCAAAAAGTAATAAACGATGATGTCACCAAAATGATCCCCGGAATAAAAACTGTGGTGAAGTAAAATGATCTATCCCTCGTGAAGATAAGATCCACTTTGAGGCAGCTGTAATTACCTAAAAATGTCAAGCATAATCTAAAAATAAACAAAAATAAAATTGGCAGGTGAGAATGATTCGTCGGCTTTGGCTATAAGAGTATTATTTACATAATTATAATAAGCGAAACCTGCAACAGATAGCGTGTTAACAACAGCCGCAGCCAACATCTACGAAGAGTAAAATGTATGCAGTACGCAAGACCGAGAGCATTCCAGATACCAGCCACTTTTTACCTATCATGGAACGGGCTGGTACTGCGTTCCACTCCAGCCAGAACGTGATGAACGAGGAGGTCACCAGAATAATTCCAGGGATAAATACTGTAGTAAAGTAGAACGCTCGGTCTCTAGTAAATATTAAGTCGACCTTTAGACAGCTGTAGTTACCTGTGGAGTGAACATCATTAGGTACAATAGGAGCATCGTTTCACGCGAAGTGTTAGTCGTTTAATTTTAAAATAAAAATAACCAGGATACAAAATTCCAAGTAACTCAATTCAGAGGCCTTGTTAAAATCAAAGTACATATGAACAGCCAAAACATCATCTAAATATACTAACTACTGTTCTGTATGTATGAGTAATGCGTGTTGTGTTGTCGTGTCATATCATGTTTATGAACATACATCGTAGCATTATGACGTTCATTAAAAACGATACAGCGTACTATTTCAAACGCATGCTCTCACAGTCGTGTATGGAATTTATATGTGCATGCATGAAAAACAATGAAAAAAGTGATGAGCACTTAACTAAAACAACATGAATGCTTGGTGAATATAACAAAGGTATCGTAAGGAGCAAACCTTCGACTTTCCAGCATCACGGCCGATACAACACTTTATTAATATAACACAATTACGCATTTACTCACACATAAGCAAAAAATATTTGAAATACGACGACACCGGACAGAACGGTGCCTCGTCCGGTGCAACTTAAGTACCTTGCTCCTCAAAGCGTCTCTGGCAAAGATTACATGTCATCTCTTCGTCTTCCTCGTAAAGTGAATTACCCTCAGCTGCTTGCAAAGACGTTAACAAATTCTTACACTCTACATTCTCAACAAACTAATGAATACATTTAGATGTTAGGAATAGCAAAATTTGTATCAATGACTGTACACTACATAGTCACATTGTATATTAAGGACTAGTGACCACATTGTATGATCAGACGGACAACCTAGATGAACATGCTGGTTAGCTAGGGTTACACCTAATGTATTCGACAACGTGTGATCGCATAACGTACACTATCAAGCGACTACTATATATATTTTAATAACACACAAAATAAATTAATTATGAAAATTAACCTTTTACATAAATCAAGACCAAGCTGAAAAGAGTTAATCAGAATTTCAATATAATTAGGCAACCTTTGACCATCTCTTGTGCAAAATATAAGATGTGCTTTAACAAAATATCTAATTTTGGTTACTAAGCTACCGTATAGGGCGAAAAAAATATATGATTTGGAGGATATCTTTCTTTTATATAACGTTTTAGAAGCGATGTTGTATGTATGTAATATGTAGGTATGAACAATCGTATATTTTACCTCTCCAACTGGCTTTGATAGGGCAGGGAATGGTTTGGTTCTGGATGAGGTACGCATTGAGCGTCGTGAGCGACGGTGACTTGCGCAGCGTGTCCTCATCGTTCTTCCACACGTAAGTGATCGCTGACTGCTCGTACGATACTGGTAAATATAAAATGTGTTACAGCACTGTGACTATTAGACTCGAGAAATCCATAGGAATTTGGGAAGTGAAAATAAAAACGTGTGCTTAGGTACTCAATGAATTGAACAGAACAGTGCGTACTTTGTAGGGATGCATAATAGGACCAATTAACTTACTACTTTCTAAGGCAAATGAACACAATGGGTCATCAAAAGGAAATATGTTGAGCCGTCCCTGACACGACAGGATGAGATGCCGCCGCATCAAATAGTTAATAGTACCATTGCGATAGATACGCAAAGCGAAATGCATTGGTATTATCGGGTCCTGAAAAATAAGCACAGTTAAGAATATAATCTGGCGTAAGACGTAATCAAAATAAAGCATTTGCACTATAAAATTACGCTCCTATCCTAATTACTCCTACATGGTGTTCACAAATATTACTTATCACCAAAACCACCGGACCAAATGTGACGATGAAATCTACGAAAATCAACTCCAAACGTCTAGATTGCATTTTAAAAACCAGAAAGTAATCGAGGCGAGCATGAAGTGTCAGCTATAAAAATTCTGTATGTACAAATAATGGTCCTTTTAGATTCATGAAGCATTGTATGTAGTTATAAATACCCATGAGTGCTGGGAAAACTCCTTCAGAAGAAAGCATGGTGGAAATAATTATGTATAAAATTAGATGAAAATTAATTTTGTAATCTTTATCTTCAGATAATAATTTAAATGTAAGTTACAATTATCTGGGTAAAGTTCGATACGGACCTTGAAGTCGCCGTGCATGATGAAGTACGTATCCGGCAACCAGATGTCTTCGTGATGGTGGATGGCGTTTAGGAAGTCGTAATGAGACTGGTTGGAATAGCGCAGGCGCGGGTCGTACCACTGCTGCTGAAGTAAGAACTCCACTTCGTATTTCTGGAAGCGGTCAAGTTAGAAAGAAATTGAAACAAGAGAAGGAAGATAGACAGGAAGGAAAGTTACTAGTTTACTAAATACTTACAAGACTAGATTCGTCCGGAGAGGCTAAGCTAAGAAGTAGTACGCTTACATTAACGGTGAGGACACCTGAAAACAACATAATAGACATTCATTGCTTGGTTACTTAATTTGATACAAAACACAACAACGATATACACTTAAAGTACATGCTTGCTAACAATTGTGCTGGAGTTCAGTAGGGCTCTACCTATGTTGACTTATCTAGCAGTTTTCTTTTTATTTCGCTTAACCAAATTATATAGGTATATATCAATAACCTTTCTTAGTTTTAAGATTTCGATTATGAAATATCTTGTGAACGAAACAGGTTAGAATGTAGTAGAGATAATGATTGGAAGGTAAGTATAATAAAATTAAATTGCGGAAATCAACCGTAGGCTACACATGTTGCGATAATAACGAAAATTGTAAATAAGAAGTTAGCAGATCCGATTTCTATTGGAAAAGAAGTATGAATTTACGACAGATAAGAGTTCATTTGTGTTTGATGTTTGTGAAAAGAGAAAATCATTTCAGGCAAAAAGCATGGCGTAAAAAGAAAACTCGTTATTCAACGTTGAGTGACTGAACCATTAAACACAGTGTAGTTATTTATGAGATAGAAAGTAATGACTAATGTAGCTTACCGACGGACGACTACGAAAATATAATCTGTTCAAATAAATTTAATAATAAAAGTGGGTGTTTTCTAATCTAATACATCAATGTATTCAGGTGCAATACTGGTAGAAATAATATGTGACTCATATACAAAGGTATACAATTATTCTAAAGCATAGGATCAGGTATCTACAGTAGCGTGAGGTAAGAGAAATATTGAAGTTGCGTGCAAGGAATTAATTACAAGGTTACAGTTGCTACGATCCAGATACATGTGGAAGGATTTCTCTTTTCATAAACATGAACACAACGCACCACGATTGTGCGAGCGTGGCCGGAGAGACGGGAGCCCCACATTATTTTGTGCCAGAGAGTCGTTGGGCGAAGTTAGACCACAACAGAATTCTGGATCTGCAATTTACACCAATTTTCAATAACCTAGTTGACCCTTTTATTCATCAAGTAACATCAAGTCTTCAAATTATATCAAGTCAATGATGCTATGAAATATTATGATATAATTTGAAAACTTCGTCATATATGTATTTGATATAAGTATAGTTAAAAATTATGACATTTACCATCTACTGGTGGCAGCAGTCTTTTGTCATAGCGGGAGTTTTTCAGAAGGTTGTCCAGTATCTCTTTGTCCGACTTTCCCGCTGCAAATCTGGAGAATAGTGAATAGACTTTCATATAATAACTGTGAAGCAATTTTGCATTTCTAAAGAACCTTTTAAATCATCAAAATAATGGCGTGGAAGCGAGTACTAGAGAAGATTTATGCCGTAACATATATATATATATATATCATGGTAAATTAAGCGTGTGGAAACGCGCAGCAGTACGCTTAGTATTGATTTTAGATTAACACTTATTACCTTGCTGCTACAAAAGCCGTTCAATAAGCTAATAAACAGAGCAATGACACGTTCTAATAATAAATGTCGAAGTGTTAATAGTGAGTTGTTTATTAACTATTGGAAATAACAAGTGTATTGAATCATTATTTCAAAATACAACCATTAACTAACTAACGAATTAAAGAAAATATCGAACAACAGTGTTTGCTGAGAAGTTCGGTAATATTCAACCATAGTTGAATCATATCGAAACACACCTCAAAGCAAAAGTTTGGTAACTGTGTGCGGAAACAAAAGCTTTGTGAGATGCATGGAGCTGTTCACTCGTGCTAAACTGATTTGAAAGTTAGTCCAAAGTTAAACAGAGGACTGTATGCAATCAAAGTAATCACATCAGCACAACGTAGACACTAAGCAACTAAAGCAAGTTATGTGTACACAATTCAGGGGAAAGTGATAATGTAGACGGGATATTAAACATACTGAGGTATAACCCTCGCCACAGACAATTTGTTTTGCATACTGCCGCAGGGCGTATTAATGGAGCGAGGAACTTCACGCTTGGCTGGCGTGGGCCGGCTGGCGTGTTAAATACGCTTCGCCGCCTGCGCTCGCCATGTGTCCTTCCACGCTCTACTCATTACCATCTAAATCTATCGTTATTATAAATCCACAAAAATCTGCTTTGTTCGTTTTAAAATTACGAAAAAGTTTTCCATTAAAACCAACGGATAAATCTGACAGCTGTCAAATAATCTATTGTTTAGAGGTTACCAATAACAATGTTCAAATCATAAATTAATTTTCCTAACGACAACTGGTTGTTAGGCGTTGGATGACATCGAAAACAGTTTCATATAGCAATATCATCCGTAGTCAAATTTAATGTCACGTCCATTTACATGATTGGTTCTTATTCTTTTGATCAACCAATCACAACAGCTTACACGAGATTTGGCAGCGGATGTACTTATATGGTCTTACAAAACAAGGTTTTTCCTTTGACATAGTTTAATTAAATCATCGATCGACCCAGTATTTGTAATAAGAACGTAACTGTCATTGAAACACTGTTTTTTGTACAAAATTGACAATTTAGTCCGGTACGAAGTACTAAGGCCCTTTGTACACGGCACGGTTTCATTACGTCGTATAAACCGCGCCGTAGAAAAACGTGTCTGTCAAAAAGCTTCCATAGTGATCTATACAACGACCGTGCCAGACCGTGCCAAAAAATCAGTTTATTCGCCGTGTGTAACGGCGAATAAACTGATTTTTTTCATGGTAAGAAAAACGTGTGTGTTTAAAGGGCCTTACTTAGTCAGTTTTGTAATAAGAACTTTTCTATTATCAGAATAAAGTTCGAAATTAAAAAATGGTTCCATGGTTTAAACCTTGTTTTATAAATAAGAAGGATTGACCTGGAAATACGCTAAAAATAAGTTTAAAAGGTAAAATAAAGGTGCATAACTTACATGTCTGATGTGAGAGCTGATGCTCGACTGAGCATGAGGAAGATGGCCACAGCGCGTGCCACGACGCATGACCAACCCATATTAGGACATCTGGAAATATTACAAAAGATTCTTTAATTTTTACGCTAATTTATTCAATGAAAGTTTGTTAAGATGTTCGATATAAACTAACTAGCTGCGCCCCGCGGTTTTACCCGCGTAAGTTACGATCCCGTGGGAAAATCGGGATAAAAAGTATCCTATGTGTTAATCCTGGTTATAAACTATCTGTGTGCCAAATTTGATCCAAATCCGTGTAGTAGTTTTTGCGTGAAAGAGTAACAAACCTCCATCCATCCATCCATCTATCTATCCATCCATCCATCCATACAAACTTTCGCGTTTATAATATTAGTAGGATAGTAGGATAAATTAATTTGGATGAAAATTAACAAACAGATAGACCATATCTATGGTTTAATGCATAGCATACATAACTTAAGAGAGCTCTAGTTCCAGATGGTCTGAGGATTTTGAAGCATATGGCTAATCCGTTGCTTCATATGTTCAAAAAATTTGTCTGCTCAACAAAGTAAATAACGCAATGAATGTTGTTGAACTGTCAAAATGAAAGCCATTTCTACTGTTAGTATGTTACGCAAGTACCTCGCTGGATACAGGTATTTCGGAACTGACCAACGCCTATGACGTAGATTAATACCATTTCCTTTTGGCTTTGCCGTACTCGTGTATACCCGGGCCACGACGCTGAAAGTGATTGGTCTAGAGCAGGGATGGCAAACCTGTGTACAGGTATGTGCTATTTTTTCCAAATAAATATTTTATGCGGCCAAGACGTGCCAAGAAACAGTCTCGGCTTAGTGATTACAGGAAAAAACTATATATTTTTGCATTATTAATATTATTTTTAAACTCTCTTGGCATTTCTACCCGGGCTTTGGACGGCATACGTGGGGCCGAAACCAAATCGCAGAGGTCTGGTAGATGTTTTTAACGAAATTAGATACCAACGGACAATTATCCCTGTTCGCACTATCCAAATGCACCCAACGACAACCCCCGGTTGGTGTAGGACTGATGTTAAAATTAACAATTACATTTTTTTTTTTTGGTTTTATATAAAATGGCAAATTGAGGGGCTTGTAGCTAAGTAATAACAGCCGCACACGTCGATCGATCAGGTTAACCTACGCTTGCCGCGGTTGGTCCGTGGATGGGTGACCATCTGTACATACCAAGACCCTTCCGTGGCTCGGAAAGCACGTTAAGCCGTTGGTCCCGGATGTCATTCGTGGATCTTTGAGAGTCGTTACGGGTCGTCAGAAGTCCGAAAGTCTGACAACCAGTCTTAACAAGCGGTTTCATATTACCCAGTAAGTGGGTTGTAGAGGCCAGATAGGCAGTCGCTCCATGTAAAATACTGGTACCTACTCAGCTGCATCCGGTTAGACTGGAAGCCAACCCCAACATAGTTGAGAAAAGGCTAGGCTAGATAATGATGATGATAAAATGGCAAATTAGTGCGAGTTCAGATATTGCAAACTAGATGAGTTAGGTACGGACGCCAGCAGGTCAAGCTACCCGAAACTGTCAAATTTTCCCAATAAACCTTGAACCTTAATACTTTAGCCATAAAGTTGAAAACCTATTAAAGAGATTTGACAGATTGTAGTAGCTTGATGTGCTGGCGTCTGTACCTAAATTCTTGAAATGATGCCGTGCCCAGTATTTTGTTACGTGCCATCAATGGCACGCGTGCCATTGGTTCGCCATCCCTGGTCTAGAATATTCGCCCTTTGACCGCCGGTTGACGACTTCAACCCATCATTCATATCCCTAGCGAATCGTGTGTGTATTGTAGGCAAAATTGGGGTTGGTGTCTGAGATATGAACGATTGGCCGTAGCTCCCTTAGCGGTCAGTGGGTTAAACCTGTGTTAGCACTTTCACGTTTTTCTTAAGAATTGAAGTCGGTTTTCAGTCTTCGCAGTTCTGCCGGATTTATTTTTCTTGGGTGTAAAACAAATTTATACTAGGTTGACTTTTGGGATCTATCTAGTGAGATACCCGGCTGAGTTTTGGGATCCAAGTAGTCAGATACCCGGCTTTTTTGGTATCTAACTAGTGAGATACCCGGTTGATTTTTGGGATCTAACTAGTGAGATACCCGGCTGACTTTTGGAATCTAACTAGTGAGATGCCTGGCTGATTTTTGGGCAAGAATACAAAGAGGTAACACAGGTTGCAAAGTCCTTTTTAGCTGCTTTTGAAGATTTCATCCTACGCAAATTCCTATACAGTTGCTCCCATTTGGACCATTAAGAAATAATTACAGCCCAGTCTTATATTTTAAGTGGCTAAGATTAACCCTCTTTTACTTGGTACCGAGGTAAGCACTCAAATTAACCCATTTTGCAAAGCTGGGATTATTAAGGCTTATAGCGTGTTTTGTTGCACGTTCTTACAGCCTGTCAAATTAACAGGCATTCTATTAACTTATTATAATTTAAAAGGAAGTCGGGAAATATTGTCGTATACTTATTCATAAGTTTTTTATAAAGCAGTAATTCTGAAGATTGCGTTCGGCATTACCCTTAAAATATTAATAGCATAATTAGCCTATAATGTTCCCATTACTGGGATACAGGTTTCTTCTCTAAGAGAGGGAGTGGGCTGTAATCCGCCACGTGGGCCCAGTGCCGGTTGGTGTCAAGTCATGTCGGCTTCGAATGTTTTGGTTCTAGGACATGCCTGTTTCCTCACGATGTTTTCCTTCACCGTTTTGAGAGCAGTGCAAAAAATGCTGTGGCCTTTATCTTTCTTTATCTCTTCAACCTACTTCAAAAATAGGAGGATCGTAATTATATACCTAAACTAAACCTAAAGCAATATTAGGTTTAGTTTTGAATCAGATTTTCATAAACCAATTTTATTATTTTCTTCGTGTAGAATTTCCACTATCAGTACAATCTAAATAGTGTATTTGAAGTCTGTATTCAAAACAAAGACAGTTGTTTAGAAGGACAAACCAAACCGTCGGCGGAGTAAAGCGGATTACTGAAGGTAAATAAAATATAAGTTGAAATATCCGAGTGAGGGAAATAGTTTTCTGGAATTTTCCTTCACGATGTTAAAATGGATTGACATTCCCGTGCTACAACGGCTCATCCTTTCAGATTGGTATACAAACACAGATACACACATACATAAACTCACGCTTTCTTCCCACGGGGGTAGGCAGACACTACAGAACGCCGCCTGCTACGATCCTTTCATACTCCTTTGTATCGTTTACGTTCATACATGCATCTGAATGCCAATTCTCGTAATCAGAAACGTTCAAAATCTAGTCGAAATCTCATCTCAGTCAATCAATGTCAAAAACTTGTCAAAAATGTAGGGAAATTAGATGTATTTTTGCATGATTGAGATTGGGATTAGACTGTGAACGTTCTTAAAATTACGAGAATTGCCCCGGTCTGGTCATACACGCACGTCGGTTGCGAGTACTACGCACTTGACCTTTCTGAAGAACATCACCAATAAGGTCACTATATGTATGTCCTTCTAGCGTGTCCTCGGCGGTTCCACTCAAATCTGCTTTGTAAATTTTGTTGGTCGCCTGTCATTCACAAACAATGTGTGTTTATAAGTATTTTGATTACAATTCCATAGTTTATGAGACCATTATTTACGAGGTCATTGTATACTATGCGTATATTACAATGAAAGTCACAATTCATAAGTTTGCTTCAGTAGAATCATCATCTGCCTAGCCTTTTCCCAACTATGTTGGGATCGGCTTCTAGTCCAACCAGATGCAGCTGAATACCAGTATTTTACGTGGAGTAACTGCCTATCTGACGTCCACAACCCAGTTACTGGGTAATAAGATACGTTAGTAAGACTGGTTGTCAGACTTTCGAGCTTCTGGCGACCCGTAACGACTGCCAAAGATCTACGAATGACAGCCAGGACCAACGGCTTAACGTGCTTTCCGAGGCACGGAGGAGTCTTGTAAAGACGGTCACCCATCCGCGGACCAACCACGGCAAGCGTAGCTTAACCTGATCGATCGACCTGTGCGGCTGTTATTACTTTGCTTCAGTAGAGTACAGTTATATAAATTATCAGTAGCATAGTTGGCAGGCTCTCGAGCAAATATCCGTATTATACCTATTTAATTTACATACTTAATTTGCAAATAAATGTATTAAAATACAGTCACGAGTAGAGTCATGCGCACGCAGTGTTGTTGTTAGCGTGATGCAAGGCCTTCTCCACCACATATTATTTTTTAGGGTTCCGTACCTTAAGGGTGCCAACGGGACCCTGTCACCAAAGCTCCGCTGTTTGTCAGGCCGTCCGTCTGCCACAGGGCTGTACCTTTTGAACCATAATAGGTAGATAATTGAAATTTTCACAGAGTGTGCACTACTGTCATGTGGTCGCTATAATAAAAATAAAATATAATTAAAAATTAAAGGACCGAACCGAACCGAACCGTCCTCGAACCGAAAAATTCGAAGACATGTGACATCCACCAACCCGCACTGGGCCCGCGTGGTGGATTACGGCCCACTCCCTCTCACCGAGAGGAGGCCTGTGTCTCAGCAGTGGGAACATTTTAGGCTGATTACGCTATGCCTATGCTATTACACGGTAGTACAGAACCTTCGTATGCGAGTCCGACTCGCACTTAGCCACTTTTTTTGCTGTACATAAGTGCAGAGAAAACATGACCTACTTTCAAAAGTTGTATTATGGTTCTGCTCATGACGTCAGTATGAGTCGACACGCGAATCATTGGCGCGAGCGACAACGCCTCCCGCCTACTTACTGTGTGCAGTTTTATTACAACCCTTTTAATAAAATGTTGTGGTTAAATTTTCATGTTTTTTTCGGTAATTAGATTTTTTAATTTTCACAGGTCGTTTGATGGATATTTTTTCGGGTTATGATCTTTTTTTATTTGTATTTTGTTTCTTTGGATATAAACAGCTATTCATTCAGTTATTATGCTTTTTTAAATGCTTTTTATTTTATTTATAATCTTGAAGATTGTGGCTGACAGGGTGTCATCTCCGCTGTGGAAAAAATGAAAACAGTCATATAATTATAATATTGATTTACATTTTAATTTTGATTCTAATTTTAATTTTTCACTATCATTTTAATCTACATTTTAGTTATTATTTTTATTTTTGTTTGTATAAGATTGTTATGCATGATGTACTTAGCTATGGATCCTCGATATCTGAATTCAAATTATTTTATTTTTTATTTTATTTTAATTTTATTATTCGGGCGATCACTGAAAATCAGCGCCGTGCTGTGGGTCCCCCATAGCTCAGCTGATGCTGTGCTGAGTGCATGGAATCCCCTTGTCACAGTCACGTAAATACGTGTGCTCGTGAATACTCGTTATTAAAGACCTGCGGGGTAATTGCGTATCACACTAACAGTAGCAATGGCTTTCATTTTGACGGTTCTACAACATTCATTTGCGTTATTTACATTGTTGAGCAGACACATTTTTCGAACACATGAAGCAATGGATTAGCAATATAGCTTCGAAATGATTCAGATTCTGATTGATAGTGTGTTATGGAATTAGGGTGCTGTTTTAGTATATTTTATTCGATTTACGTGTCTGTGACAAATACCTAAACCTACTTTTTTTACTTTATTTACAAAGGCAAACATTACTTATGAGAAATAAAATTATTGAAATATTGACGAATACTACCGTACCGTTATTACTTATTTACCTAACAAAATGTATTCCTAACTCAAACAAACTGAACTACAGGAAACAATCGAGACAAAACAGTTATTTACAAAAAGGTTTATCGCTCCCTTACTAGTGACAGAATATGAAGTTAGAAAATGCGGTGTCTGGGGAAATATCGAAATTTATGACGCGAGACCTGTTTTATACTCGTTCCCTTTTCAAACTTGGCCAGATGCCGACAACATTTTCTTTGTGTTGTGTGTGTGCTGCCCAATGGTCAAACTTATTTTCATTTTCCAGCATTTGGGTGCCTGCTGAGAAATATTTCTCAAATATTTTATTTGACTTTTCTGCTATGTAATCTTGCAAAAATCATTACGTACGGCATCGTACTATTCATTTTCTCTAGAGATAGGTACTCGTAGCGTTAGATCGAAGCTCTTTGTGGATTTCGCCGTCAAACTGCTATTCGCATAAGTGGATCTGCTGGATATTTTCTTTGGAATTGGATTCTGTTCATAACCTACAAATAGGAGGATATTTACTTTAGATGAGAGTTCATTTCATGAAAGATTTGATGCTATAAATCGTTTCTGAACTATGTAGATAGTAGATACGATAGTAGTTAAAATGTACACGTAAAAAAACATTTATATCAGGCTACAATGGCCCTTACAAACTTAAGTTATCGATATTATTCTCGATAAGTTTATTAACTAAGGTTAAATATACATATATTAAAGCCATATATTAATACCTTTCTGCTGACTGCAGAGCTTTGTCGGCATGTGGAGAGATGGATCAACCTGCCCGCGTCCTCTGCGCCCGCCGCAACATGTCCGCTGAATACCTGCAACAAACATAAACTTACATCAAACAAGATATCTGAACATGCATAATGCATTATCAGCCACTGCTGCGACACAGGCATCCTCTTTATGAGAAGGGATACGCCACGCGGGCCCGTTGGTGGATGTCACACGTTTTCGAATTTGTTAAATTTCCCTTCACCGTTTTAAAAGTAAAATAATATAATACAAATCCTGACATTAAATAGTGGGTAAACCAAAATACTTAAAGGTTATTCTTTTATTGGTATAATTCAAGCTTAAGCTACCAATTTGGCAACAGAAACAAAAGAAAAATAGAATCACGATCCCAATAACATCCGGAGATTTTATTAATGACCACCTACGTAATTTATTTCTAATACAATTACCTATTTCTACCACACTAACATTATTTTCCCGCCCCAAACGCGAAGAAAATACGGAAAACGTAAGAAAAACTGTAGGTTCACCCGAGAAAGCTGAGCTAATATACGCCTTTAGATTTATATAGATAAATCCTGCTCGAAAAATAGCGGCAGGGCTTCCCACTTATTACGTTGAAACAATAAATTCGAGCAAAATGTTGCCACTGCGACCAGAATCTTTCTGCTACCCTATTAAGTTATGTAACATTACACCTATTGGTTTCGGGAGGCCGGGAGCTAGAATTTGATACTTCGAGGAGTGAAAATTCCTATTATGTTAAACTGCTCGACTAGACCCCTTACAATTTATTTCTCCTCGTAACTTTAAATGCGATGTCGTACCACCGCGAGATGGCGCCACACCCGACCTTGCGGTCTTAACAACGAAAAACTAAGTCACATTATGAAAATTAAAACGAGCAATTATCAATTATTTATATTCACTTTTATTTACGAGGTTATTTAAATGCGAATTATGTCCGTGGGTCTCGTCTGTTTCTTTGTAAAACTTGTTACAAGGTTTTTTAGAACGGTTCACATTGTAGCATGAATAATGGTTAACATAAAAATATATTCTCATTCACAGCGACAATATTACAAAATGTTGGCTTCATCTCTGTGAAAATAAGTTGGAATGTTATGGTTTTTAATTTAGATCTTAATTTTGTGGACCCCCAAAAATGTCGAGGGTTGCCACATTTTCCACTCTTCTGTTTGCCGACGATATAAAACCCTTTTTTCATTGGCTCCCTCTCCCAGTTTAATTAAGTCAACAACTGGCGGCCATTTTAATAATACTCGCTGTGTTTGTTTTTATAAATGTAATACCGAAATAAAAATATATTCGTCGTATCAGACATAAGTAACTGGCATAAAAAAACGCGTTTTAGCCGCCATTAGCAGTCCATTGACGGGCCCCAATGTTTTTTGTTTTGGGAATGAAAAAGGGAAATTGACATTGGGCCTCATTCATTTGTTTTCTTTTACTTTTGATTGTTGCTTTTGTTTTTTATTGTTCCCTCAGTGGCAAGCCATTAGATTAGGGTGGTATTAGATGGTATTTAAGCAAGTGTTACTCAATGTATAGTATGCACACAGTATGTTCCCGTTGTTCTTCCCTGTAAGAATAATAAAGTATTGTCTTCGGCACCCCAATTGCGCAACACACTTTCTATCATAAGCCGAAGGATTTTGAAGGAAATTGCTAATGCATTGCATATTATGTTTAAAAAGTTCGTCGGCTTACTAACGTAAATAGCGCAATGAATGTTGTTGAACTGTCAAAATGAAAAGCATTACCATTGTAAGTATGATACGCAATTATCCCGTAGGTGTGTGTGAATTTTTTATATTGGGTCTCAAATGAATAAGTTAAAAAAAAACATTGTATTATTAAATAAAAATGTAGTGAAATAAAAGTTGTTTAAAGCTATCATTAAACTTGACAGCGGCCCGGGATTTTACGGGCTAATGCCTAAAAAAGGTTCGGAATCATTGCATTTACAAAACGCCGTCATTTACCCCTAAATCCGTGTCGTGGTGCGAAATTATGCTAATTCCAGCCTCGTTCGTAATACCGGAGAAGAAACTAAATCACCTTCTTAGGAGAATATCTTTTTGTGCATTATTTTTTATGTAAAAGGATACTCTCTTCCGAATTGGATGATTTTTTCATTTGTTTAAACGTTCTTTAATTTGAATTGGGTTTTTCCTTTTAGCCTATTTTCGGTATTTGTATTGTTTTCACGGAATCAGTTTTTGATTTTTTTTTTAAATTTAGCTGGTTGATGCTCATTCTTAGTGCATTCATGACAAGTTACAGCTGCTATACTTTACCAAATTACCAAGAAATGGCAATTGAGATTTGCCTTGGACCCTTTGTTGTTTAGTTAAAACGGATCGAATATCTGTTCAAAAGAACATATTATTATATATATCAATAAGGGAGTCATTATTCGTCATTTACCTTCAATAAAATAGTTTCCTCGAATTTTCAATAATACTATAAGTACCATTATAACATTGAGGGCAAATGTTACATTAGGTATTATTACCTTAGCACGCAAAGCGAGCTAAATACGAGTAAATATTTTGTATGTTAGAGCATAATAGAACCCTTTTGAAAGATTACTATAATGTCAGAATTAATGAAAACACTCACACACATATACGTATGTATCTCCTCATACAGGATGCTTGTATGTATGTCCATATACATGATATGCATACAGGCTGCATGCTAATTACAGCGAGTATTACGTATGACTCTATTCCACATAGTCAGTACGTGCGAGTAAGGTAAAATAGAGTTGTTTCAAAGTTTTGAATTAATTAACGAGATTACTCGATTCACTGGGTTCTCGTACCTACCCGTCAAAGTATGAAACTGCTGACTCGAATCGGGATTCGTTGAACTTTACATTGGAGTTGGAACGACAGAATTTGCATGTGTATTTTGAGTCGAATATATTTTATACATTAATTTCAAATAACAAGATAAAAAAGGGTGTTTAAAAATCAAACTAAGATTTGGTTCAATATCTTTCGTTCTTTATAAAGAACTGTTGTATATAATATGTATGTATATAAAAAAGAAATATTTTTTTGGCTCCTGTAACACAGGTGTTTTCACAGGTGTGTAAAAAACTGGCTTTACCATTTCTTATGCCAATAAAGAATTTAGGTATTTAATACAGTAAACGAAAACTTTATGATCTTTATTCATCCTATGTACTTTGAAAAGCTTTAAAAGAACTGCTCCTAAAAACACATTTCTAAAATAGAACCGCAATTATAATAACAAAACCCAAAATCCAACGTATTTCCATTTATATCCCGGACTGTTAATTTTAATTATAAAGTTCTAATGAAATTAAGCACCAATTGAGTCCGTCATCGGTACAAACGATGGGTATTGTTTTGCGGCTTAACAGAGGCTCGGGCCGTTAATGTCATTATGACTGGGAGAGGGCGAGGCCTCGTAGACCGTAGCAGGTGTAGCGGCTACGTGGCTACGAGATTAAAAAATATCGTACGGACTAAGTGTCGTAGCAAAAGAACCAGAAGGCCAATTCCCGTAATTAAAAACGTTTAAAATCTACTCGCATACTCATCTCAGCGACAATCAATGCCAAAAATTGTTACCTAAATTGTTTATAATGGGTTAAGGGTTGAAATAATCATCGTGTCATTTTAGTCCCCTGTTGAAAATCAGCGGCCATACTAATACCCCTGAAAGCTTCGAAGGAATAATGGTTTTTCAGTGTAAGTAATTAGTAAAATTGTAAAGGTCAATAAATCACTGTCTGTTATCAATTGTTAACGTTTATTCTTCACTTTTTCATGAATTTTCGGAACAATTTACTTTTTTCTCAACGTAGACTCAATTATGGCAATTTGTTTTTA
The DNA here is from genome assembly GCA_911387795.2 of Apamea monoglypha. Taxonomy (NCBI): domain Eukaryota; kingdom Metazoa; phylum Arthropoda; class Insecta; order Lepidoptera; family Noctuidae; genus Apamea; species Apamea monoglypha. The sequence continues at coordinate 14,874,824 of OU426917.1, forward strand.
AAGGGTTAAACCGTTTATATTATTTCTCAGTTTTATTTTTGAGAACCTTAGTTATTCAGAGCAGTATTTTTTTTAGAGTTTAATTAACCTAAAACCAGTCGTACGCCAGAAGGAATTTCCCATCGGCTAAAATAACGAACTTCTATACAAACTTTCATCCCCTATTAGTAGATGAGTTTTAAAGAAACAATGATACTACAGCTCAACTCTGACAGAGCAACTAAAATTGTTCTTAAAATAAAACATTGCATCCGAACCGTACGGTCGAGGCAGAGGCTTAGTTGTGAGATGCCTCCGGTTCTCTTCAGGTCCGTTCCGGTAGCATCATCCCGTAATCCCAGCCCACATCGCTTATGCCCGTTTCCGGACACGGGGATTTAGCCCGTATCCCGTGTCAAGATTTTATTGTTGTATGTGTATATGAGGGCGTGTGTGTGGGTGTCTGTGTGTATGTGTTGTATAGTTATGTGAAAGTATGTGTTAATTATGTATTATGTACCTTAGCTAATTACGTGGATGTGTTGTGATGGTCACATCGGCGTCGAGTCGACGATGAAGTACCTGGGACTCGTCCTCGACAGCCGGTGGAACTTCGTGGAGCATTTCCGACGTTTGGCTCCCAGACTGGAGCGGGCCGGGGCTGCCTTGAGGCGGCTCCTGCCCAATCTAGGGGGTCCAAACGCCTCCTGCCGGAGGCTATATGCGGGGGTCGTGCGGTCCATGGCCCTTTACGGGGCACCGGTGTGGGCGCGTTCCTTGAGGCGGCGACCAGTCCACCGGTTGAACGCATCCCAAAGGGTCATGGCCGTCCGGCTGATTCGAGGATACCGCACGGTCTCCGCTGAGGCGGCGAGCCTCCTTGCCGGATTGCCGCCATGGGATCTGGAGGCAAAAGCCCTCGCCCACATATGGGAGTGGCGAGAGGAGGCAAAACGCCGGGGCGTAACTCCGCTGCCGCGAGAAATCACGGTACAGCGGACAGAGCTCCGGCGGGATCTCATGGCGACATGGAGAGTGCGATTGTCGCAACCCAGTGCTGGGCACGCCACAATTGCGGCGATAAGTCCCCTCTTTGAGGAGTGGCTGGAGAGGCGCCACGGCGCCTTCACCTTCCGCCTGACGCAGGTCCTCACCGGACACGGTTGTTTCGGGAGGTTCCTGTTCAGGATAAGGCGGGAGGAAACGCCAGGGTGTCACCACTGTGTGGATCGCCCGGAGGACACGGTGGAGCATACAGTGGAGGTCTGCCCGGCTTGGGCGGTGCACCGCCGCGTCCTCGTGGCGGCGATCGGCGGCGGCGATCTCTCGCGTCCGGCCCTGGTCCAGGCCATGGTACGGAGCGAGAGTGCATGGGAAGCCGTCACCTCCTTCTGCGAAGCAGTAATGCTCGCAAAGGAGGAGGCGGAGCGCGTGAGGGAGAGGCAATCTCTGCGCCCTCACGCCCCTAGTCGCCGCAGGAGACGCCCTGGACGTCGGGAGTCACCAGCCGACTCCCGGCCACCGTAGGCGCGGGCTTGCGGGCGGCGAGCAATGGGCAGCTCGCCGCCCGGCAAGGACCAGGCCCGAGTCGACGGCGCGTTGTGTTCCACGCGCGCCTCAAAGAGATGTCAGCACAAACTGACGGGGTCCGCTAGGGCCGATGCCTGCCAGGGCCGCGGGTTGTTCGAAAGAGATACCGTGGTCCCTGGCATAGGCAACTGAAGGAACACGGGTGGGTTTTAGTCAGTAAAAGTCTGACACGCCCTCCTGCTCCGCCCAGAGCGGGAGAAGTCATATGATGATTTCCCACCCAGAAAAAAAAAAAAAAAAAAAAAAATGCTTGAAAGGGTGTTGGATTAGTTCTGAGGTTACAGGACCGCTGGACATTTTGTGTTTTGCAAGCCAAGTTTACGGTGTCTTTTTGGAGTGTATTTAACTTGGTTGTAGCTACTGTCATCAAAACATACATTTTCATGGTTTTAACAAAGTGAACCAACATACAGATATAATTACTAGCTGCGCCCCGCGTTTTTTCCCACATGAGTCTCGATCCCGTGGAAATATTGGGGTAAATAGTATCCTATGTCCTAATCCTGGTCGTGGTCCATCCATATGCCAAGTTTGATCTAAATCCATTTAGCCGTTTTAGCGTGAAACCGTAATAAACAAACATACAAAATATCAAATATTTTCTCTTTATAATATTACTAGCTGCGCCCCGCGGTTTCACCCTCATAAGTTTCGATCCCGTGGGAATATTGGGATAAAAATTATCCTATATGTTAATCCTGGTTATAAACTATCTGTGTGCCAAATTACATCCAAATCCGTTCAGTAGTTTTTGCGTGAAAGAGTAACAAACACCCATCCGTCCATCCATCCATCCATCCAATACAAACTTTCACGTTTATAATATTAGTAGGATATTAGCGTAGCTAAAATTATTTTCACGTAATATTATGGTTTATTTTCGCAGTTACGATTTCCATCTCGTACTCGTGTAAAATTAAGTCGATTTCAGTCAGACAATTAGTTGAATAACAAACTCTGAAGTCTCCTCTCCAATTAACACAATACAATCGACGAAGTGTAGGTAAACTCATAAACAAGACAAAAGCATACAATACTCTACAGTAACATACAATAAAATAACTTACATTTATTTATAACCCCCATTTCGTTGCGTGATTTTATTAACTTTTCCAATAAAGCTCGTATTATATTCAAAATCAATAGGATGCCAATATAACCCTAAAAAGGTCGGGCCATATTGTTATTACCCAAGGTTATGAAAACCCTTCTGCACCTGTTGTGAAAATATGACTCAGTGGTGCATAAACGAATCGCGTGTTTGAAAAATTATTTTTAAAAAAATATTTCGTTATTTAAATAGATCTAAAATGATTACTGGTGGCACGAGGTTTCACTAATTCACTCTACTTTAGTATAACTGCAAGACGTCTGAAATATGGGTAGGTAGAAATAACCTGCCTACCTATAATAAGATAATAACCTAGGTAGAAGAAACCTACCCATATACGTTAGTCATTTATAATATTTTGACGAACATACCCTCACGTACCTACTCTCTAGGTAGAAATTACAGAACGCTGTCTGCGATCCTTACTTCTATAATTTGGTATTGGTGGTATTTCATAAATTTGCTTTCCGTATGTCCTATTCGGGTAACCACTGAAAATCAGCGCTGTGCTGTGGGTCCCCTGTAGCATAGCATCATGTTGAGTGCAAGCCTTCTTGTCGCAGTCATGACGTGCAGCCGTCGACTATTTCTGTATTGTGCTCGTGATTATAAATATATTTGGTTTTTCCTTATTATTAGAAATAATTATCTTTTTGTGTGCACGTGTTTCTGTGACAAATAAACCAATTTTTCTTTATTTCTTTTCTTAAATCAGAGTAATTTTTTTGTAGGTATCTACGGTATGAAAATATTTCTCACAAATCCTGTTCTACACCAACTCGGTAGGAAAATAAATCATAAAAAAAAGATACAATCTTCCTTCAAATGAAGAAACATATCGAATAGTCAGCGATCCCGTTACCGCCCGAACAAATAAATATCAGTTATTATTTCTGTATGACATATCAGTATTTTTATTACTCTATATTTTCTTTATAGGAAGGACTACGGCGTCCCGTAACGTTAATAAAAACCTGAGATTTTGGTGTGAATCATAAAAATAAGATCGTCTTCGTTATTTCTACTGTCTTAGGGCCCTCGCCCACGGGCGACTTTTTGTAGCGATGCAGTCGCGATGCTCTCGCGCGTAGCATCGATACAGACGCGAAGCAGTCGCTAGCTGTGTGCCCGCGCCCACGGGACCAGATTCAGTCGCGATGCAAACGCGATTTGGATCAGTACAGTTGCAAGATGGACTCCGTTGAGGCAACATTAGTCACGTTGTCTTTGGTGCTGCTTTTACGTAAGCAGCCGAAGCGTAGGCAACGGAAGCAGCGTCAATATTGGATGCATCCATTTAATACCCAGAGATTACTTTGTGGACATCATGTAACAACATTCAAACAACTCAAAAATTATGATCTTAAATTCAAAAGTTGTTATAGAATGTCATATTCGGTCGCGCGTTTGTATCGATACAATCGCGATGCAGTAGCGCGTTGCAAATGCGACTAACACGCGTTAGAAGTGATGCTGTCGCGCGTTTGCTAAACGCGCGACTGCATCGCTACAAAAAGTCGCCGTGGGCGAGGGCCCTTAGTATTACTTTTGCCTCACTGGTCTAGTGGTAATCTACTGCTAAGCATGTGGTCCTTGGTTCGATTCCCAGGGTGGACAAGGTGTTAGTTAGGGTTTTTCGTCTGGAATTTCTCAGTATCTGGCTAGTTGTTTCAATAGGTCACCTTATTACATGGGACTTAAACATAGAGGCAAGAAATAGTATCTATACTGTTTCTTGCCTCTATGTTTAAGTCCCATTAATATGAAAAATATACATTATAGGCCACTACTGGGACACCGGCTCGGTGAGACGGAGTGGGCCGTAATCTACCACGCGGGCCCAGTGCAGGTTGGTAGATATCACATGTCTTCGAATTTTTGGTACTAGGACATGCCGGTTTCCCCGCGATGTTTTCCTTCACCGTTTTGAGAGCAGTGCTGATGAAATAGTTTAAAGTGAAGCGCCTGTCTGGGGGTCTACTCCGAAGTGGTATCGGCCGAATGTTCGGCCGTTTCCTGCTACGAAGTTACTATTTGGTTCGGTCGATCCTGATCCTACACTCCTACACTCTTTTGAATATTGACTATGGTCCCGACCCAACTGAGCCGATCCGAACTTTTTTCGCATTTTTCAACAATTTACGGTTCGGCCATGTGTCAGTCCGATCCGAACATTTGCACTTTGCACTTCGTAGTAGACCCCCTGGGTTCGAACCTACGACCTACAACTCGTTAGTCAGGGCCGTTATCACTGGACCACTACTGCTCTCAGTCTACTCCAATTTATGAATGTTAAATCAATAATCTTAAGACAAGTTATCCCCTCCATTATTATAAGAAATACTCCTTTGGGAAAAAAGCCGAAATTGTCGCTTTATTATACGTGATCTCATAAACCACTTCACTCGTTACTCGTTGATTGGACAGATGCTAATGCCTTGTTAATTTAACTTAAGTTGGCATTATCGAAGATGTAACATAAGTTGGAATTAAAAAAAGTGTTAATGATAAAAGTATGCAATCATACTAATTACTACCATAAAGCTCCTCCGTCTGCGAGCAAAGTTAAATAAAATACATGAAATTATTTCCTAGAATTATTTTCAAGCATATTCCCTCTGACTAGCAGTTTTATACGGTAAAAAGTTACAGGAATAACATTATGTAAACTTACGTTTTTTCATGAATTCTCGTTTAAAATGATGCAATTATTTCAGCTGAAAAATAATAAAGTGTTGGAGGTATTAATTTTGTTTGCACATTTTCTGTAAAATACAATTTATGTGAAACATTCGTTTAGTAGATGTACCGGAGATTTAAACGGTTTTTCTTTTGCGAAAATTAAATTTTATTCTCACTTTAAAATGTTATGAATTTATGATAAGACTGGGTACATTTTACTGGGTTGAGGTATTTCGTAATAAAGAGGTTTGGCAATAAAAATAGCGAAAAAAACTGTATAAACAACATAACATAACGCCTGTAATTCTCGAAGGGTTAGGCAAAGGTGTACCATAGTACACCCACATTTTGCCAGTTATGTTTAAGTCCCAAGCCATGCCCATCCAAATTCAAATTCATTTTTTTTCAAATTCAAATATTTTTATTTGTAGAACATAGGTAAACAAGGAGAATGTCTAAATTTATAAAAAAATGAACACTATGTCTTGCCTTCAACGGCTTACTTTCTAATTAATAGTAGATAAATGTAAAATAAAAAATAAACAGAAAAGTACTAAAATAGGTATTCAAAATTAATAAAATGTCAATAATTACACAAATGTCATTAAATTACAATTAAAATGTCAAACCAATAAAATGTCATTAAATTACAATTTCTCTTCCATGTACTCATTCACTGTATAGTAAGCTTTCCAAGGGAGCCTATTCCCATCAACCAGTCACAGATCCAGACTCCGGGCTGCTGCTATGAAATTCCAGGTAGGCAAACCCACACACTTTGCTCGACCTGGGAATCGAACCCAAAACCTCATGCTCAGCAGACGCGCTTGTGATCACAGGACCAACGAGCCAGTCAGCGAAAAACGATTAATTTACATAAAAGTGTATTTTGGTGTAAAAAAAATTGTAAGTTAATTAATTTTGATCCTATTTATAACGTGTAATCATATGCCTATATATAAAAATGTGTACCTAACTACCTACTTCGAAATTTGCACGCCATTATATGGCACAGAATATGCTGTGACAAGATATAACTTTAAAACCACATTTGTAATGTATTACCATATTCTGACAAATATATGACCATGATTATGAAAACAAACGGGTTGATGCAGTTACCGGAGAATTACTTTTGTGCATAAATCACGGAAATGACCGGAGTCGACAGGAAAACACATTCCTTTTTCATAGAGAACGAACAGTTGGAACTGTACAGTTTGTGCCGAAGTTTCATATTCGCATAAAGAACTCTGTGGAAATTGATATCTACATTGTTGTTTAAGAAAATGTAAGTGATATGACAATAGTAAATAAATATTTATTTATTTATTTTAATTTATTGTACCCACACTAGAAAATACTTATCAAAAAATACACTTATCACTACAAAACATACAATGGGCGGCCTTATCGCTTCTGATCAGAAGGCCAATTCTCGTAATTATAAGAACGTTCACAGTCTGATTTCAGTCTCAATCTGTCAAGACTTCAGACTGTGAACGTTCTTAAAATTACGAGAATTGCCCCTCTGGTGATCTGGCTTGTTGGATTTTACGGGGTTTAATTTTTTTGCGCGGAACCCTAATTGTTTTTCTAAAATAAAAGTAGCCCAAGTAACTTCTTATAACATCAGCTATTTGCCAGTGAAAGTCAAAATCGAAAAAAAAACAAAAATTCTTTTTTTTTGTAAGTAGTACAAAGCTGTTATTTTGACATTACAAGCAGACACTTATATTTTATTCCTTTGTATAGATTATCTCGTTTTATCCTAAGAATAAAACTGTCACTTTCTTTACAACAATACAAGGCACAAAAGCGACTATACCCAAAAGAGACATAAGTAGATAAGTACGTACATCTGTTTATTGCGGTGTGTGTTTAAGATGTCTGATGTCCTGAGTGCTCTTAATGTTCGCATCATGAATTCGTGCTGCGCATAAACTTTGTTATTAGCACTGGTAGCAGGCAATTACGGCTTACTCTTGCTACCGACGTGCTCGCTGGTTCCCGCCAGATTATGGGATGAGGACGGGGTACTCACCCTGTGTGAGTTTTAATCCCCCAAAAAAAAAAACTTCAAACTTTTTTAAATGACAAAATGTGTTCAGTTTTTTTTTTCTTTTTAAATTTTATTAGGCGATAACTGGCTTTAAGTTTTGGCGTGTCGGTTGCCCGGTTAAACTAAAATGGGAAAAGGTTTTCTGTCAGAAAAATATCGTCTGTTGTTTGGAGTCTAATTTCTAAAACGCTGTTTTCGAATTGAAAATGATTATAGAGAGTTTTATTTATAGCTTTCGTTGAGATTATTTTTTGGCTAGAAAGTATATGCAATTTATTTACGCGGTATTAATGATGAATTACGGTGAAGAAAAATAAACCATGGGGCGAAACTTGGACTTAGCTAAAATCGCTAACACACAATGATGTAGTGAGAAAGGCTCGATCTCTCTCTTTACTACCTAATATAGCATTGCCGATGGTGACAAAGTTACAATTTAATATTTGTATGTGTGGTAATTTAACAATTACAAGTACCAGTTTTAATTAAATTGCTAGCAACTAGGCTGAAAGTCAGGCTGCGCCTAAACACATACAATTTGCCTCGCAGCTACCGAGAACTTCAAACTTCGAACCCCTTTCATTCCAATTTCAAAGTCCAATCCGTTTAATATAGCCCTTTCTTATCAAGGGTTAAAATTTAATGAGATGCCAGTTCGACAAGGTACCTTGTTGATTGTTGTTAATTTTGATTAAATTTGGTAATTTTGTAAACAGAAATGCAGTAGGAAGGAAGGATTTATTTAATTTATTAACCTCGTACAAACTCCTGTTATGTCAAAATGTCTCAACGCCCCTTTTGTACGAAAAGTAAAAAAAATGGTTAAAAACATTGAACTATATTTAAATAAAGATAAATATGTATTGTATACAGGGTGGCAGGGATATGGACGCACAACCTGTTACCATGGATTCAGTACAGACGCCAGCAGGTCAAGCTACCCGAAAGTGTTAAATTTTCCCAAACAATCTTGAACCTTTATGCTTCAACGATAAAGTTGAAAAGCTTGACGTGCTGGCGTCTGAACATGAGTATGAACACCCCTGCGTTGAAATTTTTCGTCCGTTATTTTTTTTTCAATTAGCTGTTTTCATACATTTTGACCGTGTCCATACACTTTTTTATGAAACAGGTGATTTTTTTATAGATAATAGACGAACAGTTTCTACGCAATTTCTGTCTAGAATCGTGCTAAATTCATGGATACAGTTTGCGCGTATATATATAAAATATCTCAATGGTTTAAAACTGATTCATTTTAATTTATCAAAGTTGTGTATATTGCATTGTTTTGCTGGATAGTAATTTCACACGCCATGTAATTCAATTTGGAATAATGGATTAGTTTGACCGTTTGACGTTAATAACTTAATCACCTATTGAGCGATTTCTAAACCAATATATATACCATGATGATGATGATGATACCATTATTTACTTTACAGGAATATGTGGTTGTGCTTTGAACATATATATGATACTCGTAAATAAAGTCCTTCAGCCCGAATTTCGTCCATAGCGGCCAATCTCAGCAGAGACCAGGGGGTCTACTCCGAAGTGGTATCGGCCGTTTCCTGCTACGAAGTTACTATTTCGTACGGTCGGTCCCGATCCTACACTCTTACACTCTTTCGAATATTGACTATGGTCCCGACCCAACTGAGCCGATCCGAAGTTTTTTCGCATCTTTCAGTAATATTCGGTTCAGCCATGTGTCGGTCCGATCCGATCATTCGCACTTTGCACTTCGTAGTAGACCCCCAGCCTTCGGCGCGGGAGATGTTATAGGGCACAAGTGTGTGCGCAGACACAGGAGCACTCTTGTTTCCCTCACTCTCATAGTCTGATGGAACGGCAATCCGACACGACCAGAGAGAGATTAGGCGCAGGACAAACTGCTATACAACGGTTGAACATAGATATATGTACAGTGAAACTTACAAGTAGTATTATAATGAGATGTTATGTGTTACAGTTGTCGCCGTCTCCCACGAGACGAGAAGAGATCTATTCTTAGTGCAGTGTGACTGCGTCTGCATAGGTAATATCTATAAATAATGCAAGTGCATGGACGTCGTATTTTTATTCCTCACAGAAAATTGCATGATATTTTAGTCACTGTAAAATAAACTCTTGTGTTTCTTTAAATAATTTGTGTGATACATAAAGTGACTGAGCCTCTTGTGTGATATTTAAAGTCAGCTCTACTTGTTATAAAGACGGTGAATTCCTAAAGAAAGTGGCTGGAACAGACTGGATGCTTAAGGTGGAGGGAGGACAGGGTGTTGTGGAGAAGCTCAGGAGAGGTCTATGTCCAGCAGTGAACTGCGATAGGCTGAGTTGATTGACTACTTGATATTGATTCTAAGTGATAAATTATATTAAAAACCAATATTTTTGAACTTTGCTAGCAGCTTCTTGAACTGAAGGACAATTCTCGTAATTTAAAACGTTCAAAATCTAGTCGCAGTGTAATCTCGGCGACAAAAAAATGTCAAAAATTTGTCAAAATGTAGGGGAATTAGAGGTATTTTTGACAGATTGAGACTGCCCCTCTGATTTTGTATCAATAATGCCAAGCTGCTAAATAACTCACTAACGAAAATAGAAAAAAAAACGAATCAATATCACATTTTTTCTTTGCAAAGTAAAAAGAGTCACTCGAAGTGGACAGCTTAAGTATGAGCTCTAATAAATACCGTCTAGAGAGTAACGTTAGTCGGTGTAATGCGAGCTAAGTAAGTAAAGTGGACCTCCTGGAGATAACGAGGCTTATTGTCCACCCGCCGCTGCACAGCACTAGTGATTCAGTATATTGTTGCGCAGATTTCAAGAGATTAAAGGAATATGGTTGTGTGTTGTTTATAGTAAAGAAAAAAACAAACAAAAATAGGTTTATTTGTCACAGAAACCCGTGCATACAAAAGATTTTGATTTCATTTGCTAGGCTAAAATGACAGCTGCAATCCATTTTTTGCCATGTTGATAAAAAAAGGTCGATCGCAGCTGTCAACAGAAATAGTTGACAGCGGCACGTCGTGTGACAAGAAGGCTTCCAGTCAACATGATGCTATGCTATGGGGGACGCACAGCACGGCGCTGATTTTCAGTGTACACCCGAAAATGACGTTGAGAAACCAAGCCAGGTTATCGTTGTTTCTTGTGGGATTATTAAGCGTTCAATATTGTTCTAAGTATACTTAGGGCTGATTTTTAGGGTTCCGTACCCAAAGGATAAAAACGGGACCCTATTACTAAAACTCCACTGTCCGTCTGTCTGTCTGTCTGTCACCAGGCTGTATCTCATGAACCGTGAAAGCTAGACAGTTGAAATTTTCACCGCCTTTTTTGTCGCTATTACAATAAATCCTAAAAACTAAATAAAATCAATATTTAAGTGGGGCAACATACAACAAACGTGATTTGTTTGCCGTTTTTTGCTCTATATTAAGAACGGCAACAGATACACGCTTGAAATATTCACAGAATATTTAGTTAAACTAAAAAAAAAGGTTATAATATAGTGTCTAATGTTGTATAGATAATGGTACAGAACCCGTTTTTCTATCATCTGATAACTATCGAGGAATAATTTTGAAATTTTGACAGTTATTTCATACAAAAACTGTCAAACGTCAATTTTATTCCTCCAATAAAAGTTATCTGGCCATGGAACAATCAGCCCTTAGATTGATTTCTCTACTACATTTTTATGTCGTCTGTTCGCTATAAAATCACGTTTTATATTCTACAGCCTTGCCTTTTCACAACTTTGTTAGGGTCGGAGTGTATTGTTATTACTTGCTTTGATCAGTAGAAGAATTATTCACATGTATTTTGTGTTTAACATAGATAAGTATTTAGGTAGAGAACCAAAGAACTTCATTCATATACTGCCGCCTTCGACTATTCCTGCTTTGTACTCGTGATTATAGATATATTTTGTTTTTATTTTCCTTATTATTAGAATTAATTATTTTTTTGTATGCCGGTGTTTCTGTGACAAATAAACCTATTTAACTTCCTGGTATGGATGGATGGATGGATGGATGTTTGTTACTCTTTCACGCAAAAACTACTGAACGGATTTAGATGAAATTTGGCACACAGACGGTTTATAACCAGGATTAACATATAGGATACCTTTTATCCCGATATTCCCACGGGATCGAAACTTATGCGGGTGAAATCGCGAGGCGCAGCTAGTTCTTTCATATAAGTGTAATGTATTACATACATAAAGTCACACCTTCTTCCCACGGGGGTAGGCAGAAACTACAGAACGCCACCTGCCACGATCCTTACATACTCCAAACGCCTTTTTTTTTTTCAGTTGGTAAATCATCAAATGACCCCCTCCCGCTCTGGGTGGAGCGGAAAGGAGTGTCAGACTCTTACTGACTAAAACCCACCCATGTTCCTTCCTTCGCCCTTTATGGTACAACAGTATAGAAAAGTACCAAACTACCAATAAGGTCACTATATGTCCTCCTAGGGCGTACCCTCCCGGCGTTTCTACTCACGTTTAATGTATTATTTATCTACAAAAACGTACAGATATAAAGCAGTAAGTTTATCGATTCTGTTCGAGAATCAGCGCCCTTATCCGCACCATAATTGCGTAACACACTACCAACCTCAATCTGAATCATTTTGAAGGATATTGCTAATCCATTGTTTCATATGTTCGATTTATTTTTCTGCTCAACAACGTAAATAACGCAATGAATGTTGTTGAACTGTCAAAATGAAACCCATTGCTACTGATAGTGTATTACGCAATCACCCCGCAGTTATCCGGATGGAAATAAATCAAGAATAATAATGGAATGAGTTCAGTTCAATAGTCCCAGCGGAATGAGTTACTTCAGAGTAATGGTTAATTGGTAAAGTTCTCTAGACTGTTCTTTCATTGACCTTTGTTCACAATTCCCTTTTAAATTTGACGCTGAAATGGGATCAGGCGTATAATATAAAATTATATAAAACATTGAATTACTTTGAAGTCTCCCGGGACAAGTTGTTTTAATATAAAGAAAAAAGTGAAAAAAAATGCTTTTAGTAAAGAAGAGAAATGCCTCCACTGACAGGCTATTTGCTAGTCAAATATCCACCTCCTAAAAGTAGGGCAGTCTGGTTGGCCCGCCATTGTTAAAGTAAATTCAATATGCTCTACCTACAGGTCCAATAGGGTGGTATTTTTAGTACTTTTTTTTAATATGACTTGTGCTAAGTGCTTATTTAACAGCTTTGGTAATTAATAAGTCTTTTAAAAAAATTGCTAATCGATTATTGATTTATTTTAAACCGACTTCAAAAAAGGAGATTCTGTATTCGACCCGTATGTATGTAGTCTGTATGTCCGCGATTTTCTCAAAAAACTACTGATCCGATTTGGATCGTAACAAAAATGCATATTTTTCGGGGAAGGTTTTTTAAATATCGAAAGTTATAATGCAAGGTAACGATAACAAAAATTGGGCCACAAGTCATTCTTATCTATCAACGAAAACAATAATGTCAAATTCAGTTATTAAAGTTAAATCCGTCGTTAAATCAGACTGTAGGCGGAAGATGTCAGTCGTATAATTCCGGTTTGCCTGCCTTCCTAAGCGTAAAAATGCGATTAAACGATTATTACAGGTGAATGGGCAAAGGTAAACGCCTACACATTTATAATTGAACTTATTGCATCCTCAATGTAGGTACGTAAATATACAGGGTTTATTTTAAATAATATGTATAAAAAGAGATAGAATAGGAATGGGAATCTAATATTAGTAATAATTTAGTCACAATGTCTCTGGAATTCGGTGTGCATGTCAATAATATAGACCTGGTTAAATACAGTCTAATACAAATACAAAGTCAGATATTTTTTTATTTTTTTATAGTTAGTCAATGTCACACTTTTACATACAAAATATATATATTATTCCTGTAACCATTCGTTTACAAACAGAGTAAATTTTTTTTTTCAAGTAATCAGGGTTGTCGGAGGTAGTTGGAGTTTAGTAAGAAACGGATTGATGTTTTCGGATGAAATTTAATTAAATGAATATAAAAAAAAAATTATCAAACTAAATTTCATTCCACTCTAAATAACTAAACACTCTAAATACTCTTTGTATTCTATTCAATTCTCTGACAAATAAATTTCCACAGATTTAACGAACAAATTATAATACAAAGTGACAAAACCGGCAGCAGTACAAAGCGATCGCTGTTTAAAAAGTTAGAGCAAATAATACCACCGTCAGAATACAAACCCAATCCTCTTATGTAATCCCGGGATTTTCACAGTTGTTCCCGAGATAATCCCGGGATTTAGCATGACGTAAAAAGAGCAATAATAAAACGCGGCCGAGTGCAACTCTAGCCGCGGGCGTTTTGTCCCGGCTATGTACCTACGTCAAAGCTAGATGCTAGTTTTCTGTGCGGCTGCGTCTTTTAAAAAGAAGAACAAAAAGTAATATTGTCTGAGACGGGGACTGGCTAGTTAATGAAGGACAACGAAATGGATAAAGTTACTTTGTTTTTATTATCTTTAGGTACTGAAAACTTCATTTAGATATGTCAGAACCTTCAAAGTCAGTGCTACTGTGGCATTGAAAGGAACACAAAATAATTCCATGATATATTTTTTTATACGGTATGGTCCTGCTCTTGATCTCGATCACGCCTGAAGTCCACGATGCACAGGCATGTCCAGAAGATGCCAGGCACTCTTGCTTTGAAGGCAGACGGGTTATTTGTGGTTATTTTTTTGGAAATACATAACAAATCGATACCATATAGGGTAGCGGGGACATCGACGTGCAAACTGTTGCCATGGATTCAGAACATAATTCTAGACCCCCTAGCGTAGACATTTTTAATCAGTTATAAAAAAAATATCAGCGGTCTTAATAAACAAGTGCAATAGGTACGCGTTCAAAATGTATGGAAGAGCAAATTTGTTTTTAATAACCGACGAAAAATGTCAACGCGGTGGGATTCAGAATCCTGTATCGAATCCATACTCCATAGTAACAGGTTGCGCGTCAATGTTCCTGCCACCCTGTATATTTCGTAGGAGTGTCAGCACTATATTTTAAAGAAACTGTGCACTATTCCAGAAGGCCAATTCCCGCAATAAAAAACCAAAAGCAATCTCATCTCAGCGACAATCAATGTCGAAAACTTGTCAAAAATGTAGGGAAATTAGAGGTATTTTTGACAGTTTGAGACTGAGATCAGAGGGGCAATTCTCGTAATTTTAATAACGTTCACAGTCTGATCTCAGTCTCAATCTGTCAAAAATACCTCTAATTTCCCTACATTCTGACAAGTTTTTGACATTTGTTTGTCGCCGAGATGAGACTGCGGCTAGATTTTGAACGTTTTTATTTACGAGAATTGGCCTTCTGACTGTGAACGTTCTGAAAATTACGAGAATTGCCCCTCTGAAATACAGTAATTCCTTAACACACGACGTATCTCGACAAAAGACAATCGTCTTCTCCAAGAATACGGTTTGCAGTAAACATCGGCCATAGCAATAAAATGCAGTCAGGTAAGTACTCGGCTCCAATTCAATCTAACTTATAGCGGTAGGTGCTTGAACTTATCCGTTTTCCTATAAGTACATACATATACAGGCTGACGCGGATTTTCGAGATATAAAAACCGTAAAGGCGTACGTTACAGTGGTTTCGGGATAATTACGTTTCGTAAAAAAGGGACAGTATTTTTTAAGAACCCGAGATTGCGGTTGGTTTGTTTTTTTATATATTTTGTGTGTGAAAACCTATCTGTATAAAGGGGTACGGTGGCTTAGTGTCTTAAACATTATTATTTTGTTCTAGCTGCGCCCCGCGGTTTCACCCGCATAAGTTTCGATCCCGTGGGAATATCAGGATGAAAAGAGTCCTATGTGTTAATGCTGGTTATAAACTATCTGTGTGCAAAATTTCATCCAAATCCGTTCAGTAGTTTTTGTGTGAAAGAGTAACAAACATCCATCCATCCATTCATACAAACTTTCGCGTTTATAATATTAGTAGGAAGTAGGAAAATATGTTCTTAATAGGCTGTAGGGTGGCCTGAATACTAACTAATCAATCTGCCTAGCATTAGCTCAACTATGTTGAGGTCGGCTTTTAGCCTGCAGGTGAAGACCAGTAGTTTATATGGAGTGAATGCCTGACAGACCACCTCAACCCAGTCTACTGGGTAACACGGTACCCCTTGGTAAGACTGGTTGTCAGACTTTTCGGCTTCTGACTACCCTTAACGACTGTCTAAGATCTATGCATGACAGCCCACCAACGGGTCTCTATATTGATAGTCACCCATCCACGAACCGGCTGCGGCAAGTGTCTCTTACCCTTTGATCGACCCATGCGGCTGTTATCATTTAGTTACGAGCCCCTCAACACCCCTGAAGACTAACAACTTTTCAAAAAGAAACTTTTGATCGGCTTAACGGGGATAAAATAAGTATTGTTTGCGAACAAAGTTAGGGGCAACAGCTAGTACGAAACAAAAGCTCTGTTATGTAATAAGTTTGTAGAACATGGCTGTTACAAAATTCAATAAATAACTCGATCGCGCCGCGGACGAAATTACTTTGATTCGTGACTCGGGGTGCTATTTTACTTTCTGAAAATGAAAATAGAGGAATTGCCGGGTATAATGTGCCTACTTATTTGATTTAGAACAAAAGTTATATATTTAGAGCCAAGCCACCTTTAGGCTTTTTATAACAAGCACTGTAAATGCTAATCTTTCGGTACTACAACTGTTATCGGTTTATTCGGGCCAACTTATTTATTTTTCCAATAAATCGTTCTAGTATAATGATGAAACTAGCCCTAATTGCTAAAATAAATTTTGTAGGAAATCCATTGCAACATAGGTTTGAAGAAATCGTCTGCTCAACAACGTAAATAACGCAATGAATGTGTCTGAACTGTCAAAATGAAAGGCATTACGATTTATTGAAATTGTATATGTTTTACGCAATTACCCCACTGATCCTGACATTGGCAGAATGTAAAGCGATTATTTATACACCGTGTTCCGAACGATATACATAAACTTCGACCAGATGTTCAGACCATGCAAATAAGCATTTATCATTATGGACACATTAATGAATTCTTATTTTTTGTTAATTTTCTTACAAACTAAAAATCTTGATGTAAATCACCCGATATGCATGCCTCTTTATCTCTTTATCGGAAGCAGTTGATAGATTTATCATATTAATTGCACTAAGCGGCAACATAGGCCAAATTAAGACACTTTCTTACTGCATAGCTCAATTAAATTAAATTTCAAATATCTTTGTAACGAAGCCTTTTTAAGTACTACTTCCTTTGTTAGATTTGATGTGTAGCATTTGCCAAAGTGTATGGATAACATGAAGAACACGGTGTATATACTTTATTGTAGACCAGAAAATACATAACAAAAAATATATTTAACACTAGACTACAAATATACAATGGGAGAAATTAACGCTTTCTGCGATCTCTTCCAGGCAACCTTGCCAGCGATTGTGTTTTGTTTGTTTCTAACCTAACCAAAAATCTAGACGTCTGCATCTTTTCAAATTGATGTTATTTCAAGTTAAACAAATATCAACTTTATTTCATCGAAAAAGTTGATTTCAGAGTGACTAGCACTATTGAAAAAGCTATTAATATGTTTCAATTTGTAGCGTAAACTGAACTTTATTGTGTAGGAATAAAATTTATTTTTCCATAAACTCATATTTGTTTACATTTTTGGCAAATAAATCGCGATATTAGGTTAGATTTCTTTGATCATTTATGATCCCACAAAACGGAGTCATAATAAAATTGGGATCCTAACTAAGCGACAATGCCTCTGCCTTCCCAGGGATCACGGACACCATGGTCGCAATCTAATAGCAATAAACTTCACCAGACAGAGTGGAGGCATGTTCGCGTGCAGGGAGCTAGGGGCTCAGGGGCTCAGGGCAGGCGCCGCAAACCTCGAACGCGACCGGCAAACTAATTCATGAAATCAATATCTATCTATCTATCTCCTCACTTGGCGTGATACTCGCGAATTTGTCGATAATTATTTATTATGAATTGAGCATTAATATGCAAAATTATTTGGATTATTAATGACGGAAGGGACTGGTTATAAATATTTTAGTGTTGTAAATTTTTTTTTTTTTTTTTTAATTATTTTAAATAAACATATTGTTTTGTCAAAACTCGAAACTCAAAGCATTTATTTCAATTCAACCAATTACAGGTACTTTTGAATTGTCAAGGTGTCGGTCGGTCAGTCAGAAAGATGAAGCTAGCTGCCCATTCCAAAGCGTAGTAGGTTATCGAGTAGAACTGATAAGGAAAGGAAAAGTTCCATTAGTAATTAATGGTCTACGTTTGCTTAGTTGAGAAATGTCTAACCACTAGCTAAGCCATGCGTTTACTGCAAAAACATGGCCATTATTTCTGTTTGCAACAGTCTGACGGAGGCCCAAGATCATCTGTCAGCGTTTACGGACAAAATAAATATAAAAATACGATAACCATAAAAACTTTATTGATCTGATGAAAATAAGTTCAACGAAATATTGACTGCAAGTTCACAAACAGAGCGGCTCTCCAGCCAATTTAATAAGAACAAATGAAGTTATGTTCGTACTCCAGCAGAACCATTTCGTTATTGAAAAATGTTTTCAACACACGGCGGGAGCGTTTCCCGACATTAAATAATTTTACCGCGTGTAGACACTGTGTACCTGCCTGTATACGCGTGGAGTAAACAGTAAATGGAACACATACACACGCAACACGTGCTGTGTAAAAAAAAATCGCAGAAAAATATCGTTCAGTGTACTTGTTAGGTGTAGATAAGGAAACGGTCTTCACTGGAAGATTACTGGTGTCACGTTTTTCAATTGCATACTTCATTTGAATTTACGCCAATCTATTTCAGTTTGCAGTTCTAGCACCTCTATACAGCCTCAGTTCGCGCAGTTCTGAGGGATGAATGAAAGGGAATTGCATGCAGCTGAGATGAGAATACTAAGAGGGATGTGTGGTGTTACACGAATGGATAGAATAAGAAATGAGTATATAAGAGGAAATCTGAAAGTGGCACCGGTAACTGAAAAATTGTGTGAAAACCGGTTGTCATGGTATGGGCATGTGTTACGGAGAAATGAGGAAAATGTCGTGAGGAAAGTTTTGAGTATGAATGTCGATGTCTATAAGAGTAGGGGAAGAACAAAGAAACGATGGATGGACTGTGTGAATGATGATATGGTTAGAAAGGGGGTGACTGTCGAGATGGCGGCTAATAGAGGAGTATGGAAGAAAAAGACATGTTGCGCCGACCCCAAATAAATTGAGATATGGGCAGGAGAATGATGACTCCACGTCCTCGCTACTCCACATCACACTAGTTATAGAATATAGTAGCTACATAATTTTGTGTCGCCTCACCACACTAATTACACTCGGTTGGATGACCACGCCGCGCTGTACCGCTGCAGTAAAATGTAAATATTGCCCTAAATCTTGTTCACACTGTGCCAGTAATTAAACTGACGGGATAGCGTTAATTGAACATTTGCTATTTGACTTGTGCTGATTTCGACAGCATGATGAGTTTGGACTCTGGAATTTGATTGCTTATTCTATGTTTCGTACAGTACCATAAATACAACAAGGATTTTTTGGCACTAGGATGACGTTAATAGGGGGCGCTGTTGGTAAAGATTTGTGCAATTGTTTTATGCACACGCCATCTTGCAAGATGGCGTCGTTTGTAACCTTGTAGCGCTATAGTTGTAAATTTAACCGAAAGACATGTTTGTATTTATTTGATTTGAATATCGTTTTTAACTGGACTTACTGCAACGGAAAAAGGTTCTCAGTAAATCTTGTTATTGAGAATTCGTGACGGGCACAAAAGTTGAAACAAACAGACGGTCATTCGAATGCGATACGATGCGAGTTCCTTTTTTCCAATTTTGGCATCGAATACTAACAAGAAATGACGTCCAAACCGTCTCAAAAACCTTTGAAAGAAACGGACCTGATTTTAACTGCATCGGGCTTAAAACCCAATAATAGTGGAAAAGAAAATCCGCTTCACTTGCTCTGTATAGTAGCTACTGGCAACGAGTAAAGAAAGCAGACAGAAGAAAATTTAGGACAGCAATTTTAAAGGTTTTACCTACTTGCTTTTAGGGGCAAAAATGGGAAAATTATTGGCTTTACAAAATTAAGGATCTCTGTGATCAGGTCCAATACCAGCGTTAGGCACTAGTTGTCATTTTTGCTGAACTAGGACTTTTTGTTGCAGCCTTCAAGCACACTTTCCTGTAATTTCTTACATCGGTCTTTTCACTTTTTTATTTGTTTTTATCTGATGCATATTATAGTCCAGCCTTAAAGTCTGTTTTAAATAAATTTACCTATTTTATTTCTTTTTTTCATTAACGTAGTCAAAAACTAGATAATTTACTACACTTACAGCACTTTAAAAAGAGAAATAGTAGAAAAGAACTTTCCAACATGACTAATACTTTGATAATGTCAGCAGCAAACATAAAATATAAAAACATTAGCAGTTTCAGCTTAATTAAAGGCACTATTCTGTGCGTTTTCAGAAACGGCGATAACCTTTCGAGCATTGACTTGAGCATTGCGTGCTCAAACTTATTTAGTTCGTAAGCCTTCCACGTACTTATACAATAAAAAGAGAAACTCGATATTCAGAATAGGTACGTTCATCGAAAGTACTTGTATTCTATATCGAAGGAAAACAAACGGGAATGGGAATATTCGATGGGAATAATATGTGTTTTCGGTCTATGAAACGACAACACAATTTACTTAAAAAAATATGTGAGGTGTTTTGTTATGTTCGCGGTGACGATATTTTTGGGAATTATTCCCAGAGTATATTGTACGCAGACGTGTATCTTGTAGTGATACAGATTCTGTAGGAAAAGACAATTTTTTTACCGATTTCAAAAAAATAAGTAGGTTTTCAATTCAGTTGTATTTTACTTTCTTATGTTTGTTACTTCAGCGGGGTAATTGCGTAACACACTAACAGTAGCAATGGCTATCATTTTGACAGTTCAACTACATTCATTGCGTTATTTACGTTGTTGAGCAGACAATATTTTCGAAATATGAAGCAATGGATTAGCAATATCGTTTAAAATTATTCAGATTGACGTTGATAGCGTGTTACGTAATCCGGGTGCTGAACTCCGTCACTTATAAACGGATTTGTAAAATTCTTCTTTTGTTTTATAGTTTATTGTTAAAGAGAGGTCACATATAAATTTGGTCCAGTTCTGATGAGTTTTTTAGAGTTAGCTTCAATAATACGTTTTTTTTCCGTTTAGTGTATGTTGATGGTGTTATAATAACTTCCTGTCACTGTTATTTAGCAAGTGAAGGTATACGGATTTGTGTAGGGTAGGTAGATACCAACACAGAGAGTGAAAAACAATATTGTAAAAACAAAAAAAACAATTTATATTATATTCCAAAAGATACACTACAAAGTGAAATATAACTTTAAAAGTCGAAGGCAAAAACCAAAGACACCGACTTCCGAAATTAAAGTTATTTTTCACTTCGTATGTTTTTGTTTTGGAAGTTGGTTGTTGTTTTATACTTAATAAAGTTTTTTTTCTTGAACATTTTTCTCCCTGTTAGATTTTGACTCGTTCCATAATTGGAAAACGTTTTCATGACAGAATAAGGCAGAGTTTTGTTTACCTACTAATCATTTTCGAATAGGAAATTGTTCCAATTTTCTACATAAAGTAATTATATCCGACTAGCTGCGCCCCGCGGAAACCCGCATAAGTTTCGATCCCGTGGGAATATCGGGATAAAAAGTATCCTATGTGTTAATCCTGGCTATAAACTATCTCTGTACCAAATTTCATTCAAATACGTTATGGAGTTTTTACGTGAAAGAGTAACAAACTTTCACGTTTATAATATTAGTAGGCTTATTACGAGTAGCTACGTCGCAGTGAAATTGATTAAATAATTTATAGTGAGTCAAATATTTTCGTAGCTATGGTAAATCGAAGTGTTTGTGAATATTTGATAACTGAGTGTCTGTCACGCCACTGTGTCGGTAACCTATCGACTCGTTTATCACATTGTTAGTAATTTCATCAGTTATTTGAGTTTATTTTCAACACAGAACTCAAAAACTCCGATCTACTGGGAACACGTTTGAATTAAAATCAGTAATGTATCTTCATCATCTGCCTAGCCTTTTCCCAACAATGGTGGGGTCGGCTTCTAATCTAGCAGGATGCAGCTGAAAAATACTGGTAGTATTTTTCATGGAGCATCTATTTGACCTCCACAATCCAGCTATTGGATAACACAATACCCAGACGTAGTCTTCTCTTGCCAAGACTAGTTGTCAGGCTTTCAGGCTTCTGACTACGAGTATACGTAACGACTGTCACAGATCTATGAATGATAGCCGAGACCAAAAGCTTAACGTGCTTTCCGAGGCATGGAGGGGTCTCCGTATGTAATCAATGGTCACCCAACAACGGACCGACCTTGGCAAGCGTTGCTTAACCTTGAATATCGACAGGTGGTGCTGTGTGTATTTAGCCTCGAGTCCCTTTAATTAGGTTTGTATCAATGTAATATTTTGCCATTAATATTATTTCGTTCTGTTACCAGATTATAAAGTAACCTCGTCATGACTGCTAAATAAATCAGTACTTATAGCAAAAAAATTGCTGCTTTTAAAGGAGTTCGTTCTAGTAAGAACAATTTCCAATCACTGTCGTATCTGCCGTGCATACACATGCACGTGCAGATACTTGCACGTGCATATACTTGCCGTGCATATACTTGCACGTGCAGATACTTGAGTATCTCAGTTTTAGGTAAGGTGGATGATATAGGAATATGAGTCCTATTAACATTGTTGTAAATATCAGCAACTTATCGGGTATTCGGGAATCCGTAGCAGCCAAAAAAAAACGGTGACCACTTTCCATAAGGTGTGCTATCTTTCATTAAAAATACATCGAAAATATACATTTTAAATGAAAGGACTACGAGTAATATATAAGTACTCTATAAAACCAATCAATTAGTGGAACATGAAACAAATTGAAGTCAAATAATTCATATTTGTGTTAATTATTTCATTAGAATTGCTCATGTTTGTTGGAACTTTCCGATAAAAACTTCGTAGAGTGTAACTTTGAACCACATTCCTGAAAGTAATTTTAAAAATTCATTTAAGAATGGCGGCTCAATGGTTCCAGTTTAACTTTTATTACGGAGACGTACGTTTGGTTAGAAAAGTTTGAAAGTAAGTACAAATTAACTCCGGACTACTGAAATTATTCATTATTTCTAAGTTCAGAAGTGTTAGTAATCTGTTACTAATTTATGAGGTCTGGTAATCCGACATGACCGGAGAGAGATCAGGCGCAGGACCAACAGTTGAAGTTGCAGTGAGAGAAGAGAGAGTCCAGTGCCAGGTGTCTGGGCACATATTTGAGTAGGTACTAACATCTCCCGTATCGGTGGCTGTCTCTGCTGAGCCTGGCCGCCATGGCCGAAATTTGGTCTGGAGGACCATTATTATACATACTGGTAAAAACGCAAAAGTTCTTTAACATTTTAAGAAAATCTATTAACATCTTTATTTCCTGGTAGGCAATTCTCATCTTTTAAAAAGTTACTCCACTTCCCAGTTTCGGGTAATTTAAGAGATGGATTTGGTTTAAAAACATTTTTCTTTTAATTCAATTAGAATTTTAGCAATTTCCTTTCAAGGGAAAACGGTAATAAATTGGGATTTATTCTAGTAAACTTGAATGGTAATTTATAACCTCAAATAATATTTATCAAATACCTAACCTCAAATAATATTTATACTTACACGCATTTGTTTGTCCCAAATAAAAATTTACTAATTAAAATGATATTAATGTATTTAGCAATAGTAGGTCAATGTCAAATAATGGCGAAAACAGCTACTTATTAAATGGCGTCAAGTAGACGCAAGGCCTATGATTGTTTGCGTGACTGTATCCATTTGAGGGCCACGTTTGCCATTCTAGGATATTTTCGGTATTAATATATGCATTGGAGGAGCGCCGTGCGGTCTGCTAAGTTCTTTGTAAATACATATTCATTTAGTTAAGGAATTGATACACACGCAAAGGTGTATTTAATTAACGTTGGTGCGTATAGACGGTACGGATTTTTTTAGAAAGAGGCCGGTTATCCGTTAGCATTGGTGACAGTAAAAAATTAGGCTCTTTGTACGGTTTCTTTACGGTACGGCGTATAAACCGCGCCGTAGAAAAAACGTGTATACAATAAGTACCATACAATACTAATGACTGTGCCTACACACGGCGAACAAACCGTTGTTTTTTCACGACAAGAAAAACATGTATGGACAAAGCGTCTTAGCTAGAAATACATAAACTTACTCCCTTCTCCCATACCTAGAAGTAGACAGAAATTACAGAACGGCTTCTGCTACGATCTTTTTGCTTCGTTAACGTTCAAACATCTCGTCATACACACACACCGGTTGCGAGCTGGAAATATGAGCCTAATATTTGTGAAGGTAAGTTAATTATATACCAGTGTAGGTAAAAAGAAAATGTATGTTTAACT
The DNA here is from genome assembly GCA_911387795.2 of Apamea monoglypha. NCBI lineage: Eukaryota > Metazoa > Arthropoda > Insecta > Lepidoptera > Noctuidae > Apamea > Apamea monoglypha. The sequence goes on from OU426917.1 coordinate 14,898,930, forward strand.
TGTATAGGTACCAAGCAATTGTAGGTACGTGAGAAAGCCCTAAACAACAAAAAAGCATCTTAATCCAGTTTCTGAGCCTTTTAAGAGCCCCCCTAAAAGTGGGTGTATAAAGAAATCTAATCACAAACTTCGAGCTCAAGTGTCTCTCGAGGACCATTATGAAAAGCGAGTGTTATATTTTTGTACAAAGTTTCCGAATAATTAGGCCAGTACACATTTGGGAGAGAATTATCTCAATAATTGTGAGCTTAGCTCTCCCCTGAGCGCTTTATCCAGAGTCGTAAGTCTGTTTTTCTTAAGAGCACTTCTTACTGAAATACTCACGTCCGTTCTATATATAGGACATTTAATCAAGGCTCATACATTGATACAGAACAATAAAAATAATCTCCATCTTATACGAAACTAAACCTTACTTCCTGGTGATATGGAATGTTATTGCTGATCATATATATCAATCAGGACGCTTTTAATAACGCGTGTGACATCACCAATTGATCAGTCTCGAAATAGCAGTCATTAGCGGTTTCTCTTCACGTTACTTCGCCGTCTGTCTTTATTAAAAAGTCAATGTCGTAGGGCAATGTTAATTATGAAAACAATCATCACTTAAAACCATCAGCCGGTCTATTCTGTAAAAATCCCACCGTGAAAATATAGGTGAAGTGATCTTGAAGGGAATCGTCATCCGATCTGACGCCCGGTGATTGGCACTATTAACAGCTCACTTCGAACTCACTTCACACTAATTTTCACGGTGAGATTTTTAAAGAATAGCACTACTGTTGTCAGTTATGAATGACGAATACCAGATGTGAAAATCATGTAACCTTTTTGGCAAAAGTTGTTCCGTCACGTTACGAATATAGAACCTCGCTACACATAAAATAGAACTCGTATTTCATTTATTTGAAAGCCTCTTCTTGCATCAACGAGTTCTTAGAGATTATTTTTGTATTGGTTGTCAATAAAATATTTGTATACGGCCCAAAATGTTACGTAAGCGCTTTTAATGGCTAATGTACCGTTCCTATTCATTCAAATGAGTGTCATTGAGAAAAGTATAAATTCCACAAAAAAAAATATGTCCCCTACTTTTTTGGATGTAACATCTGTCATATTAAATTTTCTTCGTATAAAATGTAGCCATAGACCACAATAATGAATTGATTGACATCTCATTCATTAAAATTATACGAGTAATTTAAGCGCTACTGTGGAGCATATGTAAATAAAAACATTCATACATATAGACTGCTAAAAAAATAACCCTTCCTTTGGTTTGGGTTTGACAAAAATACTACGGCATTCCTAGAGGTCAGTTCACAATACCGTCCGAAGTTCACTGACCTCATGGTATCTAGAACTTCAGTTTGCTACGTCACTGCTACCTGCTCGCTATCGATCCAACTGACAACGCCTAGGCAAAGTGGAACTCCTGCAGAACTCAGCTAAACGAGTCCTTTGACGTCGGGTAACGTCATACGTGTCTCACACGTATGGACGTGACGCATCAGAGATACATGCTGACTTTTTAATGATCTTAGAAAGCGACAAGTGTGAGTTACGCTTGGGTTTTGAAAGAAAAGAGGCTGAATAGGTTGAGAAGTTGCATCTATTAGAAGGAAAATAGTAAAAAAAAAATAACTTTTTTAATGCCTATGTTTTTTTCTGAGTTTATCTTGGACATTACTGACTTCGATGAAGGACAACATCATGAGGAAACGTGGCCTTATAGTTGATATAAGTCTGAAATCGCTAACCATCTTGAGCAAGAATGATGATCAATGCTAGTGCCTTCTCTGTGTGAGAATAGAACTTTGTCCAGTTCAACAATAATACGCTGGTATTATTGTGAGTGTCCTTGGAGTTTCTTGCCCGTTCTTCTCCATAGAGATCTACGCTTTGGAATGGGCAACTAGCTTCAACTTTCTGAATAACTGACCGACTATTTAATTTTGACAATTCAAAAGTGCCTGTAAATGGTTTAATTGAAATAAATAATTTGAATTTGAGTTTATTATGTTATAACTTAGCAATAAGAGATACAATTTTGACAATAAATCGTTCTTTTTTAGGTTAAAACAAAGTCACTTTCAACGTTATCCATCAAAAACATAAAATATCTCGGAAAGAGTAAATTCATGCCATTTGTAAACACACTAAAAAGGGAACAGGCATGATCACTTCACCTTAACAAATAGAAACGGGTGACAAGTGCCTACATTTGTATCAATACAAAACCAAAAAGCCTTACAAGGATACATTTATTTTCCTAGAGAGTCGTTTCTTACCGTCAACAAATATTTATTCGTTCCGTCACTCAATGTAGGCTTGGCACGTTTTATGTTAACTTCGGGATTGTCTTTTTTTCTTTTATTTTCGCTTGTCCTGGGAATTACGTACAGAGTGGTTGAGCGGTCGGAGATAATTGCAATTTTCGTTCACGTTTACGTCATTGTCAGTGAGATTGGCTTCCAAACTGGATGGCTGTTGTTGTTGGCCTGAGGGCTTATGCAGGCCAATTAAATTTTACGTGTTTTCTGTTCTGTACTGTAAAATTCCCAATATTATACGGTTTATTTTTCTTTTAGAGAAAACTTATATTCCAAATAAAAAATAGTTACGCCAACAGCATAGTAAATACATTGTACAGACGGCAGCACATCAAGCTACTACAATCTGTCAAATTTCTTTAATATATTTTCAACTTTATCAATAAAGCATTAAGGTTCAAGGTTGATTGGGAAAATTTGACAGTTTTGGGTAGCTTGACCTGCTGGCGTCTGTACATTGATAAATAAAAATTAAAGGTAATTGTAAAAGTTTAGTCTTGTATATTACGTCTTACCAGACTTTTTAAGGTATAGTGTCAGGCAGACACGTCTAAATAGTTCTAAAATAAAATAAAGTAATATTATTTTCCACGGTCCGCGGTGTACTATAGGTAGGTCTGTTCTGCCTAACCCTTCGGAGAATATAGGAGCGATGTTATGTTATGTTTATTTTCAGCGTCTCCGAATAAAGGCATTTCTTTACATTTATGTCCTAAGTAGGCCTAAATCACTGGTTATGTATTTGTCATCAAAACTAACACGATATCTTAACCATAATAACCGGCGAGACACCCCATAACAATATTCCACCAAAGCAAGATGCAATCTTATACGAGCAAAGATGTTGGAGGTCAATGCCCACTTTCTTTTCATCAACAAAAAATACAGCCTTCAATGAAAATGTAACTGGTAAGATGACTCCAGCGTGACCTTTTCCTGTGCCTAAAACAATGGCACATAATAGCGAAATAACTTTCTGAGGCAGTTTTTCCCCATCAACTATCTTTTGACAAAGGCAAACATAATCGTGGCACATGCGGCGAAGAATTCTTACGAAACTTTAGTAGACATGGCTGTTTACCCATGTACCTGCTTATCTAATTATTTTGTTTATTTAATCTTTTCGCATACAAAAAGGAAGAGATTAGATGGCAGGTGCTTTGGTTGAGCCGAACAATGATAAAAAAAGACTATTAAAATTATTGAATTATATCCTTTATAAAGTTATGTTACACTTGCCTGCGTTTCAATCGTAATCACCCTATACTGATGAATGATGAATGCATAATCAGTTAATAATGTTCCCACTGCTGCGATACAGGCAGCGGTGGGAACATGCCCCAGTGGGAGCCTTCTCACCTCCTTCTGCGAAGCAGTAATGCTCGCAAAGGAGGAGGCGGAGCGCGTGAGGGCAAGGCAATCTCTGCATCCTCACGCCCCTAGTCGCCGCAGGAGACGCCCCGGACGTCGGGAGTCACTAGCCGACTCCCGGCCACCGTAGGCGCGGGCTTGCGGGCGGCGAGCAATTGGCAGCTCGCTGCCCGGCAAGGACCAGGCATGGGTCGACGGCGCGTTGTGTTCCATGCGCGCCTGAAAGAGATGTCAGCACGAACTGACGGGGTCCGCTAGGGCCGATGCCTGCTAGGGCCGCGGGTTGTTCGAAAGAGATACCGTGGCCCCTGGCATAGGCCACTGAAGGAACACGGGTGGGTTTTAGTCAGTAAAAGTCTGACACGCCCTCCCGCTCCGTGCAGAGCGGAAGAAGTCATATGATGATTTCCCACCCAGAAAAAAAAAGACGAAGAACAACGCAAAGCCAATTTGTGTGGTAACCAGCATAACAAATGCCGATCCCAGATACGGTATATTAGCTAGATATCTTCACTTATATGATTAGATCTTAAGGATGCTTCTCGCAGATGGCGGTCTCTTATTCTTCAGACAAAGGCCAGTTAGACTCTTGTCACCACTAGTTTCACAACGGCTCTCAAGCCCTTTAAGATGAGAGGCCACTTACTAGACGTTTTCTCTTACAACAGAGGGCCCTTGACTCGAAACTTTGTTAGCGTTCAGAGCTCAAAATAGACTGTTGTAGAAAGCGGACACGTGCTGGTTGAAATTATGAATGAACTCACACTTACTGGCTGACTGACTTCCGACTCCTGTGACACAGGTATCACCTAGCTCAGCAGTCGTATTATCTTAACTAATGATATAAAGTGGAAATATTTGGTGTTTGTATGTTTGTTTGTTACGCTTTCCTGCTAAGATGACTGATTGGGTAGACCATCACCTGGATTAGGAGATAGGATACTGTAGAACCGGGACTTATGCGGGTAAAACCGCGGTGCGCAGTTATACATAGATTCGCGCCTTCTTCCCATGGGCCGAAACTACAGAACGCCAACTGCTACGATTTTTACATGGTCCTTTTGCTCCGTTTACGTCCATACATCTGGTCGTACACGCACGCCGGTTGCGAGTAAAAATTATGAATATGTGATCAAAATATTTATAAAGTTGACATTACGTGCGTGACCATAATTCCTACTGTTAGTACTAAAATAAAAAGCGAGGAAATATAAACAGAAAATACTAGTTCCTTGTTTGTTTATGTAAATTATGAGTATGTAACAGAATATGGGACGAAGAAAATTGCGTGGGCGATGTGTACTCGTCGATGAATTTAAATAAATATTTCAAAGGGCGGAGAGCAATGGGTAGCTCACCGCCCGATCAGGACCAGGCCCGTGCCGGACGGCGCGTAAGTGTTCCACGCGCGCCTCAAAGAGATGTCAGCATAATCCGAGGGACCCCTTAGGGCCGAAGCCTGCCGGGTCAGCGGGATTGTCCGAAAGGGTTACCGCTACCCCGGAATATAAAGGGCGAAGGAAGGAACATGGGTGGGTTTTAGTCAGTAAGAGTCACTCCCTTCCGCTCCACCCAGCGGAAGCGGAGCGGGAGCGGTCATTTGATGATTTCCCACCAGAAAAAAAAAAAAAAAGGGACATATAAATAAAAATACGACTTTTACTATCTCCTTGTCTGTGTCGATGAATAAAACAATATTTTGGCGTTGGCGGATTTTCACAGAGTGTTTTTTTACTCAAACAATGTTTTAAGATGTTTGTTTGTTGTCCGAAGTCTAAATCCGTTGATACCTTGAGGGCTTCGTTGGAACCGGGATAAAACCGTAAGCACGGTAAAGGGATATGTTACGACATGTTTGGCTTCTGTTGCTACATATTTATAAGTGTAAACGTACATACAAACGAACATTTATCGTAAACCTGTAGCGATAAAGGTAAAGCTCAAAATTAATTAATTTTTATTTGTTTTACTTTTTGGTTTTATTTCTGTTTGTTTGTTTTTCTTTTTATGGTTTGATTTGAAGTATGGTATCTAAGGGGTAAGGTAGGTAGGGAAGTTGGGTAAGGTAAGGGACTCTACGCTTCAGATTCGCACTCTCTAACGTACCTATCTCATTCGCGCGATAGGTACGCTAGTTACGCATAACATTTGAGTGCGTAGTGCGTAGTATTTAGGGTGTAAAATATTCTATAAGCCTTTGTGATTCAAGGAGACTTTAATTAGTGCATCAACATAAAATACCAAACAATCAGGTGTCCCTATTTAGTTCATGTCAGGGACAGCACAAGTGAAGTCTCCGTCGTTTCACGAAGTCAAGCCTCTCTTTAATGTTTTTGTGATGACCTCGCCCTGTATAATGAGGTGTTAGTACCAGCAGCCACTCCAGGCTGAATGTGACACCCGCTGTATAGTGCTTACTGAATAACTGCACATTTATTTTTAGTTTTTACAACGTTGTGAGTAGGAAGGCCGTATTTTATCTCTAAAATTATGTAGTTAGACAAAAGGTTTTTTGTTTGTAATTTTTTTTCGTTAATTTTTGTTTTATTTAGGTACATTTATATGTATTCTAAGAACTCTGTGCCTACTTAGAAAAACCAAATAAAAAAACAATTTTTTTTAAAAACTTCTTTTTTACTGTTTTATTATCAAAATGCGTGTCTCGATACAAAAGCAGGTTGCATTAGGTTTGTAGTAACTCATTAAGAAGATATTTAGCCCCATGTGTCGCGTTGGCAGAAGATTAGCGGCTCGATCTACCTTGTTTACTTCCAAGTGATGAAAAGAATAATTCCCTTTAAATATATTGCATGTCTTGCGGTCGTACTTAATTGTCGAAATTCTATAGAGTAGTTTTGGGAAGAAGGTTCTGCAGGACAATGCTTTAAAATCATTTTCATTGATTATCCTTCCTGATTTTTCGAATGCACTTTTTAATCTCCATGAATATCCGGATAAGTCCTCGAACACACTGAAGTTAGCATTATAGTAAAAGGAATCAGTAGTGTTGACGGTAGCGATGCTGACGTTAACCTTCCTATGTTCGTCGTAGGGTGGGTCCGGATTGGGGCAGTGTTCTATCCCCTGGTAAATCATTTTGAACTTCACGCAGAACAAAATTGATTGGAGTTGGAAGATGATAATAACACCGAGAATAAATCTCATTTTCATAGAAATTGTATATGATTTAGTTGGTACTGTCGGGGAGAGTACTCACGTACGACTGATGTACCAACACTGTTCTGAGTTCTTGATCGATCCCCGCCAATCATTAGAATATCGTTAATGCCCAGATTATCAATGAAATAATTTTACAGTCAGTGAGCACATAATGTATACAAATGTAGTCTATTTTAGAATATGTATGTTATTTTTAAACCATTTATCTCAATGACAATGGCAATTACCCCTTCGTTAGGAGAATGCAAGGTTACTCAATTAGAATACTATAATGATAGATTCCTGAAGTGCGATTCTGTAACCATCTCACCGTGAAAACTTAGGTGAAGTGAGCGTGGAGTGAGCTGTCATTCCAACTAATGCTAGGGATTGAAACTACTGACAGCTCACATCAAGCTCACTTCACTTGAGTTTTCACGGTGAGATTTTTACAGAATCGACCGGCAGTTGCAGACGTGAACTGACCGATTATTTAATTTTGACAATTCAAAAGTGCCTGTAAATGGTTTAATTGATATAAATGGTTTGAATTTGAGTTTATTATGTTATAACTTAGCAATAAGAGATACAATTTTGACAATAAATCGTTCTTTTTTAGGTCAAAACAAAATCACTTTCAACGTTATCCATCAAAACATAAAATATCTCGGAAAGAGTAAATTCATGGAAGTAAAGGAGTAAATTCAATGAATTCATAATTCATTCCATTTGTAAGGACACTAAAAAGGGAACAGGCATGATCACTTCACCTTAACAAAGAAAGAAAATACGTTCGTGACAAGTGCCTACATTTGTATCAATACAAAACCAAAAAGCCTTACAAGGATACATTTATTTTCCTAGAGAGTCGTTTCTTACCGTCAACAAATATTTATTCGTTCCGTCACTCAATGTAGGCTTGGCACGTTTTATGTTAACTTCGGGATTGTCTTTTTTTCTTTTATTTTCGCTTGTCCTGGGAATTACGAACAGAGTGGTTAAGCGGTCGGAGATAATTGCAATTTTCGTTCACGCTTACGTCATTGTCAGTGAGATTGGCTTCCAAACTGGATGGCTGTTGTTGTTGGTCTGAGGGCTTATGCAGGCCAATTAAATTTTACGTGTCTTTTCTGTACTGTAAAATTCCCAATATTATACTGTTTATTTTTCTATTATAGAAAACTTATATTCCAAATAAAAAATAGTTACGTCAACAGCATAGTAAATACATTGTACAGACGGCAGCACATCAAGCTACTACAATCTGTCAAATTTCTTTAATAGATTTTCAACTTTATCAATAAAGCATTAAGGTTCAAGGTTGATTGGGAAAATTTGACAGTTTCGGGTAGCTTGATCTGCTGGCGTCTGTACATTGATAAATAAAAATTAAAGGTAGGTAATTGTAAAAGTTTACTCTTGTATATTACGTCTTACCAGACTTTTTAAGGTATAGTGTCAGTCAGACACGTCTAAATAGTTCTAAAATAAAATAAAGTAATATTATTTTCCACGGTCCGCATCTTATGACATGAGACTTAAACATACCTAACTGGCGAAATGTGGGTGTACTATAGGTAGGTCTGCTCTGCCTAACCCTTCGGAGAATATAGGAGCGATGTTATGTTATGTTTATTTTCAGCGTCTCCGAATAAAGGAATTTCTTTACATATATGTCCTAAGCGGGTCATGTATTTGTCATCAAAACTAACACGATATCTTAACCATAATAACCGGCGAGACACCCCATAACAATATTCCACCAAAGCAAGATGCAATCTTATACGAGCAAAGATGTTGGAGGTCAATGCCCACTTTCTTTTCATCAACAAAAAATACAGCCTTCAATGAAAATGTAACTGGTAAGATGACTCCGGCGTGACCTTTTCCTGTGCCTAAAACAATGGCACATAATAGCGAAATAAGTTTCTGGGGCAGTTTTTCCCCATCAACTATCTTTTGACAAAGGCAAACATAATCGTGGCACATGCGGCGAAGAATTCTTACAAAACTTTAGTAGACATGGCTCTCTACCCATGTACCTGCTTATCTAATTATTTTGTTTATTTAATCTTTTCGCAGACAAAAAGGTACAAAGGCGGACTTAATGCCTTAGGCATTCTCTACCAGTCAACCAAGGGTAGTGAAGAGATTAGATGGCAGGTGCTTTGGTTGAACCGAACAATGATAAAAAAAAACTATTAAAATTATTGAATTATGAATAAAAAAAACGTACACTAATAATAATCAATCTTCCGCAGGATTGTTGATATAAGTAGCGTCCTTTGTAAAGTTATGTTACACTGGCCTGCGTTTCAATCGTAATAGCCTATACTGATGAATGATGAATGCATAATCGGCTAATAATGTTCCCGCTGCTGGGATACAGGCAGCAGTGGGAACATGCCCCAGTGGGAGTCTTCTCCCTGTCGAAGAGAGGAGTCTCTTCGACAGGGAGAAGGCTATAATCTACCAGGCGAGCCCAGGGCGGGTTGGTATATGTCACATGCCTTGAATTTTTGGTTATAGGATAATCGAGATGAAATAATTTACACAAAGTAAAGCGCCTGTCTGAGTTCGAATCTACGACATATAACTCGTAAGTCGCAGCCGTTACCACTGAGCTAACACTGCTCCTTTCAATGGTAAATAATTGATTACCGTGATTCAAGAGTCAGACGAAGAACATTGGCCACGCCACAATTACGGCGATAAGTCCCCTCTTTGAGCAGTGGCCGGAGAGGCGCCTCGGCGCCCTCACTTTCCGCCTGACGCAGGTTCTCACCGGACACGGGTGTCTTCTGGAGGTTCCTGTTTAGGATAAGGCGGGAGTAAACGCCATTGTGTGGATCGCCCGGAGGACACGGTGGAGCATACGGTGGAGGTCTGCCCGGCTTGGGCGGGCGAGTCACTAGTCGACTCCCGGATACCGGAAGCGCGGGCTTACGTGCGGCGAGCAATTTGCAGCTTGCCGCCCGGCAAGGACCAGGCCCGGGTTGACGGCGCGTTGTGTTCCATGCGTGCCTCAAAGAGATGTCAGCACGAACTGACGGGGTCCGCTAGGGCCGATGCCTGCCAGGGCCGTGGGTTATTCGAAAGAGATACCGTGGCCCCCTGGCATAGGCAACTGAAGGAACACGGCTGGGTTTTAGTCAGTAAAGTCAGTCTGACACGCCCTCCCGCTCCGCGCAGATCGGGAGAAGTCATATGATGATTTCCCACCCAGAAAAAAAAAGACGAAGAACAACGCAAAGCCAATTTGTGTGGTAACCAGCATAACAAATGCCGATCCCAGATACGGTATATTAGCTAGACATCTTCACTTATATGATTAGATCTTAAGGATGCTTCTCGCAGATGGCGGTCTCTTATTCTTCAGACAAAGGCTAGTTAGACTCTTGTCACCACTAGTTTCACAACGGCTCTCAAGCCCTTTAAGATGAGAGGCCACTTACCAGACATTTTCTCTTACAACAGAGAGCCCTCGACTCGAAACTTTTGTTAGCGTTCAGAGCTCAAAATAGACTGTTGTAGAAAGCGGGCACGTGCTGGTTGAAATTATGAATGAACTCACACTTACTGGCTGACTGACTTCCGACTCCTGTGACACAGGTATCACCTAGCTCAGCAGTCGTATTATCTTAACTAATGATATAAAGTGGAAATATTCGGTGTTTTGTATGTTTGTTTGTTACGCTTTCCTGCTAAGATGACTGATTGGGTAGACCATCACCTGGATTAGGAGATAGGATACTGTAGAACCGGGACTTATGCGGGTAAAACCGCGGTGCGCAGTTATACATAAATTCGCGCCTTCTTCCCATGGGCCGAAACTACAGAACGCCAACTGCTACGATTTTTACATGGTCCTTTTGCTCCGTTTACGTCCATACATCTGGTCGTACACGCACGCCGGTTGCGAGTAAAAATTATGAATATGTGATCAAAATATTTATAAAGTTGACATTACGTGCGTGACCATAATTCCTACTGTTAGTACTAAAATAAAAAGCGAGGAAATATAAACAGAAAATACTAGTTCCTTGTTTGTTTATGTAAATTATGAGTATGTAACAGAATATGGGACGAAGAAAATTGCGTGGGCGATGTGTACTCGTCGATGAATTTAAATAAATATTTCAAAGGGATATATAAATGTGGCGGGACGGATGAGGGAGAGAGCCTCCCGTCCCAGCCGCCGCGGGAGACGCCCCAGGCGTCGGGAGTCGCGTGACGACTACCGGCCACCGTAGGCGCGGGCCTGCGGGCGGAGAGCAATGGGTAGCTCACCGCCCGATCAGGACCAGGCCCGTGCCGGACGGCGCGTAAGTGTTCCACGCGCGCCTCAAAGAGATGTCAGCATAATCCGAGGGACCCCTTAGGGCCGAAGCCTGCCGGGTCAGCGGGATTGTCCGAAAGGGTTACCGCTACCCCGGAATATAAAGGGCGAAGGAAGGAACATGGGTGGGTTTTAGTCAGTAAGAGTCACTCCCTTCCGCTCCACCCAGCGGAAGCGGAGCGGGAGCGGTCATTTGATGATTTCCCACCAGAAAAAAAAAAAAAAGGGACATATAAATAAAAATACGACTTTTACTATCTCCTTGTCTGTGTCGATGAATAAAACAATATTTTGGCGTTGGCGGATTTTCACAGAGTGTTTTTTTACTCAAACAATGTTTTAAGATGTTTGTTTGTTGTCCGAAGTCTAAATCCGTTGATACCTTGAGGGCTTCGTTGGAACCGGGATAAAACCGTAAGCACGGTAAAGGGATATGTTACGACATGTTTGGCTTCTGTTGCTACATATTTATAAGTGTAAACGTACATACAAACGAACATTTATCGTAAACCTGTAGCGATAAAGGTAAAGCTCAAAATTAATTAATTTTTATTTGTTTTACTTTTTGGTTTTATTTCTGTTTGCTTGTTTTTCTTTTTATGGTTTGATTTGAAGTATGGTATCTAAGGGGTAAGGTAGGTAGGGAAGTTGGGTAAGGTAAGGGACTCTACGCTTCAGATTCGCACTCTCTAACGTACCTATCTCATTCGCGCGATAGGTACGTTAGTTACGCATAACATTTGAGTGCGTAGTGCGTAGTATTTAGGGTGTAAAATATTCTATAAGCCTTTGTGATTCAAGGAGACTTTAATTAGTGCATCAACATAAAATACCAAACAATCAGGTGTCCCTATTTAGTTCATGTCAGGGACAGCACAAGTGAAGTCTCCGTCGTTTCACGAAGTCAAGCCTCTCTTTAATGTTTTTGTGATGACCTCGCCCTGTATAATGAGGTGTTAGTACCAGCAGCCACTCCAGGCTGAATGTGACACCCGCTGTATAGTGCTTACTGAATAACTGCACATTTATTTTTAGTTTTTACAACGTTGTGAGTAGGAAGGCCGTATTTTATCTCTAAAATTATGTAGTTAGACAAAAGGTTTTTTGTTTGTAATTTTTTTTCGTTAATTTTTGTTTTATTTAGGTACATTTATATGTATTCTAAGAACTCTGTGCCTACTTAGAAAAACCAAATAAAAAAACAATTTTTTTTAAAAACTTCTTTTTTACTGTTTTATTATCAAAACGCGTGTCTCGATACAAAAGCAGGTTGCATTAGGTTTGTAGTAACTCATTAAGAAGATATTTAGCCCCATGTGTCGCGTTGGCAGAAGATTAGCGGCTCGATCTACCTTGTTTACTTCCAAGTGATGAAAAGAATAATTCCCTTTAAATATAGTGCATGTCTTGCGGTCGTACTTAATTGTCGAAATTCTATAGAGTAGTTTTGGGAAGAAGGTTCTGCAGGACAATGCTTTAAAATCATTTTCATTGATTATCCTTCCTGATTTTTCGAATGCACTTTTTAATCTCCATGAATATCCGGATAAGTCCTCGAACACACTGAAGTTAGCATTATAGTAAAAGGAATCAGTAGTGTTGACGGTAGCGATGCTGACGTTAACCTTCCTATGTTCGTCGTAGGGTGGGTCCGGATTGGGGCAGTGTTCTATCCCCTGGTAAATCATTTTGAACTTCACGCAGAACAAAATTGATTGGAGTTGGAAGATGATAATAACACCGAGAATAAATCTCATTTTCATAGAAATTGTATATGATTTAGTTGGTACTGTCGGGGAGAGTACTCACGTACGACTGATGTACCAACACTGTTCTGAGTTCTTGATCGATCCCCGCCAATCATTAGAATATCGTTAATGCCCAGATTATCAATGAAATAATTTTACAGTCAGTGAGCACATAATGTATACAAATGTAGTCTATTTTAGAATATGTATGTTATTTTTAAACCATTTATCTCAATGACAATGGCAATTACCCCTTCGTTAGGAGAATGCAAGGTTACTCAATTAGAATACTATAATGATAGATTCCAGAAGTGCGATTCTGTAACCATCTCACCGTGAAAACTTAGGTGAAGTGAGCGTGGAGTGAGCTGTCATTCCAACTAATGCTAGGGATTGAAACTACTGACAGCTCACATCAAGCTCACTTCACTTGAGTTTTCACGGTGAGATTTTTACAGAATCGACCGGCAGTTGCAGACGTGAACTGACCGATTATTTAATTTTGACAATTCAAAAGTGCCTGTAAATGGTTTAATTGAAATAAATGGTTTGAATTCGAGTTTATTATGTTATAACTAAGCAATAAGAGATACAATTTTGACAATAAATCGTTCTTTTTTAGGTCAAAACAAAATCACTTTCAACGTTATCCATCAAAACATAAAATATCTCGGAAAGAGTAAATTCATGCCATTTGTAAGGACACTAAAAAGGGAACAGGCATGATCACTTCACCTTAACAAAGAAAGAAAGAAAGAAAGAAAATACGTTCGTGACAAGTGCCTACATTTGTATCAATACAAAACCAAAAAGCCTTACAAGGATACATTTATTTTCCTGCGAAAAGATCTGTCTTTTCGCAGGAAAATAAATGTATCCTTGTAAGGCTTTTTGGTTTTGTATTGATACAAATGTAGGCACTTGTCACGAACGTATTAGCGTACGTAGCGCTCTCTGGAGCGCTGCTGCCCATTCTCTGGTAAGTCCCTTAGTCGCCTCTTACGACACCCACGGGAAGATATGGGATGGTGCTATTCTTTGTGTCCGACACCAAACGGACCACGTCGACGTCACGGTCGTTTCTTACCGTCAACAAATATTTATTCGTTCCGTCACTCAATGTAGGCTTGGCACGTTTTATGTTAACTTCGGGATTGTCTTTTTTTCTTTTATTTTCGCTTGTCCTGGGAATTACGTACAGAGTGGTTAAGCGGTCGGAGATAATTGCAATTTTCGTTCACGCTTACGTCATTGTCAATGAGATTGGCTTCCAAACTGGATGGCTGTTGTTGTTGGCCTGAGGGCTTATGCAGGCCAATTAAATTTTACGTGTTTTCTGTTCTGTACTGTACAATTCCCAATATTATACTGTTTATTTTTCTATTATAGAAAACTTATATTCCAAATAAAAAATAGTTACGCCAACAGCATAGTAAATACATTGTACAGACGGCAGCACATCAAGCTACTACAATCTGTCAAATTTCTTTAATAGATTTTCAACTTTATCAATAAAGCGTTAAGGTTCAAGGTTGATTGGGAAAATTTGACAGTTTCGGGTAGCTTGATCTGCTGGCGTCTGTACATTGATAAATAAAAATTAAACGTAATTGTAAAAGTTTACTCTTGTATATTACGTCTTACCAGACTTTTTAAGGTATAGTGTCAGTCAGACACGTCTAAATAGTTCTAAAATAAAATAAAGTAATATTATTTTCCACGGTCCGCATCTTATGACATGAGACTTAAACATACCTAACTGGCGAAATGTGGGTGTACTATAGGTAGGTCTGCTCTGCCTAACCCTTCGGAGAATATAGGAGCGATGTTATGTTATGTTTATTTTCAGCGTCTCCGAATAAAGGCATTTCTTTACATTTATGTCCTAAGCGGGTCATGTATTTGTCATCAAAACTAACACGATATCTTAACCATAATAACCGGCGAGACACCCCATAACAATATTCCACCAAAGCAAGATGCAATCTTATGCGAGCAAAGATGTTGGAAGTCAATGCCCACTTTCTTTTCATCAACAAAAAATACAGCCTTCAATGAAAATGTAACTGGTAAGATGACTCCAGCGTGACTTTTTCCTGTGCCTAAAACAATGGCACATAATAGCGAAATAAGTTTCTGGGGCAGTTTTTCCCCATCAACTATCTTTTGACAAAGGCAAACATAATCGTGGCACATGCGGCGAAGAATTCTTACAAAACTTTAGTAGACATGGCTCTCTACCCATGTACCTGCTTATCTAATTATTTTGTTTATTTAATCTTTTCGCATACAAAAAGGAAGAGATTAGATGGCAGGTGCTTTGGTTGAGCCGAACAATGATAAAAAAAGACTATTAAAATTATTGAATTATAAATAAAAAAAAAACGTACACAAATAATAATCAATCTTCCGCAGGATTGTTGATATAAGTAGCGTCCTTTATAAGGTTATGTTACACTGGCCTGCGTTTCAATCGTAATCAGCCTATACTGATGAATGATGAATGCATAATCAGCTAATAATGTTCCCACTGCTGGGATACAGGCAGCAGTGGGAACATGCCCCAGTGGGAGTCTTCTCACCTCCTTCTGCGAAGCAGTAATGCTCGCAAAGGAGGAGGCGGAGCGCGTGAGGGCGAGGCAATCTCTGCATCCTCACGCCCCTAGTCGCCGCAGGAGACGCCCTGGACGTCGGGAGTCACTAGCCGACTCCCGGCCACCGTAGGCGCGGGCTTGCGGGTGGCGAGCAATTGGCAGCTCGCTGCAAGGACCAGGCCCGGGTCGACGGCGCGTTGTGTTCCATGCGCGCCTGAAAGAGATGTCAGCACGAACTGACGGGGTCCGCTAGGGCCGATGCCTGCTAGGGCCGCGGGTTGTTCGAAAGAGATACCGTGGCCCCTGGCATAGGCAACTGAAGGAACACGGGTGGGTTTTAGTCAGTAAAAGTCTGACACGCCCGCTCCGCGCAGAGCGGGAGAAGTCATATGATGATTTCCCACCCAGAAAAAAAAAAGACGAAGAACAACGCAAAGCCAATTTGTGTCACGGTGGAGGTCTGCCCCGCTTGGGCGGAGCACCGCCGTGTCCTCGTAGAGGCGATCGGCAGCGGCGGCGGCCTCTCGCGCCCGGCCCTGGTGCAAGCCATGGTCCGGAGCGAGAGGGAGTGGGAGGCAGTCGCCTCCTTCTGCGAAGCAGTCATGCTAGCGAAGGAGGTGTCGGGACGGATGAGGGAGAGAGCCTCCTGTCCCAGCCGCCGCGGGAGACGCCCCGGGCGTCGGGAGTCGAGTGAAGACTACCGGCCACCGTAGGCGCGGGCCTGCGGGCGGACAGCAATGGGTAGCTCACCGCCCGATCAGGACCAGGCCCGTGCCGGACGGCGCGTAAGTGTTCCACGCGCGCCTCAAAGAGATGCCAGCATAATCAGAGGGGCCCCTTAGGGCCGATGCCTGCCGGGTCAGCGGGATTGTCCGAAAGGGTTACCGCTGCCCCGGAACATAAAGGGCGAAGGAAGGAACATGGGTGGGTTTTAGTCAGTAAGAGTCTGACACTCCCTTCCGCTCCACCCAGAGCGGAAGAAGTCATATGATGATTTCCCACCCAGAAAAAAAAAGTAAGGTAAGGGAATCTACGCTTGAGATTCGCACTAATAGGTATGTTAGTTACGCGTAACTTTTGAGTGCGTAGTGCGTAGTATTTAGGTAGGGTGTATAATTTCCTTTGTGATTCAAAGAGAATTTAATTAGTGCATCAACATAAAATACCAAACAATCAGGTGTCCCTATTTAGCTCATGTCAGGCACAGCACAAGTGAAGTCTCCGTCGTTTCACGAAGTCAAGCCTCTCTTTAATGTTTTTGTGATGACCTCGCCCTGTATAATGAGGTGTTAGTACCAGCAGCCACTCCAGGCTGAATGTGACACCCGCTGGATAGTGCTTACTGAATATCTGTACATTTATTTTTAGTTTTTACAACGTTGTGTGTAGGAAGGCCGTTTTTTACCTCTAAAATTATGTAGTCAGACAAATGGTTTTTTTTTTAGTTTGTAATTTTTGTTTTATTTAGGTACATTTATATATATTCTAAGAACTCAGTGCCTACTTAGAAAAAACAAATAAAAAAACAAATTTTTTTAAACTTCTTTTTACTGCTTTATTATCAAAATGCGTGACTCGATACAAAAGCAGGTTGCCTTAGGTTTGTAGTAACTCATGAAGAAGACATTTAGCCCCATGTGTCGCATTGGCAGCAAATTAGCGGCTCGATCTATCTGGTTTACGTCCAAGTGATGAAAAGAATAATTCCCTTTAAATATAGTGCATGTCTTGCGGTCGTACTTAATTGTCGAAATTCTAAAGATTAGTTTTGGGAGGAAGGTTCTGCAGGACAATGCTTTAAAATCATTATCATAGATTATCCTTCCTGATTTTTCGAATCCAGTTTTTAATCTCCATGAATATCCGGATAAGTCCTCGAACACACTGAAGTTAGCATTATAGTAAAAGGAATCAGTAGTGTTGACGGTAGCGATGCTGACGTTAACCTTCCTATGTTCGTCGTAGGGTGGGTCCGGATTGGGGCAGTGTTCTATCCCCTGGTAAATCATTTTTAACTTCACGCAGAACAAAATTGATTGGAGTTGGGAGATGATAATAACACCGAGAACAAATCTCATTTTCATAGAAATTGTATATGATTTAGTTAGTACTGTCGGGGAGAGTACTCACGTACGACTGATGTACCAACACAGTTCTGAGTTCTTGATTGACCCCCGCCAATCATTAGAATATCGTTAATGCCCAGATTATCAATGAAACAATTTTACAGTCAGTGAGCAGATAATGTATACAAATGTAGTCTATTTTAGAATATGTATGTTATTTTTAAACCATTTATCTCAATGACAATGGCAATTACCCCTTCGTTAGGAGAATGCAAGGTTACTCAATTAGAATACTATAATGATAGATTCCAGAAGTGCGATTCTGTAACCATCTCACCGTGAAAACTTAGGTGAAGTGAGCGTGGAGTGAGCTGTCATTCCAACTAATGCTAGGGATTGAAGCTACTGACAGCTCACATCAAGCTGACTTCACTTGAGTTTTCACGGTGAGATTTTTACAGAATCGACCGGCAGTTGCAGACGTGAACTGATCGATTATTTAATTTTGACAATTCAAAAGTGCCTGTAAATGGTTTAATTGAAATAAATGGTTTGAATCTGAGTTTATTATGTTATAACTTAGCAATAAGAGATACAATTTTGATAATAAATCGTTCTTTTTTAGGTCAAAACAAAATCACTTTCAACGTTATCCATCAAAACATAAAATATCTCGGAAAGAGTAAATTCATGCCATTTGTAAGGACACTAAAAAGGGAACAGGCATGATCACTTCACCTTAACAAATAGAAACGGGTGACAAGTGCCTACATTTGTATCAATACAAAACCAAAAAGCCTTACAAGGATACATTAATTTTCCTACAGAGTCGTTTCTTACCGTCAACAAATATTTATTCGTTCCGTCACTCAATGTAGGCTTGGCACGTTTTATGTTAACTTCGGGATTGTCTTTTTTTCTTTTATTTTCGCTTGTCCTGGGAATTACGTACAGAGTGGTTAAGCGGTCGGAGATAATTGCAATTTTCGTTCACGCTTACGTCATTGTCAGTGAGATTGGCTTCCAAACTGGATGGCTGTTGTTGTTGGCCTGAGGGCTTATGCAGGCCAATTAAATTTTACGTGTTTTCTGTTCTGTACTGTAAAATTCCCAATATTATACTGTTTATTTTTCTATTATAGAAAACTTATATTCCAAATAAAAAATAGTTACGCCAACAGCATAGTAAATACATTGTACAGACGGCAGCACATCAAGCTACTACAATCTGTCAAATTTCTTTAATATATTTTCAACTTTATCAAAAAAGCATTAAGGTTCAAGGTTGATTGGGAAAATTTGACAGTTTTGGGTAGCTTGATCTGCTGGCGTCTGTACATTGATAAATAAAAATTAAAGGTAATTGTAAAAGTTTACTCTTGTATATTACGTCTTACCAGACTTTTTAAGGTATAGTGTCAGTCAGACACGTCTAAATAGTTCTAAAATAAAATAAAGTAATATTATTTTCCACGGTCCGCATCTTATGACATGAGACTTAAACATACATAACTGGCGAAATGTGGGTGTACTATAGGTAGGTCTGCTCTGACTAACCCTTCGGAGAATATAGGAGCGATGTTATGTTATGTTTATTTTCAGCGTCTCCGAATAAAGACATTTCTTTACTTTATGTCCTAAGCAGGCCTAAATCACTGGTTATGTATTTGTCATCAAAACTAACACGATATCTTAACCATAATAACCGGCGAGACACCCTATAACAATATTCCACCAAAGCAAGATGCAATCTTATGCGAGCAAAGATGTTGGAGGTCAATGCCCACTTTCTTTTCATCAACAAAAAATACAGCCTTCAATGAAAATGTAACTGGTAAGATGACTCCAGCGTGACCTTTTCCTGTGCCTAAAACAATGGCACATAATAGCGAAATAAGTTTCTGGGGCAGTTTTTCCCCATCAACTATCTTTTGACAAAGGCAAACATAATCGTGGCACATGCGGCGAAGAATTCTTACAAAACTTTAGTAGACATGGCTCTCTACCCATGTACCTGCTTATCTAATTATTTTGTTTATTTAATCTTTTCGCACACAAAAAATTCGACTTAATGCCTTAGGCATTCTCTATCAGTCAACCAAGGGTAGTGAAGAGATTAGATGGCAGGTGCTTTGGTTGAGCCGAACAATGATAAAAAAAATATTAAAATTATTGAATTATAAATAAAAAAAAAACGTACACAAATAATAATCAATCTTCAGCAGGATTGTTGATATAAGTAGCGTCCTTTATAAGGTTATGTTACACTGGCCTGCGTTTCAATCGTAATCAGCCTATACTGATGAATGATGAATGCATAATCAGCTAATAATGTTCCCACTGCTGGGATACAGGCAGCAGTGGGAACATGCCCCAGTGGGAGTCTTCTCCCTGTCGAAGAGAGGAGTCTCTTCGACAGGGAGAAGGCTATAATCTACCAGGGCGGGTCGGTATATGTCACATGCCTTGAATTTTTGGTTATAGGACATGCCGGTTTCCTCACGAAGTTTTCAGAGCAATCGAGGTGAAATAATTTACACAAAGTAAAGCGCCTGTCTGAGTTCGAATCTACGACATATAACTCGTAAGTTGCAGCCGTTACCACTGGGCTAACACTGGTCCTTTCAATGGTAAATAATTAATTACCGTGATTCAAGAGTCAGACGAGGAACATTGGGCACGCCACAATTACGGTGATAAGTCCCCTCTTTGAGCAGTGGCCGGAGAGGCGCCTCGGCGCCCTCACTTTCCGCCTGACGCAGGTTCTCACCGGACACGGTTGTTTCGGGATGTTCCTGTTCAGGATAAGGCGGGAGGAAACGCCATTGTGTGGATCGCCCGAAGGACACGGTGGAGCATACGGTGGAGGTCTGCCCGGCTTGGGCGGGCACCGTCGCGTACTCGTGGCGGCGATCGGCGGCGGCGATCCCTCGCGTCCGGCCCTGGTCCAGGCCATGGTACGGAGCGAGAGTGCATGGGAAGCCGGCACCTCCTTTTGCGAAGCAGTAATGCTCGCAAAGGAGGAGGCGGAGCGCGTGAGGGAGAGGCAATCTCTGCGCCCTCACGCCCCTAGTCGCCGCAGGAGACGCCCTGGACGTTGGGAGTCACTAGCCGACTCCCGGATACCATAGGCGCGGGCTTACGGGCGGCGAGCAATTGGCAGCTCGCCGCCCGGCAAGGACCAGGCCCGGGTTGACGGCGCGTTGTGTTCCATGTGTGCCTCAAAGAGATGTCAGTACGAACTGACGGGGTCCGCTAGGGCCGATGCCTGCCAGGGCCGCGGGTTATTCGAAAGAGATACCGTGGCCCCCTGGCATAGGCACCTGAAGGAACACGGCTGGATTTTAGTCAGTAAAGTCAGTCTGACACGCCCTCCCGCTCCGCGCAGATCGGGAGAAGTCATATGATGATTTCCCACCCAGAAAAAAAAGACGAAAAACAACGCAAAGCTAATTTGTAATGTAACCAGCATAACAAATGCCGATCCCAGATACGGTATATTAGCTAGACATCTTCACTTATATGATTAGATCTTAAGGATGCTTCTCGCAGATGGCGGTCTCTTATTCTTCAGACAAAGGCTAGTTAGACTCTTGTCACCACTAGTTTCACAACGGCTCTCAAGCCCTTTAAGATGAGAGGCCACTTACCAGACATTTTCTCTTACAACCTCCCTCCCTCGACTCGAAACTTTTGTTAGCGTTCAGAGCTCAAAATAGACTGTTGTAGAAAGCGGGCACGTGCTGGTTGAAATTATGAATGAACCCACACTTACTGGCTGACTGACTCCTGACTCCTGTGACACAGGTATCACCTAGCTCAGCAGTCGTATTATCTTAACTAATGATATAAAGCGGAAATATTTGGTGTTTTGTATGTTTGTTTGTTACGCTTTCCTGCTAAGATGACTGATTGGGTAGACCATCACCTGGATTAGGAGATAAGATACTTTAGAACCGGGACTTATGCGGATAAAACCGCGGTGCGCAGTTAGTTATACGTAAATTCGCGCCTTCTTCCCATGGGCCGAAACTACAGAACGCCAAATGCTACGATTTTTACATGGTCCTTTTGCTTCGTTTAGGGTCAGTTCACACCGAGACGCGACGCGACGCGACGCTGCGCGCACACTTTAAAAGAGTGACTCAAAATATACTTTATTTTCTACATGAAAAGGTACACATTGCATTGTGAGAGTTTAGAATACGTTGCGCGGTGCAGCGCTGCGCCTCGTGATGCCTCGCGGCGTAGCGCGTTGCATCGCGACGCAGCGGTACTTCGCCGGTGCGCGCGGCGTGCGAGAGCGGCGCTGCGCAGCGCGACGGCGCGAGGCGCAGCGCGACGCCGCGAGGCGCAGCACGACGCCGCGAGGCGCAGCGCGACGCCGCGAGGCGCAGCCGAGGCCGCGTGGCGACTTGTCTCTACTATTCCGTACAGACTTCGTGCAGAATTGATGCAGTACGGTCGAGTGATCGAGTGATATTATAATGATAGACTGGGATCTTGTTATAATCGGACTTCTTGCAGAAGAGGAAGAGGAAGAAGAATACAAAAATAAAATTAAAAAGAAAACATCACACAGGAGTATTTGGGTGCATAATTTATGGAGAAATAGATTAATTCATGGTGAATTTTATACTTTGGCTTATGACCACATTGTCAATTATCCAGAAAAAAAATTGTTACAAAATGGATTACAAAAAGTTACGATCTCCATAATGCACCCGCCAAATATACGTCGTTCTCATGCGCTTGTAAATGGTAGACTGCGGGTGGACGCGGGGCGGGGCGGGAGCACGTAGCGAATGTAGACACGTCCCACCGCGTGGCGCGGCGCTGCGCCACGCGGCGTCTTGCTGCGTCGTGTTGCCAACGATTTTACGATGCGCATCGCGACGTTGCGCGGCGGCGCGCCGCGCAGCGCGAAATCACTGGCCTCTTCCAGTATCGTCGCGTCGCGTCGCGTCTCCGTGTGAACTGACCCTTACGTTCATACATCTGGACGTACACGCACGCCGGTTGCGAGTAAAAATTATGAATATGTGATCAAAATATTTATAAAGTTGACATTACGTGCGTGACTATAATTCCTACTGTTAGTACTAAAATAAAAAGCGAGGAAATATAAACAGAAAATACTAGTTCCTTGTTTGTTTATGTAAATTACGAGTATGTAACAGAATGTGGGACGAAAAAAATTGCGTGGGCGATGTGTACTCGTCAATGAATTTAAATAAATATTTCAAAGGGATATATAAATAAAAATACGACTTTTACTATCTCCTTGTCTGTGTCGATGAATAAAACAATATTTTGGCGTTGGCGGATTTTCACAGAGTGTTTTTTTACTTACACAATGTTTTATGATGATTGTATGTATGTTTGTTTGTTGTCCGAAGTCTAAATCCGTTGATACCTTGAGGGCTTCGTTGGAACCGGGATAAAACCGTAAGCACGGTAAAGGGATATGTTACGACATGTTTGGCTTCTGTTATTTATAAGTGTAAACGTACATACGAACGAACATTTATCGTAAACCTGTAGCGACAAAGGTAAAGCTCAAAATGAATTAATTTTTATTTGTTTTACTTTTTGGTTTTATTTCTGTTTGTTTGTTTTTATTTTTATGGTTTGTTTTGAAGTAGGGTATCTAAGGGGTAAGGTAGGTGGGGAAGTGGGGGGGGGGGTAAGGTAAGGGAATCTACGCTTGAGATTCGCACTAATAGGTATGTTAGTTACGCGTAACTTTTGAGTGCGTAGTGCGTAGTATTTAGGGTGTAAAATATTCTATAAGCCTTTGTGATTCTAAGAGAATTTAATTATTGCATCAACATAAAATACCAAACAATCAGGTGTCCCTATTTAGCTCATGTCAGGCACAGCACAAGTGAAGTCTCCGTCGTTTCACGAAGTCAAGCCTCTCTTTAATGTTTTTGTGATGACCTCGCCCTGTATAATGAGGTGTTAGTACCAGCAGCCACTCCAGGCTGAATGTGACACCCGCTGAATAGTGCTTACTGAATAACTGCACATTTATTTTTAGTTTTTACAACGTTGTGAGTAGGAAGGCCGTTTTTTATCTCTAAAATTATGTAGTCAGACAAATGGTTTTTTTTTTGTTTGTAATTTTTGTTTTATTTAGGTACATTTATATATATTCTAAGAACTCAGTGGCTACTTAGAAAAAACAAATAATAAAAAATTTTTTTTTAAACTTCTTTTTACGGTTTTATTATCAAAATGCGTGACTCGATACAAAAGCAGGTTGCCTTAGGTTTGTAGTAACTCATGAAGAAGACATTTAGCCCCATGTGCCGCGTTGGCAGCAAATTAGCGGCTCGTTCTATCTCGTTTATTTCCAAGTGATGTAAAGAATAATTCCCTTTAAATATATTGCATGTCTTGCGGTTGTACTTAACTGTCGAAATTCTATAGAATAGTTTTGGGAGGAAGGTTCTGCAGGACAATGCTTTAAAATCATTATCATAGATTATCCTTCCTGATTTTTCGAATCCAGTTTTTAATCTCCATGAATATCCGGATAAGTCCTCGAACACACTGAAGTTAGAATTATAGTAAAAGGAATCAGTAGTGTTGACGGTAGCGATGCTGACGTTAACCTTCCTATGTTCGTCGTAGGGTGGGTCCGGATTGGGGCAGTGTTCTATCCCTTGGTGAATCATTTTTAACTTCACGCAGAACAAAATTGATTGGAGTTGGAAGATGATAATAACACAGAGAATAAATCTCATTTTCATAGAAATTGTATACGATTTAGTTGGTACTGTCGGGGAGAGTACTCATGTACGACTGATGTACCAACACTGTTCTGAGTTCTTGATTGACCCCCGCCAATCATTAGAATATCGTTAATGCCCAGATTATCAATGAAACAATTTTACAGTCAGTGAGCAGATAATATATACAAATGTAGTCTATTTTAGAATATGTATGTTATTTCTAAACCATTTATCTCAATGACAACGGCAATTACCCCTTCGTTAGGAGAATGCAAGGTTACTCAATTAGAATACTATAATGATAGAGTGAAAACTCACAGATTGCTATTACTTATACAGGGCGGCAGGGGCGTAGACGCGCCAACTGCATCTATCGATTCAGTACATTAATTGTGTACATGATTCTGAACTCTGGATTGAAATATTTATTTATTTATCCATGTAACAATTCGCATTGTGCTTGAAATATTTAGTACATTAATTAATTTATTACAGCTAAAAATAATAAATAATGAACTTCAAACAGTTTTCACGAGAATAATCAATAACATAAATGATAAATATTGTGTCAATAGATTGCAAATAGTTATTATATAAATGATTGTAAATATTATTATGTCAAATGATTATAAATTTGTACTATAAAAAGCAAAAAAAATAATAATAATACTTAAATTATTACGTCGGTTGTTAAAAAAAATTGCTGTTCCATACATTTTTACCGCATAGGTATTGCTCGTGTCTATCAATTCAATTAATTTATTTCAGACAATGTCCATAATCCTTTACTACTTATTACAAACGGTCTATGAAACCGCTTTTTTTTGATATCCGACGTAAAATGTCTACGCTATGGGGTCTTGAATCATGTG
The DNA here is from genome assembly GCA_911387795.2 of Apamea monoglypha. NCBI lineage: Eukaryota > Metazoa > Arthropoda > Insecta > Lepidoptera > Noctuidae > Apamea > Apamea monoglypha. The sequence goes on from OU426917.1 coordinate 14,924,155, forward strand.
CTGAATTCATGGTTACACTTTGCGCTTCGACGTCCCTGACACCCTGTATACAGTTGTCATAGAGCAACTACCTGCCCCAGTTCCCACTACACAAATGAAAATATCTGGTAAAGGGTGGATTTAGTGAAAGATGATATGGATATGACTAAGAACGAAGTTAAAACTGAGATGACTGATACATGTTCATGATGTATAGAAGAAGAAGATGTAGGTAATGTGCCAACCTCAACCAAATTGGGATAGGAAGAAAACTCTTTATTGTTTACGTTGAGTTTACGTTAAAAACTAAGAATAATTTTTTACTTCTCCCATACACAATATTTATAAAATTATTATCTACAATATTTTTGTGAAAAGAGCCGACTTGACAGGACGTTATAAATTCATGAAGTTAAGTCGTTTGTCATTCACGTTGACGCCGCACATTATTATATTGTTCACGTTGTTTGTATCAACTCGATTAGTATGAGATTCTTTCATAAATGTATTTTGTTACAGTTACAATTGTGTAAACCAAAACTAATTGAGTCAGGGCCAATTTTCGGTATTCATAACCGTTTGTGACTGTGACGTGATTTGTGAAACGTTTCATAGCTCTGAGATGTCATACAAATGCATTATGCCAATGTTTACATAAAAATTCAAATGTATAAAAAAACAATTTACTAAGGGCTGATTTTTACTCAAATAACTTTTATTTGATGAATAAATATTTCTGAGGAGCAATTCTCTTAATTTTAAGAACGTTCACAGTCTGATCTCAGTCTCAATCTGTCAAAAATACCCCAAATTTCCCTACATTTTGACAAGTTTTTGACATTTGTTTGTCGCCGAGATGACACTGCGACTAGATTTTGAACGTCTTAAATTACGAGAATTGACCTTCTGACCGACAAATCTTCTTGGAAAATATGTCAAACTAAAATAATTTATTCTTCAGATATAATACATAGTAATCTGACTAAGTAAAAATCAGTCCTAACGCCACTTACAAACCATACTATAACCATAATCAGCCTATAATGTTCAGTAGGTACATGATTCTGAACCCCCTGAGTTGAAAATTTACGGTGGTTATTTAAAAAAAAATGCTGTTAAATAAACTTTGACCGCGTTGATATTGCACTTTTCGCTAAAACAACTGTTTTTATTAATAACTAAAAATTTCTACGTTATAATCGTGTGCTGTATTCGTGGTTTCAGTTTTGCGCGTCGATACCTGTCATCCTGTATAACACTGAACAACCAAAAAGTAGAAAAATTATTCAAACACAGAATAATAAATTAAAAAAAAAACTTCTTTTGGCGCCAAAATCGGAACTAACGCCGCCATCTTGTTCCCCCTGTCAATGTCTTTTAGGACTAATAAAAGATCATTGTAGCACTAGCTTCTTCTCATCATATACTAAATATGCTAAATGTTTCAAAAATATACTTACTACAGAGTTTTATTATGATTCTGTTGCTTAAAAATGGCTGCTATTTACAAGTAACTTTACTTATGTAACGTTGTATTTTTATATCTAACACGTACACGTTACATATGAGTTTCAGCAGTGAACAAACGCGGGGTAGCAATATATTTTGCACGCTTCAGCGGCTTTACGAGATCAAATATGACGGCTCAGTATATCTAGCAAGTGTTCACAGAATGCACGCTCGTAATAATGGAATATTTTATTACCGGGATATGAGTACTCGTACATATTGCTTAATTGAAGTAGTAAACGTTACTAGAAACGGGTCGTAATTGTGTAGTGAAAAAGACGACAACAAGGTTATAATGTTTTATATATCTGAGGCCCAAGGAATACGCGATATTCCTTAAGTCATACACAAAATGAACCTTCTTTATTACAGACAGAGTAGTAGTAATAGTTTTTATTAGTAACCCTATGGGGTTACTAACATTTTTACTTCACATCTAGTCTTTACATGTAGTGGTAGGTACAGAAACAGAATACCATATAATTATTTCTTTTTTAAGTACTCGTAATTGAAACTTATTATTAAGAACAGTACCACACGGAACAGCTGTTTATAATTCAGTTAAATCCGGCTCGGCGCGACGCGGTCCGGCCTACTTATATGTATAATTGTAAGAAAATAATAGCTGGTCCGAGTTCTTGGTTATTCTTGTGAATTATTAAAATTCAAGGTCACTTGGCCTTAATTACATGTATATGGAACGGTTACTTTGATTACGGCTGTGTTGTTGTAGGTTAGAAATAAGTCTAGGGAAATTGAAGGTTTCAGTAATGCGACAGTGTAAGGCTTTTTAATAGGTAAGTAGGACAAGTGCCGTGTTATTATGGCCTTGTGGGTGTGTTTCGAGGTGCAGATCTTATAGTATAAAAATATCATGCCCATAATGTTCCAATGTGGAAATTTTATTCCAAAAAATCATACGTTTTTTTTGGTTGTATTTTCCGTTTCTTATCATCTATGATTATAGGTAAGCTCCACGGTTTCACCCGCATACGTCTCGATCCCTTGGGAATATTAGGATAAAAAGTAGCCTTTGTCCGAATCCAGGTCATGGTCTACCCCTGTGCCAAATTTCATTCAAATCCATTCAGCCGTTTTAGCGTGAACAAACATAAAAAAATCTTTATAATATTACTAGCAGCGCCCCGCGGTTTCACCCACATAAGTGTCGATCCCGTGGGAGTATCGGGATAAAAGTATGCTATGTGTTATTCTGATGTATAAGCTATATTACTGTAAAGTTTCATAAAAAATCCGTTTAGTCGTTTTTGCACGAAAGAGTAACAAACGTCCATCCATCCATCCTCACAAACTCGCATTTATAATATTACTAGTTGCGCCCCGCAGTTTCACCCGCATAAGTTTCGATCCCGTGGGAATATCGGGATAAAAATATATATGTATCTTATGTGTTAATCCAGGTTAAAAGCTATCTGTGTGCCAAATTTCATCCAAATCCGTTCAGTGGTTTTGGCGTGAAAGAGTAACAAACCTCCATCCATCCATCCATCCATACAAACTTTCGCGTTTATAATATTAGTAGGATTATTATAGGATAGCAGGAAGTTTAGATTTAGACATTCCTAAGCCGTGCCTATCGTATCATACAATAAGCCCAAGCTATCTCTAAAGTCATACGATCTATGGATTATGTGTCGATAACATTAAACCCAAGAAACCGTTTCTTTTACTTAACGTCCAATATAGTTCGTGAGTCGTGACGTATTTACAAGAGAATCTGTCTTTAAAAGCGAAAGGTATCTGCAAGAAGTTTGATGTTACCCCACCCTTAAAAGGGAGGAGGGGAAACCATGGATAACGTTTCCGAGGGAAGCTTAATGTGTCCGGATCCACAGCAAAAAAGTTTTAAGCCATGTTAATAGCAAAAAGTACTTTTAAACTTTACTGCTGTAAATTATTATGTTGCTTTCTTGTTTACTTTTTATTTTACCCGACTACGGCAAAGTCAAAGGAGCGTTATGATTTTGACAGGCTCATAGCCTATATGAATGTTTATCTGTTCACTCATAACTTCCAAACTACGCGTCGTATTTTGACAAACGAGATATCGTGGAAAGCGTCAATAATTGAAATAAAAATGAAAGTTAAAAACTAAAAAAAAAAACTAAAAAACTTACGGTTATATTAAAACCAAAACCGATGTTATATTGTTACTATGTCTTGTATACCTTTTTAGTTGGCGTTTTTGTCGTAATTGGGTTTTAGTTTTTTATCTTTGTGTGTTCGTCTCCTGTCTGCGAGTACTTACTGACCCTGTTCTCATTAACGAGTTGTCTAGTCTAGAACTCACTAATGAGCATTGCTTGTACCTAGTCTAATGCTCCAACTCGCTAACAAGTTCCTAATGGGGATTCTTAAATACCTAAATTCTTCAATGTTTCAAGTGTTACAGAAGAAAATGATGCTTTATAGAATTCAGCTAGAGCAAATGTAGGAATAACTCAAACCCAGTAATAGAATGAATGCGTGAAATGAGTAAGAGTCCTTTTCTAATTATGGATGTCGTTAATGGCGACTAAGCAAACATCAACGTCCGCTTGTGTGATAACAACAACAATATGAGGTCACATTTTGTTGTTATTAGCACAACTTTGTGCCAAGCGTAATAATAACCGAATTATAAGTCACAATGTTTATCACAGGATATCTTTTAACAGAAAGTATCTTAGTTATTAGATGAAGCCTAGTAAAGGTTTAATAGTTGATAAAAGACAACTGGCTAAAAGATAGAATAATAAAAACATGAAAATTAAACGCAAGAAAAATTAAACATTCATTCCAACCTGATTGGGATTTATAATGTTCGAGCCGTTTGAGGTTTTTAGAGATATCGCTAAGTGGTTAGTCGACTCTTCACGTGACCAGGGGGCTGGCCTATTTCTTGGCCAAAGAATTAGCATCGCCATACAACGTGGCAATGCTGCCAGCCTTACGGGCACTGTTCCTGTTGACAGCGATGTAGACGAGTTTTTTGATGCCCTATGATTCTGTTCCTTCTTTTTTCATATGACATTTACATATTATTATTTTAAATGTTAGCTTATCTTGATTAATAAAAATAAACACACGTACATACCTAATAACACAAAAAAGTTTATTTTTCCTTGTTATACTCGGATCAAGTATTATTCCTCAAAACGTGTTGTTATGTTTCTGGGTTAACCCCGCTCTCCTCAGGGAATCTGGATTCCCGTAGTGTTATTTCTCAGCTCACGTGAATAGCGGTGGTTCCACTTGATGTAATCCCTTAGAATTTTACGACGCCCCAGGGATGAGGCTCACCTGTCTGTGATGAAATGAAACAAAAGTTTGTTTGTGTGCAATAACGTAGTCAATGGGAGAGGAATATTATTAAACTGGCTTCTGCCCGCGACCTCGACTTTTTTGTTCTCGACCCTACCCGTCGCATCGCATCGCCTGCTTATGTTATTACTTCGTTTTTGCATAGCGTTCTTTTTGAGCTTTTTCTTTTTTCTCAGCTCCTAAGGGCCCGTGTGATGCCTATAGACTTTCTTAAGAATCGGGCTATCAAATGCAAAAATATTTTTTCAAATCCGACCGGTAGTTACAGAAATTAGCGCGTTCAAGCAAACAAACAAACTCTTCAGTTTTATTATTTGTATAGATTAACGGCCTAAAGTTTAGTGAGGTTGAATGAAAATAAATAGACATGCATGAAATGTGTGGTTCTAAAGTTTCTTCGGGAAGTTCCTTTAAGAGATAAATAATCAGAAATGTGCTCTTGTAGTTACCATGAAAGAACATACTTTTTCTGTGCTATGATAACTACGGATTTCAATTGGATTATATATAGGTTTAGTGAGGGGGGGGGGGGGGTCCGTGGATGGGTGACCATCTTCACATATCAAGACCCCTCCGTGCCTCGGAAAGCACGTTAAGCCGTTGGTCCCGGCTCATTCGTGGATCTTTGACAGTCGTTACGGGTCGTCAGAAGCCCGAATGTCTGACAACCAATCTTACCTTAAAATACTGATATTCAGCTGCAATCGGTTAGACTGGAAGCCGTCCCCAACATGTTTGGGAAAAGGCTAGACAGATAATAATGATAGGTTTGGTTTTGTTGCTTGCAAAACAATTATTATTCCTCTTTCCATGTTTCAAGGCGTTGTATCTCTATTTATTTATTTACACTACTTCATATTCTGTTCATAAATAAGATAGCTATCATAATAAAAACAACTATAAATCTATCCCATGTTACGAAACCCCTCGTCGTGTAAAATGAAATCAGACCGTTTCATTTCGCAGGAGTAGTGTGCATGTCTTCATTTTCGCGCCGAGGTACATTAATCACGAAAGGTGGCATCTTTCCGCGCTATCCACCCTAACTACATCCGCAGTGCCTTGTAAAAAGGCCCATCGATCAAAAATGACTACGTAAATTCGTCATAATGTATTCGAAGTTTTATATAAATAGTGTTGATGATTGCTTTAACATCAACATCCATTCATCACATCTATCTTTACCAAAACCCCTCCGTGCCTCGGAAAGCACGTTAAGCCGTTGGTTCCGGTTGTCATTCGTGGATCTTTGGCAGTCGTTACGGGTCGTCTGAAGCCCGAATATCTGACAAACAGTCTTACCAAGGGTACCGTATTACCCAGTAACTGGGTCGTGGAGGTCAGATAGGCAGTCGCTCCATGTAAAATACTGGTATTTAGCTGCATCCGGTTAGAATAGAAGTCGACCCCAACATAGTTGGGAAAAGGCTAGGCAGATGATGATGGTGAAGATTGTTTTTTAAGACTAACAGCTAAACCGAAATATTTGGCTTGGATGTCTTCAGTTATAATAATAGGAAACAATCATGCACTTATATGCTTTTTTATTGTTACCAACACAATCTATTATCATTTTCAGACACATTTCCAGACTTTAAAAAAGTTTTTTTTTTGGTAGGTAATATTGTGTTACTAACGATACGTGTGACTTATAAATCTACTACTTACTAAAAAAACTACTTAGTCACACGTATTGTATACTATTTTATAAGCTTATTATTACTACACGCGCACTTAAGTCACACTTTTCTGTGTAAAAATGGACTACTTAAGTCACAGAAAAGTGTGACTTAAGTGCGGGATTACGTCCCACGGTACTATAAATATATTTTAACGTACCTTTAAAAAATACGCCCGTACTTCCCACTTTCATTCAAAACTCTTCTGAACATGTCACACACCAACACCATTTCGTCGGAACGCATCAGCTGATGTGTTCAGTGATACAGCCATCGTGTTACGAGCGCGTCTCTATTGAATATCCATTGTATCGGCACTCAGCCGGGGTGGCGGATACATCAGGCAGATTGCTTAGCACTTACCGTGTCGAAGAAAAATCTCTTACGGTTTATACTTGTGTACAAGTTTGAGTCCGTGGCCTGTTTTATAATATTGAAGACATTTTTGTTATTAAAATAGTGGAAAATATTTGATTCGACTTGGGCCTTGCAATAATTTTTGAATATTTTCGTTTAAAATTGTTTTTTCCTGATGCACACTCTACGTCAATCAAAATATTTATAAAAAAATCAATAATTTTAATATGATGCAGTATGTGTATATAATCGGAATTTCAACCCAGTAACTGGGTTATGGAGGTCAGGTAGGCGGTCGCTCCGTGTAAAATACTGGTATTCAGCTGCATCCGGTTAGACTGGAAGCCGACCCCAACATAGTTGGGAAAAGGCTCGGCAGATGATGATATAATCGGAATTTCAATAACATGTTTATTGATGAGGAATGTGCTCGAGATGAAAATTGAATAAAAACAAAATATTTTACAATTAGTGCAATGTTGATTGGTACAGTACTTAAGTACGGTATCAATTAAATATTTTAAAATTTTTTGACTACGAATATGTCGGAAATGCTTCGTTTAACATACGAACAAACATATTTCGTTCGTTTGTTTCGTTTTCGTATGTTTGTTGCTCGAGATGAAAATAATATTTAAGGAAAATATAAAAAAAAATCATTGCATTAACAAAAAGGTTGGATAATGTTTATTGGTATGCCCAATAAATATTATTCTTTTAACTACTTCTTTCTTTACTTCTCATGTTTTATTTCCTGATGTGGTCTGTTAGCAGGACCAGTTAAATTTATAGCGGTGTTACCGACTCGATGGCCGTATGGACATCAACCCTTGGGGAAATCAAGCTGTCATGGAGTGTTTTCAATGTGCTGGATCCACCTGATATGATTAAACGTTTGACGCTTTTGGTAGGTAATATTGTGTTACTATTCTTGGTTGAGTGCCAAACGGTGCACTAATGTAAAACTTTTACATACAAAAAACAAAGTTTGTTTAGGTTAGGTAGGCACGGTAGATATAAAAATGTTACAAATATACAAGTGAAATGTCTTGTTTCACTTTTATCACCAGCCGGCTTACAAACTTGCATCCTGAAGGCTACGCGATCCGGGCACCATGTGGCCTACGCCGTAGCACGTCGCGTAGCAAACCGTGCGCTTCGTAGCGGCGCGTTTAGAAGTTTGAAAATAAATTGAAGGTTTAATTTTTTCATAATCTTATCTAGCCCAAGTCCCGTTTACCATTATTGGTGGTATGTTCCAAACAAAAAAGCCTATGGTATGTTAAAATATATTAAATTATAACTAAGTATGGGAACCTACTTTCACGGTGAATAAATTACCTATATAATAGACGTGTACTTTTTTTTCTCTTTCTTTTTAATGCAATCTCCGAGACATTTAGCACTATTGATTCCACCATAATTTACATCATCATCATTACATCATTTTTTTATTTTTATTTAGTTCAATCTGCAATACATAGAAAATATTATATTTGCTTAACTTTCAAAATTAAAAAGTATACTTATCCCGTTACAAATTAGAGCAACCCTTCTTCGAATAATTAAGTTTCTACAGAGTGCATACCTACATTATGATATTTACAACACCAGTCTTATTCGCAGTAAAATGTTAAAATGGGATGAAAAGTGAGTGGAGTGCTCCACACAGAGTAGATACAGAAGTTCTGCAAACACAAAATAAAAGAAAAAATATTACACCCGGCAAAATAATGGAAATAAACGGGATTTATGACGGAGAGCTTCAACACTGCGGGGCGTAATTGCGTAACACACTAACAGTAGCAATGGCTTTCATTTTGACAGTTTAACCGCATTCATTGCGCTATTTAAGTTGTTGAACAGACAATTTTTTCGAACATATGGAGCAATGGATTGGTAATATCATTCTAAATGATTCAGATTGTAATTGTGTAATTGTTGTAGACAGAGTGTTACGCAATGAGGGTGCTGGTCATCAGAATTTTAATAGCCAATAGAAACACATGTCTCTCTTTCATACCTACCATAGTGATAGTTTACGAATGCATTGTGCGAGTGAGACAGAACGGTGCTTCTGTATTTCAACACTTTATGTTTCGGTTTTCATTTGTTATTCTAAAAAGTTATGCGCGTTGGGAAAGCCTTTTAGCTGAAATGGGTTTGGATTGTCTGCGATTCACTCAGATACTGCACACATAAACATTGACCTGTTTGGACTGAAAATAAAGGTTATATAAAGTTTTTAGCGTATATTTTATAGTGGGTGGGTGGTACCGGTGCTGTAAAAAATATGGCGGAAGACTTTAACTTTTTAATTTACGTTATAATACAATGTAAGTTTGTAGTTTTCTTTGTTTGTTTTTCTTACTTGTATCAAGTTATTTAAAGTGAGACTTTGAAATTGTGTTTACATAAAACGTAGCGTTTGTGTAAATCTTTTTAAATTACATTAGACGCTCTTAGTTATTGGATATACCTAAAATCAGCAGTGTTTGATTTTGATTAGATTCCCCAGAAAGTTGTTACTTTTTTATTGATATGTCTTATCGAGGTTTTTTTTTCGTTATTTAGTTTGTATCCTCCTGTGCGTGTTCCAATAAATACTTTTTATTTTTTTTATTTGTTCTCATGGCTTGGCTAATCATCAGGCGAGTGTGTAACGGAATTTTTATTTTCTCTCTCTGTCTTACAAGAAGACAAAGGACCTTCCATTACACTTTTAACATTTTCTACAAACTGCGTTCGTAAGTACTTTGGAGCATCATATAAATCTTTACTTACTTTTCCTTCTTACGTCAGAAGCCATTTATCTAGCTGGTTCATTTTTTATCTTATTCCGGTATAAAGTTTCCCGGGGCGAGCTAAAAGTGCACGGACAGATGGACCTCTCTCTAGCGTGCTGATTTATAATTTAAAAATAGAATAAAAGACGGCTGTACGCTGTGCACCCACGAAATATGAAGAGACAGAAGGTGCTGTAAACTTTTAGCGAGATTAACAGCGCCGAGATAAAGAGGACCACAGAATGCGGTACTACGCGCCCACCAACATGAATAATATATTTTATTATTTTGCTGGAATGTTGAAGTTGGTGTTTTATAATGAATTAGGGATACTGAAACAAAATAAATCAAATATTTTTGCACCAGTAAAAGGATCATGTTACACTTACATAACGCTTACTTTTCATTTTTCTTTGTAATGCTGGTCAACACTTTACGTGACCAGAGGGCTGGGTCGTTTTTTGGCCAAAGAATACATTAAATTGCCATTCAACGTGGCAATGCTGCCACTCTTCTGAGCACGTTTCCGGGTGACAGCAATGCGGAAGAGTACTTCGACGCCCAAATATCCTTTTGTTTTTATATTTAGTACCTAGTGTTAGTTAAGAGATTATGAAAATAAATAATTAATATTTAAAATAAATAAATAATTAATCTATAATTATAAATAAGTAACAGATTTAGGGGAATAGTGGCTCCTGTAGATAGTAACTTAATACGTATTAAATTATTTAATATTGATTATTTAATTTATACATGTAGCTTGTGTCAATAAAAGGTGTTATTATTATAATAGCCATTACGTCCAACTGCTGTAGAATATCCTTTCCGATAAATCATAATCCTAACAAAAAATGCGAAAGTAAGTTTGTTTGTTACGCTTTCACGCTAAAACAGCTGAACGGATTTGGATGAAATTTGGCACATGTGTAGACCATAACCTAGAGAAGGACATAGGCATACTTGTCATCCCAGATCGCAGACGAAATCGCAGGAAACGGCTAGTAGTAACATAAATACTAGAGTAAATATTTTCACAAACCCGCCGTGATTGGTCGCCCTCATTTGAGTCCATGTTTCGTTTAGTTTCGTGTGTGCGTGAGATTGTAATCGCATGTTTATGAAGTAACTTGACCTTGTGATTAGTTTTATTTTGTGTGTAAGCTGCAAGGTCAACGTGGGGGGAAATGCATTTGTTATTTACAAATTGTTCCACTCGGTACTATCCATCACGGTAGTAGTCAGTGAATATCGATAACGCTGTGTGATTAAGGAAATTGTGGAGAGCTAATAGTATGGTTGTGTTTGTTTTTAATGACACTGCCTGAGCAAACACGTGGGGATTGGATACAGAGAATTGAATGTTGTTTTAGAGAAAGAGGCTTGTGTTATGGGTTTTTTCTTCAAGACTTCTAAAAATGTTAAGGGTCACTTTTACACGTTAAAACTGTAAAGCATAATCAACCTATAAATTTCCCACTGCTTGGCATACTTACTATTGTATAGAAGCAAGGTTTTCTATCTGAATAGACAGCTGTGCTGCTGGGGAGTTTGTGGCGCCACTTCTTCTTCCCAGCGAAAGCACTAGGAAGTGGTGAGTGGCGGGCGTTTGAGGGACTGCCTTATGTAATTTTGACGTTGGAAAAGTGCTGATTCTCAGCCTAATTTGATAAATGACTTTTGATTTTGGGACACAGGGCTCGTCTTAGTGAGACGGAGTGGGCCGTAATCCATCACGCGGGCTAAGTGCGGGTTGGTAGATGACACATGTCTGCGAATACTAAAACTGTAAAAGTAACTTAAAACTTAGACCCTGTTCAGAAGGACGCTATCGTTAACGCTTGATAAACGTTTACTGTAAGCTAGACAAATAATACAAAGGGGCATTCTCAACGCTCATGTGAACAGGCACTTAATTTGGAATATTCTACAACCAATAATCTATGATTACATAATCACCAATTTCAAGCAACGACTGTCATTTGAGTTCCGTTCACACAAACATTATACTGTCACAGTCCCCATTTCCTAGTAAACGGTTCACTGTTAGTAACCCGTGTTCATTGGTTGTGTTCACGCTACAACGCGTGTGCCAAACGTTTGGCCAACGGCGACTAACATCGCGTCATGTTGGTTGTTCAGTCGATGTTTAGCCGGCTCACTGGCTGCCGAAATCACCCAATGAGTGGTTTATTGTCTAATTATTGGTCGAAATTTGGTTCATGATTTGAGCGTGACTGTAGATAAATAAATCATAGTATAGACTTGTGTTTGACTCCGACCATTAATTTGATGAAACGCAACGTGCGCTAGGAAGTCGTAGGTTTCGTCTGGAAGCTCCTTTACTTTCGTCTTTTATGAGTCTCCGTGAGTCCGTGTGCTCTTCAAGTTCTGAGTTGAGCTATACGATTCAGACAAATGCTTGCTTCGACTGGACTGATACACTTGAATCTGAGTGGTTCTTTCCTCAAAAGACCATAATCTGCATTGTCTATACATGATCTGACCAAGATCATGTCTAGACTTTAACTGACCCTTGAGTTTGTTTCGCCATTTCTTCTCAGGGTTAGTCAGACAGGAAATATCAAATCCTTCTAGCTTATTTTTTTATAATAATATGACGTGTTAAAATGATTCCGATATCCTATTCATAAAATAAACAATTTCTTTTCATTTCATTCCCTTGCTCTGCAGAGTTCTTCATCTAACTACTAATTTAATTTCATTTCATTCCCTTGCTATGCAGACTTCTTCATCTAACTACTAATTTAATTTCATTTCATTCCCTTGCTCTGCAGACTTCTTCATCTAACTACTAATTTAATTTCATTTCATTCCCTTGCTCTGCAGACTTCTTCATCTAACTACTAATTTAATTTCATTTCATTCCCTTGCTATGCAGACTTCTTCATCTAACTACTAATTTAATTTCATTTCATTCCCTTGCTCTGCAGACTTCTTCTTCTAACTACTAATTTAATTTCATTTCATTCCCTTGCTCTGAAGACTTCTTCATCTAACTACTAATTTAATTTCATTTCATTCCCTTGCTCTGCAGACTTCTTCATCTAACTACTAATTTCATTTCATTTCATTCCCTTGCTATGCAGACTTCTTCATCTAACTACTAATTTAATTTAATTTCATTCCCTTGCTCTGCAGACTTCTTCATCTAACTACTAATTTTGTGTGTCATCTATTTGATCATGTAATGCCATTTCGCTGGCCGGTCCCTTCCTTGTCGGGACATAGTACACAAACCAGACGTTGTTATTCGATTAGAACAGTTGCTGCGGGAAAAATCTCATGATTAAAGTTTTTTTTGGTATTCTGGGTTTCTTCGGGCAATGTGTCCAAAGTTACTAAGAAATCGTTTTTCTTTCTTTTTCGTGTAGTAATGATAACCAACATGGTTTCTAAAGTTTTTCCAAGCGATAGTTCTTTAGTTTTAAAGTCAGATCGTAGGTACAGACGCCAGCACATCAAGCTACTATAATCTGTCAAATCTCTTTAATACATTTTCAACTTTATCACTAAAGCATTAAGGTTCAAGGTTGATCGGGAGAAATTTGACAGTTTCGGGTAGCTTGACCTGCAGGCGTCCGTACGTAATAACAGCTGCAGGGGTCGATCGATGAGGTTAAGCTACGCTTGCCCCGGTTGGTCCGTGGATGGGTGATCATCTTAACGTACCAAGACCCTTCCGTGCCTCGGAAAACACGTTAAGACATTGGGCCCGGCTGTCATTCGTGGATGTTTGACAATCGTTATGGGTCATCAGAACGTCGAAAGTTTTGACAACCAGTCTTACTAAGGGGTATCATATAAGAATTACCCAGTAACTGGGTTGTGGAGGTTAGACAGGTAGTTGTTCCATATAAAATACTAGTATTCAGCTGCATTCGGTAAAACTGGACCTACCCCAAAATAGTTGGGAAAACGCTAGGCAGATAGATTTTTGTCCATGGTTAACTCCCAACCAAACTCTTGTCCTTGACGGTCGTTCCAAAGGTTCCAAAGCATCAAAACGTAAATCCAAGGAAGGTATGACAAATAAATATATGTCAAGGCCGGTTATAACACGCATTAGTGGCTGAAGCAAGGCATGGCGTGGGGAGGAAGCGGTCGCGACTCGCGACTTGCCCCTCCCCCCGCCCTCTCATTGGTATTCATCAGGATAAAACAGTTTTATGTTTTGATGCGGCAAAGTTCCGTAAAATTTATGAAAGTCCTAGCTTTAGTAGAATTATTCTTAATTATTATAGTTTGCAATTTGAACGGGATTTTGCCATTAAATGTGATGCGTTCATTAGGGAGTTTTCGGTTGGATCGCTGTTTGGGCTAATCGCTGTTGGTTTTTGTTAGTTTGGCGCAGTTTGCATAGCTGAAGATATTTTGTGTAAAGTAGCTTAGCAACTATTTGGCTTGTTAGTCTCTCGTTTAATACACGTCGATTAAAATTTGGTGTTCATAAGCAGGATTTTGGCTAAGTATGCTAATGACATATTGGGAAATGTGAACATTTATTGTGGATAGTAATTTTCTTTTGGCATTGTCATTGTCACTGCCAGTAATTTATAGCCCAAGTAGCACATGACAGCCGCACAGTGACTTGATTATAGAATTTAGTAACTACTCAAGGCTGTTTTAGTTTCCTGCATAAGGGCTGTGTAGTTAGCTACGCAACCTTTGTAATTCCAATTTGGGCCCCAAATTAACCAGCCTTGAGCATTACAGTGGCTGGTTAACGGCAGTATAATCATTGAAACTGCTGTACAAGGCCTGTACATTGGCTTATACAGCTATACAACAGTCATTGCAGCCTAAGATTCAGCTTCTTTAATTCTCTTTAACAGCTTTTAGATGTTTTGAGGCTTGGCATCAGCTTTTATTAAAGTATAAATAACCAAAAAAAATTTTTAAATATTTATTTTGTGTATTTGTGACAGACGACAGTTATTATTTGTTAAAGTGCCGGGCGGACAATATTTAAGGTAAGATATTTTTAATAGTTTTCACGTTGATTTTCAGTGTCCTTGTATGTAAATTGAGTAGCGAGTACCATTTTACTGTAAATGTGTATAGGTAATTACATCAAATATTTCACGCGCCATCAGAATAATATCGCTTTAACGAAAATATTTTACAAAATAAATGATGTACGAATACTTAATAAATTTATCACTCAAATTATTGCTTTCTAACTTGTTGTGTCCCACTAGGAAACAAGTGGAAAACATATTGTTTGAATTAAAAGCTATCAAATATCCTTAAAATCTATAAAAAATCATCTGGATATTTAGTAACAAATCGTTTTTGTAATGCTAAAATGGCGTCCATTGATAACCAGCACAAATTCTCCATAAATGCTTTTGAAAAGTTATTTACTGTAACAGTGGTGTTGCCAAGTCTATGTACCAGCTTATAGCATTATGCTGGCTGGACAAAGGATTTTAATTAGCTTTCTTACTGTGTATCGGTATAAAGAGAGACCATACAATAGGTTTTCAGGGATAAAGAAATCTCGACAGAAAACCATTTCATTATGTACAATGTTTATAAAGTGCTCTGTGTTTAGCTTTCGAAATACCCTTGCAGGCCCAAAAGATATGATTTAAGTTTTTTAAATAACACATTAAGAGACGGCTTGGCTCGCTCAACAGTCAATAGCTCTTTGGAAATACAGTAAATACACTACAGGTACTTTGCTAATTACATTAATGTTGTTTTCAGGAACAATAATGCAGTTTAAAATAATCAAACTCAAACTCAAACTCAAAGTATTTATTTCAATTAAACCAATTACAGGCACTTTTGAATTGTCAAGGGGTCGGTCAGTCAGAGAAATGAAGCTAGTTGCCCATTCCAAAGCGTAGTAGGTACCTATGGAGAAGAACGGGCAAGAAACTCCATGGACACTCTTTTAAATCAAAATATGGTTACAAAGTATTAGTTACATCATTCATGTTAAAAATTATGCATGTGAGAACGATGCAGAACGTTAAAAGCATCCGTAATGAAAAGCCTAAAACAATCCAAATATTAAATTAAATTAAAATAAGCCATGGCAGCAAAGAGATGACCAGTCCCCACTGACGGCGCCCGTTCACGAACATGACGCACGGATTAGCACCATTCAGCTCAACCATTTTGAAGGGAGCTAAATGATCCAACACATGTGCCACCATCAGCGAGACATTTGAGTGAGCATGACATACTCTCAGCCGCCAGGGCACATTCAAGTCAATGAAAGACGTACCCAGTAAATGGTAGCTTTATAGTATGTACCTACATAGTACTCACACATGAGCTATACAATTATACAATACTAGGAGATTGAATTTATATAATGCAAAAATAGTATTTTACAATCTTCAGCGGCTCCAACAGTACTTTCAAATGCTAATCAATTTATTTATGCGTCCTGTGGAGCAGGACCAGCGTTTAGCCAAGCATTTTTATCAGCGATGTAATCTCCCAATTTATAATATGCCTGGCTGCATAGTGTGCGTTTTATACAAGATTTAAATTTCGTTTCATTCTGTTCAATTATGTGGGGAGGTATTTTATTGTAACATTTTAAACAGTACCCCATGAAAGATGAGTCTACTTTAGCCAGCCTGAAACCTGGTTGAACTAATTGGTCCCTATTTCTAGTGATATAATTGTGTCTTTCACCTCTTTTACTAAAAATATGTAGATTTTTCCTTACGTACATAATGTTTTCATATATATATTGACAAGGTACCGTCATGATGTTAATATCTTTAAACAGTTCTCTTAGAGAGTCACGCCTGCGGAGGCTATATATGGCTCTGATGGCTCTTTTCTGCAGAATAAAAATAGACTCGATGTCTGCAGCCCGTCCCCATAGTAAAATACCGTACGACATGATACTATGAAAGTAACTAAAATAGACCAGTCTCGCGGTATCGACATCAGCAAGTTGACGGATTTTTCTCACAGCATACGCTGCTGAACTTAGTCGTCCTGCAAGGGATGTTAAATGAGGACCCCATTGAAGCCTTGAGTCGAGCGTGAACCCCAGGAAAACAGTTTCATCGACGAATTCTAGTTTCTCTTGATTCAATTTTATCTCACAATGACTACCTTTGACATTTGGTAAAGAAAATCTTATACACTTCGTTTTTTTCCCATTTAATACTAAATTATTAGCAGTGAACCAATTTTGGATCTGCAGTAGGGCGTTATTTACGTCGTCAAGATTTGATGCACGTCTATTAATTTTAAAAATCAAGGAAGTATCGTCAGCAAATAACACCATCTGTGGTTGGGTTTTTAACAAATGGGGTAGATCATTTATATAAACTAAAAAGAGGAAAGGACCTAATATCGAGCCTTGCGGAACACCCATTTTTACTTTTAAACCGAGTGAATTGACACCATTTATTTGAACTTGCTGTTGTCTATCATTTAAATAAGATTTTACTAAACTGAGCGCAAGTTTTCCTATTCCGTAATGCTCAAGTTTTAAAAGTAAGGTTTCGTGGTCGACGCAATCAAAAGCCTTGGAGAGGTCACAAAAAATTCCTATGGCGTCTTGGGACTCTTCCCACGCTGTAAAAATGTGTTTTAATAAGGTGATACCGGCATCAGTCGTACAACGTCCCTTGGTGAAACCATACTGTTGGTCGTGTAATATTCTGTTGGTGTTAAAATGATTGAGCATTTGGTTCAGCATCACCTTTTCAAACACCTTGCTGAAGACCGGTAACACGGATACGGGTCTATAATTATTGGTAAGTTTACTGTCTCCCGATTTTAAAAGGGGTATCACCTTGCTGTATTTCATTAGATCTGGGAAGACTCCTTGATCCACACACAAATTAAATATTAAGGCTAAGTACGGCGCTATAGTCTCAATAATGGAGGTACAAACTTTGATAGACATTCCCCATAGATCTTCGGTTAGTTTGATCTTGATTTGCTTGAAAGCTTTTATTACTATTATGGGGTTTATATGCTTGAATTTAAATTCAATCTGGCAGGATGAGACGTTTGCTCTTAATAAATTAATAGAACGCAAGGGCGAGGAATTTAAGATTTCAGTGGTTGTATGTGGGATACTGGTAAAGAAATTTACAAATTCTTGAGCAACTTCTTTGTTATTGCTTATGAGACCACGCGAAGTCTCTATTGTGAAATCATTATTATGTCTTTTATTCCGGTTAGTTTCGTCATTGATAATTTTCCAAACCGTCTTTATTTTATTATCGGCTGATTTGATCTTGTTGCTAATATACAAGGCTTTAGCTACCTTGCAAATATTTTTAAAAGTTTTAGAGTAGGTAGCTACGTATTTATTAAAAGTTTCAGAGTTAATATAAGGCTTAAGACCATACAGCTCAAACAATTTTTCCCTACTTTTTCTAATACCCTTAGTTGCCCAGTTACTGAACAAAAAACTTGGACAAATAGTTTTAGTTTTCTTTTTTAAAGTATTATTGAACTCGGTGCGTACTACCGAAAAGAACCTCTCATATAATTCATTTACATTGTTTTTCATATGGCCTGGTACACTTAACTTACTAATTAAGTGATTATTAAATCTATTTAGACTGCTTGGTGTTATTTGTCTAGTTTGTATCAGAATTTTTTGTACTGGTGTATTAGACTTGAACACAACGGTTTGACCGCTGTGATCAGAAGGGAGATAGTTTACTATGGCTTTATCTAAGTATTCGCAGCAACAAAAAACATTATCAATGCATGTAGCAGAATTTATAGTTACGCGGGTTGGTTCTGAAAACACATTTGACAAATTGAATGATTTAAAGAGACTTAATAATCGACTGCTATTTGAACTATTCTCTAAGATATTAATATTGAAGTCACCACAGATAATTAGCGATTTTTTGCCAGTTCCAAGTTTTGCTAGAACATCTTCCATTACTGACTCAAATATGGAGTAGTTTTGATAATTAGGGGGTCTGTAAACGCACACTATAACATGCTTATCTAGCTCAACACAGGACAGTTCAACGTTATGTTCTACCGAAAGATCAACTATATCTTTACGAGTCTTAGATTTAACAGAATTTTTAACTAAGATTAGTGAACCCCCACGCAGAATAGATTTCCGGTTAAAACAACTGCCCACACTATAATTTTCATAATGAATTAGCATTTCATACTCTTTCAACCAATGTTCAGTTAAACAAATAATTTCAAACATAGTTTTTTCTAAAAATAGCTCAATTTCTAATTGTTTGGAAGAAAAACCTTGAATATTTTGATGAAATAATTTCAAGGAATTCTGCTCAGACCCTTTTTTACATTTTACTATTTGAGAGCAAGAAGACACCTTGTTGTTGGTAGGTATAACAATATTGTTACTAGTGTCTTCTGTTGTCTTACTAACTAGTTTAAATCTACATCCAGAGTGAGCCCCAAGACTCCCAAGCCATCACCAGGCAATGATATCCGACTACTTGTGGACCCCACATAAGGACAAGTATTTGCCAAAGTGACACATGGATCCTCTTTCGTACAACCATTGTAAATAGTTATAGCATTAGTGCTACAGTTATTTCGGGTAACCACCTGTACATTAGAATTATTACTAATACTTGCGGTGTCAATTATGGTACAAGACTTCGACATACTACTTATGTCTGAGTTTATATAAGCTAATAGCCTCGCTATTTTATGTCTAAACCTAATGGGCAGATACACTGTATTCCTTGTCGATTTCAATTTATCAACAAAACTGTTGGTGTCAAAAAATATAAGTTTGTCACTGTAATGACTTACTAAGAAATGCATATGGTTATTAAGCATATGTATTTATTGTTATTAATCTAAATCGTTGAAAAAGTTTTGCAAGACAGTGTTGAAAAATTCAGGGAAAAGATTAGAAATTAAAAACCTAAGAACTTCCACAAAACGCACACGCAAAGATTCAAGTAACATTAACAAACGAACAAAAACAGCAGACGTGAAGGAAACCGTCGGAGATGAAATTAAAGAAGCGATCGGTGGGAAAATCTCTGAAAATAATAATCAAGAACCCGAAAGCGATATACCAAACTCAGATGTTCAAGATCAAATTATCGGAAATGTAGACGTATTATAAGATTTTTCTCAATTTTATATGTATAAGTAGTTTACCGGTGTGTATATCAACAAAAGTATCTTGTTTCTGTACTATTTTATATATGACGTTTTTTTTATTTCAAACTTTTCGCAATCGCCTTACTAAATTGACGCCAGCACATTAACCTACCCGAAACCGTAAAATTTCCCCAATCAATTTTGAACCTTATGCTGTACCATGCTGTGATAGCATATATTATTTTGTGTCAAGGCTAAATATAATAATGACTGAGACTATTTTATTATAGGTACCTAATAGCGTACCTAATCCAGTGTTAGTGATTCAAAAATAATTCAGATTATGAAAAGTAACATTTATTTTCTTAATTATGTTATTTCAAAAAAAAAAAATTCATATAATGATGTGTTCACCATACAAACAAAGTTGAGGTAGTATACATCAGCAGAGTTGTGCTGGCCTATTTATTTTTTTGTGTTAAGACTAATAATGGCATAAGGTTTTTTATTTTAATATCGATACCAAATCTGGTGGCTGTGATTAAAAAATAATTCAGATTATGAAAAGTAGCATTTGTTCGTAGTTATGTTGTATTTCCACAAATTATATTTCATATTGATTAAAAAACAGTACGTACAAATGTATAAAACGATTTTTATTTTTCTTATTATCCTTATTAAGATTGTATAAGGCTCAGCAGAATTACATACACTTTACTTGAAATAATAGTATTAAAAAAAACTATTTCCATAATTAATTACAAAGTATGTAAAAGGGGTATGAAATAAAAGTAGTTTTTATGTTCAATACGGGTGCCTGCCGTTTTGCCGAAAAGATTTTGCCAAAATTTCATTACCCAAACAAATTTTAGCAACCTTTTTTTATACCTCCTCCTCCTCCTTTATACCTCATTTGGTCAAATTTTTACTTGGCAAAATATTGCCAAGTATAATGTCATTATGGCATTTGGTCTATAATCAAATGATTTATTACAGCGAACAATCTTCAGATAATAAACGTTTGGTGAAATGATTTGTTAAGACAAAAAATGTTAAGGCAAAAATAGCATTTTTTGGTAATTAGGTTAGATTAAAACTGTTACCTCCTACGCACGAGCCGAGCGAGCGAAGCGAGCGGTGCCGCGGTAGCGGCTGGCGAGTGCCAGACACGACTTGCATTAATAGGAAAAAGATATTGTTTTTAGTAGGGTACCCGGAACTCAACTATTTAGATTAGGTTAATTACTTATTTTTTTTAAAATGGTTAGGTTAGGTTAGGTTAAAACTGTGACCCCCTACGCACGAGCCGAGCGAGCGAAGCGAGCGGTGCCGCGGCAGCGGCCGGCGAGTGCCAGACACGACTTGCATTAATAGAAAAAAAGATATTGTTTTAAGTTACCCGGAACTCAACTATGTATTTAGATTAGGTTAATTTCTTCTTTAAAAAAAATGGGTAGGTTAGGTTAGGTTAAAACTGTGACCTCCTACGCACGAGCCGAGCGAGCGAAGCGAGCGGTGCCGCGGCAGCGGCCGGCGAGTGTCAGGAACGACTACATTATATAGAAAAAAAATAGTTAATATTCATATTATTATTACCTGTTTAGAATTTTTGATTTACCTCCTACCCACTTAGCAGTTCACATTTTTGTCATTGAAGCATTTGACTGAATAGGAAAGGGTTAATTGAAAACTGACGATACTAAATATTTTTCTTATTTGATTTTGCGTAAAAACTGTTATTCCAACTGAAACATTTGATTAAATGAAAAATGTTAAAAGTACTAGTTGGTAAACAAGTTATAGTTTAAACGTTCATTTGCCAAACATTAGGTTTGCGTTACAATTTTTTGTCAATAGATTTTTTGCTAAGTAATAATTTGGCAAATGAAATTATGCGAAACATTTTTTGGGAAATGAAAATTTGTCAAATTCCTTTCGGTCAAACAAGGGAGACCCGTTCAATACATATAAATTTAAAATTTACATCCAGAAAGTGTATTTTCACTTCAATACATTCTGCGTTAGGCCGTTTTGCTTTAAATATGTTAAAAGTGACTGTGAGTGAAGTGATGACTTTACTGGGTAGTCAAAAATGTGTATTAAACCTGTTATGTATTTTGTAGCCTATAATTACATTTTCTGTATCAATTGACTTGACTTCAATGATTTCACGATTACTAGTCATGAAATATTTATCTTTAGATCTCACTGTAAGTATAAAATCCTGAAAATTAATTTTGGGGAAACTTTTATTATCCTTGGTAACGAAAGGCATCTCAAACTTCTTTTCATCTTTTCGATCAGTAGCACAACATTCACTGAGTCTTTTTGCTACCTGCGAAAGTGGTTGTTACCACTTTGCAACATTATTTTAATCAAATGCAATTTATTTTCAAAAGGATAGGCACTGAATGTTTGAAGTGACCCAAATCTTAATTGAACCTCATCAGTGACATGAAGTAGATTATGCACATTGCTGGTCACGTAATCTGCACTATAAACATCCTTGTAATGCTCTACAAAGTATTGAAGCAGCTGTTCTGACAGTGGTAATAATGGATTATAGTTATCACTTAAACAAATTGTAATGGCACAATATAAAAACATAAAATGAGTTAAATCAGTCTGTTTGTCCGGAACCCTCACTATACGAAAACGACACTGGCTTGTAAACATCAACTGCATCATTATTATAAGCATCAATATTTTGATTAAAATCTTTTTGTGCGGAACCCTCACTATGCGTAAACGTCACTGGCGTGTAAATATCAACTGCATCAGCACTGCTCCTTTGCAATTCGTCCATAGAAGCCTAAGCGTATTCTTTTGACAGTTTTCTTTTTACTCCAACAGTTCTTTTTCTTTTATTCCATGGTTTTAAGTTGTTCATTTTTGATTTAAAGTGTATTAAAATATACGTAGTAACTCTTGAAGTCGCGTCACACGTTATGCAAAAAAAATCAAATCTGACGTAATTTAAACACCAGTAATCTAGATTTACTCTTAAATAACGCCGAAAGCTGTAAAATAGCTGACAGCTACACTTTATGCATTGGCATTAGGATGGAGTACACCTACTCCAATTTACAACTCAGGGTGAATTAATGATTCTCTTATAAATGTAACGGCATTTGTAGAGACTACATATCCACTTTTAATCAGCCATTAACAAGCTCGTTGAAGTAGAATTAGAATAGAATTAGTGTACACCAATTAAAAGCCAGTGGCATTATTCGATACTTTAATGCAGTCCGCACCGTTACAAGAGAGGTGAATTTTTCGTATTAAGCAGTCGTTAACAAGCTTTGGACTTCAAACCAGCCAGTAGTATCACATGCAGCCAAAATCTGGACTAGATCATTTTCAAATTCTACTTAAATGCTTTTAGTATACTTTTTCGCCATCATAAAGTCATTAGTCAGCTATGCTGTTTAATAGTGTATAATCTTTCCTTAATACAGTCTAAAGACTCGTCCTATCCTTTAGTACACCTGCATAAAAGCTGTAGACTGTAATGTCGCTTGTTTATGACCTAATTCATCTCTAATGTGCTACTTGGGAGGGTATCCCGTTGACATAGAATCATGAAATTTGGCAAGAAGCAATGTCATGTAGCACAAAAACTCAGTTGACCCAACTAATTATATTTTTGTAAATAAAATTGCTTAATCAGTTTCAGGCATAATTTGTTATAAAAGCAGTGCGGCGACGAGTTAAGGTATCCCCACACTGACTGACGTAGGATTAAATAAATAAATTTTTTATTTCACCAAAGCCATCACCGTACAAGAAACAAAAACTAAGCGTATAGGTTGGCTTATACTCGTAACTATGGCACAATAATTTTAATTCCCTGACTCCTAAACTAGGTGTATATGCCTGTGTCTTAGGAGTCAGTGATTCTCCGTAATAAACAAGACAAAGACATAGTATAATAGGACGTTACAACAATAAACAAATGGTGTAAAAGAAAACAGGATATAAACTATCTAAAGAAAAGAAAGATTGGCTAGAACCGACTGTGTGTGAGACATAATATTACCCGGATATCCTCAATCGATCTATCGACTACCATGACGATTATAAGCGTTGTTTACGTTAAATCGTTGTATCGTCGGCATCTACTTCACCACATGCGATCTACGCATCACACTGACGTCACGAAAAATCCAGCGTCGCGCAAGCAGAGTTTACCGCGCAACTAGCATATACAACGCAACGTCTTGACAGCAATCGTCGGGCAGTTGCCCACCAGACACAACATCCTGGTCGAAGGATCCTCTCTTTTCTATGGACAATGAGGGAACTTTACACCCTGTTCCTCATACCTCTATTTTGTGTATAATAACTAAAGGTAAGGTTCCGTACAGAAAGGGCAAGAATATGACTTAGATCGGGGTCGTCTGTCAGTAAATCATTCGCAAATGTTCAAAATAAACTGTGTCGTCGCACCAGAGTAGTTTTAGCTTTTCCCGTCGATCGGTGTGGAGACACCCTTACATGTTTCGTGCCAGCAGGAATCGATTAGTCATTTAGTAGCAGTCAACTCAATAAGGTCATGCCTTGCCGCTCGACTTTATAAGGGGTGTTTAAAAGCATTTATATTGTTATACAAATTCGTCTCTTTATGTTGTAACTTCAGAATTAATTACTGACATTGATATGTTGATTTTATAGTGGTCTGAGTGTAATAAAGATTTATTTTTATTTCGAATTGAATGATTGAATAGAAGGTATTGTGAACAGTGGTGGCCCAGTAGTATCCAGCCAGGCGCTTTACTTTGTGTAAAAAAAATCATCACCACTGCTCTCAAAACGGTGAAGGAAAACATCGGGAGGAAACTGGTATGTCCTAGAACTGTAAAGTCGAAGACATTTGACATCTACCAACGCGCACAGGGTTTGCGTAGTAGATTACAGTCCACCCCCAGCCTGTGTCCCAGCAGAGACAACATTATAGGCTGATTATGTATGTATGATTGAATAGTTACTGTGCAGGTCCCTTGACAATGATGGAGCAATTATAAAAGAGCAGTAAAACACGCGAGTTTAATCTTTTCTAATCTACGTTGGCTCTAATTGTCTGAAGTGCCTGCCTGACATGAGTGCAGTCAATTGTTGTCACCACGCAGTCGAGAGTAATCTAGTCTGTTACTACCTAGATATTGTAGGTACATACCACATAAGGTATGTGTCTGAATTACGTGACCGTAAGACGCCGTAGACCGACCGTAAGACGACGACGACCGTAAGACCGTAAGATTTTCAATAAACTACCAAAAACTTTAAAAAGCATGACCAACGTAAACCATTTTAAATCGCATCTTAAAGAATTCTTGATTGAAAACGCTTACTACTCTATCAATGAGTTTTTAGATGATAGAAGCATAAAATAAAAAATGTCTGATCCACTTGTTATTCTATCTTGTTTGAAACAGTCTTATTTAGTTTGTAGTTTTTTACGCCTAATTTGTACGCCTTGCAAGACAAACATAGTGATACAACGCAAATTTTATACCATGTACCATATTACCTATGTTCAACAAATAAAATACTTTGACTTTGACTTTGACGCTTTTTGACAGAATATTCAACAGACTCATGGATACTCTCTGACGAGGAGGCCAAAATAAACCAGCACCCAAATAGCGTAACACATTATCAATCTCAATCTGAATGATTTTGAAGAATATTGCTTATCCATTGATTCATATGTTCAAAGTCAAAGTCAAATCATTTATTTCAAATAGGCACAGAAAAGTCACTTTTGAACGTCAAAAATAAAATTAAAATAAAATTGATTCTATTCGCCCCTTCCAAAAGGTAGTTTTCGTATGGAGAAGAAACTCCACCGTTACTCTTTTAAAATGTTTTCTAATATTTTACATACATGAATTATATAATTATGTGAAGACGATGTACCTAAAATAAAATTACTATACCACAATAGGTAAAAGAATTAAGATGGATTAATGAAAACATGACATATAAATTAATATTCTAAAAGTAGACGATTTTCTTAAAAAAATAAATAAATAAAGAGTAATAAGTCCGGGTGTGACTTTAAGTAATAAATTATACAATTACATTAGCAACCAGTTTGATTTTGTCTAGACTCTAGAGATTGTCCTATGGAGCAGGACCAGCATGTTTCCAAGCATTCTTATCCTGGATATAATATGTTGTTGAACTGTCAAAATGAAACTCATTGCTACTGATTTGTTACGCAATTACCCCACAGTTTGTAAAACCACTAAACAATAATAACCTCATCTCACAAAATTTGGTAAAATTATTCGAATTCATTCAATGAGCGCTTTTATCGTTTCTAACGTGAGCATATTATCGTGAACGTTCACGTGCATAAAAGCATGGAAATACGTGCACGTTATAACTTTATCGTGGACGGAAATTTAAAAGCGTCTTCATATCTTTCCATACATTTTACTTCCCTTATCGTGATGCCGTTAGAAATGATAACATCCATTCTTCTTTACATACCGAGACCCCCCCCGTGCCTCGAAAAGCACGTTAAGCCGTTGGTCCCGGCTGTCATTCGTGGATTTAAGACAGTCGTTACGGGTAGTCAGGAACCCGAAAGTCTGACAACCAGTCTTAACAAGAGGTATCATATATATTACCCAGTAACTGGTTGTGGAGGTTAGATAGGCAGGCGTTCCATGTAAAATACTGGTATTCAGCTGCATCCGGTTAGACTGGAAGCCAACCCCAACATAGTTGGGAAAAGGCTAGGCAGATGGATGGTTAGAAGTGATCATCATTTAGCCGAAAGACGTCCACTGCTGGACATAGGCCTCCCCTAAGCACCTCCACTTCGACCAGTTCGGTGCTTCTCGCATCCAACGGTTTCCAGCGGCCTTCACAAGGTCGTCGGTCCACCTTGTGGGAGGCCTTTCAACGCTACATCTTCCGGTACGCGGTCGCCACTCCAGAACCTTTCGGCCCCATCGGCCATCTGTTCTGCGAGCAATGTAAGCTGCCCACTGCCACTTAAGTTTGGCAATTCTTCGGGCTATGTCGGTTACCTTGGTTCTCCTGCGGATCTCTCCATTCCTGATTCGATCATGCAGGGAATTTCCAAGCATAGCCCTCTATTGTTAGAAATGATAAAAGTGCACAATAGGTACCTATTGTGACCGGTCCCGGGACTGTCAGAAGGCCAATTCTCGTAATTTAAAACGTTCAAAATCTAGTCGCAGTCTCTTCTCGGCGACAAACAAATGTTAAAAACTTGTCAAAATGTAGGGAAATTAGAGGTACATATTTTTGACAGATTGAGACTGAGATCAGACTGTGAACGTTCTTAAAATTACGAGAATTGCCCCTCTTATCTTGGCACCCAATTCACCAGCGAAATTAATTCTGTGAACTTCAAGATGATATCCCAAAAGCTGTTTGATTCGGGGTGAGAGACGATAAATTAATTAGCTCAGTCGTCTCAAGTCTCTTAAGTCTCATTGGGCATCAATTAATATTGATTGGATGGCACAGCCCCGCTCGTGTTTGGTGGTGAGATTCTCTTATGTAATGAAGCTCATCGCTTAGCATAGACTGAAATTGCATTGATTATAATGTGGTTTTGTGAATGCAATTTGTATGAAATGAACGTGTAGTCCATTCTCAGTTATTTTAGTTACCTCTGACGGTAGGAACCCAACTACAACCTTATTATAACGAGAAAAATCAAGAGTAAACATTTTATTACTAGTTTTAAGACTGGTATGATGTGTACGTTCAGTTCTCTCTGATTTTTTCCTTAATCTGAATTTCGTAGTAAGTATAACTTTCTAATACATTATTAACTACATTATTTTTGCTTCCAACGGCAAGCGGGTAAGACCTTGACCACGTCTATTAATAGAATGGAGTTACCCAAAATATACTTATTTAGTAAGTAACGTTCATTCTGACAACCAGTCTTACCAAGGGGTGTCGTATTATCCGGTAACTGTGTTGTGGAGGTCAGATAGGCAGTTGCTCCATGTAAAATATTGGTATTCAGCTGCATCCGGTTAGAGTGGAAGCCGACCCCAACATAGTTGGGAAAAGGCTAGGCAGCTGATGAGTAAGAAAACAACAGAGAAAATATTTTTTGTGTCGGTATCGTTAAAATATTTGCCAATACAGACAAGCAAGGGGCGTAACACCATTCAATCTTTTTTTTTTTCAATACGCATGGGATAAATCCGATTCATCCGACAGCGGTTATTTAAATTAGTAAAAAAACTCCGTTGTAAAAAGAATTAATTCGGAAAATGCTTTTAGTAAGGAATTTGCTTTTACAGAAAGCCAAAGCAATATAAAATATCTGTAACATCAGCATTCAAATGCAAAATAAGCAGACATTGCAACTTTGAAGATTATTTGCTCACAAAAGTAATGAGGCCGAACGTTTTACCTTGGCGCATTTCATATTAAAATGCTACTGTTTAAATGTCAAGAGAACTTTGTATATACTAGGTACACCTACACCCGGATAGGAAAATTGATATCTGGAAATATGAAAAGTTTAATGTTTGCATTCGTATGCAGATCGTCGTATGTTTATAAAGAAAAGTGCCTGGAAAATTCAAAATGGAGGTAAGTACCTATCGAATTTCCCTATGGTTTTAATTAGTTAGAAGTAGTTTAATAGAAACGGTTACAACAATGGAATTCTAGAATAGTCGCAGAAGCGTGGTTAACCGCTGACAGAGACGTGTTCGTTGAGAAACACTATTATGAGGGGCGCGCGAATCGTTCAGAAACAACATGGTTAGGTTTATGTTCATATTCCGATACCTTACCTTTTACCCCAACTATAATAAGTCGACACGTAATAATGTAAAACTGTAAAATTGTTTCTATTTTTATTAATCAAGATAATAATATTATCTTTATCTATGCCACAGCCAACTGGTTTAATTAGCCTTTCCTGAATATAAATCAGGCCGCTACTTGAAAAGGGTCGTTTAGTTAATAGGCTAGGCAGTTAACTGAATAGCTAATTAAACCAGTTGGCGGCGACATATATAAAGAAAGGAGGGAAAGGATCATAGGGCATCAAAAAAGTGTAAAATTACATTTTTCTCGCCCAAACCTACAATAAAACACGAAACTCGCTCACACCTCCAAAAAGTAAGCTACAAATACTCCATGCCAAAAAGGATTCCAAGAAGCGAAGGTAGATACTCCCTAGAGAATGTGTGTGAACAGATATGCTGAATAATTTAGTTGGCAACACTTTGAGCGCGGTTCGTGCTTGATGAGCAGCCTTACCCCTTGCCCATTTACCTATTATACCTGCGTCGTACAACATCCCGGGAATGTGTGCGCCTAAATTTTTCAAACGAGTCAATTAGACAGAACGATTTAGTTCGCAACGTTGAAGCTAATTGGCCGTGTGGACATGTTAGAATTGTTTTTTTTTTTTGAGCTTTTGTTGTTTATTTTTTATATTTTATCTTGTAGGTATCTAATTCTTATTACGATATCAGCGTCATCCTTCAAGATGGACTACTACAAAAAGTTTTATTGGCAAAAAGAAAAGGTAATTTTACCTAAACACAGTTAAATTTGTACTTTACAATTTTTGGTTTGATCATTGGCCCCTTAACTAACCAGGGCTTGTATCTTGGGGGAAAATATTAACTTTCTAATTTTTTTACTTACCTATAGTACGAGTATACTAATTGTAATTCCATGACCTATTTATTATTAGTAGCCTCGTAGTTTTTCCTTGAATGAGGCGTAGGTATTACAAAAAGTTTGAATTGGCACGGCATTTAGTTTTGCGCAGTGAATGGCATTTAAATGAAGAACAAGAACGCATCTATCCGTCATTCTGGCTGATGAAATTGAAGGAAGCATACTATAGTTAAAAAAAATGAGTTTCTAAAAATGGAACGATGACTATTTTGAAATTGGAACCTCATAAAATTCTAACAAAGCGAGCGCAATGCGGTAAAAATTCAATCTTATTTTTAGCTAGAGTATGTAAATAACTCATTTGCACTACAAAGCTTCATTCCGAATAATTGAACCTATTCTAGAGGGACTATGCGAGATGATTATAAAAATGGTTGCTTAGTAGTTTATGACATAATTTGTAAAGAAACACACCCTCTTGTAAAAGATAAACTTGAGATTTTTACATTATGTAGGTATGACCATCCATTCCATTTCAGGCATCGATCTACTTACATGGTCTTCACATGATCTAACCAAGATTATGTCTGGGATTTTAAAGAGAGTTTGTTCTCATAGTTGCCAGATAGGAAACACCGCCATCTAGTTTTAAAAATATGCTGGTAGTGATGTACTTAAGTGTAAGTAACGTACTTACATATTAAGCACATGAATACTGTGTTATAACTATAATTAGGCTTACCTACCTTATTTTCATCTAAATACCTATATATGTATTCTGTAGTGATAGAAATATACACTCGAATGTACAAATCACTTTATTGGTACTCAACACAGTAAAATAGTAATTGTAACTCGAGACTACTTTCTGAGTTTCTGTCTCTAGTTGAGAGAAAATGCAATTCCTCTTTTCCCGCCGTTTTTCATCAAACGTAGATGACTTTTGGGTTGTCACAACACAAAAGCATCAAATGTTTAAAAATGACAATGTTGCAAACCCCAAATAACATTAGATAAATAGTCGATGATTGTGTATATACTAACAGTACGTTACTATTATTGTCATTTAGTAAACAGTCTCTATTTACTTGTTACCTAGCATACCTACCTGTATGTACTGCCTAGCTAGG
This sequence comes from Apamea monoglypha, assembly GCA_911387795.2. Taxonomy (NCBI): domain Eukaryota; kingdom Metazoa; phylum Arthropoda; class Insecta; order Lepidoptera; family Noctuidae; genus Apamea; species Apamea monoglypha. The sequence continues at coordinate 14,954,641 of OU426917.1, forward strand.
TATTCTAATTAACTTAATCAAGAGTTACATGTAACATCGTCGCCACAATACAGCTGTTTCAATTTTCGCAGCTCGCTAAACAAACGTGCTGAGGCGTCGGCAAAATGTCGTTTACTTACGTACGAATTTTATAAATGGCCTCTTATGTCTGAACGTGACTCCGTCTGTGTATACGAATATTTTTGTTGTTGCTACGAAATATTTCATTTAGTTAGGCGATGATGTAATATCATAAGTTTTATTACATATATAAAAGTTCGACGTTTAATTAAAAACTGGAACGAAACTGAAGTGTCAGCTACCGCTGTCTGAATGGGTATTGAGTGTCATCGGAATATAAAAAATAAAACGTTCTTTTTTATTGCTGTTGCTGTGGAAAACTGGCAAGGGTTTTCGCGCAGGAGCTAAATGCAAACGCAATACAAGAACAAAAAAAAGTCGATATTGGAATGATATAATAATTCCCCTGACCGATATCGGTCACGGTGGCCAATCTCAACGGAGATTAGTCAGGTTCGCAGGAGATATTATAGTGCGCAAACACAGGTGCTCTCTCCGTTCCTTTACTCTCATAGTCCAATGGGACGGGAATCCGACACGACCGGGGAGAGATCAGGCGCAGGACCAACGGCTTTACGTGCTTTCCGAGGCACGGGGGTAACGCACCACCAACTTCCAAACTCCGGGCTGCTACTGAGAAATTCCTAATGGAAAAATCCAAAAACACTGCCTGACCTGGTAAATCGGGTATTTATTCTGTAGAAATAGGGATAATAATTAAGCAACAAAATGCACTTATGAATATTTCATAAATTCAGAGTTAATACTAAAAGATCTTCTAGCTACTAATAGTTAGTGCCTACATTCTAAAGCAAATCAAATATAAATCTAAATATTTTATATCACATAAAACCTACATGACATGACAGTTATGAAACGTCAGAAGCTAGGTGCACGGTTCCAATTGGTCGTTTCCTATGGAGAAGAGCCGGAGAGAAACTCCACGGTTACTCTTTTAAAAATAATTGGCTTTTAAAATGTTTTCAAATTACAGTAGGTATTCCCATACCTACTGTAATTTGACAGCGCAACAAGTACCAATTTTATTTTATCAAGTACCTGGTACAGATCTAAACTCTACAAGGCAAAAAATGAGTTCGTTCGCTAGTAATTAGCTAGTATTTCTCAGTAGCAGCTATTAGTTATTCTGTGGTAGCAGTTCGGAGTCTGGATGTGTGCCCGATTGACGGCAATAGGCTTGCACTTTGACTTAAACATAACTGGCTAAATGTGGGTTTACTATAGATACACCTCTGCCTAACCCTTCGAGGAATACGCGCGAGATGTTATTTAGAGTTCGTCATACTATATTCCTTATCCCCAATTATGCCCTTCCCTATATCTATACATATTTTACTTATTATTGTCCCCGTTTCGTTTTAAAAAGGTTCCATGTTTAATTTCAGTGCGATCGATGGTCGGTCGGTGGCTAACAATGGGCCACCTAACCACCTTTATTCAGCCACGGCTCACTGCATTAGTCAGTTCATTTCACAGACCACGAGCGCATTCGTGGTTCTAATCGATACTTTTTCTTTGTGATACAATATGCAGATGTTATACGGGTTTTGTTAGAAGATTTAGGTAGTTTTGTCCTGTGTTTTATGTTAGTCTTAGTACTTTATACTCTAACTAGCTTCTGCCCGCGACTTCGTCCGTCGCACGTGCTACTATTTCGTTTTCGCTCAGTGTTATTTCTGACTTTATTTAATTTTGCTCGGCTCCTATGGGTCGTAGCGTGATGTTAGATAGCCAATAACCTTCCTCAAAAATTGGGCTATCAAATGCAATAAGATTTTTTTATATCTGACTGGTAGTTAGTTAGTTACTGGTATCGTATTACCCAGTAACTGGGTTGTGGAGGTCAGATAGGCAGTCGCTCCATGTAAAATACTGGTATTCAGCTGCATCCGGTTAGACTGGAAGCCGACCCCAGCATAGTTGGGAAAAGGCTAGGCAGATGATGATGAGTTCCGGAGATTACTCCCTACATACATACAAACAAACAAACAAATTTTACCTCTTAATAATATTAGTATAGATATAATAAAATTGCATGTTTTTTTGTGGGAACTAGCTTCCTATATTTTCTGTACAGGGTTATTTTAAATTGGCTAGCTAAACTCCTCAGACGCGATGGCGCGACGCAATATCTAAACATGATAAAACAGTTTTTTCTCAACTCATACTTGAAGTGAATACGAACAGCGGTCTTTGACCTCACATTAAATAACATCAAATATTTTTATTTTATCGTGTTCAGATATCGATACCCATTGCGCCTGCGGAGTTTAGCTAGCCAATTTAAAATAACCCCGTCTTTACAACCGTACTTAGTATTACCAGTCTTATCAAGGGGTATCGTATTACCCAGTAACTGGATTGTGGAGGTCAGTTAGGCAGTCGCTTCATGTAAAATACTGGTATTCAACTGCATCCAGTTAGACTGGAAGCCGACCCCAACATAGTTGGGAAAAGGCTAGGCAGATGATGTTGACTGAGACTACCATTCTTCAAAGAATTTTAAATATCATCAATGTGATTCAATGTGCGTAGGTAAAGTGTTACTCATTAGGTACATTTCGTTTGTAAATATCATGTATAAATAAACAAAGTCGTCCCGGTCGTGCGATTCCAATTACGTAATTATTCTATTTATGACATCCAACAAAAACATCCGGAAACACCAAAGAATTTAACATATCGGAAATAGTTATGTTTGGTATCTACTTACTTTATATCGTAACCGCTTGATCGTCATTTGTTTACACATAGAAATACATTCAATTCACCAACAACGTAATAAGTTTCAATAACAATAGTATATACAATTTACTCTAGTATTTGTACAATGTAACAATTTACAATTAGCGTCGTGAAATCATGAGCTCACGTGGTTTGTAGGTGTCCTTAGGACACACGTGGTGGCTGCAATTCAATACTGTTCAATTAAAAATAAGCAATCAGTGCTGTAAGAATGTCGTAATTACCTTTCTATGGTTCAATGTACTTGAGATCACGAGAGTTTGATCTTTTGTACTTTTTCTATTTGATATGTGTTGACCATATGGTATTCATTTGGACGAGAAAACTGGCGAAATTTCTGTGTAGATACTATAGGTGCACCTCTGCCTGACCCTACGGGGAATACATGTGAAATGTTATGTTATGTTTTTAGGACGAGAAAAGCGTTGCTTAATTTTTGGGCCACAACAATACTGACAGTGTTGTAATAGTTGGACCTCCTATTTTCTATGTACATTTATACATAGAATTGTACTTGTAATTTACACAAATCATACCCAAATAGAGCAAATAGGAATGCTGAAAACAGCACAAAGGGATTATCTTTAGGGGAGTTTGTTGCGCCACTTCTTCTTCCCAGCGATAGCACTAGGAAGTGGTGAAGGGCGGGCGTTTTTAGGGGACTGTCTTTTGTAATTTTGACGTTCGAAAAATGTTGATTCTCAGCCTAATTTGAATAAATGACTTTTGATTTTGATCTCTTTGATAAAACAAATAAATTGCCCATTTCGACCAGCAAGCAGCTTTAAATTTTTAAATTGCATCAATAGCAACGTTCTATGATTCCCGACCGCGTGAACTGCATAGTTGGTGCATTTAATTGATCTGGCGTGGACCAGTGGTACAGTACAGCACGGACGTGGTCCTCAATGGGGCATTCTTCACATACCCTAGCCAGAGCGAGAGGACAGATGCTAACGTAATGGAAGAGAAGGAGAAAGAGCTAGGTAATTCTGTTTGAATGGACCTGAGCGTGCCATTTCTTAGAATTTATAGTATTAGTTTCCCGTATTCCCTTTATTGCTTTTGTCACATTAGTGAGGTGAGATAAACGTGTCGCGTGCAATTATTGTATGTGTATACTATCATTATGTACGTCATATGTAGTTGAACATGTAATTATGTCCGGCTGAGGACTTTGACGGGATGGGCGAATTGTTTGGTTGATTAATGTTAATGATGAATTACTAAAGGCTGATTTTACCAAAGTCAGTTAACTGTTATCCGTAAAATTAAATTGACGTCTGACAGTTCTATTATGGAGAAACTGACAAAAATTCAAAATTTATACTCAGGATAAGACTTATTCTAGGTATAAAAGTTAGGCGAAATTCGACCTTAATCGGGTAATCCCGAAACATTGTAATGACGTGTCTCACTAAAGTTAAAATATCAAATAAAGTTGTTCAAAAGATGAATTATTTAAAAAACACAAAAAGTGAATTTTAGAATAGTAGTAATCAGACTATGTTCCTATAGCTGGAACGCCAGCCTTCTTCATGTATGGGCCATCATCCACCACGTGGGCCTAGTGCAGGTCGGTAGGCGTCAGTCTTCGAATGATTGGTTCTCTAGAATATGCCGGTTTCTCCGGAACTGGAAGTTTACTCAATTCAATTTTAACGAACGAGAGACTTTCTTCTTATTTTAAAAAATAAGAAGAAAGTCTCTCTTTTGCTACGTTAAACATTTTATTTCTCAACTGTATACGCCCATTGTATGTAAGAAGGTGGAGCGATTTCAACCCAGGCGTTAGCAAGTAATTTCCTCTATTAGGGTGTGTTGAATGTGAGCTACATACCTCTGTATATAGTGGTACCTACCAATAAACATACCTATGTATATATAGCATCTATAACAAAAGAAAGTGTAGGTCGAGGGAACTTGGGTTTACTTTATATGAAGGTATACCTACGTTTGCACTTTCTATGGGAAAGTCATGTAACATTTTCTAAAAAAATCAAATAAATAGCTGGCCCACCAGATGGCAATTGGCCAGCACCAATTAGAGACATCTGCAATGAGAGAGGATGCATGCGTTACTATCCCAGGGAAAAAGATGACCCTTTGTACCCGAACCCTACTAAAGAAAATTATTGCTCAATGGCTATAACTGTAATTGACTAATAATATTCCATTATTTTCCTTACTTTCTACAACAAAAACGTATGTTAAAGTTTCAGTGCCACCACATCAACTGCATTTTTAAAAGTTTATTGTATACAATCAAGTATTTTCTAACTGAACAGACAGCTGTGCTGCTGGGGAGTTTGTTGCGCCACTTCTTCTTCCCAGCCATAGCACTAGGAAGTGGTGAAAGGTGGGCGTTTTTGGGGGACTGTATTTTGTAATTTTGACGTTCGAAAAGTGCTGATTCTCAGCCTAATTTGAATAAATGACTTTTGTTTTGATTTTATTATAAATACGACAGCAGTTGATAACAAGTGGCAAGTTTGCGTTATTTTATGCTTCCTACTGGGAAAATCTAAACGTTTACCTAACACTTTAGCTTTACGATACATTTTTAACTTATAAAATTAGCAACTTTTACTAAGTTTTACAAGTACAAGAAAAAAAATGGCAGTGCTTTTTCAGCAATATGCTTGTGCATGCATTGAATGGATGTTTTCCTTCACAAATTCAGTGGTTTTTTTTTGGGAACGGATCTCGCAATTGTTAATGATTTTGTTGATTATATTCAACTAGCGACCTACCCCCGCTTTGCACGGGTTCTGTGAATGACGCTATGTCAAAACTTAGAGATTTCTTCTCTATTTCTAAGTTTAATATTAATCTTTTATACACATAAACCTTCCTAAATGCTCTAGATGATGGTAAAATCGCACCAAAATCCATTTTAGAAGATCGAAGCGGTCACACTGGTTGACACGAAAAGCGACTTTATTAAATTACTAGCTTTATTAAGTTTATTAAGTTACCCGCGACTTCGTCTGCAATCCAGGATGGAAGACTAAGTTCTTTCCCAGGTCATGGTCTATTTGTGTGCCAAATTTCATCCAAATCGGTCCAGCCGTTTCTGAGTGATTGAACAACAAAAAAGCAAACTCACTTTCGCATTTATAATATTAAGTTACTAGCTGCACCCCGCGGTTTCATCCGCATAAGTCTCGATTCTGTAGGAATACCGGAATAAAAACCCTATGTCCCCATAACCCATGTTACGGGCTACCCATGTGCCAAATTTTATCCAAATCCGTTCAGCCGTTTTAGCGTGAACGCTTGTCTCTTCCTTTCTCTTAGAGGATGTATAGAAGAGGTTATATACCCCTAAAGTACTGACGATAATAAACCACTCTATTATTGTATTTGTTAGTTTTAATACGATAAAAATGAATTAAGAACCAACACAAGAAAATTGAAACCGCTATCCACCAAAAAAAATGACCGATGGTTTTTCCATTATCACCTATTTCACCGCTACAGAGATGAATCGAGAGAAATCTCATTTGTCAAGCGGCAGCAGGTTCTACAATAGACGACAACGATTTATTACTGGTTATAATAGGAACAAGAGACAATTATATGAAAAGGGGACTTAGAATTTAATATGCAGCCAGAACACGGAATTGGAGACATTCTTTTTGAAATCTTCGGAACGTAAAATTCTTCCATTCTGGTCGTAAAATCATGTTAGAATTATTAATATAAACTTAGCCTTACTTACTTCATTATCGTCAGTTTGTGCGCCTGTCTGTCACAAAGCTGTACCTTCAGAATCGTAATGGGTTGCTAGTTGTAATTTGCACTGAATATGGGCGCTATCAACTATTGACGGCACGGTTGGCGCAGTGGTTAAGCGATTGACTGCTGCGCTGCGTGTCGCGGGTTCGATTCCCGCACGAAACAAATATTTGTATGACCTACAAGTAGTTCTTCCGGGTCTGGCTGTTTGTGTATGTGAGTTTAAATGTTTGTAAACGTACCCACGATACAGGAGAAATTCCTTGTGTGTGGCAACGTATTTAAGAAAAGAAAAAAAAAGAACTATCATGGCAAACAAATAACAGGTATATAAAAGTATTGCACGACTCCGGCTCGCACTTGGCCTGATTTTTGCTTGAGACTAGGAAAAATCATCGTCATCATCATCAGCCGAAAGACGTCCACTGCTGGTCATAGGCCTACCCCAAGCACCTCCACTTCGACCGGTTCTGTGCTTCCCGCATCCAGCGGATTCCTGCGGCCTTTAAAATACCATTGGTTCATTTTGTGGGAGGCTCCAACGCTACGTCTTCCGATACGCGGTCGCCACTCTAGAACCTTTCGGACACATTGGCCATATGTTCTGCAGCAATGAGCAATATGCGATTTTAACGACTAAGCTTTTTACCAATGGATGTACTACTTACATCCATTGGTAAAAAGCTTGTAACTTTGCCTTTTGGTTTCGCTAGTGATGTGTGTGCTTGATTATCTGTGGTCCAACGCTGTGAAAAGTTCCTCCCTATAGAAATACCAGTCACGTTCCTCCGGTCGCTCTGATTCCTTCCATTGTAGAGACAACTTTATTCTATTAGTAAATTAAAGCGGGACTGTACGTTGCTAATTAGCTTTTCGTATTATATGACAGTGAAAGAAAACATAGTGAGGATACCTGCATGTCCTAGAATTAAAATTCGTTGACATGTGACATCTACCAATCCGTGCTGGGCCCGAGTGCTAGGCTACAGCTCATTCCCTCTCGAAGAGAGGAGGCCTGTGTCCCAGCAGTGGGAACATTATAGGCTGATGGTGCTATGCTATGCTACTATATGACAATATTAAGGGTTTGAGGGGTCTACTATTTATAACATAGATCAACACGGACCACCGGCTCTATGATTTATAACCATGACTTTAAAAAAAGAACAACATGTTCGTTTTTTTTACATACCTAGATTCATTTTGAGTTTGATACAGCACGTTAAAATTAGCATAAACTCACGCCTTTTTCCTATGCGGGTAGGCAGAAACTACATAACACCTACTTACATACTCCTTTTGCCATCATTATTACTGGTTCATTTTAACGTAAACAACGTTAAAATAAACCAGTAATAATTATGTCCCTTGCCCACTTAAACTGTTTGCCCGACTTCTTATACATTCCGAAATTAATTTACCCTCCAACAAATAAATTCCTGTGTGTGTAACCTTTTAAAAGCCCCGCCGCTCGGTGGTCGCCTATGCGATAAAATAAATATAAATTGTCACCACACACTCGTTCCGTCGAGGTAAATTAACCGAGACAACTGCCACTTACCTTGTTAGTTCACATGTACGTAAATGTGCATGTACAGGAATGTAAATACACGTATATAAAGGAGTTATGTGTTGTATTGGTATATGGCTGTATGCACGGCGACGTATCAAGCTGTACATTTCCAGTATAAGCTGACTTCTCATTGTACAGTAAGCCTATACAATGTGAGGTCGGTTTATACATATGTCGTCTTTTGTACCTACACTGCACAATAGCGTGGGCAAATAACTACATACTATATAAGTAATAGGTATAGTGACAGATTTAAGGCTGTTTAGTACAGACGCCAGCACATCTAGGTACCCAAAACTGTCAAATTTTCCCAATCAACCTTGAACCTAATGCTTTAGCGATAAAGTTAAAAGTCTATTAAAGTAATTTGACAGATTGTAGTAGCTTGATGTGCTGGCGTCTGTAAATTACATATATCTAACTAGGTACAAAGAGAGCTTTAGGTAACACATATTACATATTGATAGTGCAATAGGGTATCTATCATTATGCGGTTAAGAAGTTCATTATTCATCAAGTGCATTTCAAAATGACTCTAACTACCAATTTCATTAATTTATTGTCTTTTCAACTGTATAAGTCAAGAGATAATCGATTATTACTTACTAGATTCTACATACTAACTCGTGAAGTAAAAAAAAAAAAAAAAAAAACTCTACTACGGAAAACCTCTAAATAGGAAAAGAAAGAATGAAAATACGATATACGATAGTAAATTATATTTGCGGTAACCATGACGCATAAAAGGAACACAAACACAAAAAAAATAACAAGTTGGGGAAAACATGCGTCACGTCCACGTAAAACGGCCAAATGAACGAAAAGAAGTATGCTGTCGGGGGACCCCGGTCAAGAACGAAGTTTCGCACACACTCACCCCCCTTTATAATAGAAAGAGACAGAGAGAGAGAAAGAGGGAGAAAGTCCTATGGAGCATAACGCTTTTTCCTGAACATTCGAAAGCCGCGTGTTACAAAAAAACTAAATAAAAGCTTGTAAAAAGAAAATAGTGCTATTTGAATTGTTATCCTTTGCTCATTGTTGTACCGGTCGGGTAAACATAGAACTGTACAGGAAAACACAGTTACGTAAAGTTATCGAGCAGTGCCTTTTACAGTACCGAAAAAGAGGGTTATTTCTGTCAGTCACCATTATAGGCACTAGCTCTTATCCTAAACACATTAAAGTGTGAATTATCGTCTTTCACTACACATTTATTACAATTTGTGCCGCCGTCAGCTGTTCAGTTATAAAATAGATGCTAAGTACAAATATTTATGTAAGTTAGTACGTGTGTGAAGGGCCCGTTGGTAAATAATAACAACCGCACGGGTCGATCGGGTTAAGGTACGCTTGCCGCGGTTGGTCTGTGGATGGGTGACCATCCTTAAATACCGAGACCTCTCCGTGCCTCGGAAGGTTCCGGCTGTCATTCGTGGATCTTTGACAGTGGTAACGGGTAGTCAGAAGCCCGAAAGTCTGACCACCAGTCTTACCAAGGGGTATCGTATTATCCAGTAACTGGGTTGTGGAGGTCAGATAGACAGTCGCTCCATGTAAAATACTGGTATTCAGCTGCATCCGTTTAGACTGGAAGCTGACCCCAACATAGTTGGGAAAAGGCTAGGCAGGTGATGAGTACCTACGTGTGTGTCTACTGCGGGGTAATTGCGTAACACACTATCAGTAGCAATGGCTTTCATTTTGACAGTTCAACAACATTCATTGCGTTATTTACGTTGTTCAGCCGAGAATTTTTTTGAACTTATGATGCAATGGATTAGCAATATCCTTCAAAGTGATACAGATTGTTATTTACCGTGTGTTACGCAATTACGGTGCTGGTTTTTAGGGCTAAAAACTGAATCAATTTGTTGTTTCTTGAAACGTATCTTCTACTGCTATATTGTTTTTGTAATTGTACGAAGTTAAACGTGATACTTATATCTAATCTAAACTAATATTATAAAGAGGTAACATTATATGCTTTTAAGAGGTAATCCCAGATAGTAGGGACCAATTCCAAAAAAAAAAACACTAATTGAAAGCTAATTACTGCCGAGTGTCATATAATGATTTCACGCGGACGAAGGTGCAGGCCGAAGCTAGTAAACTATAAGCCATATGGAGTTTCTTGCCCGTTCTTCTCTTTAAAGATCTATGTTTTGGAATGGGCAACTAGCCTTAACTTTTTGACTAACTGACCGACTCTTTGTGGCAACTAGCCTTAACTTTTTGACTAACTGACCGACTCTTCAAACACTTTTGAATTTGAGTATAAAGAGCTTTGAGTTGGTCAGCGGGATTGTCCGAAAAGGTTACCGCTACCCCGGAACATAAAGGGCAAAGGAAGGAACATGGGTGGGTTTTAGTCAGTAAGAGTCTGACACTCCCTTCCGCTCCACCCAGAGCGGGAGGGGTCATTTGATGATTTCCCATCCGGAAAACGAAAGAGGGCTTTGAGTTTGAGTATCATCATCATCATTTCAGCCGAAAGACGTCCACTGCTGGACATATCCCCCAAACATTTCTACTTCGACCGGTTCAAGTATAAAGTTTACAATTATTGTATTGTAAATACTAATGCATCGAGAAATGCTTACCAAAACAATAACGCTAAGTCTTGTCACCCATAATACTACGAAGAAACAACATACACCTTTTCCAATCCCTTAACCCTTCGACAATCCCATACTCACAAATACCGTGAGAAAATACCAAATGCTCTCAATAACCAAGTGGAAAAGGGTCCAGCTTTCACCCGTCTTTACGAGACTTACATTAGGCTTGATGCCCCGGAAATATCGGTGTCAATGTGGGGAAAGGGGTAAATATGACTCTCAAATATCTATGTGTGAGGGTGAGAAGTTAAGGGTTAGATGTGTAGGCAGGTGTCTATGGAAAATTAATGATGGCGGATTAACATCTGCTGTGTCATCAGGGTCGGGGAACGAGAGATATTTCGTGATAGTGTTGATGGTAGGAATGTAGCGTATGTTTGGTGGTTCTGTATTTTGAAGATAAAGCAAATTGTTGTTGGTTACCTATTCTAAAAATAAAACAAAGGATAAAGGACTGATTGAGCTGAAACTGAATATGCTTACCTCCATAGCTTTGGTTAAATTTTTAAATACCAACCGTTGAAACGTCATCGTAGATCATCATCTGCCTAGCCTTTTCCCAACTATGTTGGGGTCGGCTTCCAGTCTAACTGGATGCAGCTGAATACCAGTATTTTACATGGAGTGACTGCCTATCTGACTTCCACAACCCAATTACTGGGTAATACGATACCCTTGGTAAGACTGGTTGCCAGACTTTCGGGCTACTGACGACCCGTAACGACTGTCAAAGATCCACGAATGAGCCGGGACCAACGGCTTAACGTGCTTTCCGAGGCACGGAGGGGTCTTGATATGTGAAGATGGTCACCCATCCACGGACCAACCGCGGCAAGCGTAGCTTAACCTGATCGATCGACCCGTGCGGCGGTTATTACTTAGCCACAAGCCCCTCTCGTAACGTCATCGTAGATGTCTATACATTATGTAATATAATAACCGCAAGACCTCATACACCCCATTTAGAGTATTGAGTTAAAAGCATAATACAGCGTAAAATATTGGTATTCAGCTGCATCCGGTTTGACTGGAAGCAGACCCCAACATAGTTGGGAAAAGGCTAGGCAGACGATGATTAAAAAAAAAAAATTCATCCGCAATGCAATTTTACTTTACTATCCTTCAGTTAATATTTTTCTTAATTGGAATTGTGCTTGTTCGAATGGAAACCTATTTGACCAGTAATATTTCCCTTACCCTAGTGTCCGTTCGTGATCAGAATAGATTAATCTAGATCTAGCCTTATCTTAGTTTCTTTGTTCCTTTGTGACGTCATAAAGGAAATTGGCTGCAATTAAAAGGAGAAATTTTAATCTAATGATTGTCTGGGTTGTGGTTTACGTTTTGAAGACCTTTCTCCCTTTTTACGATATACACCGTGTTCGGGACGATATGCATAAACTTCGACCAGATGTTCAGACCATGGAAATAAGCATTTTTCATTATGGACACTTTATTCTATATTATTTTATATATCTTATTTTTTGTTAATTTTCATACAAACTAAAAATGATCGTCCTCCTTCGCTAACTCTCGGTTTTCTCTCGTACGTGCAAATAAAATGCAAATAGCATTTGATAGATAGCACTAAGCGGCAACATAGGCCAAATTAAGATCCTTTCTTACTGCATAGCTCAAATAAATTTCATTAGATAAAATTACAAATATCTTTGCAACGAAACCTTTAAGTCCTACTTCCTTTGTTAGATTTGATTTGTAAAAGCTATGGTAGCGTTTGCCAAAGCTTATGGATAACGTGAAGAACACGGTGTATTTTTGTTTTATTTTTCCTTATTATTAGAATTAATTATCTTTTTATACGTACGTGTTTCTGTGACAAATAAACTTATTTTTCTTTCTTTAATAGATCTGGGATTTGAGAATATAGCCCGCGCATAAAGCCTGTAAGCTGTGCTGATTTACAAATTTATAGATATACGAGTACCTACGGACACGCCTAGAATGATAAATTATTTGGATTGAATGATATCGATCCTTTAATAAATGAAATGGAAAAGTCGGGAGAGCCTTATCCATCTTGTTTTTACTACGCAGTTACTAAGTTTGTTCTAGATAAGAACCAAAAAAAAAATTGTATCATCATCTGCCAAGGCTTTTCCCAACAAGTTGAGGCCTATCTGACCTCTACAACGCAGTTACTGGGTAATACGATATCACTTGGTAAGACTGGCTGTCAGACTTTTGGGCTTCTGCCGACCCGTAACGACTGTCGAAGATCCACAAATGACAGCCGGGACCAACGGCTTAACGTGTTTTTCGAGACACGGAGGTGTCTTGTAATGTTAAGGTGATCACCCATCCACGAACCAACTACGGCAAGCGTTGTTTAACCTGATAGATCAACCCGTGTGGCTGTTATTACTTAGTAAGAACCAAAAAAACATTTTGTATATTTAATATTATTAAATCAAACGTCAAAACCTTATGATTCAATTAACCGGTTGTATGCCGTCAAAGAAACAATTATAAAGCCATTTTGTGGATCCACGTACCTAGATACGAAAGGTTAACCACATTACGACAGTGTAGAGGAAAGGAGGGTAATTTGAATAATATATTGTTTCCGGCCAGCAACTTTTTTCTGTGACGTATTTAAAAATAAAGCCTTTATTCCATTGAAGCGATATTATCTTTCTATCAATGTGTGAGCTATCAAAAACAATTGAGCATCCACATTTTTAGGTCGAGTACGCAATTTAGATTTGGAGATGGGGTACAGTTATTTTGAAAAAGGAGTACCTAATTCCAAGATATATTCACCGTGCTTCATTTAGATACAGGAATGCTATTCTGTAAAAATATCCCCTTGAAATTTGTTTTGTGAAGTTGAAGTGATAGCTCACTAGTGTTCGACCCCTCTCATGTGATGTCTAGTTCAGGGTTCGAGAACATAATTATCGATTTAATGATATTGAAGTTTTGGGAATAAATTACTACTCATTACTATTACTTTCAGGTGGATTGACAGCTCACTTCACCTACGTTTTCAAGGTGAGATGTTTACAGAATAGACCGACAGAGTGGGTACTAGTTCTTTATTTAGCCAACTATTCAGAAGCGAAGACCTTGTACATATACCTACAACACCATTGATTCCGGTTTCGTGCTTCAATACCTGTAAGCTCCTTAGTCCTAAGTTAGTATGCATGGCGCCCACCTAACCTACGAGTGTGTGTGGCTCGGAGCTTACGACGGTCATCTTTCACGTTTGATGTAGGTACGACCCGAACTATTGTTACGTCCCATAAGATTAGGGCTTGTAAAAGTTGCGTGGCAGTAATGTTGATTAAAGTGTATCGTTTTTTTATGGATTTCCTTTCGTTTCCGTAAATAGATTTATCTTATTTGATTATAAAAACTTATTGAATCAAAATATGGTAAATATTTTTATTGTAAGTTTTTTGTCTGCAAGGATTTGGGGGAGTTCTTTGGTTATCAGTGGGACAGAGTAGGCTAACATTGAAAAAAAAAAATTTGTTGAATATGTAACATCAGTTTCGTATCAACATATTCAAGGTATGTACATAATTGTAACAAAAATCATAAGCACCTAACTCACTATATAATTGAATTGCGAAATATGTAGAATCACTTATTTTTACGACCGTACCTACCATATTTTATGCAACAAAAGATAAAATAATTATTTTTATACAGACGGATCTGAATTCGATTGCATTTTTTTTTCTCCGTATGGGAAATCATCAAATGACCCCTCCCGCTCTGGGTGGAGCGGAAGGGAGTGTCAGACTCTTACTGACTAAAACCCATGTTCCTTCCTTTGCCCTTTATGTTCCGGGGTAGCGGTAACCCTTTCAGACAATCCCGCCGAAATTCGATTGCATTGTTTGGAAAATATCACAACTAAACTGTATTACATTTAACTCCGAGCGTTTGTAAATTCACTAATAGTGAGGTTACACATAAACGTGTCATCGATAACAAAACAAAAATTAATTAAATTCCGAACACCAAAACAAATGACTAACGCTATACGCACTGCGTATAAGAACGCGCCATTGGTGACATCTCGATCAAATGTTCGGTTATTCGCGCCAACTGACGCGCCAATGACTGCGAATAAGACATTCACTCGAAATATCTCGATTAATAGGCAATAACTATTATTGATAAATCTTGTCGTTCGAGACGTTTTAGTGGCACTTTTATTCGTCTTTGCGCCAAACCCCTAAGATATATAATGGGCATATAATTTTACCGTGTGCTAACCAAACAAAAAAAAACTGTGTTTATGAGTTGTTTTATTATAAGCTAAACATCATATTCTATAAAAATATGGCATTCATGCATGCATTGATCATATGATGTACGTCCAACTCCATGGAGTTACACGTGGACTGACATTAGACACGCGTTGAAATAAGTGTTTCAGTTTTTGTGGAAAAAACCATAATTCAATTTTGATACTATTTTGGTAAGAACTCCCTTTTTCATTGTCACTGGAATTCCTCATAAAGTCTTCTAGGTTGGCAAATTAGAGTATTTTGTGTTCGCATAAAAAGCAAAAAGAGGATTGTCTATCTCACAAGACAAGTCGGCCACGGGCAGTCTGGCCAAGTTGGCAACCGGAGACTGTTTAATTATATCGATCAGTAGCCGATAGCCTTGTTACGATCCCTTGGCCTAGGCAACGTTTCCTGACTACTGACATTTAGACCCGACGGGTAATTGCGAGGAGAAAGATGTTACAAGACTTTGGTCAATGATTTTAGGTCACATAGGGTGGGTATTAACGTACGTAGTCTTCTGGAACGATGATTGGGACAAAGAGATAGCAAGCATAGTTGACTGAATTTAGGGATCAATTGAGATTAATCCCTTAATATGAATAATTAAGATTGATCACTTTTTTTAGGGTTCCGTTCCCAAAGAGTGCCATCGGAAAGACTAAGCCTCCGCTGGTCTGTCCGTCGGCCTGTCTGCCAACGGGCTGTATTTCATGAACCGTAATATGTAGGCAGTTGAAATTTTCACTGAGTGTGTATTTCTATTACCGCTATAACAAAAAAAGATAATAAAATAAAGATAAGTGGTACTTCTGGACACGGCTCGCATTGTCAGGAAGTTCCTCTCTCTGGAGCCCTGACCGCCGATAGCTTGGACCCTGTTCCCGATTCCGGTGGGCTACTATTTTTTATATTTTTTAATGTTTTTTTTTATCTTTTTGGTTATAAAAATATTTAAAAATGTAATTTGTAGGTATTTAAATGAAATAGAGAAATAAAGATAATAAAAATTAATTTAATCTGGCCCAGACAGAGATAGCGGGATGAGCTGGACTCCTTTAATAAAGATTTGTCCTTGGCAGCTTTGGACAGAAAGTGTGGAAGGAGAGTAAGGAGGCCTTTGCCCAGCAGTGGGACATTAAAGGCTAATAAAAAATAATAAAAAATAAAGAGGGTCTCCATAGACGAAACGTTTTTTTCGGCGACCCTTCGTGTGCAAGTCCGTCTCGCACTTGACCGGTTTTTTATGTTTTTAAGGCTGGAACAGGACACCAGGAAAATTATCTTATTTCTTTATCAAGATAAATTATATCGTCCAATTATACGACGATTGGTGAGCGACGTCGACTAACTAATGAAAAACAATACCCGTCACATTATTATCCCACTCGGCCACTGACCTATCCGTAATTCGTATCCCAATAAATCGCAAGGCAATAAAAAAGATAGCTCATAAATCTGTCCGAGTGACAAGGGTTATGATAGCAGACGACAGCCATTTTGTCTGGCGGGCATCACAAAAACCGGGCTTACACAGCTCTATTTAATTTGTTTGTCTACTTACGTAACATGTCACAATAAGTAAGAGAGAGCAAACAAGACGATAAAAGTGAAAAGTTTTCGGCAAATAACGGTTTTTGTGACCTACTCAAGTTGACTTCTCTATTCTGTTATGTAACTCAAATACAGGGTAGCTGGGACATCGACGGGCAACCTGTTACCATGGATTCAGCCGGTCGATTCTGTAAAAATCTCACCGTGAAAACTCAAGTGACTTCACTTGAGTTTTCACGGTGAGATTTTTACAGAATCAAAGCAGAATCGAAGCTCACTTGAGCTTGATATGAGCTGTCAGTAGTGTCAATCCCTAGCATTAGTTGGAATGACAGCTCACTCTACGCTCACTTCACCTAAGTTTTCACGGTGAGGTGGTTACAGAATCGCACTACAGTCCATGATTCCGAATCGCCACGGATCTAAATTGTCTGCGGGTTATTAAAAAGAAATCCTATTCCATACATTTATTGCGCTTTTCAATGAAACAGCATTTTTTTTTGATAACTGACAAAAAATTTCTACGCTACGTCTAGAATCATGTGCTGAATTCCAGGTTACAGTTTGTGCGACGATGTGCCCGCCACCCTGTATTTTCTTAAAAAAGAAAAGGATGTTTTTGTCGTTTATTTTTAGGCTAAGAATAGACATTTAGACCTTTCTACGAGGGTGCGAGGTAAATAAAGGATGACGTCAGGCAGAATCCACTTTTGTATAGGTTTAAGTGTATTGCGAAAACACTAAATCTGAAGGATTGTCATTTTCTGTAGGACGCTTAATCAGGTTGCATAAGCATAATCAGCCTCTATACCGTTCCTACTGCTGGGAAACAGGCCTCCTCTCTGTGAGAGGAGGCCGTAATCCACCACGCGGGTCCATTGCGCGTTGGTTGATGCCAAATGTCTTCGAATTTTTGGACAGTTCAGGTTGACTGGTAGAAAATTCCCCCGGCATTAAGACCGCCTTTGTATAGAATTTGTTTACTTGTGTAAATAACAACAACAACAACACATACAACATACTTAAAGGAAAAAAAAAAGATAACCAGAGAGCAAACTGCAATCATTAAGTCAGCGTATGATTTCTGAGTCCGTCATTTAATAATTCATACGTAATTTCTACGCCTTAAATCATAATTATGCTGAATTCATGGGTAACATTTTGCGCATTGGTTAATTTTGTTTTTGTATATAAGGACTCTTAGGATGTTTTATTCTATTCGTGCGTGGATGGCGTAAACGGACATAAATATAGGTGCTGAACCATAATAAAAATATCACAAAATCTAAAATGCATAGCTTCGAGCGATACCAACACTGATACTGTTTGCAGTCACGAACCATACGCTGTGGACTTAAATGCAATGGCAATTTTCAGGTTACTGACTTGTATGACTCCCATGTCTCCTGAAATACAGGTACTCTAACCTAGCTCTGGAGTCAGTGCTTCATTTTTTTTTTGTAACCTAGTTTTATGCCAATAAAGACTTTATTTTTATTTCATTTTCTTACAAATTAAATATTTGTTTTAAAAAAATAATCTAAAAAATAGTAGCTCTTCGGTATCGAAAACAGAATCCAAGCTACCAGTCAGGGCCCTAGAGAAAGTAACCTCCTAACAATATGAGCCGTTTCCAGAAGTACCGCTTTCCTTATTAGGTACCTACTATTAATATAACAAAGGTATAACTTTCAAAAGTACGTACCTTGACATTTCCATGTAGGTACGTACAGGTTTAATGAGAAAACTCTTGCATTGATTAATTACCCACTTAACTAATAATCCCAAGACCTACGTCCGGTGGAAGACTTCAATAAGCCCTGTCGAGTGGACACGTAAGCCGGCTGTAATTCCCAATTCACCACAACAGCCACAACGGTGGCGTTTGGCCACTGCCAAACGAATTAGGTCATCGTATTACGAGTATTACGAACAAGTTTTTTGCTCGAATCAGCTTTAATTAGAGCTATTTTTATAGAAACGATCGATGAAACTGATTGATTGGTGTTGACTTGCGAATCGCCAGTCATCAATATGAGCTTGAATAAACTGTTCGGCAATTCGTAGGGTTCTGCTACTAAGGCTCCGTTGTCCGTCTTTCCGTTCGTCCGTCCATCTGTCCGTCTGTATCTTTTGAACCGTAGTATGTTGAAATTATCACAGACTGTGTTAGGTCCTACTATGGCCACTATAACAACAAATAATAAAAATAAAATAAAGTTGTGGATTACAGCCCACTCCCTCTCACAGAGAGGAGGCCTGTGTCCCAGCAGTGGGAACGTTATATGTATAAGCTCAAGCTATGATTATGTTATGAAAAAAAATGAAGTGTTATACGGTTATTGTACGGTGGTACGGAACCCTTCGTGTGCACGTCCGACTCGCGCTTGGCTACGTTTTACGAGTATTTATTTATTTGCTCTATTTATCAAGAGTGAATGTTTTGCGAATATTTTCGGAATAACTTGTCATGGACGGAGAACTTTCTGTGCCAGCCGAAGTTTGGAGTGGTTTTTCTTTTAAAAGAGGGCATTGACCTAGTTTTATTAATAGGCTGTGTTGTTTCATCGTGTTATGTACTATGACAGCATATTACGGGCTGGTTAGAAGCCTACTTTGAAGTAATCTAGGCCATTACCTAAGCAAATGATCTGACCAATTTCAAATGATCTGACTAATTTCCGTAGCACTTTGTGCTACGAGTACCTATATTAGTTCGATAAAGAAGATTTTTTCACTTTGTAATACGAATTCAGGGTCAACAGTAATCCATACTATACTATGTACGTCAAATACGAGCATTTACGTGGAGTTGCGGACACCAGCCCGTATTATCTATTACCTATTACTCTATAAACGTGGAATTTCAGGAATGTTTGAATGAATTGTGTAAAAATTGAGTAAAAACGTTACAGGAATGTTTTTACTCAATTCACGAGTTTTTTTGTAAAATGTCCCTGTTATTTTTTTTTTCTCTTGATCTGGCATCTAAATACAGGCCATAAGTAATTATTTAAGATAACTGATAATATGTTAAATGTATTGATTTATTTAATAATATGGTAAAAATGGAAGTGTGTAGTATATAGGTATAATATAGTAATTGAAATAATATTTAAATTTTAAAATTTACGTAAGAACTTCATTTAATTGTAAATTGATTTTGCATACCGTTAAAACGGTTAGACATGTACTCGTAGCACTATAATAAATTGAAAATAACGCTGTATGTATGTTAACATTTCACGCCTAAACAACAGGGGGTCTACTCCGAAGTGGCATCGGCCGAATGATCGGCCGTTTCCTGGGGGTCTACTATGAAGTGCAAACTGCGAATGATCGGATCGGTCCGACACGTGGCTGAACGGAATATTATTGAAAAAATGCGAAAAAAGTTCGGATCGGCTCAGTTGGGTCGGGACCATAGTGAATATTCGAAAGAGTGTAGGAGTGTAGGATCGGGTCCGACCGAACCAAATAGTAACTTCGGTTCGGCCATGTGTCTGTCCGATCCGATCATTCGCACTTTGCACTTCGTAGTAGATAGACCCCCTAAACAGATTTCGATAAAATTTGGCAAGGAGATAGATGGCATCCTGTAGAAGGACATAGGCTACTCATTGTCCCGGTAACACGTTCCTGTGGGATAATTTCCGATATACACGCAGGTGAAACTGCGGGCAGAAGCTAGTTGGTTATATAAAAACAAAATTCTCATCGTGTTTCATGTATGATGAAACACAAAAAAGACAGAAGAATTGCGACTAATAATAATTTACACATTTCTTTTCGCTCGAACAAGACGCATTTTTCCCTCAAGTTCATTTTACACCCAGTAGGTACCTACCTATCTCGTTACACAAGGGAGAAAGTCAAGACATCTGAGGAGACAGAAAGTAGTAGGTTGGTAAAAATTTAAATATTTTATTAGTTGAGTGCTTTAGTATGTATGAAACAACGAAGAGTGAGGCGAGGCAATCTGGCCGCCACTGAATGGCTTCAGGGTTCAATATACTTACACATATATACACGTATATACATTCTCCCTGACCTCACTAGCAGGGGGTTAATGTAAAAACTAGCGTAGATGTATAATAAAAGCGCTTACAGAAAGGTTTTGTGGTGTATTTAATAGTTTGCAGACAAGACAGGAAAATACTTTATACTAAACTGACAATAAATAGCTGCAGGACTTTTCAATTCCTAACTAGCCTATTTTCGGAGGTTAATTTCGAGGCAAATAATATATGATGTTAAATAGACTACCCAAACAAACGATGGATGGACTGTGTGAATGGTGATATGGTTAGAAAGGGGGCGACTACAGAAGACGACTAATAGAGAAATATGGAAGAAAAATACGTGTTGCGCCGACCCTAAATAAATTGGGATAAGCGTAGGATGATGTTAAATATCCTAACCTTCCTCAAGAATTGGGCTATCAGAAAGAGAAGTGTTTTTCAAATCCGACTGGTAGTTCCAGAGGTTAGCGCGTTCAAATAAATATACTCATTATCTGCCTAGCCTCTTCCCAACTATGTCGGGGTCGGCTTCCAGTCTAACCGGATGCAGCTGAATACCAGTATTTTACACGGAGCGACTGCCTATCTGACGTCCACAACCCAGTTACTGGGTAATACGAAGCCCCTTGGTAAGACTGGTTGTCAGTATTTCGGGCTTCTGACGACCGGTAACGACTGTCAAAGATCCACGAATGACAGCCGGGACCAACGGCTCAACGTGCTTTCCGAGGCACGGAGGGGTCTTGATATGTAAAGATGTCACCCATCCACGGAACAACCTCGGCAAGTGTAGCTTAACCTGTTCGATTGACCCGTGCGGCTGTTATTACTTAGCCACAAGCTAATAGAGAAATATGGAAGAAAAAAACATGTTGCGCCGACCCCAAATAAATTGGGATAAGGGGGAGACTGATGATGTTAAATAGCCTTAACCTTCCTCAAGAATTGAGAAGAGTTTTTCTACTCCGACTGGTAGTTCCAGAGGTTAGCGCGTTAAAATAAACATACTTTTCAACTTTATTATTTATTCGTTTTATTTTCGTTCTGTAGTTTCTGCCTATACCCCACGGGATGAAGGCGTAACTGTATGTATGTATGTTATGTGTAAGTTTACAATTGTTTATTTATTAAGTATCTACACTATCAGTCTGAACGGTGAAGGAAAACATCGTGAGGATACCGGAGGATGTTCTAGAACCAAAAATTCGAAGAAATGTGACATCTATCAACCCGCACTGGGCCCGCGTGGTAGATTATGGCCCACTCCCTCTCACCGATAGGAGGCCTGTGTCCCAGCAGGAACATTATAGGCTGAATATGTATTATCAGTCTGTAGAAATTCACTGGCAAACGTGAACCCTCTTTATCACTAGAATTCTGCAAGCAGTCAGTCAAACATGAGTTATCCTCATAAAATTCCTGCCGATAACTTAACAAAAGAACAATTTAGAAGACTGCAGGAGGCATGAACGAATTCGCTTCCGGAAAATTCACAATCAAGGGTCATTGAATTTAATTACTTTTTCTATTAATAAAGCGTCGTTCATCCTCCCGGTATAAATATTTGATTCCATTTCGGTCCCTCTTTGTTCTAAAATTACATAAAATTCTGTGACAAACCGTAGCGGCTCAAATAGAAGGTATATATGCTTAATTAAAAGCTGTGATAATCTGGACCCTTACAAACCTTTTTTAATTAAAAGACTGTAAATCCAAATTTTTCTGTTGACTTTGGACGTTATAGATTTTAGATAGCAAAATAATGGTGCCTATAGCCAGGATGGTGTTTATTAAGTTGTAGGTAAATGAGAGATTTTTCCTGAAAATTTAGTACTAACTAAGGCTTTAGCAGTTACCAATTCTCAGAATAAGTATGTGAAACTGTAATAAGTAATCGTAATACTTACATTAATGAATCCTAAGTAGTTTAGTCATTTTCTATCTATATTAATAATAAAGCTGAAGAGTGTGTTTGTTTTGTTGTTTAAATGCGCTAATCTCTGGAACTACCCGACTGATTTGAAAAAAATCTTTTTACATTCGATAACCCTATTTTTGAGGAAGGCAATAGGCTAACATCACGTAACATCATGCTAGGACCCTTAGGAGCAGAAAGAATACTGACGAAATCGAAGTAATAGCGGGGGCAGGCGATGCGCTGCGACGGGGTGGGTCGGGGAACAAGAAATTTCATGCGGACGAAGTCGCGGGCTAGAAATTTGATAAAGCTAATTTACTAAGCCTAACATGATCATGTTCTGCCACAATCACAACCATACTACCAATCTTTTTTACCAACACATTACAAGAACCTCGCGAAAACCTTGAAACATATTAATTCACCATCTGCACCCGGACGCAATATCGTCGATCAAGGACGAAGATTCGCCAATGATTTCCGCGATAGGTGAGACGATCAACTATCGAAGCTGTAATGGCGCAGGACCTTTATCAAACGGCTCTCGTTAGGCTACCTGTCTTGTTATGCGTCCTTTGAAAGGCTACGCATTATGTGGAGGTTTCGCGTTCCAAAGCCATTGTGGCTGTAGGTACCGCACCTAATGGTGGTGGATCTTTTTCTGTGTATTTTGGGCCTTGGATGAATTTTGAGTGGGGTTATATTGTAGGTGCGTATGAGAAGCATATATTATGATAGGATAGTATAGAGTAAATAGAGAGTTGGTACTTACAGGGCGAGCGAGAATCAGACCAAATGATTTTTGCTGTATAAAATGAAGTCGAACCACAATAAAGTATGAAAGTGTAGATCAATTATTGAGTCACGAACTCGATCTTGAGCAAATATGGACCAATCCCTCATAAAGTCACCAAGTTCGTCCCACCATCTACGCCTGGGTCTTCCGCGATGCTGTTAGACGTTTTCAAGCCCATGCTGTGGTGGTCTTAGCCCACAATGCATTCGACATGCGGACGTTTGCCGGTCCGGCTCAGTCCCATTTGAGTTTAGGTGACGTCTGCAACTTGTATCTTACAATTAGTATCGTGTTTCGTAGCCGGTCGGTACGTCGAACTCCAAGGATACTAAGCTCCATCGCTCGCTGGCAAACATTAACCTTGGTCCTCTGCTGAACTGTCAGAGACCAGGTTTAAGCGGAAGTAAGGATATATACACTACAACATACCTAGAATTTTCTCAAAGGCCTTTAAGTCCTACATACAAGAAACTCATCGTTACATGCACAAGTCACTAATGGATCCGGGACGGATATAAAACAAAGTTCAATCAAGGAACCCCTTTTTTTGCTCTGAGAAGCGAGCTCGGTTAATAGTGCAGTATTATATACTGGCTCGAATAGAAACACTGGTACATTAGACAAAAAGATACATTATCTACCTACTTATGCTCGTTTCCTATTTCCGTAAACGAGTTCTTTTACTATCAATGGTAAAGAAAGGCATTTTCAGGCAATATACATGTACTATCGCCAAAATCTATATCTGACTACCGTAAGGACTATTCCTGCTTGCAGCGCTTATTATTAGTCGACCTAAAAAGGATCCTCTTTTGTTTTACTTACGAACGCAGCTGCGGTCATCATGTGCACGGGATTTTGTTTTTAAAATGATCAAATATAGGTTTTGGCGATAGTACACTTATAGTAAAGCTGAAGAGTTTTTTTTTTTGCGTGAACGCGCTAATCTCTGGAACCACCGGGTCGGATTTGAAAAAAATCTTTTTGTATTTGATAGACCAATTCTTGAGAAAGACCATAGGCTATTTAGACATCACGCTTGGACCCATTAGGGGCCCAGCAAAAAGAAAAAAGTTAGAAAGAACGCTAACTGATAACGAAGTAATAAAGCTCGGGCAGGCGATGCGATGCATCGGGGAACAAGAAATTTCACGCGGACGAAGTCACGGTTAGAAGCTAGTCTCATATACAAATGCTATGAATTGTGCCATATAACAACGGGCATGCACCTAATAAATCAAATGCGCAAGAGTTCATAACAATGAACGCTGAATAGAACAGAGACATCAAGTTAGAATTAATAAAAAGGGCACATAAGTAAATAATATATTATTCGTTTGCTCTTCAAAAGAAACTTTGTAAAAAGATGACAAACTACGTGACCCTACGAAATTCAGTAAATATACGAAATAATAAGGAGGTAGGCAATGTTGGTTGGTATTGTTTTTTTGGAGTACACAATTAATGATAACGAGTTTACTACAAACAATGTAACCATAGCTTTATGTTGTATAACTTTTTAGTATTATAATTACACTAATAAGGACTTACCAGTAGGTTTGAGTATGCAGAAAGCTGGATAACACTGAATAAGATAGCAGAAATATAAGACAGTGGAGAATTCGATCAATGGACCAATACAGTCATTGAATAAAATACAAGAAAGGATATCTGTGAGCACACATTCACATTCACCAAAGAATGGCCAGCACTCGAAAATTTAAAAAATGAAAAGTAATTTACATAATTCAAATATGCTGAGAATTAGCACTGTTTGAGCGTCAAAATTACATAAGAGAGTCCCCAAAAGGCCCGTCCTTTACCCTCTTTCAGTGCTATAGCTGGGAAGAAGAAGTGGCGCAACAAAGCTCTCCAGCGAATCAAAGTTCAGTCCAGTTTCAGCGGGATTGTCCGAAAGGGTTACCGCTACCCCGGAACATAAAGGGCAAAGGAAGGAACATGGGTGGGTTTTAGTCAGTATGAGTCTGACACTCCCTTCCGCTCCACCCAGAGCGGGAGGGGTCATTTGATGATTTCCCATAAGAAAAGAAAAAAAAAAGTTCAGTCCTGTTCATATTAGTAAGTCACTACAAAAACGAAAAGACAAAATAAATAGTGTTTGCAAATAATTTTCCCAACGCTATGACTATAAGTTTAATATGCATGTGTTTGCAGCAGTTGATTCTGATAGGCCATGATTAATTGATTGAAGTCGTGCAAACAGCACTCGACAGCGACACTCACTCATCTATCATTTACAAACACTATTATAGCGCCTCATTTCTACAAATCGACTCGAAATTGAATATTAGAGCTGTACTGAGTTAAATTTTCATTTTTAATCCCAGACTTTGCTGAAACTAATCTATTTTCACCTGTACCCAGGCTACGCTGCATATCATTTTTAAAGTGTCTAACATTTTCAGTTTTATTTCCGGATTTTGTAGACCACACTAACCCCACACTGACAGTAGCAATGGCTTTAATTTTGACAGTTCAACAATATTCATTGCGTTATTTACATTGTTGAGCAGAATTTGTTTTCATTATATAAAGCATTGGATTAGCAATATCCTTCAAAATGATTCAGATTGAGATTGATAGTGTATTACGCAATTAGGGTGCTGATTGGTCGAGGAGCCTACGCAACTGCTGGCTTTGGGGTTGGGTTCCGAAGTCGGGCCAAGTGCTATTTGGTTTTTCGTTTAGAAAATATCTCATTTGCTGCCCGGAGTTTTAATTTGTACCCGGTTGAGCGCACTGGCCTACCCTCCTCCATATATGTGACTTGGTGAAATGTGAGTTCAACACCTCTGCTCAACCCTTCAGGGAAAACAGGCGAGATGTTACGTTATTTTACAGAAACCAGTTTCGCGTCATCATCACCTGTACCTTACTGCATACCGTCGGGGTTTCACCCGTTTCACTGCAGTCTCCCTATGAATATTCAATGCGGCGAACATTTTACAAAACACCCCAGAGGCGGATCACAATAGTTTGACATGAATATAAACGATGTTTCTCAGAGTTTGGTGTACCGGTACTACTAATAAAGATGTTGGAAACTGTTAACTATCTTGTAAGTTTGGGTACGTGTACCGAAAATGTTCGGAGTTTGAGAGCTACAAGGAGGTCGTATGTTTTGTTACGAAATTAGTGGTGTGAAGATAAAAGGCGTACCTACCTTTTTCTGCGGGGTAGTAACAATGGCAGGTTTAGAAGGTATGTAATGAGAAAAGATAATAGTTGCTCAGTAAAAACAGTCCTTCCTCTTCCCTGTCCTACGAAACGCCTGGGAAGAGGAAGACTACCCGCTACATGGTGGTGCAGTATCGAGAGGGAGATGAAAGCGCAGAACCTAAAGCTGCTATGAAAACCCAGGACAGATCGTCCTGGCGCCGCTGTACAAGAAGACCCGAACCCAAATAGAACTGAGATAGGAGAAGAAGAACAAGACTATCTTTAGCAATGGCTTTATTTTGACAGTTCAACAACATTCATTGCGTTACTTGCGTACTAACATTTATTCGAACATAAATGAAGCAATGGATTAGCAATATTCTTCAAAATGATTCGGATTGAAATTGATGGTGTGACGACGATGATGATTAACGATGGTGTGTTATTAGTTTTTAACAGACACTTATGTAGAGTGATATGTTCAGTTTCTTCTCATATTTTAACTTAAATAAAATGTGAAATTATCTCAATATTCAGTTTTCAGAACCCAAATAAAAACAATAGAACTCAAACAGAAATCGTATTTAGAGTCAAAATACGTTAAAGAGGTGTTTGAAACGAAATAAATGTTCAACAACACGCGTCAATACGCACGTTAACCCGCTTTTTATTACAAAAAATGTTTATAACATAACTTTCACGTGTTAAGTCGCCCTCGTAATTGATTTATCACTTTCGACAACAATTCCCAGTAAATTGAAACTTCACTACGGTTGAAACTACCTATTTGTCACAAAGACAAACAGACCTTGTCGTTTTATGACATGCAAGTGATTTTCAAACTTACAGGGGCTCGTGCCTAATTAATAACAGCTGCACGGGTCTCGAAGGTTAATCCATTACATATCGAGACTTCTCCGTGATTCGGAAAGCCTGTTAAGCCGTTGGTCCCGGCTGTCATTCGTAGATCTTTGACAGTCGTTATGGGTAATCAAGAGCCCAATTAGTCTGCAAATTAGTCTTACTAAGGAGTATCGAATACCCAGTAACGCGGTTGCGGTATCCAGATAGGCAGTCGCTCCGTGTAAAGTACTGATGTTCGCTGCTTTCTTCTTTTTCTTTTCTTTATAGTTGGGAAAAGGCTAGGCAGATTGATCAAAGTGATATTTAATCTAAAGGTGGTAAAGTTATTACGAGGTTGACTATACGATACGAAGGTACACGTGTCGGGTGCAATCTAAATTTTTATGTTTGAGTTTGCGATCTGCCCGGAATACAAAGTAGTGCTAATCTAAATTCGGAGTTGGAATTGTGGACAGGATACATCTGTGGACGCTGTTTAAAATAGTGCTGGCCATCGATTTTGTCTGCTGGAAGTATTTTTATCTGCAGCGATAAGTCTTATAGATAGCCCGATGTCTGAGGTGTAATACTTTGTGTCTTTGCTTTTGTTAAGGTTAATATTTATTTTCCTTTGTATTGTCTGCCTGGAAAGCTAGATATAACCATTTATTACGTAACGAACAGTACCTACATAAAATTAAATTGATAAAAAAAATCGCCCTGTTGTTACAGGACGACCTTGAAATCCTATTGAAATCTTGTTCACAATAACAGAGACCGTAACACGAACGCGTGACGAAAATGTAACTTAAATACGAACGATTCTAAAACTCAAAGTACTTACTCATTCCACACATAATATTAATATTCATATCTATGGGTCATAAATTACTTATTCTGTGGTCATACTAATTTAGTTTGTCGAAAAACACCCCAGAGGTGAGACACAATTTCTTTGCCGGATTGCCGTCATGGGATCTGGAGGCAAAAGTCCTCGTCCACATAATGGGAGTGGCGAGAGAAGGCAAAACGCCGCGCGCCGGAGCGTAACTCCGCTGCCGCGAGAAATCACGGTACAGCGGACAGAGCTCCGGCGGGATCTCATGGCGACATGGAGAGTGCGATTGTCGCAACCCAGTGCTGGGCACGCCACTATTGCGGCGATAAGTCCCCTCTTTGAGGAGTGGCTGGAGAGGCGCCACGGCGCCCTCACCTCCCGCCTGACGCAGGTCCTCACCGGACACGGTTTTTCGGGAGGCTCATGTTCAGGTTAAGGCGGGAGGAAACGCCAGGGTGTCACCACTGTGTGGATCACCCGGAGGACACGGTGGAGCATGCGGTGGAGGTCAGCCCGGCTTGGGCGGAGCACCGCCGCGTCCTCGTGGCGGCGATCCGCGGCGGCGATCTCTCGCGTTCGGCCCTGGTCCAGGCCATGGTACGAAGCGAGAGTGCATGGAAAGCCGTCACCTCCTTCTGCGAAGCAGTAATGCTCGCAAAGGCGGAGGCGTAGCGCGTGAGGGAGAGGCAATCTCTGCGCCCTCACGCCCCTAGTCGCCGCAGGAGACGCCCTGGACGTCGGGAATCAACAACCAAGTCCCGGCCACTGCAGGCGCAGGCTTGCGGGTGGCGAGCAATGGGCAGCTCGCCGCCCGGCAAGGACTAGGCCCGAGTCGACGGCGCGTTGTGTTCCACGCGCGCCTCAAAGAGATGTCAGCACGAAGTGACGGGGTCCGCTAGGGCCGATGCCTGCCAGGGCCGCGGGTTGTTCGAAAGAGATACCGTGGTCCCTGGCATAGGCAACTGAAGGAACTCGGGTGGGTTTTAGTCAGTAAAAGTCTGACACGCCCTCCTGCTCCGCCCAGAGCGGGAACAAAATAAGTGGTGGAAATACGATAAACAACAAGCTAATTAGGTATTAGCTTGTTGTTTATCGTATTTCCTATTTATCGTATAATATCTATTATTATTTTTAATTTTCAACCGAATTCATTTTGAACAGAAAATTATGATAAAAATCCACTCAAAATGCTATAGGATAGTTGTATTTTCGTTTCAAAAATCGCTCGAATTTGCGTGACGTTAACCCACCGCGTTTGAACCTCTGAATGCTTGAACATCTGTAATATTTTAACATCTACGGAGCGTATCATTTTCAGCTTCTCAGATTGTCTCGAGTGACATTGCTTTCCACCGACAATTATTATTCATTAGGCCGTTGTCGCAGCGTCCTTTCATTACAGGCTCGAGTCAACTCGTTATGTCTTATTCATCCCTCGGCTTGTGTATATTTTAATAAAAGACCGCCTCGGGCAGGGAATGTTCTAGGGTGAAATAAATAAGTGAGACATTCAAAATCTTACATTCTCAGAAACAAAACTTTGGTGCAATCTGTTGCTGTGTCATCATGACGACATGTTTACATGAATGTGATGTTAAAGTCAGAAAATGGAAAAGTGTTTTTGGTTTTAGAATCTTTTAAGCTTTTTCGTATTTGATGAAGCATTCAACAATTTCTCCAACGAAAGTACCTAGTTCTTTGTACAGTGATCTATAGTATAATAAACCTACCTAGGTATAATAAAAAACTATCATAAGCATAACATAATCAGCCAATAATGTTCCCACTGCTGGGACACTGGCCTCGTCTCGGTGAGAGGGAGTGGGCTGGAATCTACCACGCGGGCCCAGTTCGGGTTGGTAGATGTCATATGTCTTCGAATTTCTGGTTCACGGACATGCCGGTTTCCTCACGCTCTTGGTTTAAGAAATAGTAACTTCGATTTTTTGTCCGTTTGTCTGTCTGTGTGTATGTTCCAGATTGGTGGCAGATCGGATTTGGTTGAAATTTGGCAAACCGAAAGTTTATAACCAGGATTAACACATAAATTGCTTTTAATCCCGGTTGTACGTTCCCGTGAGATATTTTCCGATATCCACACGAATAAAGCTGCGGGCAAAAGCTAGCTATAAATAACATATAATTTTTGTAGTTCTTTCTAAAACAGTACAATCTTATGTCTACACACTAGGCAAATGTAGGTATAGCTCGGTTACTAACACTAAAGTAATTAAAAGGGAAAAGTAAATTAATTAAGAACTTACATTAAGCTAAAAATAAATGTACGTGTTTTCATGAAACAAATTGGCTTTGACAGAGCCTTAAGTGTATACTGTAATATGTACCTAAGTACATCATTACACTTACTTAGGTTTAAATTTTCTTGAAATAGGATTCGCGACAAATATGACGTTACAGAATTATTATCATTGAAATCATCAATACTACTTTCTAAGACATGATTGTAATCCTATTGAATGACTATTTCATGAAATATCAATACTAACTTTAATATTATAAATGCGAAAGTAACCTTTCTACGCATAATCCACTGAACCAATCATCATAAAATTTTGTATATACGTTTTCAGAGAAATGATGATTTCCCACCCAAAAAAAATTGGAAAAAAACGTAACGTAACGTCACATCTCTCTTAAGTTGCAAGTAAATAATGTTGACCACATTTCAAATTCACGCCCTAATCTTTTTACGTCTAGAGAGATAAAATCGGAACAATATTGCTTTGCATAATTCCCAGTCGGAGAATAGCGGCGTAATCGGAAATATCTGAATTTATGGTCGGATACACGTTGAAGGTAAGCCTGGCCTATCGGAGGAATCGATTGCAAACTTTACTCAACCTGTTCAAGTTTCACGATTTACCGCTTCACGAGATTTATTGTGTTTCAGATTGATTGATGACGGTGGATTTTGGTTGCTGAAAGACAATTGCACCGATAAACAGATTTATTTGAAGTGCACTGAGCATATTTCCATAGTTGCGTATGAGTTGATTCTGCGTAGACGCAATGTTTGCTTAGCGCCTACAATGCGTAGCGTCTACGATTCGTAGCGTCTATGATGCATAGAGTCTACGATACGAAGCGTCTACGATGCGTAGCTTCTAAGATGTGTTGAATCTACGATGCGTAGCTTCTATGATGCGTAGCGTATGGGCAGCACCTACGATGTGTAGCGTTTTCGTAGCGTCTACGCTGCAAGAAAGTATGACGGACCAATACCACCGGCGAAGGTACAAATCACTACTTTATGTGATTGGAATAGGTACATACTTAATAAATTAAGGACTTGAATTCCCCGTAAGTGATTGCTGTATTAAATATCTGTAAATCGGTCATTCTCTATCGGAAACCCACGATACTCACCTAACCGAAACCCACGTTATCTCGGAGCCCCACTCGAAAACGGATAATTGAAATGAATTCGAATGTCATACATGACAGCCGTCCTCAAGGGAAGAGCGATAAAATAGATTAAGGGCCGACCAACTACGCCAAATATTTACGCCACTCACTAGGGATGGGAACAGTGTCGGCATTCCACGCATTCTCAAGATAATCTGTGCAATGATAATATTATTACGTCGGATTTGGCGAGGCTTGATTACCGTAACGTGTGGGGCCGTCTTTACTTGTGAATTCGTTATGAGGATGAGTGGGCTCGTACAAACGTTTATGTACTCTTGCTACGAATCCTCGTTTGTGTTCTATGTTTAAGAATGTATTTCTTCATTCCTAATATTATCTTTTACCCCCGTTAGAACTGCTCGGGGCGAGTTTTGAAAAATCTTTTCTTAGTGCACTTTTGCATGTGTTTATTAATTCTCCATTAGTGGAAAAAGACTATTATATCTATACTAATAATAAAGCTAAAGAGTTTGTTTGTTAGTTTGAACGGGCTAATCTCTGGAGCCACCAGTAGGATTAAAAAATATATTTTTGCATTTGGTAGCCCAATTCATGAAAAAGGCTGTAGGACTCTTAAGAAAATACGAAAAAAGTCAGAAAGAATGCTAAACGAAAACGTAGTAATCGATGCGACGGGGTGGGTCGGGGAAATAAAAAAAATCACGCAGATGAAGTCGCGGGTAGAAGCTGGTATTACGTAGTATAAGTGTACCAACCCCGGGCAGCCAGACCCACCTTGCTGACTAGTCAATCTACTCTACTATGAGATGGGCTATATTCTCATAACAGTTCGTACCAGTACCAGACTAAAAGAAGAGGACCCTCATTTCTTTCATAATTCATGTTTTCTTAATCTCTATACAATAGACACTTCAGTTAGTTTACTTCCCTTTATGTATCTATAACTAGATTAAACCAACCAATTGATTGCATTCCGGTCGCTCAGTGGCTGCAGTTAGGTGCAGATAAATCACGCTGGTATTTAATTACCTCTCGCAGTGAGCTTGAAACTATTCAATCTGTCTAGATTAATGTTATCTGGAGCACAACTTTGTTTTATACTTTATTATTGTAATTGATATTATTAATACTGCAATCTTTCGTATGTAATATTTGTATCTATCTAACGGTTGTCATAGTGTGCGCATGTGATGCAGAGAATGACGGAATTGTGGGGATAATTTTGAGTATGAATGTAAGATGGATATAAGAATTAAGGAAAGTCAAAGAAAAAATAAACTTTATTTCTCTCTCCACAAAGGTTTGCTCAGGACTAAACAATAAGTACAAGATAAAAGCTCCTTTGCGAGAGACTGGAGGGAAACCGTGTTAGGGAAACCCTGTACTATGATCTCCAGGCTCCCACCAGTGTTTAAGTGCTGTATTTTATTTTAAATAATGGATGGATTATGCCCCAAGATACATACTGTCTATTATAGGGCTCACTAGCAAATAATATATTGTAACCTAGCTGTAGGTAGTATTTTAAACTACTCATGTCGCCTCAACTTGTTGTTGACCTGTGAACCAGCTGCTTAATATAATATTATCTGGACAATAAATATTTTCTATTTCTATTTTCTATGTATTTATTGTATTATGAATGTGTTAGTTTTGTAATTTTAATGATTTCAAATAAAGTGTGTCTTTTTCCTGAATAAAATTGAATTGAATTGTGAAAGGAACAAGTACATACCCCAAATAAATTGGTAGTTAGGTTGAAGGGAATTAGAATGATAATGACTGAAATTGGATGAATCATATTTTGTAGGGCGTTTTAATCGTGTTCTGTACTTTTTAATATTCTTTAGTAATTTTCCTAAACGGTTAAAACCACCGCCAGCCGTTTAGGCATAATTTATTCACTTAAATTGTGACATGGATCATTTCGAGTTTTACCGGAAATCTGGATCGTCAAAGTTTTACTGACACCCGGTGTACCTTTCAAAAGTTGTAACTTATTTATGTCTTAACAAAGTTACCTTTCTTGTTCAGACAAGAAAGGTAACTTTTTTTGTATGAAATTTAGCAAAAGTTTGTCCAAATGATCAGTCATTTGGACAACCTTTTGCTAAATTTCATCGCCTTTATTATTTTAGTGAATGATTTTAAAACGGGAGCAGGACACGAGTGGAACTCTCCTTATAATATTACATAATACATATATAAGCAGAAACTATTTAAATTAATATTGCAAATACCTACATACGTTGGAACTGACTGGAAGACGAAATGTCAGTCGTCCGCCGGCGAGAGAGGGCAGATGACATTGTTGCAGGCAAAACGTGGATGAGCCTGGCACAGAGGCGTAGGGGATTGGCACACGAAAAAGGGCATATGCTCAGCAGTAAAGCAGCAGTAGCAGTGTGTAAAGTCGGGCTGTGGATGATGGTGAATACGGTACCTGAATACAACTAGATACATAGTAAGAAGAAACTTTTTTTTTTAGTAAGATGAAGATTATTTTGAAGAAGAAGAAGAAGAAGTACATTATTTTGATGGTTTTAAAACCAAACATAGCCACCATCAGTCTCCTCTACTCTCTCATAAAATAATAATAATTTACTTTAAATCTTCCATGCACTAAATAAATCTGTTGAATTATTGACATAATACAACCTCTTCAATAATTAAAGAGTAGTGATGCGCCGAGTACTCGTTTATTACTCGGAACTCGACATACTCGGCCATTTTGGTAGTACTCGTTATTGGCCGAATAACTCGGTTTGATTGCCGAGTTACTCGAGAAGAACTCCTAAACTTATAACCTAACCTCTTTACAATATTAATGTACATTAGTCATTGTCAGAAAGATCATGTGAAAAAACTGAACATATTTAATTAAATAACCAATCTGTCGGGGTAATAAATGTTCCCTTAAATATTGCTAACTGTATAGCGATGACACTTTTCGGATCTCCATGCTGTTGCGGCGCTGTAGATGATAATTTATCGTAGCAATGCCAGAAACTTGCATGGCATTCTTCTGCAATATTTGAAGCGTTTCGAACGTTCCAATACCTGCTTCAACTAAACCGAGTTACTCGGCAGAGTACTCGGATCGGTAAACGTAATATCGAGCAATACTTGCTCGGTTACTCGGTAAAATATGTACTCAGCGCATCTCTACTAAAGAATGTCTTAGCTTTGTCTGTCAGTACCAGTTAAGATCAAAGCAAGTAGCTATCCAGCCGTCGGTACGGTAATGACAAATACAATTACTTTGTGCATTGTTAAGTAACTTCATTCAGATATCTGCAGGGAATTCCGGATGACAGTCTGATATTTGCATACGTCCATGCAGATATCAGACTGTCATCCTGAATTCCCTGTACTTTATTTTATTTTATGGATTTACTCTCGGTCGTAACTCTCTGGAGTGGATTTCGATGTTATTTTGGCAGATTCATGAATTTTGTATCGGTTTTAACACATTTATTGTAGGTGCCGCCTATCTATGTACAGACGCCAGCAGGTCAAGCTACCCGAAACTGTCAAATTTTCCCAATCAACCTTAATGCTTTAGCGATAAAGTTGAAAATCTATTAAAGTAATTTGACAGATTGTAGTAACTTGATGTGCTGGCGTCCGTACCTATACTAATAATAAAGTAGAAAAGTTTGTTTGAAAGCGCTAAACTCTAAAACTGCCTGTTGGAATTGAAAATTGCTACTTGCATTTGATAGCCCAATTCTTGAGGAAGGTTATTAAAGGCTATAATTTATTAACATCACGCTACGACGTTTAGTAGCCGAGCAAAAAGTCAGGAAGGACGCTAAGCGAAAACGAAGTAACAGCGCGGACGGGCGCGGGCGGGCGGGCGATGCCAAGCGCTGGGTCGGGA
The DNA here is from genome assembly GCA_911387795.2 of Apamea monoglypha. NCBI lineage: Eukaryota > Metazoa > Arthropoda > Insecta > Lepidoptera > Noctuidae > Apamea > Apamea monoglypha. The sequence goes on from OU426917.1 coordinate 14,990,094, forward strand.
GAACAGGGGATTTCCCGGACGAAGTAGAATACCTATACTTGAATTTATTTACACCGTAAATGCTGTGGTTTTGTTTGGCGCAACTGTGGATTTTCTTTATCAAACACTCATTAAGGAGGTTGCATTTTCAGCGGGATTGTCCGAAAGGGTTACCGCTACCCCGGAACATAAAGGGCGAAGGAAGGAACATTGGTGGCTTTTAGTCAGTAAGAGTCTGACACTCCCTTCCGCTCCACCCAGAGCGGGAGGGGTCATTTGATGATTTCCCATCAGAAAAAAAGGGGGTTTCTTTTGAAGAGCCTCCTGCCGATCGATTCTATACAAATGTCACCGTGAAAAGTTAGGTGAAGTGAGTTTGGAGTGAGCTGTCATTCCAACTAATACTAAGGAGTATTAGTTGCAATGACAACTCACTCCACGCTCACTTCACTTAAGTTTTCACGGTGAGATGGTTACAGAATCGCACTGCAAAAATGTTTTCCACTACCAACCTTGTCAACTAACTTTTCTTTATACTACGGTGAGTATCGTATACTTGAGTTATAAGTGTGATGGAAAACAAAGAATTTGATAATCAAAACCGAAAAAGACACCAAAAACAATACCCAAAAAGAGTAGGTAGAGAAACTTCGACTTTGATACGTTACAACAATGACGTATTTAATTTATACGTGGGTAGGAGCTTGTTTTAACTATATTTTATTGCTATTTTTTTATCCCATAGTGGAATTTATATTAATTTATAATATATATTTATAGTATTCAACAGTCCGTGGCATCACAGCGGGCCCTATCAGAATACCAGCGCTGTGGTATTTATTTTTTAAATATAGCAGCATTATGCTGAGATAGGAGCCTTTTTGGCCTCGCACAGCATCCTAATTGCGTAACACACTATAAATCTCAATCTGAATCATTTTGAAGGATATTGCTAATCCACTGCCTCATATGTTCGAAAAAAATTTCTGCTCAACAACGTAAATAACGCAATGAATGTTGTTGAACTGTCAAAATTAAAGCCGTTCCTACTGTTAGTGTGTTACGCAATAAACCCGCAGGTCTTTTTTTGTGGTTTATTTATTTGTTTTTAATGTAACCTTTTATTTTTAAATGCTCCTTTTTATTATTTGCATGTCCTGTGCGTGTCGCAAATAAAATATTTTTATTTCTATAACAATATTTGTCATGACAGTGACGTGTTGCGATCTTCACGGAGTTATGGTATGAAAGAAACCCTAATTGTATTTATTTGTTCACGCGACGATGACATTAGGGGGACAAAGCGTGCCGCCCCGCGGACATTTTGTTATGAAATTACGTGATACATATATTGCGTTTAGGAAGGCCTTTACTAAGAGTTTCATTCATCACACAGACTGAAATGATGGGAGTTTGCCAACTATTTGTTAGTGTACATCTAAGTATACAAATAAAACAGTTCCGTGACTGATAAACAATGCATTTCATAAAACACAACAAGTAGATATAAACCATAGATATATTTACATTTCTATGGTATAAACATAACATTTGTGATTTTGTCCGTTGATATGGAAAAATGTAAACCAAAAGGATTTTTTGAAACCGACCCTGAGCGAGTATTTTAAGGCTGTAACTACAACATATTATGATATGTTAGTACCTAGAGTACTTGTAGCGCTATTCTGTAAACAAACTTACCGTGAAATTAAATTTAATAAAATGAAATTTAATAAAAATATCATATAAAAACAAATCATAAAAGCAAGTAACAAAGTGATTATGTAAGTAACTCAGAAAATGCAATGTCACTCCGAGGACATAATTCTGTAATGAGCGCTGAAAGGGTTCCCTTTGCGAGGACAAATAAATTGTTTATCAAAGGTAACATTTTAGTACATTCCTCTTCATCTCTTTACCTTCTTAATTATTACCGACTGCTTGAATTTCAGTTTCAGGAATGGTTAAAGTGATTGTTTGTTTTATCAAAGAGATAGAATACGTTATAAAGTAGATACATAACATAACATGATCACTGTAATCCCGGAAGGATAAGCCATTTTTCTATCTTCGTAGTCGTTTTTATAATACAATTAGGTCAGGAGGATGGAACAGTAGATTGTAGAAGTATTAAGTAGGTATTTTAACTCAAAACCTCCCATCCCCATAGGGTTAGGCAAAGTTGTATCTATAGTAAAGAAAGAAAGAAAGAAAGAAAGAAAAATATTTTATTCTGCACAAACAAAACGCACAATTATAAATAATTAAAAAAAAAAAACAATAAACTTAAAAAAAAAACGAAAAAGAGATAAAATACACATAGTCAAAAGACTCGTACTCATGCATAAATACATAGTACACCGACATTTCGCCAGTTATGTTTAAGTCCCATGTAATAGGGGGTGAGCCTATTACCATCAACCGGGCACAAGTCCAGACTCCGGGCAGCTCCTGACAAATTCCTAATGGTAAATAACACTTTGCCCCACCGGCGGGGTAATTGTGGAGCACACTAAGAGTACGGCTGAATGACTTTAATTTTGACAGTTCAACAACATCCATTGCGTTATTTATGTTGTTGAGCAGACAATTTTTTCGAACATATGAAGCAATGGTTTAGCAATATCCTTCAAAATTATTGAGATTGTGATTGATAGTGTGTTACGTGCTTTCAGACTAGATTATACTCCATTTAAATAAATAGTACAGACGCCAGCACATCAAGCTACCCGAAACTGTCAGATTTTCGCAATCAACCTTGAACCTGATGCTTTAGCGATAAAGTTGAAAATCTATTAAAGAAATTTGACACGTTGTAGTAGCTTGATGTGATGGCGTCTGTACCTAGCCGCAATAATTAAGTCTTCAACATAAGAGAGAACACGCCTTCGCTTGCTGTTTGTTTCCCAGCTTCATATTCTCTAGCACCCTCTCTGTTCTTGCTGTATATTTGAATTAATAAATACAAAGTAAACTACACGTTATCCTACTAAAACATAATGCTCTAATTAGATTGAAACAATGACTAGCTTCATTGTTTTTGTACTTGAATATTTATATGAACATTGTGTTTTTGTTTACATTTCATTTTTAATTAGAAACAGTAATTACGTTATGCCTACTTAAGCTAATGGCTACCTCACACAAAACATAAAGCAAACTTGTCCCTATTTACAAGATTTTTTTCAACTTCAGTAGGACCTACACACAGTTGCACTATAGTCTGTTTCAAAATTATCTGATGAAAGTGTAAACAATCCTGATCAGGTTAAATTCTTATGAAACCACTTACTACAAGAAATAAGTATCTAACACATTCTGTATTTCAAAGGTTTCAACTTTCTATTAGTACAACCTGTGTGAGTCTTTCCTCAAAAGACCATCTCAGACTTCGATCTACATGGTCTTCACATGATCTGACCAAGATTATGCTGTAATCTCCGAGTTTGTTTCGGCCTTTCTTCTCAGAGTAGTCAGATAGGATACGCCGACCTCATCTAGTTTTTAAAATATCATTGACGTGCAAAAGTGTTTGGGCAAACCTACTTAGAAAAAATAAATCATTTATCATTTACACACTTCGTAATTCGTACATATTTCTGTACTGTACAAGTAATTACTTGTATAAACAATTAATATTTCGAGTACTATTAGTATGGAAGTGTAACATTGAATGTTGACAATGTGACAAGTGAATCAATTAGACTTAATGACAGATTACGTCATGGTGTGTGCAGACTAATCTCCGGAGTTACTGAGCCAACGTCTTTAAGAATATTTCCCAGTAATGTCTGAATCTAAAAATGTTTTATTAATGCTGTCGTAATCTGAATCATAGTTATAGTGACTGAGTTTTGTTTTTAACCGACTTCAAAAAAGGAGGAAGTTCTCGATTTTCATGTTTCTATAGTTTTTTTATGTATGTTCGGGCATAACGCCGTCATATATAGACGGATTTTTGTATGTGTGTTTGGTGGAGGATAGCTCTGAAACTACTGGAGAGTTGTTTTTTTTTAGTTTTAGGTAGGTGATAAGATCTGATAAACATAACCATTTATTGCTTCAAATAAAGTTTTTGTTAATCAGAAATAACCCGCACCTAATTATTCATTATTTCATAAACATTAAAATGATTACATGCAACTAACTATTTACACTTGGTACTTAATTAAATGACTAGTGAAACAAACAAATAATTGCAAAAAATCCTTTTGTTCTTTTGTCACTTAGGCGACGAAGTACTCGTCCGGATCACTGTCATTCGGGAACATGCACAGAAGACTGGCAATATTGCCACGTTGATTTATTTACAATATCTACCTATAAGTTGTAATAACTCAAGTACTTACCTAAAATTGCATTTAAAGATTTTCATGAGATTTTTATTCAAGAATTAAATAGAGTGCACTAGGTTCAGTTAGCCTTTACCAAATCCGTGGCATTCACCCCGGACCCAGTTCACCGGAAGCAGTTAATGTTCGGTGGTGAGCTCAAACCGGTTTATCCGGATTATCCGGGCAAAGCAAATTATCCGTTCGAATCGGTGATTAGTCACCGACTACCGTGTGTTACTTACAGGTGTTCGCCTGAAACCGCTGTTCGAATGACGGTGGTTTTATTGCTACTAAATAGGTGTAAGGATTCTCGAAGAACCATGTTTTGGTGGAGATTATTCATTGAGTTAGTCTTTCATTTACTTTGACAGAATATTGTGATGGCCTTATAGCAGTGTTGAGTTTTTAATCGTTTTGTGTACAGTCTCACGTAACTTGGTTAGGTTTTATTTAACGTAGTGGGGGTAGGTTCACGCATGTACACTAAGGGCTGATTTTTCAATCATCTGATAACTTTACAGGAATAATATTGAAATTTTGACAGTTATTTCATACAAAAACTATCAAACGTCAATTTTATTCCTCAGATAAAAGTTATCGGGCGATGGAAAAATCAGCCCTAAGGGATTATTTGTCAATAGTCAGACAAATTTTTTATAGAAAATATGTCAAAACTGTCAGATTTATTCTTTAGATAGAAGTTATCTGACTATTGAAAAAGCAGCCCTAAGTGGAACAAAAAAAAAAAACACTCTTATTGCTTGTCATTATTCTATGGTTATTACCATAAATTATTTTTAAACGTGACTATTTAGAAGGAAGTAAAAAAAGAAGAGGAACGACCAAAGACTCTGGCCAAGGACGTACAAAACTGTAAGCCTCTACACACCCCTTCCTAAAATAAATGAATGAATGAAATGCACCGATCCCAGCATGGTTTGACCAGACTCGATTAATCGAATGAACCCTAAGATTCGCACTAGCCTCTGAAGCCTCATGTTTCATGGTGCTACAGCGACCATTGCATATGAAGGAGCACCCCATGCTGAAAATGGGTTTATCGATGATACGTCCCAATTTGGTTAATCTTAAGTAAATGATTGTTTTTGATGTTATGGTATAATATTGTAAGATAATTAATACAAATGGTTGAAAACCCTCACACCTCATGTAACTATTGTAATAAAACTAGGTCTCGGTGTTGTTTACAAAGTATTTTTTGGCAAGTATGCTAACAAACAGAAAATAGTAGCATTTATTTAACACGAAGGGCAGTTTTCAACGTTTTAAATGACTACTGAGTGACTATTTGAAACACGAAGCGATACAAAAGGAATTACGGAACGGTCGAAATTGCAGTTTTAGAGTCGAGCGTAACCAACTTAATTTTGTAGAGTCGACAGAATTCTCACCTTTGTCACGCCTTAAATTCCTCCCTTTATTTTATTTTTAAATGAAAAACGTGTCTTTGCTACGTTGGAATTCGATTAGCAAACTCGTATTTAGAAGTAATTTGTGGGACCGAACGACTGCTTTGACTACATTGCTGACCTAGACTTTCTATCAGCAACCATCTCTTGAAAATACAATCATAGCTTTTGATCGCCATGCTTTGCAAACGGAATAGTGATGAAATAAAGTATGTTTTTTTTTTAAATAAATTTCCTTCTCAGTGTCAACCCAGAGTCTGGATTTGTGCCCGGATGACGGCAATAGGCTCGCCCCCCACATGGGACTTAAACATACCTGGCGAAAGGTGTGTGTGCTTAGGTACATCCCTGCCTAACCTTTCATAGGGAAACACAGGCGTGAAGTTTTGTTGTGTTAAAATATACTTCTATAATATACTGCCGATTGATTCTGTAAAAATCTCACCGTGAAAACTTAGGTGAAGTGAGCTCAGAGTGAGCTGTCAATAGTGTCAATCCCTAGCATTAGTTGGAATGACAGCTCACTCCACGCTCACTTCACCTAAGTTTTCACGGTGAGATGGTTACAGAATCGCACTGCTGTTGCATCCTCCTGACCTAATTGTATTATAAAAACGGCCATGAAGAAAGAAAAACTGCTACAATACAAAGTTTCTAGTTACATAAGCTTTCATATGTAGTTACAAACGTAGTGAGTAGTTATACCATTTGTATCGATCGGCCAGTACAGTAATATACGCTAGTTAAGTTCTTAAGTAGAGTACAGTGAGTAATAGTCGAAATGAATAATAGAGGCATGAGGCATGAGGTATGGGCGAAATGCCACATTCATGTCCTTGGTTCAATCATGAGTGTGGGTGGGCGAAATTGTGAAATGAACTTGTAAGTAATTTCAATTATTCTAACAGGGTATAATTTTAATTTCATGTGAGAAAATGAATGAAATAAAATAATACTTAGGGCTCGTTATGAAAATAGTAGAAGGTTGTTTGGATTTAGTTATTAGAACAAACAATTTACGAATTATTTTTTTGGGATTTTTTTTCTTTTAGTATTTTTTATAATGATTGAATTCTTCATTACTCGCCCTCGCTTATCCGAGGACATTTAAGACACCGATGAGATAGATTGATACAAACTACATTTTGTTTAAATATCACCTTGCTTGGCATACCTTTTCCATGTTGAGAATTTGACCAGGGCAGTTAGTTTATTTAGTCAAAAACATGGTAAAACTGACACCTAGGTTCATTCCATTTGTCTCCCCTAGTCCTAACACTTTGATCAAAGGTAGATAGGTATATCTAGGGAAGGTAGGTAGGTATACCTATCAAAAAGATACAAAAAACCGACCCAACTTGATCAAACGTTTGTATCGGCCGCATTCAAATCGAATCGATATCGTTGCCGTCGCATGTTTTATTAAAAGCTAGCCTACCGAGCCAGGCAGTAGGAGTGTGACCGACCTCAGGACAGACTATTAATAGGTGCACGTTGATCAATAACCGCATAAACTCTAATATTAACGGTTTACGGTTTTTTATCTAGGTACCTACTGTATTATGAAACGGAAACTAAGTATCGATTGGAGTGGTATTTGCACGAATCACTTCTTTTTCGCAGCTAAACACTAGGAAATGGTGAAGGGGAGGGAGGTAATTTTTGACAATTTTTTTTTTTTTTAATGGAATTAGGTACCAATCGTGGTAGTAGTGTGGGTTTGTAGTGTATGGTGTCGTGGTATCGTGGTAGTGGTGTAGGTGTAGGTACCCTGAAAGTTTAGGAGACGAAGTGATTTTCTTTATTGATAGAGTTGTTTGTGTTCCCAATCAAACCTTAATTAGCTAAACAAGTCCACTTACGATTACATTGTCCATTTCCATATTAATGCAGTAAAAACAGGGAGCTGCTTCTGCCAACAAACAGTCGTACAGTTTGGCCACAGCAGGGTAGGTATTTGTGAACACGATGTTGTTTTTACTGATTAAACTTTTAATCAATTTTTCCTTTTCATTTGAACAACGTGATGCTCCAATTGTGCAATTCTGTTGCAACAAACAACAACTTGATTGACATTTATGAATAGCCTTTGTTGTCCACTCATCTGGGTTGTGGGTTGTTTACCTTTCAAGGCTTTCAATCACCGATGCACTGCTTTTCATACAGTTCTGTACAAGATGCAAACTGTACCATGCAAACTTGATACCGATTAGCCATTTGTTCAAAGGTAGGTAGGTATCATAAATTAGTTACTTCTACACCCTTATTGCGTAACGCACTTTTCATCTCAATCTGAATTATTTTGAAGGATATTGCTAATCCATTGCATCATATGTTCGAAAAATGTGTCTGCTCAACGACGTAAATAACACAATGAATGCTGTTGAACTGTCAAAATGAAAGCCATTGCTACTGTTAGTGTGTAACGCAATTACCCCGCTGTACAGTCAGGGAAAACCTGGGTTGTTGATTAAAATGACGAACTAAGTACGTCAATTTGCCGTGTTATAGTCATTTCATACAACTATCAATCAATGACAGTTGTGATACGGGTAGTTTAAGTTGGTAGTCAATTTGGTAAACAATTATTTCCATGACTTTACCTAAGTGCCTGCTTATATGCATTCAGGCAACGTTTCGCTGTCACATTTTCAACTGTCAAAACGAAAGTGTGTATTTCGATATTTATATAACTGTTACTTTAAGTAACTGTTTGACATTTGTTAAAATTGGCTTTTTCAGTGCACATGGCGGTATTATTAAAATTCATGGCTGTGACACACGACAAGGTTTTTTATTTTTATTGAATTTTTATCAACAAATACGATAACATCTAAAAATGTATACGTATGTTTCAGGTCAGGTCATTTAGGTAACCAAGGTTTCGACTTAGCTCACAGAATAAGCAAGCTGAAGTAGTAATGGGCCGGCCATATTAGCTGTAGAACCGATGACCGTTGGGGTAGATGTGTTCTTGAGTGGAGACCGCGAATAAGCAAACGTAAGGTAGGACGCCCTAAGGCTAGGTGGTGCGACGATCGCCGCAGGATGGCTGGTAGCTGCTGGTTGATAGTTGCCGCAAATCGAATTGATTGGCGTGCAATAGGAGAGGCCTATGTCCAGCAGCGGACTGCTGCAGGCTGATGATGATGATGTAGGTAACTTCATAGTTTCCAATTTTCTTATAGAAAATCCTCACGCCCTTCAATTGGGGAAAGAAAACGGTCTCCTTACGTTTGGTTATAACACAAAGGGACAGAACAATCTCCGGTAGAACACAAATAAATAAATATATTAAATAAAAATAAAATTCATTTATTTCGGGTAACTAGGCCCATAGAAGACAATTTACAAAGCAATGCAACTTTGTAGTCATGTATTTTGCCCACAGAACAAACGTTAATGACTAATCCAGTTCTAACTGGTTTCGTCCGTCGTCGGCCCGATGTCCCGATGTCCCGAACACTATAGATCGCTGCAATGTATTTTTAAACCATAGGTCGTAGGTAGGTAGGAAACTCGTAAATAAATATTATCATACAATAGTTGTGTACTATGGGGAATGGAGTATGTCACACGCAAGGTCGATGATTGTCGTCATATTATGAGACAGTTAGTGACGTGACGACACTAATGAGCTTTAGTGGTTATAGATTTCCCTTTCAAGGAATGGGTTTTAATTGGAAACTAATTGGATAAGAAATGAGTTAAAAGACTGAAAATGTTCCATGAAAAACTTTCCTGGTAACACGAAAAACTTTTTTTTATAACGTAATTAAATAAGTACCTACCTGCAAACCTACCAACATAAGTAAGTACGTAAGTACTACTGATAATCTGTATCATTTTTTTCAAGGATCAATTACTTAGGTATGTCAGCCTATATTGTTCCCACTCTGCTGGGACACAGGCCTTCTTTCTGTAAGAGAGAGTGGGCCGTAACCCACCACTCGAGCCCAGTGCGGGTTGGTAGATTTCACATGTATTCGAATTTTTGGTTCTAGATATGTATTTACCATAGTAATAGGTACTTCATTAATGGAAAGCATATGGGACGAGTTTTATCGACGTTTTCGAACGAAAAACCTTGCCATATAAACTTACTAAACAGTTTAAACTCTGAACTAAGTAACTAGTTGTAAATCGTAACCCAGTGAATTCTTAAACAATCACCGAACTTAGAAATCACTTATTGATTGATTGACCAAATTACTTTAATTCCTGAAACTACTTTCATTCTGTAATCGGTTCCTTGAAAAAGACATTACCTACCCGTATCGAACAAAGTGTTCTTAGAAACAGCAAACTTTTCACAGTTCCGTACAATCGTAGTTGCGAACTAGTTTATCATAGACAAGAGAGCGATTTATTCAAATGTTTAATTTATAAAAAGAAAAATATTCCTATCAATATTTATAGTTAGTCTTAACAAGGGGTATCGTGTAACCCAGTAACTGGGCTATGGAGGCAGATGCTCCATGTAAGATGCTGGTATTCCGCTGCATCTTGTAAGACTGTAAACCGACCCCAACATAGTTGGGATTGGCTAGGTAGATTGATTTGCTCTACTTATGAAGAGTAAATGTTCACACAACTTTTCTTGTGTAGTCACTACTGTACCCAAAGTCATAAAAGAAACAGCATTACCTGTTTAATATTGGTGAGGTATCTAGCACTTGACTAAACATACAACAGTGCAACTAGCATTGAAATCCGCCCAGCAGTTTTTGCGATCAAGCAGTGGTGGCCCGGTGGTAGCGGCCAGGACTACAAGTTGGGCTCGAATTTGAACCCAAGCAGGCAGTTTACTTTTTGTAAATTATTTCATCACCACTGCTTTCAAAACGGTGAAGGAAAACATCGTGAGGAAACCGGCATGTCCTAGAATTTAAAAATCGAAGACATTTGGCCAACCCGCACTGGGCCCGCGTGGTGGATTATCGCCCACTCTATCTCACCGAGAGGAGGCCAGTGGGCAGTGCTAACGTTATAGGCTGATTATGAAGTTTTTGTGCTGCACAAAATAATGACATACATGATATTTAATAACTTCGAGATACTTCAGCTTTAACGACATTCTTAACCCTCTTCATCTTATTACTTACTAACATGACCGCCGTATCTTTACAACATTTTTATAGGTACCCTTCATAGAAGGAAAACCGCGTATGAAAGCACTATTGTCGCTTATACGCAAAATGTCAGCATCGACGAACAGTTGTTAGAAGTCGTCGGGATTTAGGAGCCTGCGTTTACGATGCCTCTGCTGTTATCACTCATGAGGACTTGCGAGAATGGCTGCGTTAATTTTATTATAGCATTTACTCTTTGAGTCTTTACTGATACGTGGTGCAATACGAAATGAAAATGACTATTACCTTGTGAAGGGGACGAAAAACATGAGAAAAGCAGCAGATCTGTTTTGTAAAAATCTTGAAAACTTATGTAAAATGAGCTATCAATCCCTAGCATCTGGTGGAATGACAGTTCGCTTCAATCTCACTTCACCTAAGTCTTCACGGCGATGTTTTTACAGAAGAGACTAAATAGGTACGAGTAGGTTAAAATTGCTAGCGCAGTGAGCAAAATGATCAGTTCTGGTTTCTTCTCTATTTAAGCAGAGGCCTCTGCAGTGAGTTATTTATACGAGCTGAGTTAATAATACAAAGTAATAATATTGCGAAGGCTTTTCCGCGGCTGTGCTTGCTCGAAAAGAGATTAACAGTTTGTGATGTGTTAATACAGCGCTTACTTCGTTTCCGTAACGCCGTAAATTGGGTCGGGTATGTACGTAATTAAGCTTGTTGGGGAGACCTGGAAAATATTGGCATGCAACGGGAAATAATGTTCTAACAAGGAGGAAGGTTATTGGCCGTTAATTGGAAAAAAGAGTGTGGATGACGATGGTGAGAATATAGTTTGAAAAACATACAAATTAAGAATTAAAAATGATTTATTTGCAGAATATACAGGTGTCACCAGTTGTAAAAGTTAGTGGTTTACGTACAGTCCATATTTTTCCTTCTGCGGGCGTGTAAATACTCGTAGTAAGTAACCTTATTTTTGTAAAATGTACAGCGAACGAAAAATGCGAAAAAAGTTCGGATCGGGTCAGTTGGGTCGGGACCATAGTCAATATTCGAAGGAGTGTAGGAGTGTAGGATCGGGACCGAATGAACCAAATAGTAACTTCGTAGCAGGAAACGGCCGAACATTCGGCCGATACCACTTCGGAGTAGACCCCCTGGTTTTCTCTGACTGTACAGCGGGGTAACTGCGTAACACTATAGCAATGGATTTCATTTTGACTGTTCAATAACATTCATTGCGTGATTTACGTCGTTGAGCAGACACATTTTTCGAACGTATGAAGCAATGGATTAGCAATATCCTTCAAAATTATTCAGATTGAGATTGATGATGTGCTCCGCAATTGGCGTGCAGGAGAATGATGATACAGATATATTGCATAATAAAAGGAGAACAAGAAGTAAACAGAAACATACCTGACATACTATTGTAAAATCATATTTATTTTTGTCAAGAGCAAGGTGCCACAGTCACGCTACAAAATCTAATTATATCGCGATTTTGACAGACAACACCGCGTGGATAATGAAAGGTGAAACTTTTCTGGCACGACGAACCTATTCACACCTGAATGTTTGAAATGAATTGTTGTTTTACTAGTAAATAGGTTTCGGTGTCTAATACAAAATTAATTAAAATTATGGTCATCACTTTGTTTTGTTTATAGAAAGTTGAAGCATAGCAATGAAAATGTTTATGAGTGTGTAGGTACGACTGTATTTACGTGTGTTTTGTTTTCATATTCTATTATTTTCGTACTGCTTAAGAGCTGCTGTCACTACCCACAAAACTCAAGAAACTGACAATTTTTAAGATAATTTGTGTTTTTTCCCGAGTTTGTCTTATTTTACAAGATATTGTGTTGGTACCTATTAGAAAGCCAATGTCTTTTTTCTCTATTTATGGTTCAAAATCGAAACGAAGGAGGTAAAGAGGAAAAATAAAAGTAAGTAGTAGAATATTTTGGTTGTCGAACGTGGTCTTAGCACGTTCAAAGGGGTCGGGGAGGGGGGGGGGGGTTTGGACAAATGAGCTCCTTCTTACCTTTTTAATATCTTAATTCAAATAAAGATACCAATTTTGAACATAAATTAAATTTGAAATTGAACATCAGTTTGCGATGACATTGCATCATCACAAACACTACGAGGAATTTCGGCTGTAGGTACTACTCTTAGCTGCTATTTCAACCGTTTCTCCAATATTAATGTATACGACGGTCCTACCTACTCCCTACTCCAGTAACCCAACAGACATTCCTCTACCCAATCCTATTTACAAATTGTACTACAAATGAGAAAGCCTTTGAACATTCCAATTTCAATTAAACGTTTATGAATTCTGAAGTATTTAACCTAGCTAGACAATGAACCTAGTTCGTTGAAGAAGTCTCGATTTCGTTTTATGATCTGAATAGGAGGTCAGGAGGTTTTCGCGACATATATTGGCACTAGTCCAAGTATTTTTTCTTCATAATGATATTTTATACAAGGGCTACATTGAGATTTATTTTGTACGAGCTTTCTTTTGCTTTCAGCCTAGACTAACGACTTTCTTGGATCGATACCCATAGACAAATAAATGCAATGATCGTACGTTGGCGCTTGATCTACAATATATTTGAAGCGTATCAATACATAACGCCTATATTCTCCGAAGGGTTAAGCAGAGTATACCTTCGCGTTTCAAAATATAATTTTACTGAATTTCTAGGAAAATCTAGGTCACTCTTAGTGACTATTTGCTCTAAATAGTCACTAAGAGTGACCTAGATATGTCGAAATTGTATTGCAAACATAATACGTTGCTGTTATTTTACCGGAACCTATGTACCTACATCTACCTATGTAAATCCGTTAAACAGAAAAAGAAGTTGCTAGATGGTAGAAATACAAAAATATTACCTATTGTTTCCTCTTCCTCCAGATGAATTCTTTACAAAGGAACCTGTTTCTAAATCTATCTGTTAACTTATTATAAAATAACACCGCTAGATACCCTCTATTTGTGAAACAAACTGGAACGTAAGTCCCGATTGAAAGTGTAATAATGTACGGAACAAATTGGGTGTTTGTAAGATAATTTCCCTCTTCCCTTGAGAGGGTTTCCGTCGGGGTCCTTATCCAATAAATGTCTGGCTACGTGCCGGAGCTCCGGCGATTTTAAAACGTGACGCGAAAGGCGATCTTTACGAAGACGAATTGGTTGGAAGGTTTTAGACCGTAGCTATGTGTAGGTATAGGGTTACCATTTTTGGAAGTTTAAAAGTTTGACCAAAAATGGGACATTTGCTTAAAAGTCCGGTCATTTTAGTTGGTAATCTTTACTTTTTCACTTATAATTTTTTTATGACTTAACTAACCTCACGCTTGTTTACCTAAAGGGTTTGGCAGAGGTGTACCAGTTGTACCTACACCCACCCACATTTCGCCTGTTAACTTTTTTTATTTTCTAAAGAAAATCCCCTTCTTCCTCCAGGTCGAAAAATCCGGATGAATGAGAAGGCCGGACTAAGTCCGGACAGGGAGCCTAAAAGCCGGACATCGCCGGACAAATCCGGTCGGATGGTAACCCTATAAATGTAGGAACAGAGGGATACGGCACGCATTTGAATAAGATACGGTAGATATTCGAGAAGGATGATCAGTTCATAAATCTTGATTAAAAACTAGATTTGCGTCGAGATTATGAGCAAATCTGTCAGTTTCTAATGGAGATTCATGACTGAACATGAGCAATTAAACAATAAACATCGTTGTGGAACGCAGACCTAACACTACGCTTGATAATAATAATTAAACCTATCATATCGTATTGTTTATAACAATTATGATGTCAATATTAAGTTGATGTCGTTAATTGATGAAGTTGAAATCGTACCTGTTTATTTTCTGATTTAGATCTGTATTTATTTTTGTTTAAATTTCCACTCCACTATCTAATAACTTTATATTCAACTAGCTTATAACCGCGACTTCTGTCTGCGCGGAAGACCACTATACCATAAAAACATATGCAATGGCACTCGACAAAATTATAGCTTTCTGTCTGTGAAATAATTTTTGTAATCGGATTGTAGCTACTTCTAAACATTACCTACCTACTACAAACAAACGATCAATTTGACCTATTTTTGTTTTTTAGTTTAGATGGTTAAGTATTACATAAATCATGCTCCGGCATGGAAAAGGACATGACAAACCATGCTCCACCTCCTATCCTGCCCTCTGAGAGCCAAAACAAGCAATTAAAGTGACCTCTGCGCTGCCACCGACAACACCGTGGAAGTGGCAAAGTTTTGGGAAAACAAGATTTAAAATACAGCCGTACCAGCGACACGAAGAAGTCTTAAGAAGATGGAAAACGACGAGCTTTCTTGAAATCCTAATGCATGCTTTCAAAGTTGGACTGTCACTGACCCATGTTCATATCTGATTAGGTAGACAAACATAGATGATTTAATCAGCATAAAGTTGGATATTGTGGCTAGTTGTAATCTCAACGAGTGTAGCTCGCGGTGCGAACAGACTATTAACAATTTTACGAGCTCGTTCATCAAACTGATTCAAGGAGAAGAGGCGCCAAACTGAGGTGTTATTTCTGTAATATGAAACAAGAATGATCCTGGCATAGCTTTGAGTTGGGTTTACACATCATTATAGTAGCATAACCAGCCTATAATGTTCCCACCAGTGGGACACAGGCCTCCTCTCTGTGAGAGGTAGTGGGCCACCACGCGGGCCCAGTGCGGGTTGGTAAGAAAGAGTAAGAAAGAAGAAAGAAAGAAAATGCATTTATTTGGCACAAACTAAAAGACACCAGATACATACATCAGATAAAACAAAAAATAAAAAAAAAAGATTAGCTAAAAAGTGTGAAGTCCGATGTAAGAAATTGGCAGGAAAGGTGTGCCTCATGGCTGCGCCAAAAAGGCACAGTTCAGCAAAAAAAAAAAAAAAGATATTATAGGTAATGTCATGTCTTCGAATTTTTGGTCCTCACGATGGTTTCCTTCGCCGCTTTGAGAGCTGTGGTGATGAAATGATTTATACAAGCTTAAGTGCCTGCCTGGGTTCGAACCCACGACCTTCTCGTAAGTCCCCCGGGCCGTTACCACTGGGCCACCCCTGCTCATCATTATAATATATCTACGAAAGACGAACTTAATAAAAATCTTAAACTCACTGACAAACAACGTACAGCCTTAATTGTTGGGTTTAGAAGCATGACATTTTGCATAAGCTCTGTATTTATCGAAAGGGAGCACTAATGAACGACTTTTTAAAATTCACCCCCATAGGAGATGAAAGTTTGTGTGAAAGTTCGATTTTTTTTTTCTTAAAAGATTAACTTACATAAATAAACATTTCAAGTGTTGGAAGTTAGGATCTACGAGTATACTAACGCTTGTGAAGAAAAACAAGCAATGGGCGTGTTCTAGGAAAGAGTTTTAGCTGTCTAGGATTTCTAAGGTTCAGCATACAGGGTGGCAGGGACATCGACGGGCAACCTGTCACCATGGATTCTGTACATGATTCTGATCCCTTCTGCGTTGAAATTTTTCGTCGGTTATTAAAAAGAAATTAGCTGTTCAATACATTTTAACCGCGTAGGTACAGACGCCAGCACATCGAGCTACTACAATCTGTCAAATTTCTTTAATAGATTTTCAGCTTTATTGCTATAGCATTAGATTCAAGGTTGATTGGGAAAATTTGACAGTTTCGGGTAGCTTGACCTGCTGGCGTCTGTACACTTTTCAATGAAACAGCTGTTTTTTTTTTTTTTTGATATTTGACGAAATATTTCTATGATAGTCTAGAATCATGTGCTGAATTCATAGTTACAATGCCGCCCTGTAAGTATAACCGAAAAGATAATAGACGTAGTAAAGAAAACGGATGTCCGAAGTAGGAAACGGATGTCCAACACAACCGAGCTTATTTTATCAGTTTCCTCTGTAATTCCCCCAATCCTTCACCGGAAACCAAATTAATTTCTGCCCAACCCTTTAGCTGAAATTAAACAAATAAATTAACACGAATTTGTTCGCACCCCTATTACGTTTGATAAGGTATTGTGTGCACATAAAACACGTCGGTAACCGGTAATTGTAATTTGCTTTATTCATATTTTTACAGCTGAAGCCGCGGGTACTTTAATGAAAATTTTTGTGTAAATTTTACTAGGCACGTGCTTTATTTGAATACTAAAGAAATGTAAGCTTAAACAAAGGAAAGCAAATGTACCTACACCTTATTACGTCAGCGTAGCTATGTAGAAAAGAAATTCATACTTTCAAGTTGGTCGCGTTACTTTGTACTGTAAGTATGTATGTAGGTACGTTGTAGTATATAATTCATAGTGAGTATACTCACAGAGGTGTAATAAGATGACAAAGGAAGTTGTGCGCGCCAACTATTTGAAATACACACTATAAATAGACAGATAAATCCATCTAATTAATAGAGATCATAGTACTTAAGTATATGGTACTCGGTAACATTTTACACATGGTCGTAAAAGTGGTCCAACTCTAGACCTATATATTTGACCTAGTTTGTTGAAAATATCTACGTCATAGGTTTGGCTGTATCCCAAATTTGGGAATAAAATTTCGGCGTAGAAAGTGTAAGCGATTGGTGAGCGACGGCGTCGGCAGCCAAGCTGTCGAGACAAACGGTTTGCAACTACATGGGACATTAGACAAGACGAATACAACATTTTTATAGGTACATTTTCTGGATGAGAAAAGTTATTGAATATGTTATGTGATACGCCTGAAGAATACACAGAGGGCAATAGCTTTTTTCAGTGTTTTCTTTGCAGTTTTGTGCTACAAAAGTTTGATTACAGTTTTATTACCCTACCATCTCATAAAATAATATTATTATGTGTCCGCAAATGTTACGTCACTTTACGTACATTAATGTCAACACATTAGAAAGTTATTAACTTAAAACTTACTTTACAGAACGGGCAGTTAAAGTGAAAATTTATAGCACTACCCGCATATTTACAGCAGCGTCCGATAAAGTATATAGTTACGGGCACGTCTCTACTTAAAGCTACAGCGCTATAATTTAATACAAAAGGTGATAAAAATAACATACCTTCGCCGCTCCCACCGCAGTATCGATCCCCAGCACCACCAGCACGCAGACCTCGGCCTGGCCGCCACCACTCGAGCAAAGAAAAACAAAGCAAGTGAACACAACACTCAGAAAGTCCACACTATTATAAAGCGGCCGGCGAAACCGCAACAGTTCACTTTTCGCCACAGTCAACTTCAAGAGAAAACTTCAACAACTTAAAATTAAGCAGAAGCGACGATCCGACCGCGTCCGAGACTATCCAATTAGATAAGAAGATTTTTTGCGAGTCAAACGGCGCGCTCCGCGGAAAAGTTTTATGTGATATTACGTTTATCCATGCCGTATGCGCGGGCCGAGCGGCCGAAAGTTTTCAGCGTAGCGTCTGGAGCCGAGTGTGCTTTTGTTACGCAACTCAATGCGGCGCCGCGCCGCCAGGGGGAGCGCGCGCTCAGTGGCGCAGTGGCGGGCATGCGCAGTGCCGCGCCGCGACTGGCGCCCCGAGCCGGCCCGTCGGCTGCCGCACGTACCGCCGAGTCCTCGGCAATCTTTTCACTCCTCACCGCTCGCACTAGCTGCTCCTTTGAACTGATATGAGCGACTGGCCTAATTAGTAAGTAGGTACTACACTACTCCCCAGCGCATGCCTTGAACAAACTTCCAGCTACGCCACGCTGGGGTATCGCTGGGTAATGAAATGGAATTCATCAACCTTCTCCATACATCCTGACCCACTTTGTGACTTAGTATCAGAGGAAAGTCAATAACAAAACAGAGGTCATGGTGCCAAGAATCGCGTGAAGCCGCGATAATGGCAGGACGGAACGCGAGCGCTATCTGCGATCTCGAGTGAGGCAGGTAACGTAGCTAACCAAATACTGCGAATAGCGCTTGCCTAAGTGCCGTGAGAAAATAAATACCTACACACATAAGAACGAAGTAGTAAATACTTGCTTAAATTGTACGGGATTGAATAAGCTCTGTATAAAAAGCCTTGGTTTAATCTGACAGGGTTATGCAACGCTTTCGGCTGTCATTTACCTACGAAGCCTCATAGACTATTCACTATTCCACTAGACATGGGAAGAACGCCTAAATAAGCAAAAGGTATCTACCGGCTGTGATCGACACGGGACCGAGTGAACTTCCGTAATTTTCAGGAAGTTCACTCGGTCCCGTGTCGTTCGTTCGATGTCGAATTTTACACAGAAAAGTTCAATTCTGACTATTTCTGACCTAACCTTTTTACGTGCTTAGGTACTTACCATGAATTCTAGAAAATCACTGTTGTATTTCAATAGGCGACAACTTACCTTTCCGTAGCCACTTTTAAAGACTAGATTAGTACTAAAAGTACCTCAAGCCTAGGGGAAGGACATCACACTCCTTATCAACAAGGCTTATTTACTATATAACAGTGGGAAGGAAATGCTAAGATTCAGAGACCAACATAATCCAACATTAGGTATTTTGACATCAACATACACTTACCTAGGTACTGTTACTTAGGCGACCCTAATGTCCGTTTTCACCAAAAGTTAAAAATCCAACAGTATGCTTTTATTTAGGCATTAATTTAGGTTTTTAGAGAAAACGGGCATAAAAGGATCATTCATAAATCAAAAAGTTAATTCACAACTGAAGTAGCTTTATACACTTTCATAATATTTAGAAAGATAATCGTTCCCCTAGAAATTGTTCCATCTATCTCACCCGTTTCCTCTGACACAGTTGGCAAACTTCTGAGCCAGACGTTAATTGCTATCTTCTTAGAACTAGTGCTGTGCATACAATATTATCACCAGCCGTGATTATGAGCAGTATGCACACCTGTGGCGTAACGAGCGAGATACTATTAGGTACTGCACAGAGGGACGCGTCGCGGTTAACCATCGCGCGGCTGTGATGCTGCAATAATTGGCGGTGAATTGTACCTTTGACTCGTATTATGAATTACCTACACCAAAAACGCAATGCTAGTTAACCGCAGAATACTGTGAAAAGTGGTGAAAATTCCATTGACACCTAAACTCTTTTATAGGCTAGTATATTATATATGTACACACATCATCAGGCTATAATGATCCCACTGCTGGGACACAGGCCTCCTCTCGGTGAGAGGGAGTGGGCCATAATCCACCACGCCAGTCTTGTTACTAGATGTCACATGTCTTCGAATGTTTTGGTATTTGGACGATTTTTTCACTATGTTTTCTGGGAAGCGGCAATAATAAAAAAAAAAAAAAAAAAAATCATATAATGTACCAACTATATATACTAATGTACACCAAGTAAAGTTCCTGCTTAGGATCAAACCCACGACAATGAACTCGTAAGTCGCAGCCATTACCACTAGGCCACCACTGCTCTCCTAGTATTAAAATAATTCTCTTCAGATTTTTTTAATTTTCTTCAGAGCTCTTAAAATGCAGTGCTGATCCCAACCAATCAGTAAACATGGTAAATGAATACTTTGCCAATGTAGGCAGACTTTTGGCATCCAAAATTCAACAACCTGAAGCTCATAATGGTACCACATCTAGCAATCTTGATTCCAGTTGTTCTAGATCGATTGCGCTACATTCAATGGCACTTCACGAGGTTGACGATTCCGAGATAAATAATATTATACTGAATCTAAAAGATAAATGCGCGACTGGATTCGACGGTATCCCAGCCTCAATTGTGAAAGCTACTAGATTAATTATAATCCCTGTACTAGTCCACATTTTTAATTTATGCCTTTCATCGGGTATCTTCCCAGACATTTTTAAGACTGCGGTTGTCCACCCTATTTATAAAGCTGGAGACAGAAACGGTGTCTCTAACTATAGACCTATATCGGTGCTTACGACATTATCCAAAATAATGGAGAAAGTTATTAATAATAGACTAAAAACATACCTCGCAAAATTCAACATACTATCCAGTAATCAATTTGGCTTCAGAAGTGGAAAAAGTACTGAGGATGCAGTCTTGGAATTGACAGGTACCATTATTGATAATCTTGAAAATAAACAAAAGACGCTGGCCATTTTTCTCGATCTATCAAAAGCTTTTGACACTGTTTCTATCCCCATGCTTCTTACGAAGCTGGATGATGTTGGTATGCGCGGTACTGTCTGGGATATGTTCAGAAGTTATCTGACTGGGCGGGCACAGTACGTAAAGGTGGATAACCATATAAGTAGAAAGGAGATGCTCACATTTGGTGTGCCGCAGGGCAGCGTGCTTGGACCGAGTCTCTTTCTTATATATGTAAATGAGCTGTGTCAGCTATCTCTTCCTAACTGCAAAATAGTTACTTACGCAGATGACACAGCCCTAATAATACATGGCCAAAATTGGAGTGAAACTCGTAGAAATGCTGAGCATGTCCTAAGCATTGTCATGAATTGGTTATCTAAAAATCTGTTAACTTTAAATATCGATAAAACCAAGTTTATTACTTTTTCCTTAAATAAGTCAGGTCAACCCCACATTCCTTTTGCTCTCCAAGCGCACACTTGTGCTAACCTTGTTTCGGACACTACCTGTGACTGCCCTCAAATAGTAGCTACTAAAACTATTAAATATCTTGGTGTTATACTTGATAGTCACCTTAAATAGCATCAACAAATTGATTCAGTTGTGAAACGCGTGAGAAAGCTTTTGTTTATTTTTAAAAAACTTAGATCTGCGGCAGATTTTGGGACCCTTATTACCGTATATTTTGCACTAGCTCAGTCAGTGATGGGATACTGCTTGACGGTGTGGGGTGGCGCTCATAAGACTCTTATGTTACGCATTGAAAGAGCTCAAAGAGCAATTCTGAAAGTTCTTGCAAGAAAACCTATACGCTTTCCTACAATCTCCCTGTATGCTCTCTGCCAGGTCTTAACAGTCAGACAGCTATTTGTTTCTCAGGTAGTGTTACGTAAACATACCCAGCTTCCCTATGAACCAGCCAGATGTAACAGTGGACGCCGATCAGATCGAATATGCAATGTAATACCTTGTAAGAATGTAGCAACCCGTCGTCATTGTACGTACATAAGCTCTAAATTATACAATAAAGTAAACAAAACGATCAACATCTATTCTTGTACCAAAAACAAATGCAAGAAAAGGCTCGATAGTTGGCTGAAAACACTTACATATGACGCAACTGAAAAGCTTGTGGAAGTGTAACACACTCACACTTACACCCCCACATACAAATACATCTCTACCTACATACAAATATACCCTCACACCCTCACACCCTCACACACACACACACGCACACACCCCAACATCCACAGTCACACTACTTCTAATCACACTACACAACTCCCGTAATTTGTATTTTTCAACTTTTTCTTTCTCATTTTATTATGATATTTTAACCTTAATTTAAAATTACTATTTGTTTTTGGAACGAACTACCCTCTCATTAGGAGCCGGGCGTTGATAGCTGCGCCACAGTTATTAACTTTTGCAGTTATCATCGTTTTTATTTTTTCATGACTGTACTGTTTTTGTTCCTAAATAAATGATTTTATTTATTTATTTTATAATGATATTTCACAAGACACATTTCCTTCATCCCAACTTTTTCCTTTTCTAAATTTATAGCCAGACCTAAATGCCATTTTGATTTAAAGGGGCTAGTCGTCAGTCGTGCGTGGCTCACGGTAGATATAAGGCAGACACGTCTGTACTATCCATCTATGAAAATGACGGTATTCCGGAAGCTTGGCTGCGTAAGCCTACGTACCTAGTTACAGTTAAAAATAGGTAATAGGTACCTAATTTATTTATTTATTTTATTATTTATGTACACACAGTAAAATACATAAGGATATGACATTTAAAATATGAGTACAAAGGTACTCATATTTTAATTTTATCTTTTGAATTCAGTTTTATCTTTGTAATAACCTACTTAATGTGCAGTCTGTCTAGTGGATAATCGACTTCTGCAGTCTGTCTACCAACTAACCGGCCGAAGAGAGAATGCGTCTTGACACCTGTCAGTTTCATCAAACGAAAACGTGTTTTACGAATTTGATTTTTATTAGCTACTAGGATTGTCGCACTGATAGGTGTCATTCTCTCGGCGGCTGTCCTATGCGTTGCAAAAACTCTTGTTAACAAAACAAGGAAGTTGCAGCGGCTCGACCGCGCCCGTCTGTCGTGAGCCTTATGTGAAACAATTAACCGGCACATCTGGAGCAGCACTACACCATGTAATAATTACCGGGAATCTCCGCCTAATATCCAGATACATGTAGTACTTGGTACTGCTTAGTATAATTGTAGCTATTAGATATATTTCTGTTGTCGCTTCAAACTTAGAATTTTCGGTAAGCCTTCTCTACCGTCTTTAGGATTATATATATGTAAACGTATACGTTACGTCGTAACGTCGGGCGCGTTACACAACACATCAAATGGCTTTTACATAATATTATTTTTATTAAAAAAAAAAAAAAACATTGCGCCACACTAGGAATTACTCCTGTATCGTGGTTGCGTTTACAAACATTTAAACTCACATACACAAACGGCCAGACCCGGAACAACTACCTGTAGCAATACAAATATTTGTTCCGTGCTGGAATCGAACCCGCGACACGCAGCGCAGCAGTCGATCGCTCAGCCACTGCGCCAACCGTGTCGTCAAAATGTAAAAGCCATTTGATAAGTGTTGTGTAACGCGCCCGACGTTTCTTTTTGCCTTGTTTATGCAGGACGCCGCGCCGCGCCTTTGAACTTACCAACTCTCGACGGATCGGACGGGCGACGACAGGCCACCCCAGGCCTCATCGGATGCGACGGTTTCCACGGCCTGGTGGCTTGACCTGGCGCGATCTGGCCTGTGAGAAAATGGGTTGTGGGACCGCAGTTTATGAGCTGGTATCCCTATCTATGTATAGGTACTCGCTTTCTTTCTTAAATGTTATTTTAGAAATCAGTGAGGTATACCTGCCGTGTACGTCGATAATCACCTTGGTATATGATTGACCTCAAGTTCAGTACAAATTAAAGCTACAATTTCAATGGATTAATCAGCTCGAGTCAATGGTTCGATTTAACCTTCCGTCAGCGTTAGGTAAAAAGGTTACTTTCTTTTATTAAGTCAGTAACTAAATGGAAACAGCTACATTTTCATTTAACACCTGCCGATATACTTAGGCAGGTAAATGGCCGCGACTAACGAGTAGGTACGAGTTGTAAGTTCTAACCCAGACAGCCGCTTTACTTTGTGTAAATTATTTCATCACCACTACTCTCAAAACGGTGAAGGAAAACATCGTAAAGAAACCGGCATGCCCTAGAACTAATATTCGAAAACATGGGATATCTACCAACCCGCACTGGGCCCGCGTGGTGGATTACGGCTCATTCCCTCTCACTGAGAGTAGGCCTGAAGCAGCAGTAGGAACATTACAGGCTGATTATGGGATATAGGTGTAGGTTACCTATTTTTCCAATCTACCATCGATCGTGTTCACTAACTAATTCGTAACGTTGATAAATATTTTACTTCTACTATAGGTCCTATACGAACTACTGGTATCAGAAAAGGCATGAATGTTTTAGTAAATATATTAAAAGCCATATTTCAACCAATAGGTAGCCAAGGTATTTTTATCCCTCGTCATGTTCTTAAAATAGCTTACCTACCCCTCAATACGACTGCAGCCACGGAATCCTTGGAATCCTTGAATGTAGAGCTCCATCCTGTCAGGCAATGGCAGGCAGGTCTCCAGCAACCTGGGCCACAGGAAGTTGAAGAACACCGTTTTGTTTTAGCTAGTAAGTCTGACAGACCTCTTCGCTCGCCCTAGGGCGGAGGACATCCGTGAGGAATTCCAGGTACCTAAAGTAGATAGGACCTAGGTAAGTATGATGGAAGTCCTGATCATGAAGGCAGGGACTCTGTTGGCGTAAGTACCTGCCTACAAAATGACTTTTTTTTTTAACAGTTTTGTACCTTTTGTAAGAAGAAACATGTTTAGCAGTAAAAAAGAATACCTATGCTTTTTTACTGCTAAACATGTTTCTTCTTACAAAAGGTACAAAACTATACTACTACTTAAGTACTAGTAGGTACTTAAGTAGGTACTTACCTAGGTACCTACTTAAGTGTGTGAAAAAAGTAAGTACCTTTATTTACCAACTTTGAATAAAATATATATTCAACTACTTAGTTTCTGCCCGCGACTTAGGGCTCTTTCAATTTAGACGTTTCGTGTCGGACTGCGCTGCAGTGCCGAAGCGGTGCGTTTGTCGTATGGTGCACGAACGGTCATTTGTTTTCAAACAAAGCGCGCGGTGCGGCAACAGTGCGGTGTCGGTACCGAGAACGCACGACCACAGTACGGCAACGTCGCAAGCTCCACGTGTTCATTTCACTGTTGAATAGTGCGGTGACTAGACGTGAGAGCTAATTTCATCGAATTTTCATGTTTATTATTTGCTTAAAATGGATGATATAAACGTGGAAGAATTTATAAATGAAATTGAATTACGTCCTGCTATATGGAACTCCAAAAGCGACAAACAGTAATCGCACGGAAACAAAAAATGCTTGGATCTTGTTTTAACCTAGAGTAAAGATTATGGAAATCAACGGTACGGTAAACGTGCGGCAACCGTCCGACACGAAACGTCTAAATTGGAAGAGCCCTAAGTCCGCGCGAAATTTCGGCCCCCCGACCCACTGCGTCGCATGCCATCACCCGCCCGCGCTATTAGGTACTTAACTTCAATTTCGCTTAGCGTTCTTCCTTCCTTTTTTTTTCTTTTTGCTCGGCTCCTAAGGGTCGTAGCGTTCCTCAAGTATTGGGCTATCGGATGCAAAAATAATTTTTCAAATTAGGTAGTTCCAGAGATTAGCGCGTACAAACAAACAACTCATCAGCTTTATTATTAGTAGGTAAGTATATAGATTAATCAACTTTTGCAGTCCATGTCCAAAGAACTCAATCCTGCATTGTCTCGTAGCCGCTGGTAGCAGTTCTAGCTCATTAAGCTCCAGTTTGTAACACAAGTTCACAACTTTTCAGAATCTTATTTAACTTAGCAAATTCTTTAAAGTTTAATACCTAAACTCAAACTCATTTTCACGGTGTTATACCGCTAAAGGTTTACACTGCTTCTGAGTGAAATTCTTGGAGATTTTTAAAACACTTTTTGAGTTCAGCATTCGTTCTTACTGGAAAAATTTGTAACACTTTGCTCAACCTGCGCATCGAACCCAGGACCCCACCATTTTAAGTTATAAAATGTCCAGTACCTATTTAGTTCCACTTGATCTGCACAATGAAGTACCAGGTGGTACTTCGATTCAAGGGCGCATCCAGGATTTCTTTCTGGGAGAGGCACATGGGCCAGACGGGTATGATAGATTTTCTTTTGACCGGATATAAGAGATACCTATAGAAATAAGAGTTACTTACTTTGTCGACATAGGTAGTAGTGGCGAACTAAGGCAATCGGGGGCCCGACGCGGCAAAACAAAATGAGCCCCCCCCCCCCCCGGTCTTCGCAGTTTGTGTAGATATTTTCTAGTAACATTTTCCAAAAAATTAATAATGACAAAAAAAATCAAGTATAACGTGTGTAATAATACTTTACCTACACCATATTATCATTTTTTTCAGGTTGATGCATTTTCATTAAGTACGGAACACAAGATTGCAATAATGCAAGGTCAGAGTGGTGACCCAGTGGTAACGGCCGCGACTTGCGAGTTGTAGGTCGTAGGTTCAAACCCAGGCAGGCGCTTTACTTTGTGTAAATTCTTTCTTCACTACTGCTCTCAAAACGGTGAAGGAAAATATCGTAAGGAAAAACCGGCATGTCCTAGAACCAAAAATTCGAAGGCATGTGACATCTACCAACCCGCACTGGGCACGCGTGGTAGATTACAGCCCACTCCCTCTCACAGAGAGGAGGCCTGTGTCCCAGCAGTGGGAACATTATAGGCTGATTTATTTAAGGAAGAGGAACACGAGGAATTCGCGATTAGGTTTCTTTTAAACAATCTAGGAGTTATTTTATCGTTAGTAGAGTTGAATGTAGAATGCAGGAGCCAAGCAGCTTTATATTTTATACTCAACCCTCTGCCGACTGAGGCTCTAGGCCGGTGCGTTGTGGTTGGCTTAGCAGACCGCTGCACCCGACTACGAACTAGCCGCACCACTTTGCACCTTAGTAGTCACACCACTGCTGCTGAAGAAACCTTTTCAGCGTTCATTATTGAAGCAATGTCTTGATGCAAATGCAAAGGCCAGTCCATTTAGGCGATCTTTCTTTACTGCTGCAAAGATATTATGTCTTCAACTAGCTTAAAATGGAAAAAGATCGCTCGGCAGGTGCTGGTTGTCACGGGAAACGTGCACAAACGAAACGAATGCTGTTAAAGCATTATCGTATTATCCTCCAAGTTTTTATTTTGCTTAACGTGCACCTGTGTAACGTGCTAAAAAATATCTGCTGTTTTATACAAAAGTAAAATACCTAGGTACGCGGTTAAATTGTACTGAACAGCTAAACCGTCGAAAAAATTTGATCCTCACGGGGTTCAGAATCATGTACTGAATCAACGGTTACAGGTTGTGCGTCGATGTAGCTCCCACCACCCTGTATACCCTACGCTTACTTTCTGTAGGTGATTATCAACAGATCCGTTAATTAAATACTTAGTTAACGTGAGTAGGTAGGTCCTACTTACCAAGATTAGTGAACACGTATAGACTGACCTAACTGGGTAAATACTAGGTGGGTATTTACCCTCTGAAAGAGCTACTCACATAACAAAGGCATAATGCAACTAGTTGCATCCAATAAAGTTGACAAGTTCGTTTCCATAGTAGCCACAGGTCATTGAATGGTCAGTAAACTGTGCAACCGTATAACATATCTACCTAGTCCAATATGCCATACCTATAGGTATGCATAACTAGGTAATAATCGACCCTTGCAGGCTAGCCAGCGTTGAAATATGTAGGTATCGATATGGACGCAGGTCTTGGAGTACTTTCCTATCTTCATGCCCATCAATTACTAGATATGGCTAGAATAGCAGAAGCCTAGTTTATAATGGAAGGTTCCTAATGGTATTTTGTGAAGGAGTTTCGACTTTTTGTACTTATGAGTATCTACCTACCTATATGGGCGCCGAGAGCGGGGTGCAAGAGGGTGCACTTGCTTCAAAATAAAATATAGGGGTTAAAACATTCAGAACTAAAGAAATATCCGAAAATGCCTAACACATTAATAGAGCACTAAAGACCTATTCGAGGCGAGATCCTAAAATTTTCGAGCTCGCTCTTGCATTCTGCAATCTCTCAATTCTAAAGCTTTTGTGCATTAGTCAACATAGTACCGAAGTCCTATTTCCGAAAATGTAATCGTCCCTATGCGGGGTGCTGACACTATCGAACATGCTTTGCTCGCTCTTGCATTCTAAACTATCATAATTCTTCTTTATTTAAATACACACAGTTCGTCTTGTTTCTTGTAGATATGCATGAGCAAAATATAACCCATACCAATCGAAGCGAGGTGCAAAAATGATCAAGCTTGCTCTCGCATCCTACATTCTCATAATTGTTAAGCTTTTCTGCATTAGTCAACAGTTACTCCTTGTGTGAATGGACAAACTATAACATGACATATTCGAGGTGAAGTGCGAAAATGGAGCTGATGCGTGGCGCCCATAGGTACCTATGGTAAAGAGCACGTCAGAATTTCAGGAGTGCATGCTGCTGCGGAATTATGCTGCTTTCAAAGTCAAATTGTAACAATGAACGTGTGTTGGTGACTATAGGTATTCAAAACACAATCTCAGACACTAATCTGCATTGTCCACATTATGATCTGACCAAGATTATGGCTGGACTTAAAAAGAGACTGTGGCCTCTGAGTTTGCTTCGGTACCTATTTGACGTTCAAAAGTGCCTTCTATATGCCTATTTAAAATAAATGCTTTGACTTTTCTTGTCAGAGTATTCGAAAAGAAAATATCGACCTCATCATTCTAATTTTGAAACATAGGTAACTTATTTTTAACTTGTTAATGTGGTTTTTAAAACCTAAGTATTTGAAGAAATAAATCATTTCATTTACCTAAATAAACAGAGCTTAACATGATTCTATGGCTTCTATCATCTACATAAAGGCGATGAGAGATGTAATATGCATGGTACCTATTATACAACAATAACATTTACTCGTGTTTTCGTTTAGGTAGGTTCGTATACCTACCTAATTTAAATCTAAATGGGGATAAGTGAACACATTTAGAGTGCTGACTTATCATTTCCTACTTAGCTGATTTAAGCAGGAAGTGACACGTTAGTCTTAACTTAGGTCCTGTGGTTAGGTAGGTACTAAATTAGGATGGATGTTTCAACGTCAAAATCTAACTACCTATTTGAGGAGGTGGGCCCGTTTAAATTTCTTAGAACAACTAATTGTATGTTAAGTGAGACAGAGGTCTCAGTAAGTCAGGATAAAAACAGTGAGGCGGAAAACGATTGCTTCCCAACCCAGAATTGCTTGGTGTGGCCATGATGCCTTGACTGTTGGATTTTCCCTATGGTCGTTCTTGAAGGACACGTAGTGCCCTTCGGTCCCACTGGGCACTGGCACTGGGCCACCACTGGTACCAGCCCAGACTTACGACTTGTAGGTACATACAGATAACATTCAATTGTACAGAATTTTTATCTCACGAAGCGAGTTTAAAAACACGCTGTGAATGTGTGTGTAAGCGCACGAGCTTTTGGTACTGTCCGACACAAAGGCGAAGTCGGAAGTGTCTGTGCGTTTGCTATGTACTGACGCTACTCGTCTTCAATCACACATTCACTGCGTGTTTGCACACTGGGCTACCACAAGAAAAGCGCGCGTCGCTTCGTGAGATTAAAATACTATAGCGGTCTAGTCTAAGTTGCGGAGATAGTTCAGTAGCTCGTGTCAGCTCGAACTCAACGATATAACGTTCGAGTCAGAACTATCTAAGTTCTGACTCGAGCTCGAACTGTCTGAGTATGTCCTCTGCATACGAAGAGGCTGCTGTTGTGGTTGTTGTTGTGTAAGTACTTGAAAGATGTTTGGTAAATTCTCTATCCCGAAATAGAATACCATCAAGCTATTACTTTTTTTTTTGCCGGATGGGAAACCATCAAATGACCCCTCCCGCTCTGGGTGGAGCGGAAGGGAGTGTCAGACTCTTACTGACTAAAACCCACCCATGTTCCTTCCTTTGCCCTTTATGTTCCGGGGTAGCGGTAACCCTTTCGGACAATCCCGCTGACCCGGCAGGCTTCGGTCCTAAGGGGCCCTCAGATTATGCTGACAGCTCTTTGAGGCGCGCGTGGAACACTTACGCGCCGTCCGGCACGGGCCTGGTCCTGATCGGACGGTGAGCTACCCATTGCTCTCCGCCCGCAGGCCCGATCAAGCTATTACTTCAATTCCATATAACGTCTTGTCCTTCCACTAGGTAGGTACATAAGGAAGTCGAATAAATTAAAGTCAAATTTTATTTACACACTTTATTGAATTAACATAATGAAAACAAACATCAATATCATATTGAAATGAACCTCATGACAGTATACTGTAACCGTGAGTACAACATTTATATTCATAACATTTAATCAATTCAATACACAAAACGATTAGATATGTAGATAATTACAGTGATATTCGAAAGATATGACATGTGAACCTCTAGAGTTGTGAGAACATAATATAGATTACACGACGTTGCATCTGCAGTACAATTAGAAGCAGTAAAGAATAAACCATTTATCAGATTTGATAAAAATATGTGCATGTTATTCATATTATTATACTATGCACATTCCCTATCTATTCTCGGCGACATCCGGTCAAACGAACGCTACGTGATTTATCCGCACAACCAATTTATTACTATGATAAGCTCTCACTCTCGTTAACACAGTGCTCGTCCACCGAGCACGTCCTACAGCCTGCCTCCAGCGGTCAGGTGCTCACATCAATTTATTGAAGGCCTGCGAAATCCAATCAATAAAATTGATTTCTACAGGAAGCAGTGTTATCCCCAAGCCAGCCCACTTCACTTAGAAGAGTACCGCAATGTCGCCCGACGCTTGTGAATCCAATCATCATTGTTTCTAGTTAAATCTAATTTTTAATTAGGTACGGGTATTATTGCATGGCATATTATGATGTTGGTGGCAGTCAGCGCCATAAATATATCAACATTGAAGGAACTGCCGCAGCAGTATCGATAACATTACATTAGATTGACTAGACACATAGCCGCGTTAGAGATCACAATACACATATTTTCAATCAGCTTAACCATACTTTCCAAAACTTAAATGTCAGTATATTTATGTCATTGATAATAACCAATAAAGTCTATGTTTATATCCAAATAACATTTGTAGAACAATAGACTTTTATAATGTTTACTAATTATAGTGAATACAAAAAATTAAATGCTTATTGAAATAACAGCAGTGAAACAAAAACATCAGATATTTTTGTTGTTTTTTGATATTACAATTCTTAACTATACTCAGTCAATAATTACTATTAACTTTAATACTAAACAGGTGTCGAAACTGTGAAATTAATAGCCTACGCACATACAGAATATGACAGTAAATAAGATAGCAGATCTACTTTGATAATTTTGTAAACACACCGTCCTATGTGTGTTCGTATACTTTGTAGAACATGCTTTACGAATGTTATATATTACCATACAATTTATTTTATATAGTACGATGTGTCGTACCCGCATAGCACATACATCATTTTATTTATAGTTGAAAATTTAAAATCAATTGATAAAAATATCTCATAATATAAGGGTATTCGGAATACATACAATTGAACTATATAGCTGTGTAGATAATGTGAAGATATGATGAAATCCTCTGTATCATGTTACCCTGTTCACTAGTGACGAAAGTGTAGTATTAAAAACATGAATATTTTGTCTAATATAATCGTAGTGTACTTAGAAAGGGATGAAGTGAATATAATATTATTGGATATTGTATAATATGCATAATAAATTACACAACCTTTTTACCCAATCGTGTAGAACCTGTATATTGAATATATATATATGTATTTATTAGGACATAGCAAAATATTATGTATTATGAATGTAATAATTGGAATATATAATGTCACCAATAAACTTGCGAACGAAGTGGATTGCATCGTAAGCATTTATCCAAAATATTTAATTATAGAATGTAGTAATGTCAAATTTTAATATTAAAAACCGTAAAATTCAAGGGATTCTCGAAAACGGTGCAATAAGAACTTCAAATACATGTGCTAACACGAAAATTGTAAAGAAATTCACTATTACATTTATAAATATCTGCTAAGATTGAATGTAATTACACTATACAGCGCTGTCTGACCCTGTCAATAAAGGCTATATAATTCATAACACGATCCAAAAGAAGTCCACAATCGTACAACTTACAGTTTAAAATAATTTGAAGAAAATCTAAGAACAAAAGGCACTAACTTTTAGTTTAGTGACTTAAATATATTACGAACATTTGACACATACAAATAACGAGGGTAAAACTGATATCTGATTATACAGTAAATAATCATTTAATTGAAATCTCATACAACATACGGAATCATGGACTAACTATGTAAGTATCTTCATCCTGAGTATTCGACATAGTTTCAACCATGTATGCTTGTTTCGAGTACCTAGCCCTTAATCAAACCTCTTATACTTTGATGGCACAGTGATACTATTCTCAACATTACCTTAATAAACATTCCTGTATTTAAAAACCCCCAATTCTTTAAAAATCATCGACATATAACTTGTATGTTAAAATTAATGATTAAATATGTTATAGGGCACGATACGTAATAGACAGGCAAAGGAAAGAAATGTCGAGCAATTGACCGAAGAATAACAAACTAATTGTATTTAAGTAGTGAGTGATTATCTATACAATATGTAACACAACGAGTTACGTATCTTGCCTATAGCATATTTGGTGCGACTAAAAGTAAGTAATAAAGATGCTCCATAAGTATGTAATATAATGTATTCTAACGTCGCACAATGAGTACGATGTGCACAGCACACTAAATTAAAATATTGCTTATCGAACAACAGAAAACAAACTCCATTTCGCAGCCTAGCTTACATCAACATTGACAAAATTGAGCAAATTAAAATAACAATAACAATACGAATCATAATAATATTGCTAAGTATAATTATATAATGAGTATAATAAAGATTATATCGATTGCTGTGATTACTATTTAATTACAACTGAACGTAATAATACAAGGATATAATGAAAAATTATCACTAATTATTATTTATTCACTAATAATTTAAAATTGCATTGACCTAAATTTTATTAATATCATTGACAACACCGATGAATTGATACCTTTCTTAACAGAAAGATTTTGCGTTAGAATAACGTGTCAATTATTATATAAAACGTGCATCGCTTGTGCGACGCCCGCGCCCTCGCGCTCCGGTGTTCACTCTCTGAACTACAAGCGTGCGCTATGACTACTACCTGCATCACTATCCGATACGC
This sequence comes from Apamea monoglypha, assembly GCA_911387795.2. NCBI lineage: Eukaryota > Metazoa > Arthropoda > Insecta > Lepidoptera > Noctuidae > Apamea > Apamea monoglypha. The sequence goes on from OU426917.1 coordinate 15,023,606, forward strand.
GATAAACGACATCCTGACGTAGCTCTTGCACAAAAGTGCAACCCCAATCGTTAATCACAGCTATGAAATCTCTTCTCTTTAGTAAATTACTATTTTTTTTTTTTCAAAATTATCTTTTCACAAATTTATATCTATAGAGTAATTCTATTTAACCTGTGTGTACTTACTTTACGAAGCTCTATACATTGTCTTAATTGCAATTTAATAGACTATAAATAATTGATTTTATCAAAAATTTTATTGCTACGTTAATTTACTTCAAGCACACAAAAATAGTTAAAACTTTGAGAGAGTGCAAACAAAATAAAATAAACTTTTCATTATTTTTACATAACGCAAAAACACCGATAGAAAAACAAATTTTGACTAGCATTATAGAAGTTTTTAATTTTTTTTCTACTTTCAGAACAATTTGACTAGCATATCGACCGACGATTTTAACGAAATACGAACTAATTTTCAATACTATCGACGTCACATTAAAATACACATAATTAAATTTTAGACACAACTTTGGCACAATCATTAATTACTGAAATACTGCAGGGGAAGACTCGGGAAATATGTTATCAGGATATGTTTCGAGAATATTAAGTCTAATCGCGTAAACTTACAACTAGGGTGCAAAATTAATAAGTAGTGGATAATACAGTAATCGCTTACGTAGTTCCTATTAACTTGATACTTTTACTGTTATTTTACCATATACCATGTTTAAAATACATGCGTAATTCACACATATTATTTACGAAGTTGAAATTCAATTATTTTGGCTTTCGATATTCATCGTGACTTGGCACTATTCAACTTTGAAGCAAATAGAAAGACATTTCACTGACAAGCTTTTCAATACAGTGGCCCTATAGTTATTCTTACCCTACATTATCCTAAGTGTATTTTTTTTTTACTTTTTTGGAAATATTTGATTACCACAGGACTATATTTGATCTAACACTAAATACAATGAGCAGTCTGGAGAGGGTGATAAAATAATTTAAATTAACCGTTCTACATTACATTACTAGACATTAACTACTCTCAGAATAATTTAGCATAAATCCACAACATTATTAATGTTAAACAAACTTTAACAATCTTTGGCTTTGATCCCTAGACCAATATTAATTATTCGACTTAAAATTTCCAGCAGCCGATGTATCCTACACATTGTGTATACGTTAGAGATCTTAATAGTTCAAATGTAAAATAAATTAGAAGACTATCACATTTAGCAACACTATTTTTATACCTAACGTCTTTTTTTTTGTGATATTAGACGATTTTAAATGATATACTGAAATGTTATCTTCTCCTGTCTTCGTTTTTAAAGTAAGTTTTCTTAAAGGATTTGATCCCATCGGTTTCGTATAGCCGCGCCGCGTCCGAGCGTCGCAACAGTTACTGTAACACCTACTTCTCAGGTAATTACGATTATTTTATTTACAAATATTGTCTTTAAACCCTCTCGCTCTGTTCGCTAATCTAACACTACGCTACGTCAGCGGGTCCGAGGTCGATTGTAACGCATCTAACACATATCTAATGTTTCAGACACTCGATTAAACTTACTTTGAACATTATTACTTGTGGTCGGTACTGATCATAATGGAAAATAAATCCAATAGACAATTGATACACTCAACCGCTTAAATCCATAGTAAATTCGATCAGCTTAGCTAACTCCTGTTGCACACTTTGTTATAAATTCATAAGCCGTGAGCAGTGAACGAGACAAATTATTATAAATATTTAACTATTTAAAATAAAGTGTTTTGTGAAGTTATATTACATGTTCACTGTTCACAGATTAGCAAAAGTTTTAAAATGTCAGTCGTAAGTTTTTTTTTATAATAATAATTTTTCAAACCCCTTCCCCAGGTCTTACTGATATATAAATCACTGACATGTTCTGCTCCAATCAATCAAATACAGTGGAGAATAAATATAAGAATATCTAAAATACTTATAAACTCGTAACAAATGTAAACATACATTCAGCGTGGATCTAATGTCTTGCCAATAGCGTCACCTCGTTATAGATTGATTTGGTCACGTTCATTTGAAGAAATATATCGGAGCCAGAGTCCCGTATTGCGGCTGCATCAGAAACGTGCGTTCAGTGTTGTACCATTTGTACGCAACGCCGGAATTCTGGCCGCGGAGCCCCATTCAATGGATCGGTGCCTTCACGATGTGGTTCGGAGCGATGTAGTGGTAGCCCGGCAGCGGGAGCCCGGCCGTCTCCATTGTGATCCTGGAAAACATTACATACTAACGTTAATTCGCTTTATTCACACCGCAACTCTCCAGTCACATTTTCGTTCAAACAATCGTCAAAATAACAATCTGTAACACCCCGTTCATTGGGAACATAAACGAGTTAAATGTTCGTGTTGTGTTTAAAAATATGAAATTCAAATAACAGCTTGGATGGAAATGGAGAACAAAGGATAAAGCAGTAACAGGTTGATCGTGAACCTGTCCATAGAAACAAGTAAGTTTAAAACGTGGACACACTAGGATTTAAATTAAATGTAAGGAAAATTCTTACCAGGATATTGGATGATCCATTGAGCAGTAGGATAGTACACGTGGAGCAAAGTTCAGCATGTCAGGTATCACGGGAATGTTTGGTGCCGGTGGGTGGGCAGGATTGTGACGTGGGTCTTCAAGGAAGCTTTGTGTTTCGGAACATTTACTTAGACATGGTTACCTGCACTTAAGACTAAGCCGCGCTCTGTCAGACAAAAGTTTTTATCAATAAAAAACACACGCGTACTATTATTATTTTTATTAAGTATGTACTTTAAAACAATACACTTTTGCTTAACGATTCTAGCGAGTAATATAAACCTGAAACGAATACGAAAACGTTTACTACCTTAAAATTAACATGATTTTGTTACAAATAAAAAATTATATGACAGCTAAATAATCTGCATTCCCTACGGAACTACATTTAGAAACATACGAATTGGACCTCAATTTTAAATTCGCACTAATTAATAAAATAATGTAGTGACAGACCAACGCCATCACCTAACTAATCTGCTATAGCTTCGCTATGTCTAACGTAATGGCGTCGCCTGCCTTATACTTAATAAGGTCACCTAAATATAAAACAGTCCAAACTACTTATAATAATAATCTTGAGATAGAATCATAAGTAGCTATAAATGTATAATAAATAAGAAAAAACATCCAACATTCCCATTCTTGTTGGAATATATTTGGTGTAAAACGACTCATACTAACTACAACGAAATCATTCCCTGGTGTTTAACAAAAATTAAAGTCATACACAGACGACCGGTCAGCGTTATAAAACTATAAACTACATCATTATCAAGTAACAACCTCATTCATAATAGACTTTTTTATAATTTTATTTTTAATTTATAGTTTTACAAAGCCAAGTTTATTGATTTCTAAAATGTGTCAAAAAGTTTCGAGGGATATTAATTTAGCAACGAATAGATAAAGTCGTCAACTGAAATAATTAAACCAAAATGTGATTTGTTTTTACAATAATTCTGATCTTGCATTTAAAATGTGTATACAGAGGTACTGTCATCAAACAATACTTCTTTATTATTTTAAAATGAATGTGTACCAATGAGGCGAATTACAAAATAACTAGAGCATCAGTTTTGCAGAATGCCTAGAGTTAGAAGTATCGTTTGATCTACTCTTCTGATTGCGACACCCTGTATTTTGATTCCAAATAGACATTTCATTACATCTGAACGCAAAGCACTCTGTATATTCTACAGCCTTTAGCTTCTACGTACTTCTACTATTGTCAAGATCCCTAGTTGGCGTTAGTCGTATTAATTTTAATTTTCCGTCGTTTAGTCCATCATGTAACTTGACATACTTAACTATTATGTACTAAGTATTAATCATCGCGATTTTATTTAATTTTAGTTACCTAATTTTTAATGATGATATTTTAGTTTCCGGATAATTTAATCTTATTTTAATTTTATAAAAAATCGAGGTCTTTTTTATAATAAGTTTAATTTAATTCTTTCGTCATTTCAAAAGCTTTCTCTAGCTCAGTCATACTTATAAACCGACACTGAAAAAGATATATTGATTTAATTTTAGATAGAAAACCATTAATATTTTGTCCACAGAATATTATGTATTTTATACCTATTGGAAGTGGTTCAAATATTTTAAACTTACAGCGATATACTGAGTACTACTACATAGTGCAATAAAAATAAGATAGAACGACTATCTTATTTTTAAACAAAGAAACATTATAAGATTAAGAATTTTTAGTAAAAAAAAAAGTGTTTTATAATATCTTTCAATATATTGAATAAAGTAGAAGAGATGAAAACAGATTTTTCCAAAATAATAAAGAACTGCGTTTATTTACTCTTAAAAATAATTAAATGATGATAAATGACTGTCTTTGAGAACGTAGCGTTTCGACTGATAGTCTTACGAGCTTCATCAAGTGACGTGTTACCGACTACCCAATGTACCCCCAGTGGGTCCGTACAATGACGATACTAAGCATAAACTTCGCTCTTACATATCAATAAAATCTTACGATGACAATTCTAGTTACATGATTTTCAAAGTAACAAACGAGAAGGACCAACGCGTACGGACCAGAAACCCAGTAATCGGTACCAATAAACTGTGTGCCAATAGGTTCATCATGATGAAAGAAATAATCCTAGTATCCTACCCCCTTTAGAAGTTTGATTTTCGATTTTCTTTATTTTTGTCTTCTATTCTTATTCTTTATATTAGTACACACTTAGTTGATTTCGCCAAATTTAAGCTCGCATTTGTACATAAGCTGTCCTTAGAATATTGTAACATTGTGTTTTTGTAATTATGTGTATCTACATTAAATAATAAGAATGAATGAATGAGAATGAGATTCCATATAAACTTCAAAATCACCTAAATCCTCTTTGAAGGGTAGTTTTGAAAAACTTGATAATTTATTTGGGTTACTATTCGTGGCAGGTTTCAAGTTAATTAACTCATGGAATAAAATAGTTTTCATACAAACTTTGATAGCAACCGGGTAGGATTATCTTTCATCATAAGGAACGTATTGGCAGACATTTTGTTCGTACTGATTGCTGGATCGATTATGATACCATCTCCTTTCATGTCACGATCGCGATCACTTCGATAGCAGTCCGAGCCGCGTTCGTAGCCGTCCTACATCGTAGAGCGCCTACGCGGCTAGTACGGGTTGTACTTCCTGTCCTTGGAGGACTTAGCAGGCGCGTCGTCATCTTGGCGGCGGCTGAAGGACTTGTGACTGCGGTGCACGCCCGTTGTCTGTACGGGCTGCGCGCTTCCGCTTAGCAGGTCTGTGAGCCCGCCGAGCGCCGAGAGCGAGCTGAGTGCCCCCAGTGCGCCGGTCTTGCTGAGCAGCTGCGCGAGCGGAATGGCAGACGCGAGCGGGCTAGCCGCGGACGAGCTCGCGGTGCCGCTGGTCGAGCTACCCTCCAGATTCGCCTTCTGAAGCTCCACACTGCCGGAGCGGGATAGGAATGTTGTACAGGGTCAGGCGACCTCTGGGCTTATTCGAGTGCACGCGGTCGCGATGAGGCGGCGCTGGCCCGAGTTTTACAGCGAATGTTCGCTCATGTTTTACAACATAAATATATGTTTATCTCTCTTTGTCTTTATTGTTTTTGTAATTATATTATTTTTTTATTTTAAGTAATGATTTTTTGCTCCCTTTCTAACTTAAAACTGATCGATGTAGCCGCAATTTTTTAAATAAAACGCTTATCACCGACGCTCGGTAAAATTAAGCCTTACGACACAAACCAAAGTATTACTTTTCGATTAAAACTACAAACGATTCCGTTCTAAATATTCGACTTAAGGTTAAGCCCACAATTTCTTATACAATTTCAACAAAACTCAGAGTAATACAATAATATTTGTATAAGTTTCGAAACAAAATGTTTTACAGACGAATCGAGGATGTCATCCACTATGAAGACGGCTGACAATGTGCCATTTTGTCACTACCAGTAGTGAAATATGGGACGCTTAAGAAAAAATCGAATCAATCAATTCATTCATGACCTATCGAAGTTTATTCTTGGACTTTTAACCGTATTAAGTAACTTGACAGTTTGAAGATGTTACCATAAACATAAAACTATTTGCAAAAATAATGAATAGTAATAATAGTTTGAATTAAACCAATAAATGTGTTTGTTCTATTGGAATATAACCTTTCTTACATCTTTGCAATAAGACAAGATAAAGCTTTTATTTAAAAACATGGTCAAGCGCTAAGTTATCATAAGTTCATAGATTTTTTAAAAACGAAGTCTGTGTGACCTTGTTTTATAAATCAATTTTTTCATTTAAGTTATTAGATTCAATATCGATTGATTTCCTATCGCTCATTATTTTTTCACCTCAGTACCTTATTTTTTTTTACAGAAACTGGTGTCCCTCCAACTATCAAGTCGCTGAATATGATTTAAAGTCAAAGTTTACTGTTGGACATAGGCCTATATCTCATGTAACGCTACAACACCCGGGTCTCCGCAGTCAGTCTATCCCAGCCACTTTTTTAAGGTTCTCGGTCCATATAGCTGTGGGTCGGCCACGAAAGGCTTACCCAAACGCGTTTTTTGAGTGGACTAAAGGAATCGTCTGCTACAAGAACCTACGGTCCTTCTACAAACATGGCCTGCCCACTGCTACTATAGCTTGCTAGTTCTGCAAGCTATGTCGGCATTTTTTTCTTTTTCCGATAATTGTATTTTGAAAGAAACACCTATCATAGCTTACTCTGTAGCGCGCTCAGTGACCTTGAATTTGTGGACCGACTCAACTGCCAGTGTCAACGTTTTGGCATCATATGTCATAATGGGCGGGCGTACTGGTTGAAGAACTTAGTCTTCCAAAATTGCAGTTTAGGCATCGAGAAGACTTGCTGTAGATACGTTTTTCGAGTTGAATTCGTGACTTGTCGCTGATTTACAAACACGCTATTTTTTGAGCTGACACAGGTCTTGCTAAAAATAAAATTTCGCCACAAATAACCAGCCAATTTTTTCATCGGTCGATAAAGCTTTGCGTCGAAAATATTGATTTAATATTAGGATAAGAGAAAAACAAACAAAAAAATAATAATTAATTAACAATCCTATTTATTACTCGGGTCAGGCGCCTTATTTTCAATTAAAACGAGATCGATTTCGCCAGTACGCCGGTCTTGCTGAGCAGCTGCGCGAGCGGGATGGCGGACGCGAGCGGGCTAGCCGCGGACGAGCTCGCGGTGCCGCTGGTCGAGCTACCCTCCAGATTCGCCTTTTGAAGCTCCACACTGCCGGAGCGGGACAGGAATGTTGTACAGGGTCAGGCGACCTCTGGGCTTATTCGAGTGCACGCGGCGCGAATGAGACGGCGCTGGCCCGAGTTTTACAGCTAACGTTTTATAATTATTATCCTATTTCCATTTGTCCCTGTATACTGAGAGTATACCATCTGAGGTCAGTCCTTAAGGTTAGGAGTTAAAATCATTCCGGTATCTCCTAGGCTGTGTGGTTGACTTTTACTTTTGAAACGCAGTATCGAGTTCTTAATACGGTAGTTAAGTTGCACTCTCAAAATACTGCGGTCCATTGCCCGCTGGTAAACCGCGACCAAGTGACCAAGCCTGCGCATCTTAGGTGAGGGTGGGAGAACACACATGTCTATGAGCAATCCCTTCAGCGAAAGGTAGATAAGTTCATTATTTCTTTCACTGATCAATAGCTATTCCAGGCATTTTTGGTGCATCTAGCAACATTATTATCTTGCCTTGTCTGGAAAGACACTATTTGGCCGAGGTAGGTAAATGCATACGTGGGTATTTTCCGCACCCCTAACTGCTATGTTGCGACTGGTGCTGTTGGTCATCACTTTGGCCTTCGTTATGGTAATCGCAAGTCCGACCCCGATACTTGCTTGGCTCAGTCGGAGGGGCTCGTGGCTAAATAACAATAGCCACAAGGGTCGATTATAGATTAAGCTACTCTTGTCTAGCTCAGTCCGTGAATCGGAGACCATCTATTACCGATTTCTCCTTGCCTCGGATAGCACGTTAAGCCGTTGGTCCCGGCTGTCATTCGTAGATATTTTGACATTTTATAAGGGTAGTCAGAAGCCCGAAATTCTGACAACCAGTTCTACCAATGGGTATCGTGTTACCCAGTAACTGGGTTGTGGAGGTTAGATAGGCAGTCGCTCCGAGTAAAATACTGGTAAGCTGCATCCGGTTACACTGGGAGCGGACCCTAATACGGTTGGAAAAGTCTACACAGGTGATGATAATTATGTATTTCTTGAATTAAATATGGCTGTGTTTAAAGGCTATCCAATGTCTTAGAATAGTCTAAGACGTTTTAGTAATGAAATTAGTTATGCTTTGTTTATTCGTTGTAGTAACATTATTATTGTGATTATAAACCATAATGACATCATTTATGATCTTCAGAATTTCTAACCTTGATCACGTTCGGCGACAAGTTTTTTTTTTGCTTAAGTAAGTTTATGTTGTTACAATAAGTATCACTAACAAACGCTCGGTAAAGTTCTACGATACAAAACAAAGTATTGATTTTCGAATAAAACAACTGCAACCGATGTCGGTCTAAATATTCGTAAGAAAAGTTCATAATTTTGTAATATTTAAATTACAATGTATACAAAACTCAACCTAAAAATTAGGCGCGCTACACACTTGTTCAGGTCGGCATCATTCGGCACAACTGGGCGGGAAAATCTACACTAACATAATAAAACTTAAGAGTTTGTTTTTGTTTGAACGCGCTAATATCTGGTTACCTTTTGAATTTGATAGTCCAATTCTTAAGGAAGATTATAAGCTTTAACATCTGGCTACGACCCTATGGAGCCGAGCTAAAAAAAATTAAGTCAAAAGAACGCCAGGCGAAAACGTAAGTAAAAGCGCGGGCGGGCGAAGCGATGCGACGCGTTGGGTCGGAGGCCGAAATTTCACGCTGACGGAGTCGCGGGCAGAGGCTAATCGAATATATATTTTGCCGCCCGGCTGTGCCGAATCATGCCGACCCGAACAAGTGTGTAGCACCCCTTAGACACTTTATAATAAGCATAGTGAGAGTTTTAAAGTATAAAATATATTAACAGACGAATTCAGTACTTTCTCCTTTTTGAAGACGGTTGTGCCTTGTCGTCACTAAAAGTTAAGAATATAAGTAGGAAGTCAATTATTGCGGCTTAATTAAATGCAGGATATGAAACAAGGTACAGGATTAGGATATTTTCCAAGAGGTTTTCATATCAGATACTTTCCGAATATCGTCGAAAAAGTTACAAACCAAAAAGAAGTTAATTTTTTCAAACAAAAAACTAACAGTAGTATACAGCATGAATCAGAAAGGTGTGGTAATATTTAAGGGTGTGCCGTGTGGTACTGACCATCAAACTGAACAACTTTCTGCATGGGACCAACATTGTAATCGCGAAAAAATTATCAACTGTATACAAAACTTCAACATCTACTCGACCCAAATGTATGTGACGGCTGATTATTTTTTCGCGATTACGTCGTTGGTCCCATGAAGAAAGTTGTTGAGTTTGATGGTCAGTACCACACCCTTACATATTACCACACCTTTCTAATACATGAATTTAAATAAAGTGGCTTTCCGAGCGTTTGTGAGTTAAAATAAAATGGAATTCCACCAAAGGTAACTGCAAATTCTTTAATCGGCCAATAACAAAGATTTGCATCGAATATCATGAATAATGATACGATAGCATTAAAATAAATAAAAAATAACAATCCTATTTATTACTCGGGTCAGACGCCTTTTTTTGTTAATTTTTTTTTCTATTAACGAAAACGATTTCGAAACGGCCCATAAGGTATGATAAATCAGAGGAATATTGAGGGATCATAAAATAAATCGACCTTAAGGGTGGACTAGGCAAGAGTTCACTGGACATGAACGGGCAAAATAAAACTCCGGCGGAGTCGGATGGAGGGGGGGAAGAATTAACGGTTTTTTGTTGATTAGTATCGACTTACCTCATGTTGATGAGATACTGGGCCAGAGCCACGGAGTCAGGGTTGCCAGAGATAGTGATGGTCCGGTCAGTGCTGCCACCTTCGCGCTCCTCGCAATTCGATATTCGGATCATAGCGCCGGAAATTTGTCGGATTTCAGCAATTTTGGTGCCGCCCTGTTCATATTATTTTAGTTTAGTAGAGATCGGCGGTAATTTTAGTAAACTTGGTGAAATACGTCTGTTAGGAACGTCGTTATCGTTCATATGACGTAAAGTGAACTTGTACGAAATAAAGGAAAGTACATAATTCCAACTTCAATAAGATTCAACTTGAGGAATCATTTCAAAATACGGGAGCGTAATTCTTTTTAAAATGACATAAGGTTCAAAATGTTCAGAACACAAAAAGTACGCCCAAAAACTTATAGCAAGCTGGGGATTAAGTCATAAGACCTCGTACAAGACTTGTTTTTTTTATACTTATGTGAATTTACTTCTTTTTATTTCTATGTTTTTGTCATAATATTTAGTTTGTGTTCTTCCTGTGCGACTCCCAATAAATACTTTATTTATCTTTCTTTCAGGAATATATTCCCGTAGTGTGAAGATATAAGATAAATAGATATTTACCTTGCCAATGATGCACCCAATCAGTTCGTTGGGCACGGTCATTTCGTGCGACTGTTGGTTAGTAGCGGGCTGGTTGCGAGACTGGTTGGAAGTGCGCAGCTGCGAGCCCGCTAGAGCTGCTAACGCTGAAAAGAATACAGACTTTCATTGTTAATAACCGTATAAACTAAAAAAAATAACGATAAGCTACAGTACGTGTGGGAAATGGCTGGGGTAATGATTGTAAAATATGAATTCAGACAGATTCAGAGGTTAGACAGCCATTGATTTTCGTATCAAAGGTTTTGACAAATATTGTCAGTTATAAATGAAATAAGGCTCTGAATTTACTCTTACAACCATCTGAACTGTGCCTACTATGTTTTACGTGATTGCCACTATTATTTGTGTTATCTAACACTACGAGAACTATCTACAGAATTAATTGTAAAGCGCGTCATTCACGACTCGTCATTAATCGATCTAGGATAGGGTCCAACATTTCCACAACACTACGGTAAATACAAATTATAGGGCTTCAAGACACGATTTCGGGGAAAAGTCGCTTTACAATACTATAGAAGAAGAAATAATACTTCGTATAGTAGGGAAACTGTTTGTATTATACTCCCGGAACTGAAACATTCTTTAGAAAGGGGGGGGTAAAAGAGAGGAAAGGGTTCAAAACAGGGCTTTCAGCTACTTTTTAAAGTTATTTATTTTTAATACGTTCTCAGCCGTTTTTATTTTCAGCCGGCGGTCCCTAGTTTCTGCCCATAGGAAAAAAGGCGTGAATTTCGAAAGCGGTAATTAGCAAAAGTTTCCCTTCTAAGTATTATTTATTTTTCTATGATACTAAGAAAATCTTAAAAAAAAAATGTATTTACAAAAGCGTTTAAACATAAAGTTGTTAGTATGGATTTAAAAATAGTAATACATACTTAGGCTCTGTTTACCTGCAGGGTTAAGTCCGGCAGCATTAGCTGGACCTAAGCCGCCAAGACCGAGTGCGGCTAAGCCGGCCAGTGGTGACTTAGCCAAGCCTCCCATCTAGAAAAGAATATGAATATTTAGTAAAGTTTTAAGATCGTATGTTTTATTACCAAACAAGATGGGAAGTGATTGTGTATCTCAGTTTTATTTATTAAAAACTTAAACTGTATTTTAATTCATAACCATCGAACATCTTATAGCGCTTTTGGCGCGTGGCCGAAATCGGAACTAACGTCGCCATCTTGTTTTTTAATACAATTTCGCGCTCGGGCATCAAATACGATAAAACCTGTATTATTATTATTTAAATAAAGATACACGATCAGAATGGTTCACCTTGCTTGGATTTTAACATTATTATGTTTCCCAATCCAAACCTTAGATCTACAATTTCATATTGCTTTTCATACAAATATTTTAGTAAGAATACTTACTAAAATAAATGTAAATTAATATACAATTTGGAAAAGTATTATCTTTATGTATACATACTACGAAAACAGTATATTTTACAAGACAATACCAGTTTCATACAAGGGAAGAAGAAATCATACTATACAGTGTGATACTTCATTCGTTGAAATAGTTTTTCTAAACAAAATTCATAACAGTATGCTAAGATTAATTTATATATATTTATGAGCTCCAGCTGCTTGTTTTCATCTTCTCTGACATAGCCGGGATGGGATCGCTGGATAGGGTTACCTGGGTAGAAACTAGATTTTACAAAGTAAATATTAAAGCCTAGGAAAATTCGCAATATACACTTCAATTCAGACATAACGTATGATTAATTCAGATTATAAAAAATAAATCTCTTTGTACAAAACTTCAGAACACCTGAATTAAACATATAGGACCAGAGAAATCTATGGATTCAGATTGGACGAAAGGTAAAGGATTTGCGAATTTTCATAGCAATCTCAGAAAAAATTAAATCCACGTCGTGAGTTCTTGAATGGTGCTGCCCATAAAAATGCACCTTTTAAATAACAAAAAGGCAAAGTTTACTGTACTCTTAAATATAATTTTGTATCACGTTAAGCCATGCGCGACCATGGTTAATCACCATTATTATTTTTCGTGTGGAAAATAAAAGAAAAACGATGGAATAGGCAAGGCAAAGGCAAATAAGGAGAGGTGCAAGTACAGGGACGTTTGTAAGAACTTGAACATCGCTGAAAGGTGCGCGAGCAGTTTGAAGTACATACGCTCGTATCTCGGCAATGCCAGAAAACAAACAGATAAAGCTTTGAATGTGAATGTGTTTATCACTACACGACTATAATAATTACATTCGATTCAAATGTGCTAAGATTAAATGCTATACTACGGATTGATATATGGAAAACATTGGAATAAGAATGATACAGATGTTGGGGTATACGTGCAAACAAGAAAGAATATATCGATGAGTTTCAAGCGTAAGGTGCAAGAGAGCAGCGCAAAATAATATGGATATCATTCCTACACTCCACATCACCGGGGTTCTAAAACTATTATATAGGGTTAATTCATGGCCGCTACGGGGATTCGACACCACACATCCAATTCGAGGGGATTCTGGGGCAGCACCAATCACATTACGTCACTCAGTCCACACAACCTCATAGAGAAGAGTTTTAAATACTGAACAATTCATGGAGTTCTCGTCATAGGTATTAACTAGAAGATATCCGTATGTACTAACAGGCAAAGTCGAACATTCTGGTATTATCAAGTCTACGGGGCGGGTTTAGCATAATAGTGTTTGATTCAAAGATTTCTATGTCGAATCGGTTCAGCATTCATTACGACGGTCGTGAAGATCGTACGGACGGCCCTAGCTTTTGGTCCCAGCTAGGCAGGCAGTCTCGGATTTATGTTGCTTATCCTACATGCAGACTTGTTTCGTACATGGAGAGTGGTAAAAAAATGAATTGCTAGAACGCCTTTTGTATCAGTTTGGCCTGCGTGAAGGCCTGGAAGGCCAAATCGTGTAGATTGTTAACGCGAGAACTTGTCTTCGCAGGGACAAGTCTTGGCATAGCGACACATCTGCCAAAGATGATGAAATGTACGCTTCGACGTATCCGGTTGCTGTCACACGTGTCGAAAATTATGCATCTAAGTTCCTATGCAAAATGCGACTAAGGCGTTGTGTATCGACGTTCCTAGACAGATGTTTACGCTTACAAAAGGCGCAGTAATTTACACCGGCAGATGTGTCGCTGTACTTCGTCTTGCGAGCCTTTTTGCCCTTGCACAGGTCTTGTTTTTGTTTTAAATGTTCCTTGTTTATTATTTGTATTTTCTGTGCGTGTCCCAAATAAAATATTTCTCTTTCTTTCTTTTGTGGTTGGACTAGCAGTTCATTTATTTACGGCTCCTTGCACACCGCGGTGCGTGCCGCCGAGCCGGGAGCGTCTCTATGAGGTGTGCGGCGCGTGGACTCACGAGGTGGTGTTCGTGCAGCGGCGGCGGCAGCAGGTGGTGCGGCGGCAGCGCGCCCACGAGCGGCGGCTTCACCTCCAGCAGCGGGAACACCGGCGCGCACACGGCGCCCGCGCCGCCCCACTGCGCAGGCGCGTGCTGGGTGACCTCCGTGCGGCTCGCGCGCGGCCCGAGCCGGACAACGGAGGTCAACAGTGCACTGAACTTTTTGGCCGCTCTGAATACATGGCACTTGCAGCGCTACAAGGTTCTTTTGGCGCGTGGTCAAAATCAGAACTAACGCCGCCATCTTGTTTTTTCAATACATTTCACAAAGCAATTGCACAAAATATGTTTACCAACAGCGCCCCCCTGTCAATACCATTCGAGCGCCAAAAGATTCTTGTAGCAGTGTCATTGCTGATGACGCGTCATTGAATGTAGCTAAACATTATAAAATGCTCTATATTCGCCTTACAAAAATCAGACAGCGCATGTTTGCTATCGCTTTTATCCGCCTGCTCCCTGAAGGATAGTCCAAGTGAAAACTTATCAGCTATCTCGGTCCTACTATGCGTGTGAATAGAGATCAATTTCGGTTGGCGGACACAGACCATTAAACAAGTGACGACACAGATCTTGCTCGGTTTTTTGCGCGGTTTCATGTTCAACAACACTTTGTAGATGCGAATATTTGCGCGACTTTCAATACAAGTATGTATGTTCTCTTGTAAATCTTGTCTTCATCTTTGTATCTGTGTAGTCGCGTGCCTACTTTCAGACCGGCCAAGAAGTTTAGCACATTTTGTAATAATGTGTTGCTGATAAGACGTTGAATAAGTTGATCGCTGCAATATCCTCGCGCGAATATAATAACACGTTGAAAGGTAATTTTGTCGTCTACCAGTCGTAAACGCAGCGTCAGTAAATACGAAACGTACGTACGGTACCAATAGGACACTAGAATCTGTTCAAAGAAACAAAACGCCTAAGTTTTTTGTGCGCAGGATTTTGAACGTTAGAGGATATTGATAGGTACGATATTTTACTATATAATTTTGGGATCACAAGGCAGTTTCATACTGCAATTGTTTATAACCGTACGAACACTGTGATGTTGAGGTTTGATCCCAACCGTGAAATATCGTACAAGACAAAGAGCACCGTGTGAACGGCTGCTTAAGGTCGCCAATTGATTGATCTACATAATATATGTAGTGGTTGTGTACGCTTACATGATTGCAAATTCAGAGTGTTTATAAGAAAAGGTTCTACTGTCCTACGTTGCAGCTTTTTGATAGTTTCCAATTATTATTACATCTCATAATCGATCATCTAACCTAAATTCTATCCATTTTTATTTCATTCGGATTGTTAACAATGCGTAAAGCTGAAATATGACGCACACAAATGACACGAACATATGGTATAGCCAGTCAAAATAAATATAAGTAATGTTGCCAGTTGCCAATGCAGTTTTATTAAAAAGTTAGAATTAAATTTTAGTGTTCATTAATTCTAAAAAAATATCATAAAGCTTGTAAATAAAATGACATAAAAGATTTTTATTATGAACTTAAATAATTTTTTCCTGTAAAAATTACGCCAATTCCTTTCACAAAAAATTAAAAGCCAATTATTCGATTAGCAGTTTATTAAGTTTAAGTAAGCATTAAGTAAGATAACAAATTAGTATATTCTAAAACTTACATCTTGTGCAGGCACAGCATAGTTGCCTTGGATTGTGTATGCCTGTCCGCCAGCTAATATGACTGGGCCGGCCACGTTTGGCTTTGGTCTGTACGGAATTGTGGCGCCTTTTGGTGGGCTCTGGAACAATAGAGATGTTATTAGATTACTAATTACGATGGCAATGTCTTATTATGTATGTCTTTTTTTGAGAGAGGATGAGAAGGTAAAGGTTTACGGCTATTGAATTAGTTTGAAAGTAAAACTTCATGGAATGTGTCTTTGTATTGTTCTCACTTTCCTCGCTATTTTATTTTGAAATTGTGTTGGATTAGTTTAAATGTGTGCAGAACGGGACCATATTTTGATTTAATTAGCATTACGCAGTCTGAAGGTGTAGTAAAAGGTGAAAAAGGGATTAATAGTCAAGTTCGTCTATGCTTTGTTCTTCTTCGTGTCGCTGGCATGAAAGTTATTCAAATTTTGTTGGCCCAAAACTTTGCCACTTTCACAGCGCTACCGGTGGCAGCGCAGAGGTCACTTCGGCTGCATGTTTTGGGTGGTTGAGGTGATATATGCTAATAACAACATTACTGTTGTCACTAATAAACTAACGTTTGCCAAGTCTGCCGAAAAAAGTGATGCACTAAAATTTTCACTGTAGAAGACATTAGGAGTTCATCTAGTAAACTAGATATTATAAGAAACTTACCTCTAGCATGACACAGCAGATGTGATAAATGCACTGTGTGATAGCGTCACAAGTCCCGCTAATTGTCACGGCACGCTCTGTGGAGTTTGGTAGCATTTCACTCGCCACCTGGAAATAACATAATTAATTAAGTTAATCACTTGAATGAACTTGCTAAAAGCGACATGTCTTAGAAACAAGAATTTGAAGACATGTGACATCCATTAACACGCACTGGGTCCGTGTGGTGGATTATGGCTCATTCCTTCTCACAGAGAGAAGGTCTGTATCCCAGAAGTGGGAATGTAATAGATTGCTATAGATGATTCGTGAAAGTTCTTTCTGAAAGCAAATAATTATCTAAAATAGCTTAAGCTGTGATGAATTAATTTTTCCAGAACATTATAATTTTCACACTATATCATTTCGTAGTTTTTCTAATGCCTTTACAGATGGTAAAGAAATGACTTTTACAGTTTCAGCTTTTGCCATGTTAGGCACGCTATTGCAATTATACAAGCTATACATATCTAATTTCTGTAGTCATTATATCCATTTCTGGCATGATTATATCAAAGTATGTAGGGCAGAAATTGTTTGTGATAGGCACGGTATCAATGATATTTATGACTTGTCTATACTAATAATAAAGCTAAAGAGTTTGTTTGAACGCGCTAATCTCTGAAATTTCCAGTCGGATTAGAAAAAATATTTTTTCAAACTCAAATCATTTATTTCAACTAAGCCAATTACAGGCACTTTTGAATTGTCAAAGGGTCGGTCAGTCAGAAAGATGAAGCTAGTTGCCCATTCCAAAGCGTAGATACCTATGGAGAAGAACGGGCAAGAAACTCCATAGAAGGACGGGCAAGAAACTCCATAGGACGGGCAAGAAACTCCATAGAAGGACGGGCAAGAAACTCCATGCATTTTTATTTTTGATAAACCGATTCTCGAGGAAGGCTAAAGGCTACATACATCACGCTAGCGCCCATAGGAGCCGAGCAAAAAGAATAAAAGTCAGAAAGAACACTAAGTGAAAACAAAGTATTAGCGCGGACGGGCGATGCGATGCGAAGTCGTGGACAGAAGCTAGTTTTTTAAAAAGCCTTACTTGCTTCCTCTGAGATTTTTATAATGGCGTAGGCCAGTTTATGACCACTCTATAAAGAATGCGGTTGTACTAAACTTGTGGCCCGAGGAAGTGGGCGGACCTGCGCCTGCGCAAAGCCACAGGCTTTAATGGTCATGAACTTGATGTTCTTATTTAGAAACGTTAACCCTCAGCCAATTTAAATGCCGACGATTTTAGTTTCCGGCGATGGAAGGTTACGGTTTTACATTGCACAGCTGTCATTAATGAAGTAGATTAGGGCAAACTGTTTAACTAAGCCTTGCTGATCACCACGCCTCTATCGACATTTGGGCCCTTGTAAATTTGAGTTAATTAGTATTGTTTTTACAGACAATAGTTGAAAGTGGGGAAATCAGAACCTTACTGGAGAGTATTAATGCTAGCATGATTCCAGTGCGAAAAAGGGATGATACTATCGGTTATGTATAGCTCCGTCTCTCTTTTACATTGGAATCATGATGGCATTAAACCGTCCTGATACAGCATCTGTTTTACTATATATAATGGATACTTTAAATAATCAATTTTATCAATTGCACTCGGTCGGCCTATCCGCTGGATGCGTGAAGCACAAAACCAGTCAATGTGGCAATGCTTGTTTCAGGCCTATGTCCAGCAGCTGCAGTGGACGCTTTCGGCTGAAATGATGAATTTATTGAATTACCTGAATGTTAGCACCGGTGACGTCGCGGATCTCCTTGATCTTGGAGCCGCCCTTGCCGATGAGCGAGCCGCATTGCGACGCGGGCACGATGAGGCGCAGCGTGATGGGCGCGCGCGACCCGCCGCCGCCGCCCTCGTTGAACTGAGAGCACCACTGGAATGTTACAAACGTGGATATAGAGTTGGTCTAGAAAATAAAATCTAACCAGCTTTTTCCTGCACGGTGGTCCCGGGCAAAAAAGTATCCGATATCCTACCCCAGATATCTACCTATCTATGTGCCACATACCTACAAATCGGTTCAGACGTTAAGGCGTGAAAAGGTAACATACAGACAGATACGAGTCATTTTCGCATTTATAATATAAGTATGGATGGCCTAGAAATACGACTCTTGGGGTTACTGATAAAGTAAGACATTGCTTGCTTAGGCAGGGCCCTTGCCTAATTTATCGATACGAAATGCTGACTTGTGGGTGCACGATTTTATGTTGTAAAGCCAAAATCTTTACTTCGTAAGTAGCAAAGTTAGGTGTATTAACTTAGCGTAAAACCCCGACAAGATGCGAACCAAAGTACAACTAAAGAATCATAAGGCACTTATCGTCCCAAGTCGTAAAAATATGTTGTGAAAATATTTCAATAATTTTTCTATTGAAGCTTGTTAATCATGTGACGTGGTTTAAACATAGGCGCACGATTCGCTCTTTTTGGCAATACAAGATACGAAAATAATTGCTTCATATTATAAATATTTTCAAATCAATCAAGATGTAAACAAAATAAAAAATTACTTGATAAGCAACACAAACCTCTTCAAACTTTTTGCATATAAGTGTGAATGCTTTGAATATAGCACTTGTGTTGCCTGTAACAGTGACAATACGTTCTGGGCACGATCCATCGGATATGTTGATTTTTGCTCCAGACTGAAAACAATACATTATAAATATTAATCGACCGTCGTGTTTTGCTGATAAGCTGAACAGTTTTTTGCAAAGTTGCATTACTTTCATAACAAAAGAAATGATTGTTTTAAACTTTTTTGGCAAAATTGAGTCAGGAGGCCAATTCCCGTAATTAAAAACGTTCAAAATCTAGTCGCAATCTCATCTCAGCGACAATCAATGTCAAAAATATGACAAACATTAAGGCAAATTAGAGGTATTTTTGGGAGAGGCCTATGTCCAGCAGTGGACTGCTACAGGCTGATGATGATGATGAGAGGCATTTTTGACAGTCTGAGACTGAGATTAGAATGCTAACGTTATTAAAAATACGACAATTACCCCTCCGTAATATTTACTTTTCGACTGACTACGATTTATTAGAAGCCTCATCAACTTACCTCTTCTCTGAACCTTTTAACAATCTCTCCTTTTTTGCCAATAATACTGCCAACTTCCTGCAAACAAACAGAAACTATGATATACTTAGAACGAGTGTTACATTCGATTTAATTAAAATTGTCGTCCAAAATAACCCAAGGGATTGCTACATTGGCAAGTATTGTGCAACGGGCGCACGCACATGTAATTAATGTAGTCGCGGTGAGATTTATAGTACAAAAGATTTCCTGTCTGGTAGCCAATAATAGTCACTGCATAGAGATTCTTTGCTGCAGTCAGACGCATCGGGGTTGCAATGGGACGGTTTTAGAGACTTGTTGTATCAGATCGGTGCTGGCAACTGAGCCTCATGACTTCTACAGTATGTGAACAATGCTATTGCTCAACGCCGCCGCTTACATGACACAAATAGCGAACATAATCTAAGAAAGCCGCCAGCTCGAACTTCTATTGCGACGATTGACAGTGACCAATTTCACTGCAGATTAATCTATGAATTATTTACTAAGCTGGTCGTCAATAATTGATTACATGCCGTTTCACTTTTACGCTTATTGACGAATTGTAGCGTGAAAAAGAGAAGTCGGTGAAAAGAAAAGTCCGGAGTTTACTCTCGCGTGAACCTGGAATTCGTGAAGGTATTTAGGACATCTTGTGTTATTTTACAAAGATAAATAAAAACGTATTGTGACACGTATACTCATAACATTAAAGTAACTAATTTATTGGAATGTTTACATAAAAACAAACAGTTAACACAATGCGGGCGCTAGTCATTGAAACAAAAATATAACGACTCACAGACTGCGATTAAGGAAGTGAGCAGAGACAAACACAATGACAACATTAAATATCACACATTACTCCAATTAGAAAAAGGTACAAATCGAAGTTTGATGAACAGGGCGAGTGCCAATAGCTGGCCGGTTGCCAAATGTACTTTGTATTGGATTATAGCCAATTAAAGGTACCTACATGTAAAAGTAGGTATAGGTAGATGTTAACATCAATACATCTCACATGTCAGTGCAATCTAGCGACATCTAGGTGCGCTAAATTAGTGACGCTGTTGAGTAATGGGAGCTTAAATAAAACAGTTACGATGTGATGTGAATTATATCATACTAATAAACTGTTCTGTCAAAAACATGCAAGATTTTATTTGATACTGTTGTCTCACTTTTGTAAAGTATTTAAGTTGAGTCGAGGCAGTAATAAGGGTTTGTTAGAAATAATAAAATGAAAGCCTAGTCGTTAAGCAAGCCTACATGGTTAACAAACAGGATATTGCGTTGGGCAGCCTTACAAGTGTGTGTTCCCTAACAAGATTGAAATACCAAAGTCATATTAGATTACCATATGTTCAAACAAATACATAAAACTCTTTCACATAAGTAGAACAATTATTTAAATGTATTGTTGAATATTTTACTACTCATTTAATGTCTCAAAATTTTTTTTTTATTTGATTATTACAAGTAGTAGGCTTTATCATTTGGAATTAGTAAAAACAAAATTTTAAAGTTGATTATATAATATATAAAATACCTATGTAGCAGAACTATTTGTCCGGTGATGATAAGACAAACTTTTAAACTATTTCAATTGAAGTAAAATACAGCTTGAATTTTTATGCTTGTATTGCTGGATAAAATATTACAGCTTGAATTTTTTATGGCTGTCAATTAATAAACAACCATAATTACCATGCTTGGGAGGTATATAGGTGATGTTATTTTATTTATAAGTAATGTCCAGAGTCCAGATACCTTATGCATTATAGCAGAGGGGGTCTATTATTTAGAGACAAACTGAAAATTGCCAATGATACATGCATTGTTGATACACTTCACACAACCAACATTTTTGTATTCATTACCATAATTATAATTCTCATATCAGCATACCTACTTGATGACTATAGTTTGTTTTTGGTAAATAAACTGGTCTTTATCGTGTAAGTTTCTTTTTGTTCACTACTATATTGTTTGTTATTCTTTTTTGAAATATATGTAGTGTGGAATCGAAATAATTCTCTCTTATTTTCTTAATCTTTCTTATTTTTGCCAATAAGAACTTATAAAAAATAGCTATGCTTGTTTAGCTGTAAAATTGAAATTGTTTATTGAAATAATTGGTTTACATAAATATTTACAAAATAGGGCCTTAAACTAGAGGTAGGTAAGAAATAATTGGATTCTACCTGAACTAGGAATAAACCTGTATCTCAGGTATCTCACTCAAGTGCTTATACATAAGTATTATCTAAAATTCCTACAAATGGTAAATAATTTATCTACTTTAATTATGGTTATATTCAAATTGAGCAAAATAGTATGCTTCTTTTTGCATCATCGTAAGACATTTTTTGCAACCATATTCTATTATGATTTTTGCAATGTTACATTTTTAATGAGGTTGCATTTACTCTGTCATACAGAAAAAATTTCCATGTCAACAAAATGTTAAGATTGCATGTTAAAATGTAAGCTTAATGTTGACATTTTTATAATTCTCCTACTATTTATTAGTTTAATAATCCAAGTGTTTATTAAACAATGCAACTGAATACATTCAATACTAATACAGTGTTTGAGTCACGGATTATCTAGATCATTGTTTATCTGACTTTGAAATCAAAACATTGAGTAATATGTAAAGTATGTCAATGGATGTATAAAAGGTGTTTTCGGTTTTTGTATTAGTTGGTACAAATGAAACCTTAAGGATTTCTTCTTCTTGTGAAGGAATTGCGTACCAAAAAGTTTTCATAACATCAACTAAACTTTATGGTATTTAAGTTTATAAAACTATACTCTTTTACCTTATAGGGTTCATAGTTAAATACTAAAAATCACCTCATGTAAGTCTGCTTTGTTAAAATACCCACTTAATTAGTTTAAATGCAAGGTAAAATTAAATTTCTACTAAAGGAACTAATTACTAGCACTACTTGGTGTTGGGAAACATACACATTGATAACTACTTTGTTTACACTACATTAGTCAAAAATACAACATTCCTTTATGTACTAAAGTGGAATTTAGAAGAAGGTAAAGTGTACACTTTCACGATTTGAAAATAATTCAAAATATTTTGAAAACGGTGCCAATTTTGAATAATAATCAAGTGTTCATTCTCTTACCTTCCCCTGCATAATCAGTCTGATTGTGAGGGTAACTTTGGAGTCTTCCTCGTGGAGAGTAGGGGGTTTCTCCAGTTCCATGCTGGAGGAGGTGTCCGTAGTGTCTCGCGGAATTTTGGCTGCGTACAGGGCTACGTGTGGGCACAGGGGACACTCCACTCAATCTAATGGCTGGGACTCTGGGGCTCGTGGCACGCACTGCAGGCAGGGTAAGCTGGAAAACAGGCGCACATCTCAAAAGGAACGTCCATAGGTCTCGAGCGAACTAAAGGTACGGGGTGTATGGGCACTCGGCGATTTTTAAAAAGCGAAGCCGATTACCGAATATTTATTTACAGTGACGGTCGATGGCAAGCGTAACGGAATGAGGACGGCAAATGAGGATCTAGACGCTATTATGAACTAACTGGTCTTAGGTACGACCGGATTCTGCGGCTGTAACGCGAGGCGGCCCGCTCCGGACGGAGGGACCGTTACTTGAACTCCGATACCTGTTCGCGGCTCGCGACATAACCTCAGCGTCGCGCCTCATGGCTAGCCGACCAGGTTATCGATCCCAGTAATCCCAAACAATTCTCCCGACAGTCGAGTTTCAACAACTTTCTTACCTCGTTTGTTTTCCACGTTGCAACAATAACTTAACAAATCTTAACACTAATATTATCACCAAGATGTGTATAAAAATCACACTTATCACAATTTTCTTTGTCACATATAATTATAAAATTAAAATAAAACCCGACGGTGACGCGTCGGTGTGAAGCTTGTAATTGTCATAAACAATAGAGTATAGAGGGAAAGCTGACTACAGCGCCCCTGGTGGCAACGAGGAGCGAATTTTGACAGGAGACGTTTTTGTCGGTAAAGCAGTTAACATTATTGCCCGCATAGACGATCTATCTATCGGTAAAAATATAGAGGTTGTTGATGTTTGTAAATAAAGCTGTAAGACTTGACCCGGCGCCGAGTTTTAAATAATTGTTCAAGCATTGATATGTCTATATTTTATTATGTCACTGTACGAATTTGCATGTTTCTTACATCATCACGTCTCTATTTTCTGAAAGAGTAGGCAGAGTTAGGTAATGTCTCGACTGTTGCATTTCCCACGTAATTAGGGCAAGCCTTTTGCCATTTATTTGGCACAATTCCAAATTCTACTGTTACTTACCAATTATTGTAAGTTTTCGAAGAGAAAACCCAATAGCACCCCACCTCGACCTGGCATTCGACTTTAGAAATTAACTTTCGGTATAAGGTCGCACTTGCGACTGTTGAAAAAGATTCGTTGCTAAACATAGTCTCGTCTTTTAGCCTAACAAAGAGGAAGTGGGCAGATATAAACTCATACAGCTGTTGTGTATTTGTGGGAACGTGCACCTTTAATAAGCATAACGGTAAACCATAAACTTCCCGCAAGGTATTTATTATTTATAAGGACGTGTTCATCGTCATAGGTATGTAGTTATCATCCACGGTCTGAATATTTTGTACTTTAGGCCTACTTTGCTGTGCATTGAATAGTGACATAGGTACGCACGGCTACACATCAAGCTATACATAACCAGTATAAGCTGACTTCTGATTTTACAAAAAAACTTATTCAGTGCGAGGTCAGAAAAAACTGGAAATGTATAACTTGATGTGTCGTCGTGTGTACCTACTTAAAGCGAGTTATGCGCCCAATGCGTTCATAACTGGGCACCCCACACTTTGTGAATGTGATAGGCACCAATTTTTTTTTTCGTATTTACTGCCTTGTAAATTGATAAACAATCTCACTCTGAGATCGCTATAAGAATATTGACTCTGTCAAACGTTAAAATAGTACTAATATAGACTAAGCCATTTTATTTCTAACATTGTAGACCACATTATAGTCTGAAAAAATAAACATTTATAATAAAATAATAACTTCACCAAACAACCCTCACAAACTAGATCACCCAATAAAAACTAATAGGTATCTAAAACGCAATCAAAAATAATATTTAGTGATCAAGAAAATTCTGTTGGCATTTTCTGCGAGGAAGACCATAAACAATAGGCACACCTACCTATACCTATTCTAATCTTTAATACCTGCCAGATTTTAAAAACACTGAATAAAATTCTAAAGGGGGTTTTTATAGGAAGAGTTGAACAAAAAAACCCGTTGGTCCCGCACGCCAATATTGAAGCTCAATGCTTTGTCCCATGCAAATTCGTTCCCCGTTTATTGTCGGTCGACGGGACATTTCCTGAGGTAAACTGCACATAAATAGATCTAACTCTAGTCTAGTTGGGGGACAGTTAATAGGAGATTTTCTAATGTTTTGATTTTTGTTTGAGATTTTTCATTTTGGTTTATGGGTAGTTAGATTGGAAAATAATAGCCCTCATATCTGACTTTTTGGAATCAAGTGCATTTCTGGACACATAAGGCATTAGGGATCCAATAATTATAATAATATTGGCAGTTTTATTTAAAAATAATGGTATAGATCTTTCTGTGTGGTATAAATATTTAAAAACATTTTGACATTTTCCTCAGCGTCGGAAGATTGACCGAGTAAGACCCTGACGCCGATTCCCTTGTTCTCAAACTAAACTAAATTTAAGTTGTTTGTAATCACGTCTAATTTGTCTATGGAGTATCTTAATTTGACAGGCCTAAACTAATATTTATCTTCTGTCCCTTTTCATAATGAAATAGAAATAAAAAGATGCACTGAACTTAAATTCATTTTAGTTTGTGAACAAGGGAATCGGCGCTCCTGACTAACTCTTGAAACGCTGGATGAAAAACTTTAAGAGGAATATAAGTGAACAAACAATCTTCGATTATAGAACTGGGCAAACGCTCGCAAGTTTCCGTGAGACATAAAAGAGTAAAATTGAAAAGCTTTTAATTGAAAATCGCCTAGGGTTATAAAAAGTCTTTACTTCATAAAAGTACCCAAGTACTTACTGAAGTAGGTAACACGCCAATTTTTTACTTGGCTGTTGTAGAGAGCTTCTTGGTTTTTTGTCAGAAAAAAATTGGTAATATAATACCTACCTACCAATTTGTTTAAGAAGCCAAATTGAAAGTAAAATTATAATACAAATAACAAAGTCAGTTTTTGGTATAGCAACAAAAATATTTTTTCCACGATTTAATAAGTAGTGGGGATAAAGCCAGTTCTCCAGAAGTCTACTAAAAAGGTTCAGTCACGTAATTAACGTTTTATTCCAGGTAATTTAACTCTTTTCCTAGAACCACGGTTAGCTGCCTACCTACAAAGATTCATTGATTGCTTGCGAAACTCGGAAAGGATTATTTTGTTATAGAAAATAGTTGCCAGTGTGTAATTTTTCATTAAATTTTGAATTCTAAACGAACTTGTTTGTCTTTTCGAAGTAAACAAAAATGCAATTTGGGAAAAAAGAATGCACAAATTAAATGTTCCAGTTTGTATCATTGCAATAAAAGAAAACAGTGTTACTATGTTTTACATAAAATGTTAGATGTAATGCTATTGTTACCGTTTGAACTAGGTGAAGGTGAATATAAATATACTAAGATACCTAGCTACATTTGATAATAAAATACATTGTTGTAAGTTATCGGATGTTTGCATAAGGTTTGTTATTTAGTTCTCGAATGTTCTTCCTCCTACCTATTTAATTTTTAGATGTTAAGTACATACTCTAATTTTGCGTTCTTTTATTACCGAATATTTTTTTTATTTGAATTACTTTTATCTATAAGAACAACAAAGGAAAGTATGGAAGTGGTAAAATAATTTCCGACATCAGTTTCCACTGCAAGTAAAAATAACGGGATGTGTACCCAGGACCAATTTAGTTTAGTTTAGTTTTTTAAAAACGTTGCTCCACATTAGGAATTACTCCTGTATCGTGGGTGCGTTTACAAACATTTAAACTCACATACACAAACAGCCAGACCCGGAACAACTACAGCAATGGCAATACAAATATTTGTTCAATGCGGGAATCGAACCCGCGACACGCAGCGCAGCAGTCGATCGCTCAGCCACTGCGCCATCCGTGTCTTCACACTTCAATTTACTAATGTTATCAAAGTAGGACGGTAGGTAACTGGGTACCTTATTTGTATTTACTTTATTCTAATAGATTTTTATCTAAGTACATTCCAGCAAGAAAATGGGGAAACAAACAAAAACAAACACAAACAAAAGTCACATCAAACGTGGAAACACGGCAAGAGACACGCCCTGAAAAACAGAACACTAAACCGAATCCAGATAATGTACAACCTAAGGTACATCAAAATAACTATGGGGACCGAAAATTATACAGCGAAGCTGTTAAACGAGCTCAAAACTCAGGAGATTACACTCAAAAGAACATATATAACAGTGACCACAATGAGTCACAGAGAACAATTTCCAATAAAAAGGAAAAAGAAAACACCCCTATAGAACAAAACTATAGCTTGATTAACCTCATAATCAAACAGACTGAAAGGATAGACCAACTGATATCTCAGATGAGCACAATGATGAACTTGATCATAACACTCATAAGTAAACAACAACCATGACCTCTATACGTATAGCCATCTGGAACATAAACGGCTTAGCGCCAAACAAGACAGAACTAGAGGTGCTTTTAAAAATAAATAAAGTGGACATTGCCTTAATATCTGAAACTCATCTCAATGACCGCAAACTATTTAAGATGACTAACTATTGTGTATACTGCACCAACCACCCTGGCAACACCTCTCATGGTGGAGCAGCTATTATCATAAAAAATAACATAAAACACCACCTACATAGCGAGTTCAAAGAAAATTGGCTACAAGCGACTACAATCACCATAGATGAGAGAATTGGTCCCCTCAACATAAGTGCGGTATACTGCCCACCAAACCAGAAGGTCAAGAATGATATGTTTGACATATACTTTAACACATTGGGACACAGGTACATAAGTGGCGGAGACTGGAATTGCAAACATACCTGCTGGGGGTCCAGACTCATCACAACTAGAGGACGTGAGCTGAAAAAGAGTGTTGAAACCCATAGACAAACAGTACTGTCGACTGGGGAACCAACGTACTGGCCATCTGATACCAATAGAACACCTGACCTTCTGGACTTCTTTATAGTCAAGGGAGTGTCAGATATCAACTGTAGCGTAGAGTCGTTATTCGATACCCTATCTGACCACTCCCCAGTTATTGCTACATTTAGTATTACAGCAATCCAGAGAGAGCCAAAAGTAACCCTGTGTAATCGAAAGACTGATTGGGACTCATTTGCGGATTACCTAGAAGAAGAAGTTAATCTTAAAATTAAACTGAAAACTGAAGAAGACATAGATTCTGCCACTTTCTACATCACTAATCTTATACAAATAGCAGCATGGTGCGCTACCCCTACGCTAGACACTACAGTCTATCAAAATAATATACCTTTACAGATAAGGCATAAACTGGAGGCTAAACGAAGGTTGCGAAGGCAACTTCATTTGAGTAGATCGGAAGAGGACAGAAGGGAATTCAATAAAGCTGCAAGAGAACTGAAGGAGCTCATTAATGACAACCAAAATAGCATGTTCCAAGAAAGACTATCAACATTGTCAGTTCGAAAACAAGATAACTATTCATTGTGGAAGATAACCAAAAATTTCAAACGACCACAAAATTTTGTACCCCCGCTTAGGCAACCTAATACTGGATCTTGGGCCAGAAAAGCAAGTGAAAAGGCGGAGCTTTTTGCGAAACACCTTTCTGCGGTTTTCACTCCGAATGAGTCGTCGATGACCGATTTTGAAGGGGAAGTCGATGATTATCTTAATAGCGATCAACAACTGTCACCTTTACTCAAACTTGTCACGCCGAAAGAACTAGCAAGGACAATAAAAAATCTGGAGAACAATAAAAGTCCTGGTTATGATCTCATCACAGGTAACATACTCAAGCACTTACCTAGGAAAATTATCGTCTTTCTTGCAATGCTGATCAATGCTGTCTTTCGATTACAATACTACCCAAAAATGTGGAAGATATCACAGATATGTATGATAGCGAAGCCGGGAAAACCACCAACCGAACCAAGCTCATACAGACCCATAAGCCTCCTTCCAATCATATCGAAGGTTTTTGAGAAAATATTTCTACGCAGATTAAAACCAGTCCTTGACGAGAATGCAATAATACCAGACCATCAATTTGGATTCCGTGAAAAACACGCAACTGTAGAACAAGTGCATAGAGTGGTCCAAAAAATTAGACAGTCATTGGAAAATAAAGAATACTGTTCTGCGGTGTTCTTGGATATCCAACAGGCATTCGACAGGGTCTGGCACAAGGGACTTTTGTATAAAATTAAATCTCTCCTGCCTAACTCTTTTTATATGATTTTAAAATCTTACTTAGACCAAAGAAAATTTCAAGTTAGGTACGAGGACGAATTGTCTAATATTTATGAAATGAAAGCCTCAGTCCCACAAGGCTCTGTGCTCGGGCCCGTACTCTACTCGATCTTTACTGCAGATTTGCCTAATACTAGTGATGTGGTAACGGCGACTTATGCAGACGACACTGCATGCCTTGCGAGTGACAAGGATCCAAGGCTGGCATCTCAGAAATTACAAGTCCAGTTGAATAAAATTGATCTTTGGCTGAAACAATGGAGAATTCAACCTAGTATAACTAAGTCAGTTCAAGTGACTTTTACTCTCCGGAAGGGCGATTGTGCCCCAGTGTACTTGGAAAGCAAACCACTGCCAAACAGTGACACAGTAAAATACCTGGGGCTACATCTAGACAAAAGGCTTACCTGGGCCAACCACATTAAGGCCAAAAAAAAGGCAGCTTCCATCGAGATGAAAAGTCTTTCCTGGCTCTTGGGAAAACAATCAAAGTTATCTCTTAGTAACAAAATTCTTGTCTACAAAGCCATAGTAAAACCAATCTGGACTTACGGAATAGAACTCTGGGGATCGGCTAGCAACTCCAATATCGAAATCTTACAAAGATTCCAAAACCTAGCCCTAAGAACAATCTCAAGCGCACCCTGGTTTGTCAGAAACACAGAAATACACGAGCACTTAAAAATACCAACAGTAAAAGAAGAACTATGCGAAAAATGCAAAACATATAAACAGAGACTGAAGAAGCACAGTAATGTTTTAGCTAAGAACCTTCTAGACACACAAGGGGATATAATGCGCCTAAAGAGATGGCAAATCCTGAACTTGGACCAGAGACAGTGAAAAGTTAAAGTTAGTCTAGTCTACCACATATTGTGCATGTTCAATGGAACACCACAAAAATAATCTCACACGAAGACCCCATCTGATTATGGCTAGAAAGCCGATCGCAGATATAAAGAGAAGAAAAAAAAAAAAAAAAAAAAAAAAAAAAAAGTACATTCCTACCTATTAGTAGTTTGGCCAAGAAAACAAATGTAGGTGGGTTAAGCTCATTATTTCCCACAGAATACAGATTGGGTAGGTAACGGAAAAAAATAC
This sequence comes from Apamea monoglypha, assembly GCA_911387795.2. Classification (NCBI taxonomy): domain Eukaryota; kingdom Metazoa; phylum Arthropoda; class Insecta; order Lepidoptera; family Noctuidae; genus Apamea; species Apamea monoglypha. The sequence continues at coordinate 15,053,830 of OU426917.1, forward strand.
ATATAAAGAAATCTTCGTTCTCACGAAGATTCCCAACACTAATGGACTGCTTTATCCCTTGTTTGTACACTGTAGGAATAGGATGACAAGCGTGGTGCAGCACCTAACGAATGCTTCGTTTCTCTCCGTGTCTCTTCGCTCAACTTCGCTACACTCCGCTTGGCAGGATTCAACCCAACGTTGTGCAGTAAATAAGACTGAAGCGATGAAAAAAAAAATGTTTATGACTTTCTTCCGTTCCTACTTTGCCCTTTTTTATTTTGTACGTTTGTCTGTAAAACTGAATTTGCGTGTGTTTAAGACATAAGGAGGGCTGTGGATAATGACTTATAGAAAAAAGTTGAAAAATTAAAATACAAGGATTTTTTGGCGCTCGAATGACTTTGACAGGGGGCGCTGTTGGTTATTATTTTGTCGCAATTGTTTCGTGAAATGGATTGAAAAAACAAGATGGCGGCGTTAGTTCCTATTTTGGCCACGCGCCAAAAGAGCCTTGTAGTGTTATAACAATTCTACGGTCTTATCCCATCATCCAACTTACCGCAAGATGCTCTATGAAGATATATGATCAGAATTGTCGACATCGGCACCATTGCCATAGAGGAAAATAGAGAGAAGATATATGATGTTAGTGTCTCACTATAATATTGATAAAGTTTTATCATTGTTTCGTTTAAAATAATGGTCAAGAGCACTATTTATAGCAGTTACTAAACAATATTTATATAGCTCATTGATAAGAACAGGCGTTGTTGGATAAAATTAAGACTTGTGTATCTTTAGTTAGGCACAATGATGTTTTAGTAGAACGGTATGGTAGAATCGTGCTTTCAAGTTAAATCATAGAAACTTAAGAAGCCAGAAAGAATATAAAAAAGATTTTATAATCTAATACTTCACTTCTGCCTTGTTTCCATGCTAGTAGGTAGGTATAGTAAGTACGTGGTACGTGTCGCTTATTAAATTAAACCAGTAATAAGGAGGAGTAGGTGGGTTACCGTCCGTCCGGACATATCAGAAGGCCAATTCTCGTAATTTAAAACGTTCATAATCTAGTCGTAGTGACATCTCGGCGACACACACAGACTGTGAACGTGCTTAAAATTACGAGAATTGCCCCTCTGATCTCAGCCTCAATCTGTCAAAAATACCTCTAATTTGACATTTTGACAAGTTTTTGATATTTGTTTGTCGCTGAGATGAGACTGCGACTAGATTTTGAACGTTTTAAATTACGAGAATTGGCCATCAGGCTGTGAACGTTCTTAAAATTACGAGAATTGCCCCTCCGGCTTTATGGACCCCTGTCCAGACTTTGTCTGGTCTTCGCATTTGTCTGAACTTTTCGACTTTTCTTAAGTAATAAAAGAAGTTAAGTGATAACTATAAAATAAAATTGCGAATGCCAGACTCCTTGTATTTAAAATTAAAATTAATAATTGGTAACCCTAACGGTGTTGGTGCCATCCTACTATCCAAGTAGGTACATACAGTGGTCTCGAATAGCGCAACTAATCGTGATAGATCACGGTACGTTGTATGAAATATGAAAAGTAATGGATCACTGGGGCACATAATCTCATGACAACGGTCACCGCGGTGGCCAACAATTTATTTACAACGATATTCTCACATGACACCGTTGTGACGCCGAAAGCCGAGGGCCGAGGGACGAGAGCCGACGAGCCGCATCGTCCTCTCGACCCGGCGTTTAATTTTAATGATGATTTTGGGTTTATACCCCTGGATATTTCGAATTTGTTTTTCGATGTTTTCGTATTGGAAATGTGGGATGTATTGAAATAAAGGTTGACGCTTTTATGGGTATATGATATACAGATTGTTTGGAGTGAATGCGTAACGCATTTCGATGAATAATATTTTTAAATGTTCTATGAAATTTTCATATAAACTTTACTGTTTTTGCCTATAAATATGATAGTTAATATTTACTTGCCTATTATACGCTGTCCTCCAACATATTGGTAGGTTTATGTCCTAGTACGTTCTACCCTAGAGGTAGATACTGACACGGGTATTTTACAAGTAAGTATATATATAGGTACTTAGGTACTGTAAAGGTTGTCTGCTAAAGTCGACCTTATGTAGTGCAGGCTGGCAATAAAAAAAAAAACACTGGTTGCATTCGAACAGTCAAGCAGAATAAGCTGTCACATCTTAGTTGAATTAGGTCTTGGTTTGGAAGAAAAAGTGACAATTTAGCTGAAGTGATGAAAAGACGTACGCTTGGAATAAACATAAGGAAATCTAATCGTCGTTTGTTTTCATATAGGTAGTACCTACTTGTAGTGTATTTAGTTATACATGCTGTACCGACCCCTAATATTATAACATCGTGTTATAGTGGGAACGCGCCTTGGGCGGCCGACGCTGATACAGCATTCGTGGTAGAGTCGCGGGATTTTATGACCAGTGATAGGAATAGGTAGTGCCTATTTGCCTAAACTTCGAAGAACAGAGACAAGAAACGGAGACTTCCTTAGGACAAATTTTTTTCCGGGACATCTGTCTCGAAATTCGGGACAACACTTAAATACATTAAAAAAATATGTACGGCAGCGCATTTCGTTATCGATAACGAAATGCGCTGCCGTAAAAGTCGTATTGTACTTTCGTTGCAATAAAGATTAAATGATGTTTTTAAAGATTTTTAAAGTTTATGTGTGTTACTAAACAATGTGATACGACCATTATTTTAATATCATGCACATTTTTAAATATACATTAGAAATATATTTCATTAAGATAAAATACAAATACCTTTTGTTTTTGAGAATGCTAAAATGATAAAAAATACCGTTTTATTATTTTAAAGACAAAATCTCTTTTTTTTTTCAATTATACACTTGAACTTTAGAAATCTCATTAAACGTAGCCGAGAGTGAGCTAGAAAGAAGATATTTACTTCGAAACGTGTACGGCTCCTTATACAAACATTGTGATTCATAGTATTAAGATCAACAAGTCATTTACAAAATATTCTCCAAAAAAAAAAAATCCGAAAATTTTATGGTTGTAACGACTGTGTATGTTATTTATTATGTTATGTCTAGTCGTAAACTTTAGGCAAATACATATAGACGAATTACTTATTCCAAATAACATCTTTTTTTAATGTATTTAAGTGTTGTCCCGAATTTCAGGACAGATGTCCCGGAAGAAATTTAGTCCTAAGGAACTCTCCGTTTCTTGTCTCTGTTCTTCGAAGTTTAGGCAAATAGGCACTACCTATTCCTATCACTGTTTATGACTAACACCCGGCGACAGTAGAGATAAGGACCTTTGTATTTTGATTTAGGTTAAGCTATGGGTAGTCCACATTAAAACGTCTTCGTGATCAGACTCATTTCTTTCTTTTAAAAAAACCTTCGGCAGTGCCTCCGGTAGTTAACTCACTAATCTACTAAATAGAAAAATGTAAACACGTCTCATTCACACAAGCGTCGTAGCTGCTGTCACTAATGTCATCTGTCAGTCAGGAGCAATGGCGGGAAACAGACAAAGTGAAGCAGGCAAAATTCGATAGCGCTTGGTGAAGTGATATAATATTTAACATAAATACGAGTAAATAGGACACTACTAAAATACCCTACACGTCCTTAATTAAGTAGCTACCTACCGTACAAAAATTTCCAGAAAAACAAAACAATTAGACCTCAACTAATCTGCCATTAGATACATTCCCAGAAATAAGGTCTTCATCCACATAATGATAAGGATTATCCAGTACAAGTGTGTACATAGTACCAACAACGGAGCGGATAATCTCGCGTGGACGGATCAGCTTAAGTGGGCTCCATTGTCATTTGTCTTGATAGGTATCCGCCAGCTATGCGTACGTATGTGTACGTAGTTGAGGTAATTATTGAACGATACCTACCTAATAAGTAGGTAGGGTTTGTGCATGTTTGGACGGGAGGTGAGAGTGCAGGATTGGATGGTAATTGTTTAGTGACGTTTTGTGACTAGAGAGAGCTTTTTCTTTTCTAATTTCTTAGTTCAGAATGTCAGAAGTATACAAATCTATCTTTAAACCAATAGAAAGCCGTAATTACAGAAACAATTGAAAAGCCCTTGTGTCTCGCGTGGATCCACGTTCGATAATACGAAGGGTTGAAGGGTATTACAGAATATAAAGTCCAGTTGTGTTTTCAGATTGCTAGTTCAGTGATAATTTTATTGGTTGTTGTCATTTAAATCAACCAAACAACAGCTAAGTAAAAAACCCCGAGGGGCAATTCTCGTAATTTTAAGAACGTTTACAGTTTGATCTCAGTCTCAATCTGTCAAAAATACCTCTAATTTCCCTACATTTTGACAAGTTTTTGACATTTGTTTGTCGTCGAGATGAGACTGCGACTAGATTTTGAACGTTTTTAATTACGAGAATTATTTACCTTCTGATCACAATGAGCTTTCAGACAATGAATGAAAACAAAAAAACTTTTATAATAAGTAGAGACACCCCTAAGTTTCCGCCTAAACCGCTTAACACTCTCAATTACAATCCGAGAGTTTTGAAGGATCCATTGCTTCATATGATTGCCAAAAATGTCTACTCAACAACGTAAACGACTCAATGAACGTGGGTGAACTGTCAATATGAAACCAATTGTCAGTTTATGAGTATTACAAGCTATGTTTGCGCGCGTTCTTGAACTTCAATACTATATCCCTGCCAGCACTTGAAATCACATTCGGTATAATGATGGCGAATATTTACTTTGGAAAACACGGAACACAGCACACTCTTGACACTTGATATAAACGTCGAGATAGCGGCATACGATTATTTCCGATTGTGACAGCGCGCAGACTTAGTTTGCGTGGACTCCACCCCTTTTTTTTTTTTTTTTTTTTCTGGGTGGGAAATCATCATATGTCTTCTCCCGCTCTGGGCGGAGCAGGAGGGCGTGTCAGACTTTTACTGACTAAAACCCACCCGTGTTCCTTCAGTTGCCTATGCCAGGGACCACGGTATCTCTTTCGAACAACCCGCGGCCCTGGCAGTGGACTCTACCCCTCAGGTCTGTACGTCAAGTTTCAACCATTACAAACATACGTTCAATGAAACGCATGTTTAACAAACATAATCCTAAACGTCGCTTGAGTTATTTGCTACTTGACATTGAAAAGTTTACGAGTAACAAAATTGCCTCGCGAGTGAAATACCGCCTCGCCTCGGTTCGTTTTAATCCTAGTTGCGGGTTACATTAATATTTCTGTGTGACAAATGACGAGACAGCGTTGTTTTACATTCAAAATTCACCAATTCATTCTTTGACTGCTTCGGTGGTCTACTACTACATTGCTACTCTTCAGCATGACATCTTGGGTTCGATTCCCTGGTCGGGCAAAGTGTTATTGAATTTTTCTATCTGGAATTTCTCTGTATCACCTGGAATTCGGATTTGAGCCCGGTTGAGGGCAATAAGCTCGCCCCCTATTACATGGGACCTCAAAAATAACTGTCATTGTCATTTCGACAGTTATGTTGAAGTCCTATAGGTATCTATACCTCTGCCTAACCCTTCGGGGAAACAAAGCGTGATGTAATGTAATGCCATCCTTTGAATTGTATCTAGAGAACCGTTACATCGCATAAAGATACATAGATGGGGGATTATTCGCATGTCCATTCGTTTTATGCAAATTTATTCGAATATCGCGTTCAGTTCGTGATAAAATTCGAATAAAAAGTACGACAAACGAGCCATCACTTTCATGTTTGACTAAGTATTATATGGGTAAAGGGTTTTATTAAAAATACAGGATACCACGTCCCACGGATATGCAACATGGAGGGAAAGATCGAAGACTTGTCATCTGCGAGTATTTTTTATCAATTTGTTTATCTTTTGTGGAGCTCTAATAATATGTAAGGGAGATGGCACAGCCGTAGGCAGTCGCAATAATAAGGATGGTGTATGTTCAATTACCTGCCTTTTAGTTAACTAGCTATTTACTTATATAATATTTACGACAAACATTCAGAAGTTTTGTATACTCACATGTTATTAAGGCTGTTCTTCCAATGCTGTTTTCTTCGCAATTCAATCTGTAAAGAAAAAAGTTAGATTAATAATTACATATACATAGGGCAAACAACTTATACGTAATATATTTAATACACAAGATGTTCAGAGGATAGCCGTGGTCATATGCAACTTTGCCAATGGATTGTTTTGTTAGGGTTAGTGGCATACGACCACGGCTCCCTCCTTTTTGCTTTGTCGTAGTCGGGTAATAAAATGACTACCTACATATAAATCAAGGAATGGTTTTAGGATCTTATGTGCTGAATAAGCGGGTATTGGTAGTCAGTGTACCTATCAATACCCGCTTATTCAGTACAGACGGCAGCATATCAAGCTACTACAATCTGTCAAATGTCTTTAATAGATTTTCAACTTTATTGCAAAAGCATTAAGGTTCAAGGTTGATTGGGAAAACTTGACAGTTTGGGGTAGCTTGACCTGCTGGCGTTTGTACATAAGCGCCTAATAGATTTTCTTGATTTATATGTATTTTGCTTAGTAAATAATTATGTTAGTAATTTGTTAAGCTACTCAGAGAGTTTCAGGACCAATTACGAAAGTTTATGTTTGTGAAGGGCTTGTCGAAAAACGTCTGATTGAACCGTTTACGTGAATCAATCATTTATTAGCAATGAAATGATTGATTCGTATCGAGTATTACGAAATCGGTTCTGTTTTGTATAGACGATTGATTTCTATGAAGAAATTATTTAGAGTTTTAAGTCAAATGTTTTAGTAATTGACATTGAAATGTGAAGGCTAATTTTAGCTCTCTCCGTACGTGCTGATATAATAGAGTTCAATGGGATTAGGTAATTATCGATTAAAACTTTAAAGGAAATTGACAAATTGACAACCGACGTTAATTTGCCGACTTATGTAATGATCGTTGAGCTTCTTAAGTCTTGAATTGAGCTGCAAGATTTCTGACAAATGCGTGCACTGACTGGACAGGTCCACTCGTCCACTCAATCTGTGTGGTTCTTTCCTCAAAAGACCATCTCAGTCATCGATCTACATGATCTGACCAAGATATTAGACTGTGACCTCTGAGTTTGTTTCGGCCTTTCTTCGCAGAGTAGTCAGTTAGGAAACGCCGACTTCATCTAGTTTTTAAAATATTATTGACGTGTAAAAGTGTTTGTGCAAACCTACTTACAGAAAAAAAATCATTTATCATACAGCCATATAATACAACTGACAAAGAATGACAGTTGTGATTTAAATGTACGGACAACTTAAGTGGGTAGTTTAACAATTCATTTTCGTGACTTTATCTCGACCTTTTTTGACAATTCGATTATCACAGTGACAGAAAGGGGTTCGATTCTTGCATAAAACGTACATCCAGGATTAAGCATAATGAGATCGCCAGTCTGTTGCTGCTTATCTGTTCTGTGGTTGCTGCAACCATCATCATCTGCCGAGCCTTTTCCCAACTATGTTAGGGTCGGCTTCCAGTCTAACCGGATGCAGCTGAATACCAGTATTTTACATGGAGCGACTGCCTATCTGACCTTCACAACCCAGTTACTGGGTACCCAGTAACCAGTTTTAACCGGCAGTCAGACTTGGGGCTACTGACGACCCGTAACGACTGTCAAAGATCCACGAATGACTGTCTAAGCCGTTGCTTAACGTACTTTCCGAGGCACGGAGGGGTCTTGGTATATGAAGATGGTCACCCATCTACGGACCAACCGCGGCAAGCGTAGCTTAATCTGATCGATCGACCCGTGCGGCTGTTATTACTTAGCCACCCCCCTTAGCCCTGTTGCTGCAATCATCGAGTAAATCCTACTACGAAGAATTTTTGAACAAACAAAAACATAAAATATTAAGTATTAAAATATTCGCAAGGGGAATAAACAAATAATATCAATCTCCGATTACATTCAAAATGAGATTAACTATAGGTTAGGGTAGAATTATTTCAAGCTTTCCCAAACGGTTTTTTTAACCCCTACTAATCGCGCCCAAACGGTATCGAACCCAAGATTTAAATAATAATGGCCTCGTTACAAACCTGGTGAGTAACAGTACATATTATATATTATTAATGTCGCGTTTCAAAAGCCTCTGACGGACAGATGGACAGACGGTAGCCATGCGTAGGGTGACAACAAAGGAGTTCCATTCGATCCTTTCGTTTCTCTTATCAAAACTCATTTCACTTCCGACTGAACGTTACTGCAGTCAAAAGATAATTAAAAACTGTTCAACAGCAGCTCTATTATTCGAAAAAAATATAAATTTGCTCTTTCAATATTCAATTCATTGTATTTTTCTTGCAACGGTAGGTACAGTGCAGACGTTATCATTAAATTGCGTGCAAATATTGAATAAATATTATTTCAGTTCACACAAACGGATGCTTCATTAAATTTAATAATATTATTGTACTATACACATAATCTCGTTTGAGCTCCATCAATTATGCGAAGCAATCAGTCTGCTTCGACTACAGACCCCTGCTTACTCTCCTCATAGAATATCTTTAAATTAATGACTGACTAATTAAAGGTATTTATGCGAAAATGCTGGCTTTATACAAAAAAATATCTACTTAAAACTTGGGCGCCTTGGTAACTTTATTATTTTAATTAAAGTATTCTGATAGGCCCCCGAATTATATATACAGTTTGAGGAAGCTTACAGAGAACGTCATTTCAACCCACGGTCGGAAACCAATTAAAGTTAATAATCCTCTAATATAAAACAATCGGTTTTTAAACGAACTTCCAGAATCCGCTGCTTAATCTCAGTTGACATCCCCTTTTGCTATTTTAAGACATACTTTCCAAATACCTAATTAAAGTTGTCAAAAAATAATTCTTGAAAATCGACGCCATTTTCTTGCATTTGTCACCTGCTAACTTTAAGGTGAGTATACACTAGAACATTTTCTCGAGCATTTCCATGTAATTTAACGTTCTTACGAATGGTACAATACAGGCAAAAGTTCAGTTTTCAAGAGCATTTCCATGTAATGTAATGTTTCTGCGAATGCTCGACGCTACGTTCGGCGTAATGCTTACGGCGGTGGCGAGTGAGTAACGTAAAATTATTTTTTTCTTACCTTGCGTTTATTGTTGAAATGTCGTACCAATACGTACCACTCGTACCTTTGGTCGATAAAATGTTACACCAATACGCTCGTTGATTTTTAAAATCAGGTTCATCGTGCGTCGTGTTCAAAGTGCGGTGCAATAAAATTAAAAAATGACGAACGCTCGATGTTCTGTTACAAGTAAATGCTCTAGTCTCTACTCACCTTTATTGTTCACTTTGTCAATGTACGGAGATATGGAATGAGAAAATAGGGTGCACGTAAATTGACAGTAAATAAATAGATTAAGTCGGGAAGGGTAATTGATGACGGAGACCCCTTTACCGCCCTGAGCAACGAGAGATTATTATCTGAAGGTACACTTATAACAGAATAACAAGGACGGTTAATAAACTGAAATGGCGTACCTACGTTAGTTTTCTTAGGCGTAAATATTATGTGGAGTATTCTCTGGATATTTATATGGTATCCTTCTTAATTTATGGATGAATTACGTACGTAATGATAATTATATTATTTGAGAACAATGAGCTTCGGGGGGAAACCTTCAAAAGGCGCCTGCCTGGTCTTTGGGGATAAAACCAGGGAGTGTGGGATTTTTACCTCACTAAAACCACCTCGGTTGTCACCATCTGCATAAGGAAGGAACACCGTTACCTCTCAAAAGACCAATCCGGAGCCCCCTCTGTGCAACGCCTGTTAGGGCACATCTCTGGGGAGACTGTAAAGGGGTCTCCCCGAAGCCTGACTGTGCAAGTGTGCAAGGCAGCACATGACCACTGTGCGTCGCCTTCCCTGAGGTCACTCAGTGGGCTGAGAATAATGACCTAGTGTACTATCGCCAAAATCTATATCTGACCACCGAAAGGACTATTCCTACTTGCAGTGCATATTATGAGTCGACATAAAAAAGATCCTCTTTTGTTTTACTTACGGACGCAGCTGTGGTCATCATGTGCACGGGATTTTGTTTTCCAAATGGTCAGTTAAAGGTTTTGGCGATAGGACCTACTGCTTGATTATCTGTGTACTGTAGTGGTCGCAATATTAGGTTCAGTTTTGTCCGCAATTTCTTTCACTACGAAGCAAAAACCTGTTCTCATACAAAGAAGCCACAACGACGATGAGAATTTAAGAATTAAGCCCCATTTACATGATGCAAGTTTCTTGCCTGTGGTACAATACAATTGAAGGAACAAATTATTTGCATCGTTAGACGGTGTAACTTTTATTGTTGCGCCAATTTTTGATATGCCACAGGCAATTAAATAGTACCGAGTAAATCAGGCTTTCGGCGGGCAACATTGCACAATCACGAATTGCGCAATGTTTTTGACCGTTTAGGGCAAATATTGAAGATAGCTAGGCAAAAGCCTCTCTACTCTCCTTCCACCTTTCGAGCGAGTTAAATTTTATACCACCGTGTAGAACCGAAAACTTTTGAAGTTTATAGGCCGTCAATATTATTGCGTAAAATTAATTGATCATTTGAGTGCAAGGGCTGATTTAACCTAATTGTGCAATATTTATATTGCGCAATGCCTAAGGCGCCTTAGGCATGAGGTAGGCAAACCTAGAGCCATTAAACATTTAGTCAAGGGTTAAGGTAATCATGTTTAGCTTTCCAATATATTTCTCAATTACAGTTAGGGTTGAATTTAAGCCCGCGAACAACTCGCCCCCATCACGGGGGACCTAATATCTTCGTCGGAAAAGTTAAGGAGTATGACAGGTCAACTTTTCCTAACCTGTCGAGGATTACAGCCCTAACGGTTATTTATTATGTCACTCCGACCTATAAAGGAGGTCGGTAGCTCTTTATTTTGTACTTCTATAATTTTTAGTAAAGAGTTTTTGATAGATTGAAGACCTCTGACAGTTTTGTAAGGACTTTTTGTAAGCGAAACTTAATTACCGTACTCTTAGAAAAAGCTTACCTTTTTTTGTTATTTTTTATCAACTTAGAAAATAAGTTGAGGGAGTTCAAAGTCAAGCGAGCTTTTCCAATTTTTGTTCAAGCCATAGAAAAAGCGATGAATGTTGATAATTTTATGATAATAGTGGGTAAGCGATTTGGCGATTTAACGAAACCCGTTCAAATGTAAATTACTGAAAACCATTGCTTAGAAAAGTCGTTAATAAGCATCAAAAGCGTTGACATTAGTATCATAGACGTTTGGCAAGTCACCTACCTATATCATTGTACGTGTAAATCTAAACTATAATAATATTATTAAAAAGCTTTGATTTTTTGTTTGTTTGTTAAGCTTTACGAATTTGGATGTTTAACCTTACAAAAAAGACATAAAATATACACATACAAAGTAGTCAAAATCGGTTTCAACCAACTAAAGTTTGACAATTTTGTCCATTGCCTGATGGTAAGGACCAAAGACAATGTACATTGCGTAAATGTTCCCAAGGGATCGAGACTTATGCGGGTGCAACCGCAGGGCGCAGCTAGTATCATATAACTAACTAACAAGCAGTACGAAATTCGAAGACATGTGACATCTACTAACCCGCACCGGGTCCGCGTGGTGGAGTACGACCCACTCTCTCTCACAGAGAGAAAGCCTTTGTCTCAGCAGTTGGAACGTTATAAGCTGATTATATGTATAAGCAGTACGATTCAAACACAAATGCACATTGAATCAATATCTGATCCTCAACCTTATGCCGCAGGAATTCATGTGAGCAATTCTAGCAATCAGTGGATTGACATACGTGCGTATATACCCATTGATAACTAGTACTCTATAGCGATTGATTCGGTTCTGTGCGGGCGTTATCTCTGAATATTCTGTATACTATACTTAAGTCTAAGATGTATCTCTTTAAGCTAGTGTATTTAGGATTAAACGCTAACGATGAAGACCTATTCAATGTTGACAACAGCTAATAGTGTGTTTGTAAATTTGTTGTTAATGTTTAATTAAATAAATAACATGTTCAAACGAATAAATATCTTTTTGTTTTTGCATTTGAAATTACTTGGCTGTTTTGTTTATCTTTTTGCGCCCTTATTATTTAGATTTTCGTACGAAGTTTTAGTTTAGCATTTTCTAATACTAATATTTCACTGCCTACGTATTTATGTATTTATTTATAGAAATAAGAATCCATATAAAACAATAATACGAACTTACTCCAGAATACCAAATGGTTCAATTCACCGATTGATGGATGAGCTCCGCCAAAGTTAAACGAAAAAGTATCACAGTATATATAGGTATTTACATAAACAAGGAATGATCTTTTCGTATATACATACATAGACACAGTGATTTTATACAGTCTTTACTTGTAAGTTTCTTTACATTACCGAAGGAAACTCATACATATGAAGAATCTATTTTTAGCTATGAAGTATTTTTTGTTAGAAACACAGTTTTTTCATGGTTCCAGCCTTTTATGTTACGACATATTCTCAGAACGCAAGATCTATTTGCACGCCTGTTTACATTTTCTAGCGTCCGCGAAATGAAAACCATGGAAGGAGTCTACAGCTTCTGAACTTATTTATACAGTCCAGCAATATAGCGGAGGAAAACAAACACGAATAAAATATACGTTTAACCTAGGATGGGTTATTCACTTTTAGGCGTTTTCACGGCTGAACACATATGTACAGTGAAACCAATTATTCCGTAGAGAAAGTACGTATATTATTTATTGCAAGCTCGTTGGACCATAACGCGCAAAGCCGCGGTAGAGCAACGTTCAACAATATTGGAATAGTTTGTTAGTGTTTACCTTTCGACAGCCGGTTTACAGTGTACACCTCCCCGTTTCGTTTTCGGAGCCGAGCCAATTGCGATATGGCCCGAATACCCGATATTACGAGCTGATGTTGTATAGCTCATGATAACTGTCCATTTCCGGGGCTGTGTGAGTGGCCCACGGTTAATTGCATACGAGACCAGCAATGATGACGGAGCTTAATGACTAGTTCAGTTAATAATGTACCGTTGTGCAGTCTGGGTGGGCTGTGGAAGGAAGCTGCTGGATTATATGATGCATCATGGGATTATAGAGAAACAGAATGGGATATGTAACCATTATGTGAATCGACTGCAGGAGATGGATTGTTAACTCGCCTGAGGCTGACACTTGGTACCTAGTAACATGTCTATAAGACAGCCCATTGTCTGGCGAGAAGGTAAAGCCATCAATACACTATAATAGATACACTAGAATAATAATCAGAAACTGTAAGCTACAAATATTTACCTGTAAATAATGTAATGCCAACGTAAAATCGTTGTAAAACATTGCAGCGAAATGTTAACCCTTAGGGGATGAAAAATTGCCGAGACTGTTCAGCCAATGAAAGCTTATTCGACCTAGAAATGGAACTTAGAAACTCCTCATCGATTTAGTGGTCCCCAGCTAGACTGAAATGCTTTACTGTATTTTTTTTCTAAAATATGTGGTCGAGAAATTCTCCTAGAGTCTAGAGTCCAAGGAGTTACGGGGTAAAACGTGTTTTAACGTAAAAATTATAAAGTAAACATGAACAAGCGGATATACTGCTTTTTCTAGTCGAATCGACAGTGTCTTTGTTTTAAAATTGCCAAAGTCGGTGGCGCATTTATGTAAATAGGGGCTTATGTACTAAGCCAAACTAACAAAAGTCAAAATACCTATTACTATAGACCATACTAACATAGTTCAAAACCAAGAACTGAACTGCACTCTGCATCTATAAAACTCACCCTGCCAAACTACATAGAAACACCAAATTATATAAGAACCAACTCTAACTTCAACAGAAATAACATAAGCTTTCTATACAACGTTGTACACAGTACTTTAATCGTACTACGTAGGTACGCGCGTTGTTATGTACTTACGTACGAGGCCAATGCCCTTCTTATGTGGAGATCAACTTACGTGAAAACATGGACATGTATTGTATTTATGAAGTAACGACGAGGGCAGTTAAACCTTTTGGTTCTGAACTAATCTCTAATCCTTTCAAATTCACTTACTTTTTATTTAGTAAAATTATGTTGTTAACGTGATTAGGTTCAAGATTTTTAAAATAACTTCGCCGTTTACAAGTTTGATTTAACTATTTTTAGTAACGTCGACTGAAATAAAATCTTTCATAAGTATGCCCATACCTCAGCGGGATTGTCCGAAAGGGTTACCGCTACCCCGGAACATAAAGGGCGAAGGAAGGAACATGGGTGGGTTTTAGTCAGTAAGAGTCTGACACTCCCTTCCGCTCCACCCAGAGCGGGAGCGGTCATTTGATGATTTCCCACCAGCAAAAAAAAAAAAAAAGTATGCCCGTACCTTACGGCTTACATCCTTCATACCATCAAGTCTTGCCATAAGCTTCCTGTACGAGTCGTTAAATTAAATTATTAAATTAAATACTTTTTATTTCTTTCACTCTTTCCATAAGTGTGAGGCTGAATACCTAAATATAGCATCTGCCACGGCTCTTTCACCTCCATACGACGATGGTTAGATCAGATGTTAGACTTTCGGACTTCTGACTAGATGTGATGATTGTTTGAGGTAACCTCGAGTACCATGACCCACTGTTTATCGATATTTCTAGAGGCCTTCCATTCTCGTGGTCTCCTCGAAGAGTAAAGAACCGGTCATCTATCCTAGGTACGACTTACTAAACCGTATACCTATACGCATTTTTTTTTATTGTATTACATGATTTAAATACTGAAACAAGTTTTTAAATTTCACTAGTTAATTTAATTAGATTTTATATTTATGATTATTATATAAAACAAAAAAAATGCGTTTATGCGAAGGGTAAAAACATCTCAAAACAATGAAAACCGAAAGAAAACAATAAAAAAACCAGTTTATCAATCACGCACTAAAAATCCACTTGTCAAAACAGTTGATAACAGTAGCAACTACACTAATTACGTTTGTACACACACGTGCAAGCAAGTTTTAATTGCTTCGTGAGTCGCGTCGTCATTCACAGCGTCTGCAGCGTCTCATAAAAGAACTTACTCTCGTAAAAGAGATGCAACGCAAAGTTTATGTTGCCTTGCAAAAATTCACAACGACGCTGACGTCCGCCTTTCAATCAGAATACCTTGACATGCATGGGGAAGCGTTTTAAATAGAATATTTTAGTACAATGCGTCTTTTTTGTAAAACAAAGGCTGGTTTTGTGGTGTTGTGTTATAAATATGAGCAGATGAGGCTAGAAAAATTGTGTTTTGGAGTTAAAAATTACAACTTCCGAGTTGAAATTTTACACCTTAATTGCGTAACACCTTTTCAGTCGCAATCTGAATTATTTTGAAGGATATTGCTAATACATTGCTTATTGCTTCATTTTTAAGAAAACTTTGTCTGCTCAGCAACGTTGTTAGCGCAATGAATGTTGTTGAACTGTCAAAATGAAAGCCATCGCTACTGTTATTAATAGGCGATGGGAAGACAGCGTAGGCCTTTCAACAAGTACCAGTTACTTAATAAAATAAAATATCAAACATAAACTCCTATGCCAGTCTCTATAAATGAATGAGCTAATAAACGATAACGTTAGAAATTGTGTTTAGCAAATGGCGGTAGGCTCGCTTCCACAGTTTGTACCCCACGCAGAAGGCTGTTGTGTTTTGTAACTATGTTTGTTACGGGAAATAGACACACGTTACCTAGACTAAATACTACTAAACTTATGCGGATGAAACTGCGGGGCGCAACTAGTAATTTATATTTGTAAATAAATAAATTTAATTTATGCTATTCCAACTATCGCCGCATTGCTCCATCATCCATCTGCAAGCCTGTCAGCCTACCTTCGATTCTAATTGATTGATGACGTGACGTCAAAATTGATCTAAGAGTGCACTGTGCGTTGTTTATCTTGAACTAGCGACACACCCGCAGTGCGATTCTTTACCCATCTCGCCGTGAAAACTTTGGTGAAGTGAGCTGTCATTCCAACTAATGCTAGGTATTGACACTATTGACAGCTCACTCTAAGCTCACTTCACCTAACTTTTCACGGTGAGATTTTTACAGAATCGATCGGCTGCTTCGTGTAGTTTTTATGACTTGACAATACATAGAAATTTCTTTATTCCTTTTGGAATAAATTCTCTAACTAATTGATCGTGAAAACGCCATCAAAATCCGTTGTGCAGCTTAGAAGAAAAATGCGGTCACACAAATAGACACGAAACGCGACTTTAATTTATAATATGTACTAGCTGCGCCCCGCGGTTTCTCCCGCATAAGTTTCGACCCCGTGGGAATATCGGGATAAAAGTATCCTATGTGTTAATTCGGGTTATAAACAATCTGTGTACCAAATTTCATCCAAATCCGTTTAGTAGTTTTTGCGTGAAAGAGTAACAAACATCCATCTATCCATCCATCCATACGAACTTTCACGTTTATAATATTAGTAGGATTATGTATAGTATAGTGGGTGCACCGAACGTCGATGTTTTAAGAAAATAATTGTAAATACCTATAAACAATATTAAAAAAAAATAACATTGTAGAACCGGCAAATACAATGGCTCGTTTTATTTTATTTTTAAAGATAGACAACACAGCGTTTCTCTTCTTTTTCTTAGCGTGTCGATAGCAATCTAAATGGGCTCGGCCCAGAATTCGGACACTTGTTTGGCGCCATCACCAGCGTCCATCAGTTCCTGTAACATGCAGCTGACAGGACACGCAGGACACGATATTAAGTGTCCCATCGTTTGCGGAACAGCACCACATCTAGACTCCAAGGCGGAGTCGTCTATGAATTTCCACCTGAACAGGTTTTCCTTGCTTCGGCCAACCTACCGGTCCGGAGTCTATTTAAAGACTTCCAGGCAGCAAGGCAGCTCATGTCCAGGTGGGAGGTCTTCAGCGGGTGGGACGAAAGGGTTGGGTAAGGAAGCACAGTCTCGCAACAGCTTCAGTCTTTCTTGCGATTGTTCGCCAGTGAATGGGAGCGTTTCTCTTTAAAACCTTGTACTTATATTCCTACAAATTTCCAGATCATCTATTCTCCCTACCTTCCAGTTCTGACAATACAGAGCTCCATATAAAATATACCTTGTGCATTTTGTTGCTTTAATAAATAATGTTTATTTAGCTTCCAAAAGCAAACTCAAAGCTAATTAAATAGTTATCGCAACGCAACATAGGACAAACAATAATAGCAAAGTTATGACAAGTTTCAATAGGGGGGTTAAAATTTGAGGTTGAATTTATATCCCTCTGTCATGTCATACAAAACGAGCCGCTTGCACCAGATTGTACCTATCTACATATATATATACACATAATATATAGTCCTCCAGACCGTAATTCGCTTATGCTTAAAACAAATTGTTAAAAAATATATGATTTTTGGCATTTTCAATCTCAAATAGCCACCGAGGGGTTAAACGTAAACTTTCACTGCTATAGTTAAAAACGATCAAGATATCATTTCCCTTAAGAAAATAGTACCTTTTTTCGGCTACTTTAATCTTTGGGTATAAAATATTCGACAGTTGAATGATTTCCTTTGTAAGTTTGTATGTATGGGGTAATATCCGAAATTACCAGTCGGATTTGTCCAAATCTTTTGCATTTGATAGCACAATTCTTGAGGAAGGTTATAGGCTATTTATCATCACGCTATAACGCTTAGGAGCTAAGCAAAAGGAAAGAAAGTCAGAAAGAAGAAAATAAGGCCGCTCATTGTATGTTTTGTAGTTTAAAATGTTTTTTTATGTGTTTTCTGCTGTACAGACGCCAGCACATCAAGCTACTACAATCTGTCAAATTTCTTTAATAGATTTCAACTTTATCACTCTTTAGTGATAAAGTTGAAAATCAAACCAACCAACCAATCAACCTTGAACCTTTGTTCAAGGTTGATTGGGAAAATTTGACAGTTTCGGGTAGCTTGACCTGCTGGCGTCTGTACAGTAAAGCAAACATTTAAATCAATAAATAACGCTAAGTGGAACCGAAGTAGTGGTACGGGCGAGCGATGGGATGCGACGCGATGGGTCGGGAGCCGAACTAGTAGTACGCGGGCGAGCGATGGGATGCGACGCGATGGGTCGGGAGCCGAAGTAGTGGTACGGGCGAGCGATGGGATGCGACGCGATGGGTCGGGAGCCGAAGTAGTGGTACGGGCGAGCGATGGGATGCGACGCGATGGGTCGAGAGCCGAAGTAGTAGTACGGGCGAGCGATGGGATGCGACGCAATGGGTCGGGAGCCGAAGTAGTAGTACGGGCAAGCGATGGGATGCGACGCGATGGGTCGGGAGCCGAAGTAGTGGTACGGGCGAGCGATAGGATGCGACGCGATAGGTCGAGAGCCGAAGTAGTAGTACGGGCGAGCGATGGGATGCGACGCGATGGGTCGGGAGCCGAAGTAGTAGTACGGGCGAGCGATGGGATGCGACGCGATGGGTCGGGAATATGTATAAACACTACCTAAAGTACTACTAGCTTCGGTAGTAGTACTTTAGGTAGTGTTTATACATATTTCCCTCGTGTAGTACTCTAATATTCCGGAGCGAAGTAATCGGATTATGCAGGTATCTCGTTGGTACTCGTTGCTACTAGAGATGTGTTTGAAAGGGAATACTAAACTCACTTCAAGACAAACGGTTTTTGATTGAAATTGTTTAGTTATGATACCTAGGAGAAAGTCAAGGATGTGATGAAGTCCGTAATGGACTTAATTTTAAACATCCTTGACTTTATCTCTCTCTATGATGCTTTTGGTGAAGGTCGTGAAGAGCGGACGTTTTGGGGGACTGTCTTATGTAATTTTGACATTCAGAAAGAGCTGAATCTCAGCCTAATTTGAAGAAATCACTTTTAATTTTTTTTTTGTCACTGAAAACAATTGCGAGGATCACGATAGTGAGGCGTTGACTTAGAAACTTGATGTTTTAGAGCTTCAAGGGACCGTAGACCTACATATTTAATATTAATTTCAACTATATACCTCCTCTCGTTTCTGAGAAAAAGGGTCTTGACAGACTGACAGACAGACGGACAACGAAGTGATCCTTAATGGTTCCGTTTTCCCTCGTGAGTTACGGAACCCTAAAAATGATGGTCCAGTAGAAATTATTTGCTATAAAATGAATTGTCTAGATCTGATCGGAGAATGGATTAAACGTTTATTGTGACTTTTCTAGTTTACTTCGTTTTATTTTATTTCTTGGTTTAGATTCTTTATTTAACGGAGTTAAAGTTATATCTAAAGGATCCATATTTTTTTATTTTATTTTTTTATTTGAACCTCAGGTATAAAAATCTGCTTTGTCCATACTTTGTTGGGGTCGGCTTCCAGTATAACCGGCACCCTAATTGCGTAACACACTTTCAATGACAATCTGAATAGTTTTGAAGGATATTGCTAATCCATTGCTACATATGTTTGAAAAAAAATCTGCTTTACAACGTAAATAACGCAATGAATGTTGTTGAACTGTCAAAATGAAAGCCATTGTAACTGTTAGTGTGTTACGCAATTACCCCGCGGATGTAGCTGATGTGGAAACTCATAATAATACGTTATTAGTATAAACTTAACATCATACCAACGGAAAGCCTTACATTTGCCTCATATTAACCTACCGTGTACATCTCAAGTCAATTAATAGTATGTGGTAGAACATTCCTCAGTGAGGGTCTTGTCAATAGTGTGACGCGGGTGAGGCGTGCGGTTGTCTATGCTTACCGGAGTTTGTAACACAGGAATTTCCAGTCTATGTACAGTCAGTCAGTCGCATGGTCTTTGACAAATTTTCAGAAGTCATGTCACTCACACATTCATACAGCATATTGTATGTAGTACGTACCAACTCCCTCACTCCCCTAAGTTTACGAAGTTTTGTAGTATTCTGTACTCGCCGTATTTCAGAAGAATTCTTGTTTATAGAACTTTGAAAATCGAGGGAATTTAATTTTAGTTCGAGAACATGAAGGCATGCATATGATACGGTTTGAACAAATATCTGAGCTGCGTAGATGCGAGTTTGTAAAACCGACGTTATTTTATTAAATTTTCGTTCTTCAAAATTTCGACCTCAGATATTAAAAGAACATTTCTGCTCTATGGAATGTTGAGGGTATGTTTCCGAGGGGTCATAGGTGACGGGTCCAATTATTCAGTCAAAAAGTTAATTTGCGTGAGTCTTGATTAAGACGGGGGTAAATTGAGGGTTGATTTATTTCATTTCGCATTACCGGCTCCCATCCTTTCATCACTGAAGTCGGTACTTTTAGACGCCTGTCGTATACAGCTCCCAAGCGTCAAGAACATAAATCAATTTCTGTTACGTATATTTAATAAAATATAATTATTTCTCTGTCTTTTGTAAGGGTTGTTATTTAAATATGTCTGTGTAAGACAAGTAGAAAAAATAATCATTGGCTTTTATATGTCGACTTATAAACAAGACAGATATACTTAGTAGATACTATTTTATGAGCATAATATAACGTGAAAAATAACTGAAAAATAACGATAATAACTGCCAGCGTCTTAGCGTTTCTTTTGTGTATCAAATAATAAAAATGATTTATTTATTATATCTTTCGCTCATTTTCTCTTATTAGGTGGCAAAAATTCGTAGCGCCATCAACATTAATTCCGCTCGTTTCACACAAAGCCAGGTTTAGTGGGGAGCTGTTAAAGGTCGTAGCTCGCATATTTAGTGGTTGTTTGCTAGCTCATTGCCACTAGGCACAACACTAATCCGTTTTCATTTGCCTATGACTGAACGGGGTGAAATGCTGGTTTAAGAGGGGCGAAATAACCGTTTGGATGCATCAATCAATTTAATATTTGTGAGGTGGTGTTAGCTTCTTGTTAATAGATAATGTCGATTTTGATTAGTGATTTTGTAAATTTCTAATTAGAAAAGTGTTTGTTGTTTAAAAGACTGATCATTAATCAGTAGATAAGACATTTTGACGAAGTACCATTTATAATAAATGATACAGAGTGGAAATAAATGATTGAGACACGGATTGACAAGTAGGTGAAGCTTATGAACTCGTAGCGTGTTTTGAGGTTTTAATTGGTAATTAGTGTAAAAGACAAATGGTTTCAAACACTCAATAAATCAGCGTTAAGTTATGGATCAAAGTCACAATTAAGAATGGAATTAGTAAGTACTATATAGTACAACAAATCAAGTCTGCTGTTTGTTGACACGTGCCCTAACAATCGAAAAAGTCAAAAACAAATCCTGCAAGCACCTTCACATAAATCAAGAATCAAATCACAAATCTGCACAGGTAGGGCTACCTCAATTTCAAAAGCTATAACTTGAAGAGTTTCAATTGAAAACGTTTACCGTAGCAAATATATATGATCAACTTGGAAAGTTAAAGCTTAGGGTGTCGATAAACGATTGCCACTATAAAACTGAGTTGTGACCCTAACTTAGATGATAGGTAAGATAAAGGTGCAGTTAGATGTGAGACGAAGTGCTGTGTAAGTGAAATACTGAGTGTGCATCAGCCTTATAGAATAGGGATGATGATATTTGTTTATAGTACTGCGTATTGGGATATCTGCCGATCGATTCCGTAAAAATCTCACCGTCAAAAGTTAGGTGAAGTGAGCTTAGAGTGAGCTGTCAATAGTGTCAATCCCTAGCATTAGTGGGAATAACAGCCGATCGAATCTGTAAAAATCTCACCGTGAAAATTTAGGTGAAGTGAGCTGTCAATAGTGTCAATCCCTAGCATTAGTTGGAATGACAGCTCACTCCACGCTCACTTCACCTAACTTTTCACGGTGAGATGGTTACAGAATCGCACTGCTGTTTACTCCACGCTCACTTCACCTAAGTTTTCACGATGATATGGTTACAGAATCGCACTGCTGGAAGAGGGATAGTGCAAGATTTAAAATTATCGCTACCAGAGCGGACTGTCCATTTCAAGGACACTGGGTGGCGATAGTCACATAACTGACTGACTAAATAAACATTTATTTGTCAAAACTAACAATACTAGCCTAGAAACCTAAGCACTATTGTTACTAACGTCAAAATACTAACAAACTATGGATCTTAGTCTGAAATAAAGTTTAATTTAATTTAAGCCGGATTCATATTAGTGTGTTGTGTCGTGTCGTGACATGTTAGCCAGTCAAAGCTCGTTATGATTTGACGTAGTCCTGAACAGATTCGTTTGTTTGGTGTATCCCAAGTCACGACACAACACGACGCAGTGATGTGCATGTTTAAGTCTTAGTTGGTGGGGACAGCTATACTAATATAATAAAGAAGTACTGAGTTTGTATGTAGAGGAAAATCTTCGGAATTACTGATCTTTATACAGATTTTTTTTTACTAATAGTAAAGCTGCAGTATTGCCATGTGTATAGGATATATTTTATGTCAAAATAAGAAATTCTCACTCCGTCGAAGTCTTGGGCAGAAGCTAGTGTAACATATTAAGCAAGTTTTAAAAAAATGGCTTGCGTACCTTTACAAATAGAAGTTTAAACTAAACACTTAAAATTGTTCAGCAGAGTCTAAGACTTCGAATCAAAATGAGGCAAATTAATTAAAAATAAACACGCTCAAGTTTCCAAAGTTTAATATAAGTTAACGCCCTTGTCACAATATATTATAACGTCACTCATAAACCTTGGTCACCCTACGTGATATTTTCTAATTACGTCACAACCCGCCGCCGTCAAACGCGAGTCTTTTAATTTTTAAAGCGCGAAGGAAGCTCACAATTGCCCATAGACAAGTTTAATTCCTCCCTAAGCGGAAAAGAAATGATCAGACACCTCTGCCAAAATGAAAAGAGGCCTGATTTACAGCCTGCGTAAAACAGGGCCAGGATCTTATTAACATTACTTTTTATAACATGGCCGGCGTTAAATTGTTACAATGTAGAGTAAAATTTAATTAAAACGTCTAGTTAGGTGTTAACTAACGCCATTAAGGTGTATGCTTTATGCATGGAACTAACTACAGGTGTTTTTATTATTTCATGTTTTTGTTGCGGACTGGCGGATCTCATTAAATGTAGGATATTGTGTTCTTAAATACTTTGTTGCTTGCGTCGGCTATTTCGTATGTTTATAATGATAAATTATTTTATTTCTGTAAGTAGGTTTACACCAGCGCCTCCACCAATTGTGAAGTGCTGATAAGCACTTCTAAGAAATCAAACAACGCTATGATTCCTTTACGTTAATTTTTTAAGCGAACGACTTCTCCCCGGTTAACATGACACAATTTTCTTCCAAACAAAAAAATCTAATACAAAATATTTTACACCTCATTCTAAACTCGCTTGACTGTTCAAATGCGATGTTGCCAGCCTGCACTACATAAGATCGACTTTAGCGGACAACCTCTACAATACAAACACTTTTTCACGTCAATCATTATTTTTAAAACTAGGTGAGGTGTACGTTTCCTATCTGACTAGTCTGAGAAGAAAGGCCGAAACAAACTCAGAGGTCTCTTTTAAAGTCCAGACATTATCTTGGTCAGACCATGTGAAGACCATGTAGATTGGTGTCTGAAGTGGTATTTTGTGGAAAGAACCACACAGATTGAGTAGACCTGTCCTGTCAGTGCACGCATTTGTCAGTAATAATGCAGGTCAACTCAGAACTAAAGGAGCTCAACGATTAATAACGTTTTTGACTTTTCTATTATGCCCGTGCCTTCGTTCGAAAATATCCCTTTCAACCCGTTGAGTCGTTCAGGGGTGAAGTTTCGAAAAATCATCGCACCCTCTCTACAGCCCCTGAGAAACATATCTTCCGAATTTCATGCCTGTCTGTCAATCAGTCAGTTATTCAGTCAAGAAAGTCTTTTATATACATATATGGAGGACCGGAATTTGTTGCAAAAAAGTAACCATGTCAAATATTTTTCCTTTTGTTGCCGAGGTTTTATAAAGTAACCCTGTATAAAAGGGGTTCTGTATCTGTTTCTATGTATTCTGTAAACATTTAGACCGTAGTGCCTCAGGGCAGACCATGTCCTATGTTACGCAGGTTGAGCTTACATCGTTTTAATTTTATATTTATGTTTTCCTTCTAATTCCCAGGGCTGCTGAATAAAATAAAAAACATGATATCTCTGTAACGTTTTAATATTATTTTTATGGTCGCCAAATAAAATATATACAGATTATCTTAACTAATATTGTAAATGCGGACTAAATATATACAGACGCGTATAGGCACATCTAAATCCCTAATTACATAGACAGAATTTTTCAAACAACATTCTTGTATATTTGAATAAATATTATTTCAACCGACGATATCGATATAACGATTGTCAAAACGCGTCTATTATTAAGTTTGTATGAGAGTTTTCCGGTACTGGGTTTCTGTGAGGTAATGTGATGTTACCTTTCTGTTCCCAGGGGTCGCGCATCACGCGTCTACTTCACGGGCTGAGAGCATCGCCGCGGTTAACGCAGGGGTAACCAACCGTTCGAGCGGAAAATGTTTGTATCTGTACATTTATTGGTGGCACTGAGTGGCTGCTTGGCCACTGAGTGGTTGCGACATTTGTCATTTGTCATTTGCGAAATTTCTACACTCATGTCTATAATATTTATGGTGTACAGACGCCAGCAGGTCAAGCTACCCTAAGCTGTCAAATTTTCCCAATCAACCTTGAACCTTAATGATTTAGCAATAAAGTTGAAAATCTATTAAAGAAATTTGGCAGATTGTAGTAGCTTGATGTGCTGGCGTCTGTACATATTAAAGAATATTCTATTCTATTCTTAGTCTGCAGTACAACACGGTTTTTGATGTTGTTTTATAGTGGAAGATAATAATTAAAGGCAAATAAGGTCAACCTAACGAATTTGGTGAAATATGAAAACAACACATGTAAACACAAAAAAATACGAGTTTTCAACAGACAGATTTTTTTGCAGTTTTTTTACTTGATATTTGGATATTTGTAGTGCTACATTAGTTAGTTTTTACCTCAAGCAAAGAAAAACCCAGATTAATAAACCCAAATACCTATTTCTATAATATTTTGTATGTAAGTGTAGCAAAGAATTCTCGAAGCTCTCCCTCGTGGCTTTAATCCCTGGCTACACTTGACGTCTCCGAGTGGGTTCACGAGGCAAAATGTCTTTTGTGTTACACCAAAATTTTTCTTAAGAACCTCTTTTAGGTACCTCCTCCGATAATAAGCGTCCGTGTCCCAAATATTATTTTTTTGTACAAACTTGATGTTGGGATTAAATAAACAAAATATCAAAGGAAATATTTACTGTGTACTTTTTATGTTTGTGGCAACTGGCTACTATCTGGATAACATAAGAATCTTCTGTTTATTTTTGGCATCAAAGTTTTATCGAGAGTTAAATCTTTCCTTTTATCTATAGCTAACTTTTGCCCCCGACTTTGTCGGAGTGGCAAAAATAACCAAGATTGCAAAAAATAAAAATGAAACTATAAACTAAAGCCTAAAAGGCTGATATAATTTTAAATCCTTGTCACAGACATCTCATTTTGCATTTAGGTAAACACTGCTACAAGGACCTTTTGGTGCTCGAATGACATTGACAGGGGGGCGCTGTTGGTAAACAATTGTGCAATTGTTTTGTGAAATATATTGAAAAAACAAGATGGCGGCGCTAGTTCAGATTTTGTCCACGCGCCAAAAGACCTTTGTACAGCTATACAACTGCAATCAAAAACAAAAATCAAACATTAAAACTAAAATATTGACTACAACTATGAAGACATTTACGGGTATATAGTGCCGGTCGACGAGCGTCGGACAAAAGGGTCCGGGCGCCGGATAGTGGACAGATGTCCGTAGAATAAAAGATATAGCCAAATAGGAAAGTTTTGTGTTAAGTGAGCGGGGATTGGCTGAATTACCTACTGATTGTTGAGATTGTTGGTTGTATGAGTCAGAAGAGAGAGAAAATTGGTAAAATTACGGCACCTTCATTTCCTTCGTTGATTATTGAAAGAAACGTAACTATCACACCTACTGCATGTGCATATTTTTGTGGGCGGGGGCGGTGCTGCATTTTGCATCCAAGCCTGGATCTAGTTTTTGGTAGAATTGAAACGAAATAGTTACCTACTCATTGAAATTGCGTAACATTTTTCAAACTTCAACATTTCTGATTAATGCTCGGTTCCTATAAACAAAAACGAATCGTTTTACTTACCAATAGTACCATTTTTTATTGCCAAACTGGGCATATAAATAGATTCGTAAGCTAATTTTAGCGATAGCCACTTCTAAACGAGAGGGTCTTATAGTCAAGAGTCTTAATTTTAACCAATAACGGTTCGAAAATTATAGGAATCGGCCATACCTAACTATCGATTCTTTGACAATCCAAAAGTGCATGCAAAAAATGGAACTATTTATTAGGTTACCTATGAAATATTTACATAATTTAAAAAGCTAACAGTCTTAATATAATAATAATAATATGTACAAATGTGCTCGGAGGAAGAAAGTATTTCAGTAAGATGCTGGTAGGGATCTTGACCGTACTTCTGGGATTGTCCTGATAGCCGTGGAATACCTCACCGCTCCTCATAAGCACCTCAGGATATGTTGTTACTACGGCACTATGTCTTAGCGACCGTTTTCGGGGACCCATTATTGAGTGTGCAAGTCACCCCCTGCCATTTTATCCGCGTGTGTACAAGTATATAATAAGGAGTGGAAATAATCAAAGGGAACCAAAAAATTCGTCCACATCGCAGTTAATAGGAAACGTGCTCAAAAAGCTTGCAGTATCACCATTGCCTCGCTGTATGTCAATGCTGATTCTTGGGTCAAAAAATAGGCCAGCCCTCTGATCACGTGAAGAGTCGGCCAACCGCTTGGCGATGTCTCGAAATACTAAGTGGGCACTCAGACCCCATGGCCCTAGTGTTTCAACCCCAAACGGCTCGAACATATAATTTCCAAAGAGATTGGAATATTTGCGCCGTTTGAGGTTTTCCGCCTGTAATAAACCATTTTCATTCAAATAAATGCTTTGAGTTTGAGTTTGAGTTTGAAAGATAAACATCGTATAATCACGTTTTTATTTTGTCCTATTAATTGGCCCATAATAAACAGCGTACGTTTACAAGCTAATACGATATAGAAATTGATTTGAATGATAATGCTCTCAAACGTCCGGATAGCTAAAAGCAGGTCACACTCGGACATTGTCAAATAATTGAATAGCTCCATTTCCGGCCGATGTTAATGTCAATTCAGAGTTGTGAATAAATAAACATGATCCGAATACCCGTGATGATCAGCATAGTGGAATAGAGCTCCTGGTGTCTCTAAGTCAGTTAAATCCATTGGAAGACCATAAATGGATTTAACTGAGATACATTGTTATTTAAATCACTAAAATTATTTTTAAAAATATCTAAGCTTTTAATTCTCTCTAACTATTGCACGCGGCCTTGCCCAAAATCAACCCACGAGAACGACTACGTTATTATTAATACAGATTTTGAATAAATAAATAAATATTAAATGCCTTTCATCGAAATCCGTTCGTAACAGACAGAGTTACTTTCGCATTTATAATATTAGTATGGAACTATGGATTATCCTTTTGATGATGGTAGATGATGTGAGATAGGTAAGTTTTCTTAAAGGCATGCTCCAGAGATTGATCATAGGCCTGCATCTCCTAGCTGTATCACAAATCTTGCTAGATGTACAGAGCATTGTATTGTACACAGCTTGTACGGATCATCGCTCCACTACCTGAACGCGATCCAATACCATTTTTAGTGATTTTTTGGTCTCAACTGAAATCATCTGATCATCTAAATATATCCTAATATACTTCTAATATATCCGGCCCATTGCTCATTTCTCCTGCTTCGTTTTGTGAGAGTCTACCAAGTGACCGTTCCATTGTCACTTCATTTAAAAGACGCAACAAAATGCCTTAAATTTTATTTGCCTTTTGCATAAAAATCCAAGTTTCCCAATAAATTCAGGGCAAACGAACGAAGATTTAATGTTCAATTAAAATGAAAAGACTTTTTATTTTCCGCGATGTGAAGTACCTAAACATTCACAGGAGAAAATAAAAATAAAGAGCGATCTTAAATGTAGTCAAGTACCTAACGTACCTAATTACAGGAGCATTACGTTTCTGCTCTAGGAACCTGAAAACATACAACCAGTTCATAAAATAATTATTCTGGGAAATTTAAATTTAAGGTTTTTTGACGTCTGACGATTTAATATCGTACACATACAAACAATTTAAAATATAGTAAGTAGACGCAATATGCTAACATCAAAAAGCAAGTAACAAAACCATTACGGTTGTAGGTACCCTTTGCCAAGTACCTGCTGATTGAAAAAGATATGTGATTGGAAGATCAAAGCCAGTCCCTGTCATAACATCACGTATGTAATCCCCGAAGGGTAAGGCAGAGGTGCCCACATTACACCAGTTTTGTCGTATGTCCTATGTAAATCGAGCACGTGTGTGTTTCTAGTAGCGAGCATTCAAGTGACCAACAATGAACATCTACAATAAAATCTGAAGATCTATTATTTTGGATTTAAATTAAAAAAAAACTTTAAAACGGGAATCCTAGACGAAGGCGAAAAGGCTGCCAAGTTGAAATGGGATTGGGCGGGTCACATCAGCCGCATGCACAGCGACCGCTGGGCAACAGTCTCCAGTCTGGTGCTTGAGGAAGGACGGCGCCGCTGAGGCCGGCCCAAGAAAGCTCGCCGCCCGGCAAGGACCAGGCCCGAGTCGACGGCGCGTTGTGTTCCACGCGCGCCTCAAAGAGATGTCAGCACGAAGTGACGGGGTCCGCTAGGGCCGATGCCTGCCAGGGCCGCGGGTTGTTCGAAAGAGATACCGTGGTCCCTGGCATAGGCAACTGAAGGAACACGGGTGGGTTTTAGTCAGTAAAAATCTGACACGCCCTCCTGCTCCGCCCAGAGCGGGAGAAGTCATATGATGATTTCCAACCAAGAAAATAAAAAAAAGGCCGGCCCAAGAAGAGGTGGCGAGACGATCTAGACGCGTAACGCAAGGGTTGGATCGAGGTGGCTATTGAAAAGGATGCCTGCTAGGATTTGGGGGAGGCCAATGCTCAGTAGTGGGACAGGGCCTGACTTCAAATGTGATTCAAATTCAGCCGACTATTTGTTACAAGCATAAGAAAGATAGAATATCAAATAGGATAAACGATAAAACAAGGGTATGAGAAAGCACAGATGTAACCCGAACAAAAAAATATTATACACTCGAAAACGTCGCGTGATTGCATTGTGATTTTTTAAGAAAGAAATGCGAAATGTGGATATATATCTACGGAGTTTAAGCTAAAAGCTTTTACAGTACCGAACACGTAAAAACGTGAAATAAATTTACATACCCTTTTGTAAATGAGCCATTCATCTAAGTATTTGGGAATCCTGTGTGCTGCACGATAAACATTGGAAACATTACAATTTGTTTATCATTGACAAGTGTTGAGATGGATCAGTTACACAGAAGCTTTTATATTCTTATGTTCGTACATTTCCGCGAAATTAGGGGATCACCTCAACGGAAACATTTTGTAACAATTTTTTATGTAAATTACCTTTTTTGTTGGGAAACTCAACCCGAGGACAAGGGGAACGTGCAACGAAGACACGACAGGAGATCGAATTTTGAAGTATGTAATTGATCGACTCATAACAGTAAGAAGTATGTTGTCAAGTATTTTAATAATTAATGTAATAATTGCTATCATATTAAATAAGGTTCAACAGTAGCACAAGTAGGTTCCTTTTTGGGTCTTCATGAAGCAACAAAAAGTAGAGAGAGTGCCGACAAACACAGGCGGTCGCCACCCGCTGTGCCGGTGACAACGTTCAAGCGATGGCATGGAATTTAATCATAACTTAATGTAATATATTAATGAAGAATCTTATATCTTTTGAACTTTTATAAGCAACGACAGTTTTCTAATCAATATAAACAAGATCAAAAAGGTTTCTAATCTAGACGAGAGTCCCTAAAGAAATTGGTTTCGACGTACGTAAACTCTATTGGTTTAAAAAAGACAAGTAATTTCATCTCAGACATCTAAGCTGGTCGCGAAACATTTTATTTGTTCTACAATATTAATAATACCTTTCAGGTTCCCGTAGTTTGTTGTGAAGTGCTAATCTATATTGTTTGAAACCGGATCAAACGAAACATCCCCTTTTATTAGCCGAAACGAAATGCCTGTCGAATCAAATTTCGTCATTCGCTCCCCTCGGAAAAGTGGCGCTGTATTCAAAGGGTTATTTTTTTGTGAACATTTTGTTTGGCTTTTTGGATGCTGTTAGTTCAGTGAGAGTTTTAATGCATTGAGTACCCACCCAGATACATTGATTACTACCCATAGGCGAAACCCTTTGTTAATTTGTCTTTGGTAAACCATTTATAAAAATCGACTATTGAATGTTTCGATTGATCAAACAGATTGAATATTGCTCGGATTCCACTATCATTCAAAGCTTTCCGTGAGAGGTAATATTCATTCTGTACGTGTGGATTGGTTGGTGAGCCACTAAAACTTTTTTCAAATTGAATTGTTTTTACATACCCACCACTACCGACGTGTTTTAACATAACTAAAACTGAGAGCATCGACTGTGAAACTTTGTTCCTGTGTTTGCAGATTTTCTTTATAAAAATGCAATTCGCAGAGCTGTTTAATCCTGTCTATAGACGATAAATGCTAATTCTATCCCAACTTTTGTAACAAACAGAAAAATTCGCTCCAAGAGCCGAGGGAAAGCCTTCTTGTGCAAATATTTAAGAAAGCTTCGAGCTTATAGTTTCCATCTCAGCACATCTCGCTTAAGTTTTAATACTGTGGCCTTTTGATGCTGATCCAAAAGTTATTTGATCAGAATAAAAAAAAAAAAAAAGGAAGTTCAAATAATCATAACAATTCGAATACCAACCTCACACTACACATGATGTTTTGAGAGTGAAAGCCGCCCAACACAAAATACATATAAAACAATAACTGGATTGAAGGAACACCGGCTTATGCACAAAATCCTCCAGTATTTGTAATTTAAAGCTATTCATCTCTCGGTGGTCTATCACGCGGTATTTAAAAATAAAACTCAGAAGAAAGAAAAGCGGCATTGTTTAAATTCTACAGTATTACAATACCAGGCTAGACAATTAACATTGGCGCGCAAACTGACGAGCCGTTTGCAGACAACAACGTGCTGCTCTCTCGTAAGAATTCGAAGTGCTCCAAGCATTTATGAACTCCTGGTACCTTGAAGTTAATCGTGAATGAAAATGCGTTCCCTCTTTCTGTGAATGCAGTTAGTTTGTTCGTTCAACATTGACTTTTGTATTTCGTAGCTGTGATACACAGTACAGCTAAAAACGCTCAAAGTTTTTAATATTTTCAATTTTTTTGTCTGCCTGCCATGACAGGTCAGGAGATTTTAAAACGCAAAAGATCATCATTGAACAGTAGACATTACATATAACATTTTCCATTCGCAAGAAAATAAATCCACTAACCTTGTTAACGTACTATTTTATTAAAGTTTAAGTTTATAGTTAACTAGCTATGCCTCGCGGTTTCACCCGCATAAGTTTCGATCCCGTGGGAATATCGGAATAAAAAGTATCCTATGTGTTAATCCTGGATATAAACTGTCTGTGTGTCAAATTTCATCAAAATTGGTCCAGCCGTTTGAGTGTGAAGAAGTAACAAACATACAAACACACACACACACACACATACTCAAGACTTTCGCCTTTATAATATAGTTTTCCCGTAAAGTAATTGAAAACGTTGACAGGCTCATGCCATGGTATTAAACAAAAGTTACACCTCTACACCCTTTAAGAAACATTCATACATATTCAACACAAACTAAGTAATTGATTAAGAGCTAAGTAGAATTTGCGACGGCATAACGTGTCAGCGGCCATGTTAACAGTTGAGATAAGCCAGTGACGTCATACTGAGGTACAGGGACTGACATTTAGGTCAGCTGGTGAATTTAGTGGCCTGACATGTGGGCCATGTTGGTTAACATCGGTTCGTACGCGGAATGTTTTTTCAGCAACGCAAAATGCCAGAGCTATTTCGATTCTAATCTGTCAACGCTTTTTGACAGTCAAATAGCTTTTCCATTGAGTGGGAACGAAAGTTAAAAATTCTATCATTGACTGAGGTCACAGGGGATCAGGTTTCCCAAAAAGTTTCACCCGGAAATATAAAATACTTTTGGCTTTAGTGGCTACTTCCTTCAGGCATTAATTACCAATAAGACGAGGAAAGGTTCCTGCATATTAATATCACTATACATCACCCTTGCTCATATGATAACGTTCCTTAACGAACGAGAGTTAAAAAATTCTATCATTGACTAAGGTCAGAGGAGATCAGATTTCCCAAAAAGTTAGAAGAGAAATAGAAAATACTTTTTACTTTAGTTGACTTCTTCATTGAGGCATTAATTGTCAAAAAGACGGGCAGAAGGGTAAAATATATTAGTCTCCTGAGCATTTTTGTCTGATGAGAAACCTGTGCGCAGAGTGCTTATATTGTTGCCAGGTGTCTCTAGAAGACGGCATAATAGATATAGTATTGTTATTATTGTTCTTAATTTGTTTATGTGTGCGTCTTAGTTAAATTATACTAACACAGTTTGTTTAAGTAATACTAACAAAATTATGGGTAATGTGTCTGTATAAAGATAAATAAATACAAGTTATTTTTTTTTTCAGGCGACGCGCGACCCAGTCCTTCTTCTACTACTAGAGGTTACTATAAATACACTATATTACTATATCACTATACATCGCCAAGTGTGGCGATGATAGCAATATTCCGCTCGAACGTTCATTTTACAAGCAATTTTATAGCCTAAACACAGCACCGTGTTTACGGGACTAAATAGACATGTCCTTAATTTTCCACTCCATTTTGAAATCACTACACAAAATAATAGATGTTAACAGCTAACAAAATTTTATCGCAACATTTACATATTAAATCAATTAAGCGTTCCGCATTAATGATGCAAATTGGCAAATAAGCTATCGTTGGCCGCAACTCTGTTCATCCCGGGAGGCTGCTAAATAAATAGGTACCCTCTTAACATGCCGATCGTTTTCAATAGCTGCCGCAGACCTATCCGCAAACATTTGTAATCCCGGCCAACTAATGTTGGAGGCCTAATGTAGGATTGTGGCATGTAGTGTAGGATTGCGCCTATGGAGCAAAGTGTGTGGGCACGCGATCCTTTTGGGTACCTAAGTAGAATTCCGGACGAGATTGTTGCCAAATCTGACAACAAGCATTTTTAAGATGAAGAAAGAGATTCGTTTTTGAGAAAAATCTTCAAAATTCTTATTAAAAGAGTGTTAGCATCAGGTGGCGAGTATTAATAAACTGTGCTAGCTAAAAACATTGTTCATTAAACTGCCTTATTTATGAGTGACATGTAAATACAGCAAACTGCGTAAAACGGTATATACTCGTAGATAGACGTCGCGCTGATGGTTTTCAATATTCGCAAACATTTGTAATCTCAAGAGGATTGTAGGATTGCGTCTAAGCAAGGTGAGTGGGATCACTCTATCCGTTTCGGCGAGAAATATCTGAAATATCTGTGGTGTTGGTTTTATACAAGATTAAAATTTTAGGCCGGGATAGAGCTAAAAGGAATACAAGATCGTATTAACCCTTCGTCTTTTAGGCAAGCTTATTAAGTTCGGTGACAATAGAAAAAGTAATTGAGTCTCATTATACCCTGTCCGTTAGGTTGACCGTTTTTTGACAGCTGTCTTAGAACTTAACCAGATTACGTAAAAGTTAACTTCAAAATGCGTAGTAAAATAAATATATAAACTGCCTTATCTTATTGAATTATCTTATTTATGGCTTCTTACAGACATTATAATACCGTACGTGTATCAATCAATGTATTGTGTGTTGTTCCATCTGTCAAAAAACGGTTTACCTAATGGAGAGGGTATAGTGACAGTTGAGTTCTTAAAGAAGAGAGAACATAAAATGAATTGACCCTGGATGTGGATTTCAAAAGCGGTGCCTATAACAGCAAGACTGCAATAATAAAGTAAGAAGTTATAAGCTGTTACATGAATCACAGTTGTCGATAAACCGGAAAATTTAGAAATTAATTAACTCGTACATAATCAGTCAATAATGTTCCCACTGCTGGGACACAGGCCTCATCTCGGTGAGAGGGAGCGGGCCGTAATCCAACACGCGGGCCCAGTGCAGGTTGGTAGATGTCACATGTCTTCGAATTTTTGCTTCTAGGACATACCGGATTCCTCACGATGTTTTCCTTCACCGTTTTGAGAGTAGTGGTGATGAAATAATTGACACCAAGTAAAGCGCCTGTCTGGGTTCGAACCTACGACCTACATCTCGTAAGTCGCGGCCGATACCACTGGGCCACCACTGCTCTTAATTAACTCGTAATAGACAAAAATACAAACGATAATTATCCCAAATATGAGATAATTCCATACCATGATGTTAATATGACATGCCAATACAAATCGATCCAGATTATCACAATACTATGAGCATTTAACGATTTCTATTGAAACGTTCATATTATTGATCAAGCAATTATACGGCGAAAATTAACAATGCAAATTGATGAATAAGCTATCATTGTGAAGATATATATATAGGCAGGGTACCGCAAAATAAACAAAGTACAAAATAGGCTTCCCTTTATAAAATTACTCACAAATTTTCAGATTGAAAGATAACATTCTCCGAGCATCTTGGGAAGTTAAAAAATATGCACGTTATTGTACAGACGGTTTAGAATTATGAAGATACTTGTAGCTAAGCGTGGCCATTTTGTTTTTTCTTTTGTTTTGTTTTGAACCGCGGGAAAATAAATGTGGTTAGATTATACGACTTAGATTTAGTAGTTTTAAAAAGTGTTTTTGCTGTATTTTTAATAGAATGACATAAACTCATGCAAGACCTATAATTTTGGCAAAGATTGTGGGTTAACGCTGTGTATGTATTTATTTGGTAAGCAGGGCAAAGGCCTCGTTACTGCCTTTCCACTTCTCTCTGTTTAAAGCTGCTAAGGACCAGTTCTTGTTGAAGGAGTCCAGCTCATCCCGCCATCTCCGTCTGGGCCTGCCACGATGTCGCTTGCCATTAAGAGGGACCCATTGGGTCGCGTAAGTTTGGCCCATTGTTTGTCTGACATGTGGCTGATGTGTCCAGCCCAGTTCCATTTTTGCGTGGCAGCTTTCCAAGTGACATCGGTTATCTTTGTAATGGAACGGGTGGTCGTATTATTATATAAATACATTGTTCATAGTGATGTTTTGCAAACTTAGCTTACAGTACTGTAACTTGCCATAAACAATAGCAGTGAATAAGTTACGAAGCGTATCCAAACTTGATAGCCGTCAGAAGTTGTAAGTATGTAAAATCTCATGTCGTAACTGTCAAGTTTTCGGGACCTATGTACCTTATCTCTGAAATATTATCCGTTTACAAAGAGTAACTTTTATTTTACCAATTTTTCTTGTATTTTTAGTGTTGAATCGAAATTTTAAAAGCATTCAGACAGCAAGGCGCCCTGCCGATCGATTTTTAAAAAATATCATTTTTAAACTAAGCGATGTGAACTGCCAATAGTGTCAATCGCTAGCATCATCTGCCCAGCCTTTTCCTTACTATGTTGGGGTCGGCTTTCAGTCTAACCGGATGCAGCTGAGTACCAGTACCTATTTTACATGGAGCGACTGCCTATCTGACCTCCACAACCCAGTTACTGGGTAATACGATACCCTTTGGTAAGACTGGTTGTCAGACTTTCTGGCTTCTGACTACCCGTAACGACTGTCAAAAATCTACGAATGACTGCCGGGACCAACGGCTTAATGTGCTTTCCGAGACACGGAGGGGTCTCGGTATGTAAAGAGATCACCCATCCACAGACCAACCACGGTAAGCGTTGCCTAACCTGATCGATCGGCCCGTGCGCCTGTTATTATTTACCCACGGGCCCCCATTTAATGAAAAGTATAAAAAGTTTAGTAGGAATGTTTAAAAGAGCTACAAATTTTTTTAAACACCCTTCTCATGCATCATTGAAACTATAAGACCAGTTTGTTTTCGTAGGGATATATTTACCTACAAAGTAGAAACACAAACTCCAGCTGGGTCGTAGAACAATTCTTGTGGTTCATGCAGGCGCCAAATATTGCTGCTATTAATCAGATTCCAAGACTAGACGCTAAGAAGAATGGCTTACCAAACAATAATACGACCTCACTTGCACCCCTTCTCATGTCATATATTTATAACTATGTATGTACCTACAAGCTGTTGTTTTGCATCCTCGTCAAATTTCAGGTGGCTGTTATGAAAGACATACATAACTAAATAAAATTACGATCCCTGGTAAATAATGAATAGATACTTGTTTTTTTAGTTATTCAAGTTTGACAGTATTGCAGAATACACCACTTTCAAAGAATAGAATCGCGTTATGGTATCGTATAAGCGGCCGCGTTTTTATGTGTGTGTAAAAGGGCAGTTACAGTGCGGTCTCACACAGGCCGCGTTTTAAAATACTTGTCCCACACATGCCGATTACCGAAAATTAGAAAAAAAAAAAAATACCGACTTATTTTATTATTGATTCGTGTCGAGAATCAGTAGCATAGTTACCTCCTTGAATTTGACGAGGATGCAAAACTTGTATTGTAACTTGTATACTTGAGAGCAGTGGTGGCCTAGTAGGAACTGCTCCGATTTACGAGTTGTAGGTCGTGGGTTCGAACCTAGACAGCGCTTTACTTGGAGTAAATAATTTCATCACCTCTGCTCTCAAAACGGTGAAGGAAAACATCACGAGGAAACCGTCATGTCCTAGAAACAAAAGTTCGAAGAAATGTGACATATACCAACCCGCACTGGGCCCGCGTGGTAGATTATAGCCCAGTCCCTCTCGCCAGTTTATGATGGTTAAGTTTTTGTAATGCTTTCAGGTCAAATAAAAACATACGCAAAAGTAATTATGAGGCTTTTGCTATACTAGCAAAAGTAAGAAGCTTTTGTTATACTTACAAAAGCCTCTGCCTACCCCAACACTGGTAACTACTTTATAAATATCTATCACATACATAGGTACCTATTAGTTTCTAATTCATATGCATTACCTGTCTCTTCGGATACAGCTTAATCTGGGATAAAACGTGACGGCAGGTAAATGCATGTCCACAGCCATACATTTTATATGTATATAGAACCCCACACTGAGCCCAGCCACACGATGTTTCCAAACTTGAATCACATCTTTAAACCGTTTCATCTCCTATGGCCGTCATAGTAGATCAAACGGGACGTGTCTTCGTTTTATTTTTATTATTTTGAGAGATAAATCAAGTTAAGTCTTTATTGGATTATTTTTAAACATCACACGCAGTAAAATATTTTTTAGCTGACATGAATTAAGGGGAAAGCGTCAGGGTGGCCCGCGAAATTTAAATTTTGTAACGTTTTTAGCAATTTACATGTCAGTGTCACGTTGTATTTTGAACAAAATGTGATTCGCGGCCGTAACAAGTATGTTTTTACAGAACTATAATAATATAATCCTATTGAATGACTATTTTATGAAATACATAGTCCTTATACTGACCTGCAAATTGCGAAAAGAAAATTTAAATTTCGCGGGCGAACCGGCGCTTCCCTCTTAAGTAATTATTAGAAAAAAAAAAAAAACTAAAAATACTTTTTTTTTGTTAGCCTACACTGTCCCACTGCTGGACAAAGGCCTCTCCTAAATCCTTCCAGGAACTTTTTTCCCGCGCCACCTCGAACCAGCAATCGCCGTACGCGTCCAGGTCATCTCACCATCCCTTTCTCATCAGCGGCCCCAAAAAAATACTTATAAAAAAAAATACGTTATGTCTTTGACTTTGAAACTTGATGAGACATTTTAGTACTACGAATAGTAAGGTACTTTAGTAAGTTAGTTATTAATGTGTCGTGGATTGATGGCGCCATGGTCAATACGCAGCGCCATCTAACAATTTATTTTGTAAACCTAATAATAATCGTCACCGGAAACGCAAGCGTGGCGTGGCGCCATATCGCTTGGACACGATCGTCGGTAGAGGGGATGCAGCGAGGACAGGGAAGGGACCGACCGAGTGTTCGGTCAGTTGAGTTTCGACTGTCTTGGCAGACACTCAGTACCAACGCACGTGTTTGTTTCGGTTTATTGTAAAATTGTGAGAATTAATAAAATTACTTTGATTTAAAAATATCCTTTGTTCGAGTACCCATGACAATGCCCATAACTAAGTTTAACTATGTCGGATCGTGAAGAAGACCCGATGTTTCGCATTCCGGCCACTCTTGATGCGACATCAGAAGCGGAATAAATCCACAACGACCCACGTGTTCAAAATGAAGATGCTAGTGTCAAAAATGGATGCGTCTGATGGAACAGCAGCCCTGCAGCCGTCAGCGAAGCCTTTCGTGTGCTGCAAGTGAGGGAAACCAGGATATATCGCATTCCTGTGCACGAGTAGTGGCAGCTAAGCAGATGGTGGAAAACGTGCTAGAAGTCGTATACGGCGAGTGGACGTTGTACAACTACCCTCAGACACGTTAGAAAATAAAGGCCAGCACCTGCAGCAGCGGCAAGTAGCGAGCCGCGCGTTTAAGTTTGCTATGTCGGCATTCCGAGCAGTGTACCAAACAAAACATCGTCGCCGACGCGCTACTACTGCAACGAACCAGGTCATATCGCCACTCGCTGCCCGAAAAAGGACACCAAGACTAGCAGCGGCAACGTAGAGCACCGGGTGAATGCCTGCACTGTGAAGCCAGCCACTGATCACCTAGCAATTGAATCCGGTGAGAAGTTTTCATTTTGTTTTGATTCCGGTGATTTTGATCCCAGTGCTTTCTTGTCAAAGAAAGTTTAGGCAATATAGTATGGCAATAGCCTGCGTGGTAGTAACTTGTGTGGTAATCTGACCCCCATGATCGTGTGAGGAAGATCCCCGATCATCAAGTTCCTCGAGAATTAGATGTCATAGTCAGTGACAGTGGTAGTGAGACCACATCTGATTAGCAGGCTTGTACACCCATACTCTAAACTTGAGACCGCACCTCATGAGAAACATGTGGCGATGGGTCTACAAAGAATCGTTGGTGCGATTCTGATTTGTGTTGGTGCACAAATTGCTATGAACATTTCACGAGACCGCACCTCATGAGCAACATGTGGCGATGGGTCTGATAATCGTTGGTGCGATTATGATCTGTGTTGGTGCACAGTGTATTGTGAAAGTTTCATGAGTTGGTTGTACATTGCTGATGAATTATGGTAGACAATTTTGTAAGCATTATTGTGTAACTTGTTGATCGGATCTTTTCCAATGTGTGTTCTACGGAAGCTTCTTGTATGAAGCCTTAGTACAGCTGATTATTTCACTTAGATTTAGATGAAATAAAGTACCATAGAGAATTAATCTTTGCTTCACTGGCAGGATAGCCGAGCTAGATTACTGTCTGAGTTAATTTTTGTCCACAGGTACTACACCCGAGGACGGGTGCTAGTCAGGGATGGCCGTGTCGTGGATTGATGGCGCCATGGTCAATACGCAGCGCCATCTAACAATTTATTTTGTAAACCTAATAATAATCGTCACCGGAAACGCAAGCGTGGCGTGGCGCCATATCGCTTGGACACGATCGTCGGTAGAGGGGATGCAGCGAGGACAGGGAAGGGACCGACCGAGTGTTCGGTCAGTTGAGTTTCGACTGTCTTGGCAGACACTCAGTACCAACGCACGTGTTTGTTTCGGTTTATTGTAAAATTGTGAGAATTAATAAAATTACTTTGATTTAAAAATATCCTTTGTTCGAGTACCCATGACAATGCCCATAACTAAGTTTAACTATGTCGGATCGTGAAGAAGACCCGATGTTTCGCATTCCGGCCACTCTTGATGCGACAAATGGATAAGAAATTACATGAGTTCGAAAATATCCCGTTTAACCGACATGTCAGTGTCTATATGTATGTACTCGATAGCTAAAAGGGTCATCAGTGTATTTACTTGACATGTCAAATAATCATTACAAAAGTTATACTCAAACTTGTCGGGGCGACTCATTGAATTTTCGATTGAACGACCTCTCACATATTGGCTCTGAGGAATCAATTAAAGTTTTCATCAGAATTCGGAAACTAATTTTCGGTTTGACAGAGTCAGCCGTTCGGCCAACCAGGTAACTTCGTGACACCGACCAGGCCAAACTGTACTTTAATTAGTATCGGCACTTTTTAATTGAACCTGTTCGATAGAATTTAGGTAACTGCGACAGTTTTGTAATAACCTAAATTACGTTCGGCACTTTTTAATTGAACCTGTTCGATAGAATTTAGGTAACACAGACC
This sequence comes from Apamea monoglypha, assembly GCA_911387795.2. NCBI lineage: Eukaryota > Metazoa > Arthropoda > Insecta > Lepidoptera > Noctuidae > Apamea > Apamea monoglypha. The sequence continues at coordinate 15,094,414 of OU426917.1, forward strand.
ACAGTTAACGTGCGACAGTTTTGTAATAACCTAACTTTCGTTGCTGTTTCAGACATGTTTGAATTGAAATATTTGGGGCTTGTTTGTTAGTCGCATAACAGTGTAGGTATGTCCCGTTTTCATGTTTAAAATTTTCATTCATCACGCCCTTTTCCTCGAAGGGTTAAGTACGTTACCTAATCATACCCACATTTCGCTAGTTATGTTTAAGTCCCATGTAATAGGGGTCTATTGCCAACAACCGGGCACAAATCCAGACTCCGGGCTGCTACTGAGAATTTTCTAATCCCAATAACACTTTACCCGACCTGGGAACCGAACCCGGAACCTCATGCTAAACAGTAGCGCTTGCGGTCACTAGACCAACGAAGCAGTTTCATTGATAATATCTAAACATTTTTTTTAAATTGACGTCTTATCTCGTTGATTTTGTAACCTAGTCGTATTCTCAGAATCCAGACAATTTTAGCTCTTAACGTCTCAAAAATAAAGGTGTAAGGTGTGTGTGTACACCTACCTACCTAGGTAGGTGTAAGGTATGGAATAAAGGTGAATAAAGTTAAGCACATGGCACGTGTAGATTTAAGGTTCTCTTTGTGTTAAAAAGAAGAGAAAAGTTTGAAATGAAATGTCTGGAAATACTCTGACACTTGTGACGGGGGATTTCTCTATTTCAAATATATAAAAAAATATTTTCTGTCTCTCCCCCTCATAGGATAAGTAGACTGCCAGGTTAGGGCTATGGTGGCACTCTAATTGTCAATATTTGTATCTATGTGTGGTGGATCTGGAGCTATGCCAAGCATAGTTTTGCATAGCTCCAGATCCACCCTCTGTGTCTGATCCTGCCCTCTGTGTCCCAAAACATGCAGTCAAAGTGACTTCTGCGCTGCCACCGATGACACCGTGGAAGTGGCGAAGTATTGGGCCAGCAAGATCTGAAATACAGTCGTGCCAGCGAAACGAAGAACAAGAAGTATCTATCACCAAAAATGCCTTGAACTTTTGAAATTACACGTGAATTTCAGTGTATTCTGAGACCTAGCTTTTCAAAACCAATCTTATACTTTCAGGTCAAATAAAAATACATACGCAAAAGTAATTCAAGTTCCCGCAGCCCTGTGAACAACTAACACAATTTACGAAAGATCCTGAAACGAACTGTAACACTGTATTTACTATTCAATTTCATTTTATCCGAATATTTGACGTGAGTCTGCGAACTTTGATGCCGATTTATTGAATCGGAAAGCGCGGAACTGATTCTCGTTATCATAGAACAAAGCAAAGATAAAAATGTTCCCGTGAACTGCAATACAGCACTAAATTAACTTCTCAATGGCGGGTCAAGCGAGTCTCATATTTCGGTTGTTTTGTTTCAATTAAAATTGCGCAGTAGTTCGTTGAGGCCAACAAATAATTATGAACTCGCTCCTTTGCTCCAATGAGAAAACTTTGTCTCTTTCAACTTTAGAATTATTTGTCACGCTTTAATTATTAACATGCGACAATGTTCCGGGAAATTTAAAATGTCTGATGGAAAATTAACCTTTTCCCCGAAACGCGTCAGAACAATTTCGGTGTAAAAATTATATCGCTTCACAAAAATGACTTACGGGCTACTGCTGCTTATTTAGTGGAAAATTCGCACAAAAGTTAAAATGTTTGAATACCCGTTCTTTATGCTTACTTTGAAGTACGTTTTTAATATAAAAAAATAAATTCTTTTTCCCGAATCCTATATTTTTGTTTGTTCGTAGATATTATTTCGAGATTTATTCAGTAAAGTTTTATCTGAATAAATGCTTCTATATTCTGATAAGAAAGGTACCTACTATCCATATTATAAACTGCCAAAAACTATCAAGAATCACAATCATCATTCAATTAAACATAACATGATTTCCGTTTATCGCAACGTCAAATTCGAGGAACAACATTTGATATACATACATAGGACAGGGATAAATCAAATAGTGTGTTCAAAGCCCAAATAGATTGACAAACTCAAGTTCATTGATTCGTCAAACGTCAAGAAGATACAGAACACTGATAGTGTAACGGAACCCTTTAGAAATCATACAGAAAGAGACTAGCAGATAGTGCGGGAAGAGATGTGGGGTAGAGGTAGGCTATTGTTAGGCATAACGGTCGGCACTCACGGAAACACTTGTCACTGTCGCAAGGCAGCCTGTTCTGATAAATGTGTATTATACCTTACACCTTACTGCTCTAGATATTACGTTGCTTTTATGAAACGACAGCTGATAGACGTGACCACCATCTTTGCTACGGTTTCCTAACTAACTTTAAAATGGGGACGTGTTATCGACATGCCTGTGGTGTGTTCCGTCATAGTTCCGTGACGAAGGTTTCAGATGTAGGCTTTTGTAGCTCGTGTGTACTGATATTAAGTTTGTGTAGAGCTTTATAGGTGTATCTAAGGTAAAACTTGATAGTAAACATTTGTGTAAGATAATGGTTTTGTTGTTTTGGAACTAAAAGTAATTAAATGAACAGAAATAACATATCTTATATATCTAAGCACAAAATGATATAATCATACTATCTAAATAAAGTCCATTTTTGCATAAATTGATATGCCAATTTAGGGGTTCGAGGTGACATTTGGGACACGAGAATCTCCCGATTAAATACAGTTTTAGATTAACAAAACGAAAAATATTGTAAAAACCACTTAATTTAAAAACAATCAAAACGTCTGCTGACGACAGCGAAAATCGAGCCTCAAAAGATTTGTTAAATTAATTATCAGAAACGGAAATTGTGACATGAAGCAAATGAAAAAAAAAATACAATCGAATTATCATTCCTTTTCCGTTGGATTTTTAAAACCTGGGCGAGGTTTAACAGATGTGTAGTGTAAATAATACGTTGGAGCTTAAATCTATCGAGTTTCTAGTAAAGGTATATTTCACGAAGGCCCCAGTGATTCTCCCGGGACGCTATGGGGAGGCCCATTCTTATTTCTTAGTGGACCACAAAGCAATATACATGATGCTTTCTAACCTCATGTAATTTGTTACAGTCACATAAGGAAAATGTGTTATTTATTGTGGTGTTAATGGAGTGCTAGTAATACACTTTATTTATATAAGACGATAAAAAAATTGCGAGCATTTTTGTGTTGTCGGCAAAATGTAGGTACAAATGTTTGATGAAGTTTTTACCGTTAGAGCTTTTTAAAATTCTGCAACTGTAATGTGACAGTTGATAACTTAAAATATGTTACTGGCTGGATTCAATTGAATACAGAGGGGTAATTCTCGTAATTTTAAGAACGTTCACAGTCTGATCTCAGTCTCAATCTGTCAAAAATACGTCTAATTTCCCTACATTTTGACAAGTTTTTGACATTTGTTTGTCGCCGAGATGAGACTGCTACTAGATTTTGAACGTTTTAAATTACGGGAATACGGGCCCTCATCATTAGTATTGGGAAACTGATACGAAGGAATGAGAACAATGTCGTGAAGAATGTTTTGAGTATGAATGTCCGTGGCTATAAGAGTAGGACAAGCCCAAAGAAACGATAGATGGACTGATAGAGAAGTATGGAAGAAAAAGACGTGTTGTGCCGACCCCAAATAAATTGGTATAAGTATGAGGCCAGGAGAATGATGAGTACCTAGTGGGAACCTGAAACGTCTTTGGTAGGTACCTATACGGTACCTGCATGCATATTTTATTTGATGTAAATGATCCGATGCTTGATTTACCAAACATTTTTTATACAGTGGGACAATATTAATATCCCACATCGGCCACAAAAGATTAGGCTTTTTACTATTATGTAAGAAGCCGACTTGAATGTCATTATAAATTGCATTATTATAAGGACAAGTAGCCAACTCACATAAGTGAATAACAATATAAAATTACTAGATATGCAGTCAGTAGTATACTGCTCCGTCTACAAACGGAATGAAAAATACCCAATGTTCTTTGGGTTTCCAGTTACCTTTGTCGCCTTTCATCAAAATCGACCTGGCGGTGTACAGTTACAAAGAGAGAAAACTTGCCTACGCATTTTCTATTTCATGTTACTTGTGAAATACCTGCAATTATTATGGATATTTATTACTATATGTTTTTTTTTAATGTGCCCGATGAGATTTTCCATCGACAAAAATGGTGAATTTTCTGCATGGAAGTTCCACATAGGAACTTCACCATTTTTGTCGATGGAAAAATCTCTTGAAAACTTTCATCCCTATTTACCCCATTATACTCTGTGTACTAGGTTAAACCGTTTTTTGACAGCTGCTTTAGGAGATAACTATTCCAGATTACGTAGAACTTAAGTTTAAAATGCGTAATAAAATAAATATATAAACTGCCTAATCTTATTGAATTATCATATTTATGACTTCTTTCAGACATTATAGTACCGTACGTGTATCAGTTTTGGCAAAGAAAATATAATTGTTCACTAGTGGAGAGGGTAATAGGAGATGAATTTTCCAAAATTCTATTCTTAGTGTTCACTTTCGTTATATAAGGAACTCTTGTGCAAAATTTCAAGCCTATAGACCCAGCGGGTTAGGGGTTAGTCAGTGTGTTGTTTATCAGTGAATTTATGAGTTTAAGATTTTTATTAAGTAGATATATTATAATAGTTATAGATCGATCATACTGGCGTATCTCGGGTAATACGTCTAGTTATGCACGTGTTTCTAATGATTAAATAGACATTACTAGATAATCTTAAGTGGGTACAGAAACACAAAAAACAATAGATTTCGAAGTTAAAACCGAACAGTTCATTTAACTGTACTCCCATAAGCACTAAATTAGTTATGCAAATTCTTTGAGCTCAGCATATTATTACCGCATCCTTTTAGGGTCTAATAAATAAACATGAACCCGATGGAGCCCACGGGAAACCAATTTGATCTGATATCCACTAAATGCTAATTTAATTTTGAAGATCTACGGAGCCGAAACATGAAATTTTCTGTGAATATTTCCTCTTTTATAAACTCGAGTGACGTCGATTTGCTCTTATTTAAAGTTATAAATTGTCCCACTTACGTAAATTCTGTTATTTTCTGTTGTTTACCGGTTGTCATGGTATGGCATGGTATGTGTTACGGAGGAATGAGGAAAATGTCGTGAGGAAAGTTTTGAGTATGAATGTCGATGGCTATAAGAGTAGGGGAAGACCAAAGAAACGATGGATGGACTGTGTGAATGATGATATGGTTAGAAAGGGGGTGACTGTCGAGATGGCGGCTAATAGAGGAGTATGGAAGAAAAATACATGTTGTGCCGACCCCAAATAAATTGGGTTAAGGGCAGGAGAATGATGATGATGACGTAAATTCTGTTATTTGGAATATTTGAAATTGCAAAGAGTTATTTTGTAATATTAATATTGTTTCAGAATACATTGAGGTTTATATTTTACTAGCTGCACCCAGCGGTTTCACCCGCATAAGTTTCGATCCCGTGGGAATATCGGGATAAAAAGTCCTATGTGTTAATCCTGGTTATAAACTATCTCTGTGCCAAATTTCATCCAAATCCGTTCAGTAGTTTTTGCGTGAAAGAGTAACAAACATCCAACCATCCATCCATCCATCCATCCATCCATACAAACTTTCACGTTTCTAATATTAGTAGGATAGTAGGATTTATGAGAGGATTTTATGTTAAATCTAGGTAAAATATTTGTAATATTTGAAATTGATTCGGATCTAAAGAGTAATGTGCGGTGTAGGAGGTTTATTTTAGTACTTTCGAAATCAAGTTCAAAATACTATTTAAAGTTGAAAGGCCATTATTTGATATTATCTTTTGACATTTTAGATTATCTTGGCTATTGTTCTGACATATATAAACTTTACTAAGTCTATGATAAAGAATAAAACTTTGTTCTTTTTTGGTCGATACTGAAGTAGTTTGTAATTAATATTTTAAATTTACTTAGGAAATTAATTCTACCTAATCTACAGTCTCACTATTTTATTATACAACATATAAACGTCACACGCCGCACGTGTGCACGACTGAATGAAAAAAAGATGGTGCAATAAAAATATAACTCGCTCAAACTTTTGTTCAATCATTGAGCAATCTTTAATATTAACAACTTTTCCTACGGGACAAACATGAAATCGCGATAAAAGAATCAGCTGTTCCCTACATTTATGTTCGCATAACTCGTCAAAATGTAGGGAACAGCTGATTCTTTTTTCGCGAATTCAGGTTTAGTCCTATAGTAATTGTTCATAATAATGCGTACAATGACCCCTTAAGAGGTTATGCTTTAATTACCGGACATCCTGTATACTTTACTCAAAGCTAAACTAGATTAACTTAGCAAATAATTAACGATCTCTAATTGACTGTACCGTCGACAGTAACAATTGAACTGCGAAAACCGCACTTATTGCTTCGACATAAAATCACTTTTAAATTGTACGTGCGGTTGATTGACAGTACTTCCAATACTGACGTGATGCACTTACCTAATGAATTTATTATAACGTCTTAGTATTAACTCAAATCGTGTACATATTGTATTTTAAGCTGTTTACGTAATCAGGCGCTAAACATACTCGCAGAAGAAGAGAGAGAAGATAGGGGTTACATTATCAGCCTATAATGTTCCCACTGCTGGGACACAGGCCTCCTCTCTGTGAGAGGGAGTGGGCTGTAATCTACCACGCGTGCCCAGTGCGGGTTGGTAGATGTCACATGGCCCGCGTGGTGGATTACGGCCCACTCCCTTTGATAGAGAGGAGGCCTGTGTCCCAGCAGTGGGAACATTATTGGCTGGTTATGTATGTATGTTCTGTGTCATTCTATGTGTAAAGCAATAACCTCACTGATTGGTACCTAATGATCTCTTTCATATTTATTTACACCAAGTAAAACTCCGCCCATTGTGTATTTTGTAGTGTTTAATGTATTTTTATGCTATGTATTTTTGGGGTGTACAATAAAGTATATATAAACAAATAAATAAATAACTCTCAACCAAAATTAAATAAAAAAACTCTCTCGCAAACCTTATAACGTCCAAAATCTTAGTTAAACAAATTTCTTGAATAGAAATTATAGTCATATTCAACCTACACCTACCCTACCCCTACCTATTCTACCTACAGAAACCTTTGTAAAAGTCGTATAACAAACAACAGATAAAAATAGTAAAGTATCGCATAAAGTGGGGACAACGACGGCAAAGGGCAGTGATGGAAATCGCCGCAGACGATTTCCCCGTCTACTGAATTGCGGCCATAATGGACACAATCTCCAGCTATGAACGTTCAGTCGAGGCATCCATCGGCCCCAGTTTATATTCAATATCCTAATAAAATAAAGAATCCAGTCCACTGAACAAAGCTAATAAAGAGTAATTTTTCAACCTTTGTCTGGAATCTGGAATTCAATACTTTTCAATTATCCTGACATTTTTTTGCGAAAAGTTTCATTGATGAAGTTAGTAACTAGTCGTAATCCATACATTATGAGCAATGAACAGATTATGAGAGTACTTTATTTAATAACAAAGTAATCCACTAGCCATGCATCAACTGTTACATAACTTAGTTTGACGAGATTAATTACATTATTACAGCTTTACATGACGAAATATTTCATATTTAATCTCCGAAACAAAACAGATAACTTAATCTCTATTAGGGCAAGTAAACAAACAAACCACGGCATGAATCCTCGAAATTATTCTTTAATAAAACAATAAGTTCCATGAGATTTTCTCCAATAAAGAAATGCTTTAAATTAAAGGAATGTACGACGTTCCCCGCAGGGAGCGCGAATATTTATTCCTGCAGCGTAACTGAGGACTCCCAATTATTGGGCAAATGTTTACCAAGTCGAGTGGCCTCTTGCTCTGTGCTCTGTACATGTGCCAAGTGCTTTCCCATTATAGAAAAGTACTAGTTGCTTTCTCACGGACTCTCGCTGCGAGCACAATGAGCCAATAAAGTGAGACTAATAGTTAATAGTCGCATTTACGTTTCTGGAGAAGCGCTCTTTGACTTCATTAAAGTTATGGACTGTCTTTTATACGATTTACAGTCTCAAAATAACATCTCACATAAATAAAACATTTCTATTCGAGAGAGAGCTCACGCGAATAAAACAAACATCACAAAGAAAGCTCACAAAACATAATAGTTCACAAATAAATGTCGACATTCACAAGCATCAAATATGAAATTTTTTGCAACATTCTTGGCGTAAAACCTCTGAAAAAGCTCTCTTGTGAGCATATAAATCTCGACGTGGAAGATAATCGGGTTGGCGGAACTGATTCGCTCACAAATTGAATAAGAGGCACAGAATATACCCCCGCGAGAGTGGGTGCGGGGGGTGAGGACGATATTCCGCTTAAACTGTGAAACATTCCACTTATAAGATATTCTCTGTACTAATGAAATGTTAAAGTTTGCTGGCACTAATATTACGTCAAAATTGTACTAGATTATTGAGACGCGCGGATTTGTATTCGTGTGTTTGAGGACGAGTGGTTATTGGTTGTTTGGTGACTGACTCACATAGACTCACATAGAGTTTAGGGGTTCTTGTATCCGAAGTTTGTTGAGTGCTCTTGTGTATTAAATCGTTACATGGTACATTTTTTTTAAAAAAGAAAAAAAAATCAGAGTTTTTATTTTTATTTTTTCAAGGGACTTTTAAAAAACTTCCTTAAAATACTCTTTTTTTACGATAGAACTGCTTCAAGGGGCTTGAGAATCCCCAAAAAATATTCTATAACTTAAGTTGTAACTTTTATGAACGCGTAAAACAAAAACGTGTGAACATTTAATAAGATCGGTGTAAAGTTCTTTCAATGTCTCCGAGGTTCCCGGGATCCCGGGAAAGTATTTCATTACTTTTATGTAATTTAGCGGAAAATCAAATCTTTCAATGAGATTATCCCGGCGTCCGTAGACGACGACGCTTCGATGAGTTCGCGCCTTGCTGTACTGTCATTTTTATGGCTGTACAGAAATGTAGCAGATGTAATAAAAATGTACATTCGCGTGTAAAATGTATGCAATTGATACTTTAGAAAAAAATCATTTTTCCGATTTCCTCCCTCAGTAGGTATCTACCTACATTTTATCGACATGGAGCTCTGCCCGTTTGTATTCGATTATTATGAGATTTGATTTCAGAAGATACTCAAAGAGATTTTGAGTGAGAACCCAAGCCTCTCACAAACAACTTACATAATCAGTCTATAATGTTCCCACTGCTGGGACACAGGCATCCTCTCTGTGAGAGGGAGTGGGCCTTAATCCACCACGCGGGCCCAGTGCGGGTTGGTAGATGTCACATGTCTTCGAATTTTTTGGTTCTAGGACATGCCAGTTTCCTCACGATGTTTTCCTTCACCGTTTAGAGAGAAGTGGTGATTAAATAATTTACACAAAGTAAAGCGCCTGTCTGGGTTCGAACCTACGACCTACAACTCGTAAGTCGTGGCTGTTACCACTTGGCCACCACTGCTCTCACCGCTGCTCCGAGAAATACAATGCTGCCGAATTAAAGCTGCACCAAGGTCAAGCCATAATACAGTCAAAAGCGTTTTAATCCCACAACCAACCCTAATCCCACTTAATTGACCGGCTTTAAAGCCCAAACAAAAACATTGAACCGCGAATATAAACTTAATCGGTCCAGATTAACCAAAAAGGAATCAAAGGGACGAAAGAAATGGTGGGATTTCTAAACGGCTCACCAATAGAAATTTCATTACTTCATTCCGATTTTCGCGCTTCTTTGACTTTTCACGCCAACAAAAAGGCTAGCGGGCCGCCAGTGGTGGCTTTGACGGAATTAATTGAAGTTTTCTCACGAAAATACCGAACTAATTAGCGGTAGTTTGGCTACGGACGGCGGAGGGTAGCGCCACGCAGGTAACTATGCAACTCCGTCTGCGAATTTCGGTTTTTCGCTCTCGGTTTCCCGGTATTGGTTTGGTATCCGTAAATGTTTGGATAGAATTCGGGATTTGAATTTGTTTTGCGGATTTACTTTGTGAGAATATTGAATTATCACTGTTTGATTATTAATAAGCTTATTTAACATAACATCACGCCTGCAAATACTTATTATACAGAGTGGCGATTAGGTTATCACATTAAGGGCTGATTTTTCCAACGATCTGGCGTTGGAAAAATCAGCCCTTAATTTTATCCGAACAATAATTTTGAATGTTTGAGAGTTCTTCCATACAAAATCTGTCAGACGTAAATTTTTTTCCACGAGTAATAATTATCCGTCGACTGAAAAATCAGCCCTAAATAGTACAGCGGTTACTAAAAGTGGTTATCAGTCTGATAAAATAATAAAATAAAAAGTTTCACTAAAAGTAGAAAACTGAATTTTTCAAACAAAATAAATAGCGTGAAAATTGGCACGAAATAAACCACCCTTGATAATAAGGCACTGGACATGCGCGGGGCGATGGTATCAACTATTCAACAATTAGCTTTATGGTATTGTTACCAAATAATCACAAATTAAGTTTTCTTTTATTAAATACTAAAACGAAAAAAAGGTCCCAACGGCTAGAATGTTTTTGTTATTAATTATTTTAATTCCGTGTGTATACGTAATGTACAATTCTTGGTTATTCGTGGTTTCAATTAATGTGATAACATAATCACCATACTGTATATAGGTATATCACCAGTTATGTACTTATAAGTCCCGTGTAAAATCAAAAATAAATAACGTTAAATACTCCATAGAATAAATATAATAACGTAGGCTTTAGGTATTTATAAGTTTAATTTCCTTTCCATGTCAAACACAGGTACCAAAAACCAAAAACTGGTTAAATTAACGGCCACAATAAATAACCGTAACCAATGTATCAACATACGAATTCCAACAGATGTTGGTAAACCGAATCATTGAAAGTTAATCAACGAAATCCATATTTCATTGCAACGAAATTCAAATGTTCAATTAAATAAATAGAAGCGATAAAACATTGGAACGCCAATTAAAAACCGCGTACACCACGTCTGGTTTATACAAGGTAACATAGTATACAACACATATATTACATTACGCCGGTTTTCTGCGAAGAGTAAGACAGAGGTACCTATAAGTACTTATATGTAGGGTGACAGGGACAACCACGCGCAGACTGTAACCATGAATTCAGCACATGATTCTAGGGGACTAGCGTAGAAATTTTAGAATAGAATATATTTATTTGCTTTAAAACATGGTACATTAAGATCTTAGAAATAGAATTATGATCTTACATGTTTCGCCAATGACAAATATTTAAACACGTTAAATGTAAAAAATTAAAAGGATACATTATTCCAACATGTCTAATAACTTTGGTGAATTCTTACCAATAATAGGTATTTACAAAAAGTAGGTAATAATTATAATGAAAATTAGTAACAATAGTTATCTTTTACTTTTTTATCAATAAATTCTTTCATGTTTTTAGTCGGTAATAACAAAAAAATCTCCTGTTTCATAGAAAAGTGCAAGAACTACGCGGTCAAAATGTATAGAAACAGCTATTTTAAAAAAACCGAGGTGAATTTTTAACACAGGGGAGTTCAGAATTATGTACTGAATCCATGGTAGCAGAAGGCCAATTCCTGTAATTAAAAACGTTCAAAATCTAATCGCAACCTCATTTCGGCAACAAACAAATGTCAATTTTTTTTAAATGTACGGAAATTTGAGGTATTTTTGTCAGATTGAGACTGAGATCAGAATTAGAACGTTCTTAAAATTATGAGAATTGCCTCTTAGGTAGCGTGTCAATGTCCCTGCCACCATGTATATCGTAGAACACAAGGCGTAATTGAAATATAACTGAAGACCTGAAAAGAAGCCTGTGTACTCATCATTATGAACAACTTTTTCTACGGGACCAACCCTGAAAAGTTTTCAGTTATTTTAATTACTACCTGTACCTATGTACGGAACACGGTTTTTAAAAAATAAAATTGTAGGTACAGGATGTCTTATAGGTACAGACGCCAGCATTTCAAGCTACTGCAATCTGTCAAATTTCTTTAATAGATTTTCAACTTTATCGCTAAAATATTAGGTTCAAGCTTGAATGAGAAAATTTGACAGTTTCGGGTAGCTTGATGTGCTGGCGTCCTAAAATTTTATTTAAAAAAACCGTTTATGAACCGATCGTTTACCGAAATATATTTAGTATCCCCTCGATTTTGTAAATTCAATTACATTAAAGGATCAGGGCAGTAAATTCTTTATATTATACTGGTATAAAAAAGCCCAGAGAAAAGGTTCTGCTCATAAATATTTTACCAACTGCTAAGGCGCTGGTTCTACAGACCGCTAAATATGTTACGAAAGGTTTGTTTCAACCTCTTTCTAACCTCAAACATTTTATTTCTTATTGTCAAATGTATTTAAAACTAGCTGACCCAACAGACGTTGTCCTGTTCAAATTTAATAAAAAAAAAAAAATGAACAAGAAGAAATAAATTAATCAATTAATTAATATTATTTGTGGGATAAAAAGTTCACACAAAAATTCCTTTGAAAAAAAAAACGTTAATTTTTCCCGAATATGAACATTTTCTGGGAAATTTTTCCAATTTTTCTTTCCATGAAAACTTAACTCGAACAATTTAATTGGCTATTTTAATATAAATAATAGCCAAATTGGTCCAGCCGTTCTTCAGTGAGGTGCTTACTAGCATTTCATTTTTATTTTTAAAGATGGCAAAAATAGAGCTTCGCAAACATTGTGTTACCAAACTCTAAGCACCTGTGATATAAAAAATTTAAAAAGCAATTTTCATTCGAGCATTTGACACTTCGTTTAAACACTACAAAATTTCTGAAAACAACTATATTTCGTCCAAATTATATCCAGTAGGTACTGCCTTTGCAGGCGTTAAAATGCACATTCTTTTTGAGGGAATTTTATGACACACCTCGACGCATGAACTTCAAACGAACTTTTTGAACTGCACAATCGCTTGAAAATATTCCAAATATTTTGCTCACTACTCTTTTGTCATTTTCCATTGAGAGTTTTCATCATGAAGTAAACAACTTTTTTTTTTTTTAGGTCTGTAATTTTCGGTCGGTAAGTTTTGTGGGACAGCTGATATTTTTTTCGCTATTAATTAAGCTATTAAACAAGTTAGGAGCAGTGGTGGCGCAGTGGTAGCGGCCTCGACTTACGAGTTGTAGGTCGTAGGTTCGAACCCAGACAGGCGCTTTACTGTGTGTAAATCATTTCATCACCACTGCTCTCAAAACGTTGAAGGAAAACATCGTGAGGAAACCGGCATGTCCTAGAACCAAAAATTCGAAGTCATGTGACATGCCAAACCGCACTGGGCCCGCGTGGTGGATTACGGCCCACTCCCTCTCACAGAGAGGAGGCCTGTGTCCCAGCAGTTTGAACATTATAGGCTGATTATGTATGTATGTTATTTTATGTAATTAAATTATTCAGACCATACCCTTAGACATGATCACACCTTTCTGATACCTGCTGTTTTTTTTCGATATCCCAACTCATTTTTCTAACTTCTCCACATCATTTTACAAACTCGCGTGCATTATCGAGCAAGTACCGGAGATTAATGAAACATGGTGCTGATTATAAATTGTGGTCCCCGAGGAAATCTTGCTTAAGTTCCCGCCAACAATGGCCACATAAAATATTTCTACTAATATTCTCATTTATATGAACGCTCTCGGGAAGTTTTACTATTCAATATCTCGCGTAACAGTTTTATATAGGCAATTCTTTTATATATGGCGATATTGCCTTTCAAGCATAGTGCTTTCATTTTTAAAGCATAATTTCATCGTTGATGTGAAAAGGAACGATAACTTCGACAAATGGCTATGTGGTAGACGCTATGCTATCTATTCTTCTTATAAAGTATATCTAGATTCTTAAATGTCAATCTTTATATTCCGAGATCCCTTTGTGCCTCGGAAAGCACGTTAAGCCGTTTGTTGGTCCTGGCTGTCATTCATGGATCTTTGACAATCGTCACGGGTCGTCAGTAGCCCGAAAGTCTGACAACCAGTCTTACCAAGGGGCTTCGTATTGCCCAGTTACTGGGTTGTGGAGGTCAGATAGGCAGTCGTTCCATGTCAAATACTGGTATTCAGCTGCATCCGGTTAGACTGGAAGCTGACCCCAACATAGTTGGGGAAAAGGCTAGGCAGATGATGAATTTCACCGTTGCGTTGATGGTAAAAGGAACGAAAAAAAAAGTAAATCATTTCATCACCACTAAAACGGTGAAGGAAAACATCGTGAGGAAACCGGCATGTCCTAGAACCAAAAATTTCGAAGACATGTGACATCTACCAACCCGCACTGGGCACGCGTGTTGGATTACAGCCCACTCCCTCTCACAGAGAGGAGGTCTGTCCCAGCAGTGAGTAGGCTACGCTAACATAAACAAAACAGCTAAATTACATTCAAATCTTATTCTAAAAATATTAAACACTATGGTTGAATGTTTTGTGCCGACTATTTCGCCTATATAAATATCTACGTATACATACATTTTGTAATGTATCTAATCAGAGGTATCATATAACTTACGTTAAATAAATATTGTAGGTAGTATTACTGTACAGCACGATTTCCGATTGATTAATCAGGAACAAAGCCGCAATTTTGAACACTTTCACTTTTAAAGTTTATCAAAAGTAATTTTACAGCAACTTAAGAAACATTGTCTGTTAAAACAAAGATGGCGGGCTCGTTATTTTCGAGGGTTAATCATCTTTATCGAGTAGGCACTAAAGTAAAGGGGAAAGTGATTTAGTTACTTTAATATCTTCTTTAGTCTACAAATTTTGAAGTTTTTGCTCTAGTTTGTAAGTAATTACACATTTTCTTGCTGAGATGCCTAGAAGTGTCGCTTGGGAAGGTGCCATGAAGTAAAAGGGGCTCGTGGCTGAATAATAACAGCTGGACGGGTCGATCGAAGGTACGCTAGCCGCGGTCGGTTCGTGGATGGGTGACCAATGACCATACATTACATATCGAGACCTTTCCGAGCCTCTGAAAGCACGTTAAGCCGTTGATCACAGCTGTCATTTGTAGATATTTGGCAGTCGTTACAAAGTCAGAAGGCTAAAAGTTTGACAACCAGTCGTACCAAGGGGTATCGTGTTAAAACTGGGTTGCGGAACTCAGATAGGCTAGGAAGTCGCACCATGTAAGGTACTGGTATTCAGCTGCAGCGGGTAAGACTGGAAGACGAGCCCAATGTTGTTGAGAAAAGGCTTCCTAGGTAGTTTGATGACGTCAAATGTGAACAAGAATTTAAAGCGACACAAAATAAATTATAATACCTAGTTTTTATTTTCCTGTAAGATTTTATTTGTAAAGCTGGGTTTATGTAGGTACACCCATTCCTGGCTTGAAAAAGCAACTCGAACGTTTATATACGGTATACATTGCCGAATGAAAACCGATTTCCCTGATTGTGATGTATAAAATACAGTATCATGCCCTAATTATCATATCACAAGTACTTCAGCCACGTATTTAAAATATTACCGAGCCTGTATTACTTTCAACAACGTGTAATTTTCAATTACATCGTTATTTTTACGCCAATTAACCCTGGTGCGGTTTATTTGTAGTGCGGAATTGAGTTAAAATTTCGATTCACAATGTTAGTCGAAAAGGTTCTTTGGAAATCGGGTATTTATTCAATTTAACCGTAATATTTACATAATGTTATAAGCTAACAGACTTAAAATAATATTAATATTTATATTAAAAAGAAGAAAAATAATCATAGGGCATCAAAAAAATCGTCCACATCGCTGTCAACAGGAAAAGTGCCCAAAAGGCTGGCAGCATTGCCACGTTGTATGGCAATGCTGGTATAGGCCAGCCCTCTGGTCACATGAAGAGTTGACCAATTAATAATGATCGATCAAAAGGTTTTTTTTGATTAATCATTCTTTAAACATTTTCTACTTTAAAAGGCAAATGCTCAATCGACTCTGTTTGCATTAATGAAAAATAAATAAGTCCGTAAAAGTGAATACGTATGAGTTGTTTTACAGTCATGAATTCTGTATAAAATTTTTGTAGTCTGTCGGTTTTACAATGATTTTATGTTAGCTATTCATTTTATGTAGGTGGCTTGTGGCTGAAATATAACAGCCGCGGGTCAGGTCGGGTCGATCGAAGGTTAAGCTACACTTGCCGCGGTTGATTCGTGGATGGATGACCATCCATTATACATCGACACCACTCGGTGCGTCGTAAAGCACGTTAAGCCGTTGGTTCCGGCTGTCATTAGTAGATCTTTGACAGTTGTTACGGGTAGTTATAAGCCCAAAAGTCTGACAACTGGTCTTACTAAGGGGGTATCGTGTTACCCAGTAACTGAGTTGTGGAGGTCATGTAAAATAATCAGCTGCATCCGGTTAGACTGGAAGCCGACCCCGACATAGTTGGGAAAACGCTATGGTCTTAGTAAAAATAAAAATAAACCTTTGTGGTTGTTGTTTTTATTGATTAGGAATGTTCTGTCTGCGATATAAGAAAGAGCCAAGCGAGATTTGAACTGAATAGAACAGTTTGGTACAAATTCGATTACCTAAAATCTAAACTAACTCAAAACTTTCGAAAAACAAAGATTACGCAGCTGTTTATTCTAAAACACGATTAAAAAATCTAACTAAGTCAAAATTCGCCGTAATATCAAGCTGAAATAATAAATACTTGCTCGGTGGGTGTTTAAGCTGTTTAAGAGGCAAACTTACACAAGGTAAAGTGGGTTTTAGTGTCGCACTGTGCATCCTCGCGTAAGTTTGACCGTAGCGTAACTTTGTACTCGTGCTTTATACACTGGCGGCGCACTTAAGTATCGTGTTGTCGTTATGTGCTTAACTTTGAGGGGTTTGCTAAAGCTTCGTGGAAATATGAGGAAAAACTTCAATATTTTTTTTATGAATTAATATAATACTTAGGGGAGGGCTATGACCAGCAGTGGACGCTTTTCGACTGAAATGATGACGATGAAGAATATAATACCGAAATCCGTCGTCGGTCCAAAGTCTACGACGTCGGGGACAGAGCGATGCACCATTTTTTTTTTTTTTTTCGGTTGGGAAATCATCAAATTGCTCTGGGTGGAGCGGAAGGGAGTGTCAGACTCTTACTGACTAAAACCCACCCATGTTCCTTCCTTTGCCCTTTATGTTCCGGGGTGGCGGTAACCCTTTCGGACAATCCCGCTGACCCGGCAGGGGAGCGATGCGCCTCAAGTGCAGTTGGGCAGGACATCTAGCGAGACGTAGAGATGGCCGATGGAGTAAAAGTGTGACCGAATGGTGGCTTTCAAGGTTCGGCCGAAGAAACCTGGGAGTCTACCTACGAAGTGCAAAGTGCGAATGATCGGATCGGACCGACACATGTCCAAACCGAATATTATTGAAAAATGCGAAAAAAGTTCGGATCGGCTCAGTTGGGTCGGGACCATAGTCAATATTCGAAAGAGTGTAGGAGTGTAGGATCGGGACCGACCCAACCAAATAGTAACTTCGTAGCAGGAAACGCAACTCTTTCACGCAAAAACTTTTGAACGAATTTGGATGAAATTTGGCACACATGGTTTATGACCAGGATTAGCATATAGGATACTTTTTATCCCCATATTCCCACGAGATCGAAGTTATGCGGGTGAAACCGCGGGGCGCTGCTAGTAATATTATGAAGAGGTAATTTTTTTTTATTTGTCTGTAGGGGGTAATCTCCGGAACCACTAGTTGGATTTGAAAAAATATTTTTGCATTTGATAGCTCAATTCTTGAGGAAGCCGAGCCGAAAATCACGCTAGGAGCCGAGTACAAAATAAAATAAAAACTTTTTGGCAAAAAAAAAAAAACCGACTTCCAAAAATGACACTACAAAGTGAAAAATAGCTTTAAATTCGGAAGTCGGTGTCGATGGGTTCGCATTTTCTTTGTTTGCCACCGACTTCCGAAATTAAAGTTATTTTTCACTTTGTAGTGTCTTTTTTGGGAGTCGGTTTTTTTTTTGCAAAAAAGGTTTTATTTTTTACTTTTATGTTGTAATTTTCACCAGTAATTTTGGTTTAAAAAAAAACGATGTGTGGGCCCATAAAATTTGAGGGTTGCCCTCGATTTCTCCAGGATCCAATCATCAGATCCTGTCTTGGTGACTATGGGACCACATCAGAAGTATCTCCTTTCGAACAAAAAAAGAATTTTGACAATCGGTCCACAAATCGCGTAACAAACACACAAAAAAAAAACACCGTCGAATTGAGAACCTTGTCTTTTTTTGAATTCGGTTAAAAAACGAAAACGAAGTACTAGCGCGTGCAGGCGATGCGATGCGACGGGGTAGGTCGGGGAACAACAAACTTCACGCAAACGAAGCTGCGGGCAGAAGCAAGCTTAATATAAAAAAAAAACAAAATAAAAATTTCACTACCCTAATAGTACGCATCTTGCTAAATTTAAATATTTTGATTACAAAACGGCACAACTTATTTCAATTTCATGAAATAAACTTTGTGTTTATGAAAGAGAGACACAGAAGCACACGCTCTTAACACCAGGGAAACAAACAACTAGACTTAGCACTCACATAAACACTAGTTTAGAACCTAAGCTCGGACTAATTGAGCTAGAATTACATACCCCGTAATATTCACATTTCACACCCCCCCCCCCTCCAACCCTCTCACTGTAAAAGTGGGGTAATTAGGGGAATTAATAACTCCTGGTGTATTTGGTAATTGTTACCTCCGTGTCTAATGAAATAAGAGGTTTGTACTGAGCTTCCGACTGCTGGCTACGAATTTATGAAGTAATTTGATGTTAATACTGAATATTATAGTTTGATGGTATAATCTGAATTATATTAACGTTATTTCGTTTTAGGTACTAAAATTAACGTTTTTTGTTCATAGATTCATAGGTTTTAGTGTGATTTTAATTTAAGACTGCCAATTAGCGGTTTCTGGTTATTTAGCATAATCAGCCTATAATATTCTCACTGCTGGGACACGGGCCTCCTGTCTGAGAGAGGGAGTGGGCAGTAATCCACCATGCGGGCCCAGTGCGGGTCGGTAGATAGTCACATGTCTTCGAATTTTTGGTTTTAGACATGTCGGTTACCTCAAGATGTTTTCCTTCGTCGTTTTGAGAGCAGTGGTGATGAAATAAATAATTAGTTAGTGCGGTAGGACAATAAATTGGAAACCATAAGTAGGTATTTATGAGACACTGGTCCAAAAATTGGGTATGCATAGGAATTAATGGGCAACCGCTACTCCTTGATACAACAGTACCACCAGTACATACCAGCGCTGCGACATTTATTTTTTAAATGTCGAAGCATCATGCTGTGATAGGAGCCTTTGGCCTCGTATAGGACTTTCTGTTTCATTTTACCTTTTATTACTTTTTTTATATAATTTGTTCTATTTTTATTTTTAACTGTGTTTAGTTTAGTTTATAATCCTGTACGAGTCGCAATAAATACTTTTTTTCTCTTTTTTTCTAACAGCTGGTCTGTTCTGTATAAAGCTCACCGTAAAAACTCAGGTGAGGTGAGTTTGAATTAAGCTGTCAATCCTAGCATCATGTGGAATGCGAAAACAGCTCAATTCAAGCTCACTTCACTTCAGCTTTTACAGTGAGATTTCCACAGAGCAGCTTCTAAAATATTTAGTGCACTATCTAAAATTATTCACAAAGGAATAATATTCTTGTTCAATAGGTACGTTCCCAGTCCAACCAGAAAGCCACATATTTTACACAGCTACCCCGGTTTGTTATCTCTGCAACTACACCCCTAATTTATATCTGCATCTTACAAATTCAAGGCAAGTTGACTTCCTGCAATTCGATAGCACCGTGCTACGCCCGGCTACCTTGCATCGTCTCCCAAATAATTGATATCCTCTCGACCATACCGAAATGTAACTAACAGATACCTGGCGTTCAGATTTCTGACAGACTTCAGACTGAACGGTCCGTAGGGCTAAATATTGTAATGGCTCGCCCGTCTTACTTTCAATGCAGCTGTTATTTACTTACGGACGTCGGTAGGTAGCTGAATAATAAATGATTGCATTGGACGGAAATCTTGTTTGCGGTGGAACTTTGATGTGTTCAGTTTGAGATTATTTATGTTGTTGCTGGGCAAGATTTGGTTTGTGCAGTTGAATTAGTTGTGAATAGAGAATAGCTGGTTAGTTATCTATGTCGGTATTTTGAATTTTAAACTAATAAACCAACTACTACGAACATTATAAACTTTTTTAATTTTGTTGAACCATCTACAGTCACCAAAGGAGATAAGTAACCAGGGTTGTCGGATATAGTTGAAGTTTTGTAAGAAACCGATGGAGATTTTCGAATGATATTTAATTTGATATATGAACTGTTTGTTTTCTATTAATTACATTAAATTTTATTCTAAAACATCCGTCGGTTTCTTACTAAACTTCAACTATGTCCGACGACCTTACTTATCTCCTTTGGTGTCCATACCTTAATGGCGAAGGGCCAGGGTAGTCAGCCAAATTCAATTTTCTTTACGTTTTTTTAAAATTTGCAGATCATTGTCAGGTTGTATGTTAACAAAATAAATGATTCGCGACCGAAACATGTATTTATAGAATTACTAGCTGCGCCCCGCGGTTTCACCCGCATAAGTTTCGATCCCGTGCAAATATCGGGATAAAAAGTATCCTGTGTTATTCCTGGTTATAAACTATCTGTGTGTCAAATTTAATCCAAATCAGTTCAGTACTTTTTGCGTGAAAGAGTAACAAACATCCATCCTTCCATCCTCCATTCTTACAAACTTTGGCATTTATAATATTATTAGACTTTTTTTGAGGACACGTGAACGCATCAATTTTGTCATGAAGTTCGTTAATGATACTCATTGGCTGGGTCACAGACAAAAGTTGATGATATCTAACATTCTTAGCTTTTTACGTTTGTTTATGTAGTTACTAGCAGCGCCCCGCGGTTTCACCCGCATAAGTGTCGACCCCGTGGGAATATCGGGATAAAATGTGTTATTCTAATGTATAAGCTATATTACTGCAAAGTTTCATCCAAATCCGTTCAGTACTTTTTGCGTGAAAGAGTAACAAAAATCCATCCATCCATTAACTTTTTATTTTTATATTTCATTTTCGTACAACCCAATAAGTTCATATAGAAAGTAAGAAAATACGTTTATTGTATAACCCTACTGATTAATATTTCATGAAATAGTCATTCAATAGGGTACATAAACTCACGCCTTCTGTCCTTGGGGATAAGCATAAAATATAGAACATACTCTTTAACCAAAAATACTGATAAAATATACAAGCTGTTGTTTTGCATCCTTGTCAAATTTCAGGAGGCTGTTATGAAAGACATAAATAATCAAATAAAATTACGATCCCTGGTAAATAATGAATACATACTTGTATTTTTAGTTATTTAAGTTTGACAGTATTTCAGAATACGCCACTTTCAAAGAACAGAATCGCGTTATGGTATCGTATAAGTGGCCGCGTTTTTATGTGTGTATAAAAGGGCAGTTACGTACAGTGCGGTCTCACACAGGCCGCGTTTTAAAATGCGTGTCCCACACATGCCGATTTCCGAAAATTAGAAATAGAAAACCCTACTTATTTTATTATTGATACGTGTCGAGAATCAGTAGCATAGTGACCTCCTTGAATTTGACGAGGATGCAAAACGACACCTTGTATAGTTAATGTCACCACCACTGAAAGTCAAGATCATATTTCAGAGCTTAACGATATCAAGTAAACCAATTCCCTATGACTCATAAATAATATTGTAAAACAGCCGCCTAGCTTTAATCCTCTCCCGTACAATAATGTTGTCGCGCTTCTGCCCGGCTTATCTCATTGTCATACGAAACTCCTGTGCTGTCGCCGCAGACGGTTTAAGCCGGCAGTTCGCCGGCTGTCAGACACCATTTACAAACAATTGCCAAGCGTGATCGAGGACACCTCTCTTTTTCTATTAAAGTAATGATAGACGGTTCTCTATTGCTTGTATTGACATCAAGCAATGGACAAAACTGTCAACATTTTATATGCTTGAGTACGAGGCTTTTGACTAAGTTTATTTTATGTCTTTTTTTATTATTATATTTTTTTATATAAGCGTTTTGTTTGTGCGGAATAAACAATTTTTCTTTCTTTTATTTTAATTTTGGATGAATCAACCAAATTGCATTGTTTTTCTATGTAAAAAATGTTATTTCTTTATGTTTCTGTTCCACAAAACGTTTGGAAATTATTATGTAGATACTCATATTATTTTTACAAATCTGCTGGTAACTTGTATCTGAGGAATAAAAATTATGGTTTGACAGCTTTTGTATAGAAAATATGTATGTCAATCCGACGATATTTATTTTTCATTCGTTTACGGTGATTGAAAAATTAGCCTTTAGTCTTGTCAATTTCATGAAAAATCAAATTAACGATTGGTAATTGTGCTTTGATTTGCTCTTAAACAAAACAAGGAATCGTTCACTTACGGTGCTATTCTTTTCAATTTTGCACCTTTCAACCAAACTGAATCAATTTAGTTGAACCGTCTATTATTGGCTTATGCGACATCGAATACGATTAGTAATTTAGTTCAGACGGAACAATAATTAATTGAAGAAATTATTGAGTTAGTTTAAATGTCTCAGTTAAATGTTACGTATAAGAATAGAGCAATAAATCTCATTTTAATTGGTTGTCATTTTAACGTCGTATTCCTTTGTATTGTTCTTATTGATCTTAGTTGTAAATTAAATCGTTTTGTATTATACGTTTTATTGATTCCAGATATAGAAATGGCTTATAAAGTAAAGTCGATTCGCACGAATTTACTCGCCCGAAATGGGCGAATCGGTATTTTTAAATAATATTATTTTTCTATTTTAAGTTAATTTGTATGTGGGCGAGTCGACGACACCAGAAATATGTATTAGCCAATTGGCGCATTTTTTTAATATTATGCAATAAAGTATAGAAAAAAGGACACTAGCGCACAGAAGTGATAATAGTTAAATAAATCAATACCGCACAAAAGTGATAAAAAATGTACCAATAACCTAATACATATTTCTGGAGTGGTCGATTCGCCCAAAAATAAATTAACTTCATGCGAGACCCCTATAGAAAAAATTATATTATTTAAAAGTGACGATTCGCTCGTTTCGGGCGAGTCAATTCGTGCCAATCGACTAATAAACCGTAGAAATACTTTAAGGAACAAAAGGTGACTGTCTATTTAGTTCATTAACATGAAACGATAAATTACGAACACGTAATTTGATCATCAATTAGGTGAAAAGTACTTACCTAATTAGATTGCTTGGACCGTATTGAATGCGGGATGAGCTGTAGTCTGAAACAAGAAACGTTGGAATTATTTAGGGTTCTTCAGAGACACGAGGAAGTAGGTAGTAGTTATTAACAATTAGTGCCCCGAAAGTGGGCAATTTACCTTGTTTTGTACAAGGGCACAAATTGCTTAGTACCATTGCCTCAGAACGCAGAATTACACTGCTGTTTCACAGGCGCGGTCGCAGCCCAAGACTTTGGGGGCGGCCACCAAGCAGTAAGTTAGTAAGGCAAGTAAATCATGCAGACCTGCCTGGGGGAATGATTGGGGGGGGGGGGGTCATGACCCCCACCCCCCTCGGGCCACGCCTGCTGTATCATACGAAATATACTTTTTGCGACTCTGAGTAAATACCTGAACATTTATTTAGTTTCGTATTTTTTATTGCCGGTTTTTGAAATGTTAAAAAAAATATGAATAGATTATTAGATTAATGTAGACATTGAAAGGGAGCGCAGGGCGCTATCGGTCCGAGGTAATATGCTGGCACGCAGGTTCTCCCGATGTAGTGAAGATGTCAAAATCACCCTTTTTAAGGCATACTGCCAAAGTTTCTACACGGGAAGCCTGTGGGTCGCGTATACCAAAAGAGCGATGGACGCGCTGCGCGTCCAGTATAATAATATTTTTAGGATGCTGTTGCGAAGGCCTCGCTTTTGTAGTGCTTCAGAGATGTTTGTGCAGAATCGAACCGATGGTTTTCATGAGGTGATTCGCAAAAAAACTGCATCTCTACTAAGCAGAGTACGAGGAACTAGCAACAGCATCCTCAAAATATTAGGGGAGGATATTACCTCCCCAGTTTTTAAGAAAATGGTAAGGACGGTGATTAATAAATAAGAATCACCAAAATTTTTGTGTCACTTTACTAACAATAGTCTTAAGTCATGATTGTAATTACTAACACTTTGGATCTTAGTTATCTGTAATAAAGAATTATTATTATTATTATTATGTAAAAGGTACAAGATGTACCTAACTTAAATGGTGTTGGACCTGAAAAGGGGTCATTGTATTCGTTAAAACATAAAGTAAGAAACATCTGATTTATGTATTTATATAAACCGATGTATGTTTTCGAATAAAATTTAATTTAATTAATAGAAAACAAAGGTCATTTATCAAATTAGATTTCTTTCGAAAACATCAATCCGTTTCTTACTAAACTTCAACTATATCCGACGACACTGGGGGCCTACTACGAAGTGCAACGTGCGAATGATCGGATCGGACCGACACATGGTCGAACCGAATATTATTGAAAAATGCGAAAAAAGTTCGGGTCGGCTCAGTTGGACCATAGTCAATATTCGAAAGAGTGTAGGATTGCAGGATCGGGACCGACCGAACGAAATAGTAACTTCGTAGCAGGAAACGGCTGAACATTCGGCCGATACCACTTCGGAGTAGACTCCCTGGTTACTTATCTCCTTTGGTGACCGTACACTTAATTTATTTTTCAGATCAAAATGTTGTATACGATGGAAACTATACGAAATGTACCAAGTTAAGTGTTCTCTGAGTTACGTCTCACTCTCGGGAACTTAATGTTGCTTAGTAACACGAGGAAAGAGCAATTAAGATATTACGATGTTTGTACAATTTACCTTATTTCTCGTTGTTATTCTAGTCGGTGTGGTTTAGTGATTTCATTATTTTCTAACCTGCATTCGCGATTTATTTGCCAAAAATGTAAACAAATATGAGTTTATGCAAAAATAACTTTAATTCCTACAAAATAAACTTCAGTTTGCGCTACCACTTCAAACATTTTTATAACTTTTTCAATAGTGCTAGTCACTCTGAAATCAACTTAATTACCATTAAAATAAAGTTGATATTTGATTAACTTGAAATAAAATACATTTGAAACATATGTTGTACTGCGACTTATAGATTTGTTGTTCTTATTTTTATATGTATAAGTAATCGTGTTCAGATATCGAAACCAATCATGTCTGCGGAGTTTCGTTAGCTGATATAATTTGACCCCGTATAGTGAAAGAATAAATGTCTTTTCAGATATGAGAGACCAAACTAAGTATTTCGAGAAGGATTCGTTTACTTTTTTATATTTTAATAGTGTATTATTCATCAATGAAACTGAACGTGACCAGCTTATTAAAGCCGCTTTAAAAAACTGTTATACTTACTCTGTCCAATAAGCTAGCAGTTTTTTGACAGCTGTCTTAGAACGTAACTATTCCAGATTACGTAAAAGTTAACTTTATAATGCGTAATAAAATAAATATATAAACTGCCTAATCTTATTAAATTATCTTATTTATGACTTCTTACATACATTATAATCCTACGTGTATCAGTTTTGACAAAAAAAAAATATATATATAATTGCTCACTAGTTCGATCTGTCAAATAACGGTTAACCTCATTGCTGTACAATATTGACACTGACTGCTCTTAAACGCGGCTTAGTATTCTGATAAATTCGTGCATTTTTCGGAATTTCCCACCCAGGTCTGTTTTGACCACGCTCAATCATGAACTCATCACAAGGCGGTTCGACAAGCCCAACAATTCCAGTAATCTCGAAAAATTTACGTTAAAAATCCCGTTAGCAATAATCAAAGTAGGTATAGATACCAAAAAGTTATCATTACGTATAATTTTAACAACAATCTTTGTTAAAACCTCTCCCTCTCAAAACGGGTTCGAATTTTGGTCCAAGCCAGTTTTGTCCGGCTGAATTAAAGTTACTCGTACATAATTGACAACTTGGACATCGGCTTCAAATTAGTTTTTGTGTTATTTGATTTTGACGGAATAAACCATTGTCAACGAAAGTCTTGTTAAAATTATGTAAGTGTCATTTCTGTACTAATATTGTTATTTTTTATATTGTTATTTTTAGGTATAATTTTGTTTGTATTCTGTTGTAACGAGGCAAAAGGAGTATTGTGGCAGGTGGCGTTTTTTAGTTTCTGCCTACTCCCATGGGCAGAAGGTGTGAGTTTATGTATGCATGTGTATGTAATTTTGTTTTTGTGTTTAACGCTTAATATTGCGTACTTACTTATCTATTATGCTGGCTTGTGTTAATAGGTTGGCACACAGTGTGAGTATAGATAGACCAATAAATAAAAAATAAAGTTCGAAATTTAAAAACTCGATGGTTCATACCTTATTCTAAACACAAATTTGTTTTGTAATAATGGCCGCTAACGTACAAAGGCCGTCCGACGTTATTAAACCCAATATAGGCACAAAACCAAATAAAAACCTTCAAATAACATCGCTACAAGTAAATCTGAAACACGATACAAGCCCAATGGGCTGGAACACGATAGTTAAGTGGTTAATCTTGCTGTCTATTGGTTTGTATCGACGGTCCTAAGTAAACTTCTTCTGTAGAATGATGTTTGCGCTCAGCCAATAACGGCAGAGAGTTCTTTTTGTAAATGCGTGGTGTTAGTGATGTCTTAATTAATGTTAAAACTGATTTATTGGTCTTCACGATGTTTTGGTTCCGTGTATATTTTAGAGCTAAAAATAGAAAACCGAGTATCTATCTCCTACGGGCTGATTTTACCAAAGTCAGATATCTTTTATCCGTGGAATCAAATTGATTTCTGACACTTCTAGTATGGAAAAACTGTCAAAAATTCAAAGTTTATTCTCAGGATAAGACTTATTCTAGGTATAAAAAATTGGTGGAATTCGCCCTAAGGACTGATTTTACCAAAGTCATATCTTTTATCCGTGATATGAAATTGACCTCTGACAGTTCTAGTATGGAAAAACTAAACAATTCACAATTTATTCCCAGGATAAGACTTAGGTATTCTAGGTATAAAAGTTTGGTTGAATTCGCCCTAAGTCGCATAAAGCTGATTTTTCACTAGCCGAACAAGTTTTATCTGAAGAGTAAATAAAAATGACACATGTTCTCGCAGTTTGACATATTTTCTATACGGAAACTGTCAATCCGCCATATTTATTCTTCAGATAAAAGTTGCCTTACGATTGGAGACTCGGCCCTAAATAGAATAATGTTGGGTGTATTTCTGTAAATAACATAGCACAACATCCTACCCGTATTTGCCAATGGGTTCGGCACAAGTGTACCTTAGTACACCCACATTTCACCAGTTATGTTTAAGTCCCATAGGACGAGCCTATTGCTATCAACCGGGCACAAATACAAACTCCGGGCTGCTACTGAGAAATCCCTGATGGAAAAGGACCAATAACCTTTGAACGACATGGAAATCGAACCCAGGACGTCATGCTCAGCAGTGGCGCTTGCGACGACTAGACCAAAGAGGCAGTCAATAGAATACTGTTAAGTGTATTTCTGTAAATCAGTTGTTAAATTAGTTAGCATCAGAGTTATTACGCAATTATGAATATTTTGTAAAACGTGTTAATCCCTTAAAAGAACTCCGTCCTTCCAGATACAGGATTTTCCTAGCTAGAAGGGCAGGGACCTTCTCATCTGTAATAGCCATACCCATCTTTATTGAAATCTTTTAGGGCTGAATTTTCAATCATCTGATAATTTTATTCGAGGAATAATTTTGACATTTCGACAGGCATTTCATAGAAAAACTGTCAAACGTCAAATTTATTCCTCGAAAAAGTTATCTGGCGATGGAAAAACCATCCCTTAGGCCTGATTTCTCAATCGACTGATAATTTTTATTCGTTCGGTAAAATTAACGTCTGACAGTTTTTGTATGGAAGAACTGTTAAAAATTTAAAATTATTCTTCGGATAAAATTATCTGACGTTGGAAAAACCAGCCCTTAATAAAATTAATAATTACTTACTAATTCTAAAATCGCCACTGTTATGATTAGTTAACTATTGACCGCAATAACAGTAGCTAATCGAATCTCTGGACATGAGATCTGACAGTAGATTAAGTTAGGCTTTCTGGAACCGGTCGAATTAGAGATCTAAATTCAGTGGAGTAGGACTGCGACCCTCGCGCAAACAGTGGTAATTGATTTAGGTTTACCGACTCTAGATTTTAGTACGGATTATTTAAGGGGTGTTTTACTAACTAAATGTTTACACTAGAGCTAAGGTTTCCTTCCGGTCTTTCGGTTCCGTCATGTAATAATGGCCGTCATGAAATAATTGGTGGCCCAGTGAGCAGTGGTGGCCCAGGGGTAAAGAACACGAATTATGAGATATAAGTCGTAGGTTCGAACCCTGACAGGTGCTTTACTTTGTGTAAATTGCCACCACCACTGCTCTCAAAACGGTGAAGGAATACGTCGTGAGGAAACCGGCATGTCCTAGAACCAAAAATTCGACGACATGTGTACTACGGCCCACTCCCTCTCGCCGAGAGATGGCCTGAGTCCCAGCAGTGGGAACATTATAGGCTGATTATGCATGAAATAATTTATTAAGTTTAGCTAGCTATTAATTGTTACCTTCATTTAATATTGTTTTGTTTATTTTTATTCCTAAAGATTTAAAACGGTTAATTGGCAGTATTTTTATAGGGTATAATGCCTGTACAACTATTACTGTGTAAACCATATGTTAACGCCTCGAAAGGCACCGCATAGTGATACAACTTTTATTTTATTTTGTAACATCATGTACCAAACATTTTACCCATGTGTCATTTCAAATAAATCATTATGAATTTTAATTTGAAAATCTGTAATTTTCAACAGTATTTGACATGGACCATTGACCGTTGTCAGCTTTCTTAGGAAAGCAACGCTTTAGGTAAACAATTTAGACCAAAAATAAAAACTATATTCCTGCGTAAATTTATTTATTGGAAAAATAAATTACGTCCGTCTATTGTAAAAGTCTTACACAAAAGCTTATTAACGTTACAACGGTTCTAACGAACAAAAAATAAGATACCTTCCTTCCATAACTTTAGAATGAACATTTTAAACAAACAACTTTGTAGCTTTTCCTTCGATGAAAGAACAAAAATTAAAAAAGTATGCTCTGTATTCAGTGGAGGTACGTCCCGGAGTCGTTGGGATCAATCAATCAATCTCAACAGGTCGTAAACGTCCACTGTTGGACGTGACTTTCCGTCATAGTTCCGAAGAATGGTCGCAGGAGGTATTGGCGTAATCACCGTAGCTCGTAGGTTTCACACGAGTGGATTCGGGAGAGGGCGTTGATGTAAAAGACGGGGAACTGATCTTTGAGTACGCTCTTAAAAATGTACCTTGGTATATCTACGCACTTTCTAAATTAATATTATTTACTACCTATTAGAAATATTCGACGACATATTTTTGTTTGTGAATAGTTTTGGTTAAGTTAGGATACAATTTTGTTATTTTTATTAAAAAATAACAAAATTGTATCCTAAATTCCAAATTCCAAATTTTCAATTTCCAAATTTTTATTAGATTAACGTTAAAAGTAATATATTAAAAAGATAAACGATTTTATTTTTTGTATGTATGTTTATTACGCTTTCACGGTAAAACGGCTACAAGGATTTGGATGAAAGGCACATGGGTAGAAAATGACCTGGATTAGGTCATAGGATTCTTTTTATTCAGATATTCCCACGGAATCGAGACTTATGCGGGGGAAACCGTAGGACGCAGCTAGTTAGCTTATAATTTGCCGCATCTACATATTAAAAATCTTAAATTCATTCATTAACTGACAGACACCGCATAATTGCGGGGTCTAGATTTCGCTCAAGATTTCCTTACATAACAAAAGTGAGGAAGTAAGGAATTTTGAAACTTCATCTCCTAAAGGGGTTACCTAAAGGATGATAGTTTGTGTGGAACTTCTTAATATTTCCTGATGGGTAATCCCATCGGGCACTTGGCTTGAAGGTATGCATATAAAAAGATTATTGAAAGAAATTCCAAGACACTAAACGGCTCATAATAGCCGAGATGACAATAAAACTTCTAGTTGTTGTGTCTCGTCTGACAACCAGTCTTACCAAGGGGTTTTGTATTACCCAGTAACTGGATTGTGGAGGTCAGATAGGCAGTCGCTCCATGTAAAATACTGGTACTCAGCTGCATCCGGTTAGACTGGAAGCTGACTCCAACATTGTTGGGAAAAGGCTAGGCAGATATGATGTATTGTGTCTTGTCATATGCCCAGAAAAGTGTTATTATTAGTGTGTGTGTGTTAGTGTTAGTGTTGTGTGTGTGTGTGATTATTATTGTGAAGATCATACTGTTATTAACTAACCATGACTTTTATAGTTGTCTAGATTACAACAAGCTCCGCTAACCACAATCCACCTGATATGGTCCTCGGTTCCAAGGAGAAGTTATGGCATCTTGTGCACCGAGGTCTTGCTTCTGTGCACATATTTTGGACGTAAAAAGCATTCACTTGCTTAGGTAGGTACTCCGTTTTGTCTACCGCATTTGTAAACATCTTAATTTATTCAGTGGTTGCGAAGAGATTAGATGCCAAACATTGAAATAAAAGGTGGTAGGATAAAATGAGATGAAAGTGTAGTGTTTATACTTTCATATTCGTGTATTTATGAGCATTTATTTGTGCTTATGTTTGTATATGTATAATAATATGTTTTATATATACATAGATTTTCTTTATTTTAAATAAATATTTTATTCCTCAATTTTCGGTTTTGCACCTACCACTGTTTG
This sequence comes from Apamea monoglypha, assembly GCA_911387795.2. Taxonomy (NCBI): domain Eukaryota; kingdom Metazoa; phylum Arthropoda; class Insecta; order Lepidoptera; family Noctuidae; genus Apamea; species Apamea monoglypha. Next base: position 15,125,457 of record OU426917.1, read on the forward strand.
TCTCTGCATCACACAAAGGTTGACTGGTAGAAATGAATTATTAAGCAAACAAATATCGAAAACCGATGTATTATAGAATTTTAGACTCAGGTTATGTAAATAAGAAGATACGTAAATGGAAGAAGTCGCAGAAAGCGATAAGGCCGCCCATTGTATATTTTGTAGTGTTCGATCTATTTTTTGTTATGTATTTTTGTGGTGTACAATGAAGTATATAAAAATATAAATAAATAGATGAATACCTACTTCATTCAAACTTGGCTTAGTTTCAAACGAGCAGTGCCTTTATTTAAAACAAGCTTAATTCGTGAAATGCTGCAAAGCTTTCTTGATCAGTGTATGTAAATCTTAAACACACGATACGGCTCCGTACGACCGCAGACCACACATACACACGTTGTTCTCCACATTTCCAGGAGTAAATAAAACGGAGAGTCGTCTATCTTAAGAATCGTTTTTCTAAATTACTTAGGTTCGGCCGGGACCCCATTAGCCGGTCCTCGTTACCTCCCGAGACAAATGGTGCGAAACGCGAAGAGTTGGCGCCTTTGCCGAGCCGTTTATTAGTATTAACAAACTTTGCCACCAAGATCATTTATACGAATGAAAAAATAAACTAAAGCCGGCTCGCCTGAATTGTGTTTTAATTGAGAACTATACCTCCTTTATTTCTCTCGACTAGTCTTAATTTACTGTTTTAATGTAGAGCAACTTTGTTTAAACTTTGTTGTTTTATTTACAGAGTAAATAGAAAGTGTTGGAGAGACGTAAGCGTCCACAATGAAGCTTCCGATAGTATGTTTTAATTTAAGCGAAACTCATCAGCTACTATCATGATATATCGAAATTAAAACATATTCCGGGGCGTAGGTATTAATTTGCGTGCTCTCCCGGGCGAGGGCGCTCGACGAAAGGTATTACGAAAATTTAATTGAAGTTTTGATTAAGCACTGTTGCACATGGCGGGCTCATTGATCACGACGTAAAGCACAGGCTTAAAAATGTGGTCGACATCATTACTGCCTACAATGTGATGTGCTTAGCCGACTGGCAACTCAAGTTTAATTATTAAAAGTACCAGTTTGACTGAAGCTAAGGTTTCCTAGAAGCTGTGGCCGCACTTAACGTCCGTAGTGACAGCTGTCATGAAAATAATGACAGCGACAAAGATTTAAATCGTTAGATTCGCGCTACAGCGGCAAAAGATAGTCGCGTGTCTGTTTCGTTTTGACACCTCTGACACACAATGACGCAGTGACTTGAATTGATTGTCATGGAAACGCTATTTATTAATGTGTGAGCTCACTTTACTCAATATGGACACATTTTCGGTTAAGTACGGTGAGACCGTACTTAGTCAAGCGCAAAAAGCAAATCTAACAATTTAAACCTTTAAAGCTTAATGTCAAATTCTGGTTTAGATGACAGATTTTCATGACGGCCGCTATAATACGACAAACGAATGACGGAACCACTTTCCTAGGAAATCGTAACTTTAGTGGAGTAATATTCTAAAACAAATTTAATGTCTCGCTCACCCCTTTGTAAAATTGAAAGTCTTTTCCTCGGATTTACGAAACGAACGACCTCGACTATCCGAAAATCTGAGCATTGGATACTCCTTAGCTCGTTTGGAGTTAAACGTGGGTCTTAAGGGCAAGGGATTAAGGTGAAAAGTGAATTGGATAATCTGAGTAGATGTAACGTTACGTTTTTAGTTACGTAAACAAATAATGGTAGCGAGGGATTGATGGGAGTGAATGAGTTCACGTCCTACGCAAACTTGTGTAGTATCCCAACTAGGAGCATTGTTGTATTGGGGACGTTTGGGATGTCGAACCACTGGGACAATATTGATCTTTTATAGTTTATTCAATATCGGATACCTGACTGGATACCTTCTCGGGTGGAAAATTGTAATATGATGGAAACAACAGTCACATTCCGCGCTATTTCACGCATTTATTTTCAGATCTCGTTGTTATGATTTTATTGCAAGACAATGTTTGTGTTCTTTCTCCAGAATTAGCTTACTGACAGATTATTGTTATTAATATTAACTTATTTATTTATTTTACTTCGATGGTCCTAGTTTATCATTTATGACTTCAAGTGACAGCTATGTGAACAGAACCCAGCAATGCATAAATATGTAAGCTGTCACGCCCTTTATGCCTGGAGGCTTTTATTTACATTTTAATTTTAATTAATTGTTTTTTAGCATACCTATAGCTTTTTGTTATATTGTTGGTATATTGACGTGGCTAGCTGACATATGGCAAATAATTTAATTTTTTATTCTGTGTCTTGTAATGTTAATTACTTAACATAGGTACCTAGTATTGTATACAATCAATTTTCTAACTGAACAGACAGCTGTGCTGCTGGGCAGTTTGTTGCGCCACTTCTTCTTCCCAGCGATAGCACTAGGAAGTGGTGAAGGGCGGGCGTTTTTGGGGGACTGTCTTTTGTAATTTTGACTTTCAAAAAGTGCTGATTCTCAGCCTAATTTGAATAAATGACTTTTGATTTTGATTTATTAAAAGAGTTTCATTTATATTTTTAATCTGTTTTTTATTTACAACGAGTTTAATTAAGAGACCAAATGGCCTCGAATCCAGACTGGAAACGAAATGAAATTGTTTATTCTCTAAGGGCTGATTTTTCAATCGACAGATATTTTTTATTCGTGGAATAAAATTGACGTCTGACAGATTTTGTATGGAAAAACTGTCAAAAATTTAAAATTATACCTCGGATAAAATTATCTGGCGTTGGAAAAATCAGGCCTAAATAAGATGTCGGAATCACTTTTAAACGTCTAATTGATATAAAAATCAAAAATAAGTTTCATGGAGTCGACATTTCCTATCTGACTATATCCTACTACTACGAGTTGAATAATGTCAAAATAGTGTCAAAAATGTTAGGAGTACAAAATTTCATCAAGGTCCTAGTGAACCCAGGGCCTCGTGTTCAGCAGTAGCGCTTGCGATCGCTACTCCAAAGCCAATCTCCCAAGGGGGCCTAGACAAAATCCAAGCGTTTTCCGCTCACGGTAAGAACGATCAATTTGTCAGCAACAAATACAATAAATCCTCCAGCAACTAAATAAAAGAAACCATTTTCATTCCACCCAACACTTAGCAAAGCATTGCATTACGGTGGCAACGGAACAATCCGCCATCTTTTAAAATTGCGAGGGAAAGTATAATAATTCGTATTATTATAATCGTGTCGACACTAATGTCTCGTCTCGACCGCTTGGGGCAACTGCAAGCAAACAATGGAACAACTTTAATAAAAGTAAATCGTATTAACACCTAACTCAGTAAGCTGTTTTATTGTCGCCGGGACTGAGTCGGATGAGAAGCTGGTTTTAACGTTGTTTGTACTACGTTATTATTGGGGCTTAATCCGCTTGATTGAAGCCTATAGCATTACACATCGGATATTGCTGATATCGGTGAAGGAAAACATCGTGAGGAAACCTGGGGGTCTACTCCGAAGTGGTATCGGCCGAATGTTCGGCCGTTTCCTGCTATGAAGTTACTATTTGGTTCGGTCGGTCTCGATCCTACACTCCTACACTCTTTCGAATATTGACTATGGTCCCAACCCAACTGAGCCGATCCGAATCGCATTTTTCATTAATATTTGGTTTGGCCATGAGTCGGTCCGATCCGATCATTCGCACTTTGCACTTCGTAGGTAGACCCCCTGGACTTATAGTTAATACTATATAGCTTCTGTCCGCAGCTTGGTGTCGGAAATTATCCTACGGAAACGTGCTTCTGGGACAAAAAGTTAAGCCTATGATAGTCCTTATAACATCAGCTATCTGCCAAAGTCCCGTCAAAATTGGTGCAGTCGTTTTGGAAATTAGCCAGAACAAACAGACTGATAGAAAGAAAGACAGACAGTAAAAAAAAAGTTATATAAAGGTACCGTGTATATTTTTATATTATGTATTTAGTAGAAAACTGTTATGTTGACATTAGAAACAGACACTTCAATTTTATTTAATTGTTTATAGTTGATAGTTAATATAAGTCTGAAGTCGCCAACCCATCTTGTATAAGCGTGGTGATCAATGCCCGTGCCTTCTCTGTATGACAAGAGGCAATGCAGTGGGACACTGTCAGGCTGGTATTATATTTTTTTGGAGGTTTATAAAAGAGTTTAACGCCAAACACTAAGGATTTTTGAGACACAACTATAATTGAAAGATTTTATTTAATTGAAGATTACCTTTGCCTTCTGTTATGCCAAGGTTTAAAGCCCAAAAGAAGGATTTGGGTTAGGGTTAATGAAACAAAGAACTACAAATAAAATAAAAACATTGAATCTCTTTATAAAGATTTTTAGAAGAATTCGCTCAAAGAAGATGAAGCAGGTATTTAGATCTTTATGGGCTGATTTTTCAATCGACCGATAATTTTTATTCCTGGAAGAAAATTTACGTCTGACAGTTTTTGTGTGGAAGAACTGTCAATAATTCAAAATTATTCCTCCGATAAAGTTATCTGGCGTTGGAAAAATCAGCCCTTAATAAAGGACCTAAGGCCCCGATTGGAACGAGGCTTTTCGTCTTAATTTAAGGTCCTGGGAAGGCGCTGTCAAAATGGTAACATAGTAGCAAACATGCGACGAAAATGAACAGAATATTTACTCTACTAAGGTCGTCTAATTAAAATTAATTCATGAATCAGACATAAAAGTTGCCAAATGTCTCAGAAAATTGGTTTTAGTTAGTAGGTACTTAGGATTAGTAATTAGATTCTAATAAAACATTACACTGATATCGCTCAAAATCAAATTGTCAAAGTCAAGTCAAAGCATTTATTTCAAATAGACACAAAAAGCACTTTTGATCGTCAAAAATTACAATAAAATAGAATGGATTCTAAGGAAGACAGATTACGTTACATAGTGAGATTAAATAAAATTGGATTTTTAGATAACACGATAAAACAATTACAAAATGTAAACCTCATCCTTATTTTCTTTTCATTTGAAAACCCACTTTCTACGTCGTAATAAATTTAGAACTTAGTTTTCATTCAATAACTTTAGATATTTATTTGCGCTCCTCGCTGCGGGCGGGGGATTCTTTTTACGCGAAATTGTAAGTAAGCCTTCTTAAGACGAACTGGATCAAATTGCTTGAGTACAACATAAACAGAAAGTTGGGAATAAAATGGCGTATGAAGTTAAAACATGCCGATCTCGAGAATTTCGCGCAAATAGAAAGACTTGAAATGAACGAATGAATTAATTAATTACAAACTCTACTATGTTTAATAATAAATACAGTTTATTTGCAACCCAGTTCAGGGTTTATCAAAACGAGTAGGTATGTATTTTGTACAGGTAAATTTGATATCGGGCGGCTTCCCGCTCAGAATTCAGTAGGTGGTGCCGCCTAACGTGGGCAACAACGGGATTTCAGCCAACTTAGTTTGCCCGAGAGGAGTTAAAATATATTCAACTATGCGATAGAAGTTTCCGAGTTAGGGATAGCTTATTTTTTCAACTAGCCGCTGCGTGCGCTGTGAAAAGTCGTAATTAACGTGGCTTTCAGCACGACCCCAGCGAACAGTGGGCTCTCATAGTATTCTCATGACAAGAATACAAAGCTAGTTGCATTGTTACGCAAATAAAAAACCGTACTTTTAAAATTACACGCTGTACACCTTGCTCTGTGTAAGTGGTTCCAAAGTTTGATAGGGAACACTTGTAATATGAATTTGTATTGGAATTTGGATACAAACTTTGTAGCAGGGAGATTATCTGGGAACTACACAGCTTCTAAGTTTCTAAGTTTTATCAAATCGGATTATCTGTAACACGGCGGTATGTCGCAGATTGCTGCAAACTTATTAAATGATGAATTATAGCGATCTTTTGCGAATACAGGCGATAAAATGTGGGTTACGGGGTGTATGTGGAGTATTATGAAAATTACGCGATTTTTTCATAAAGTTTAACGCAGCTCGCGGGAAGGTGGGAGGGGGGCTTAACCGCTCTAATGAAGCCAGGATGCGCCCGCACGTTATTAAGGGATCACTCCCAGCCTTTTATGCGCTATGAATAGTGTGTTTTATTAACTTTATTTTAACGCTAGCCAAGTTTTTTTTCATAGTTTCTACAAACGTGAATGTGTTTTTTCGAGATTTGCAGTGTGTATTTATTCGTGTGTGGCTGGTAGACACTTCATTAACAATGTTTGGCATGAAAGTAGCGTGTTAATTGAAGCTAGCTGTATTTTATAACATTTATGCTACCTAAGACCTACATAATAAGAGAAAATATTCCTATTTGATTATGCACCGCCTGGACTCTTTTCGTACTTAACTCTAGCATGGTTTTATTAAGAAAACTTAATGTTATAATTTTCCAAAATATAAGAAAGAAAAAGAAAGAAAGAAAGAAAATACGTTTAATTGTCACCTACGTATCTACGGTGATCAAACAAGATATTAAATACTAGCTGCGCCACTTGGTTTAACCGCATAATTCTCGTTTCCGTGGGAATATCGGGATAAAAAGTATCCTATGTCCTAATTCAGGTCATGGTCTACCCATTTGCCAAATGTCATCCGAATCCGTTTAGCCATTTTAGCGTGAAAGCGTAATAAACAAACATATAAAGAATCGAATCCTTCTCTTTATAATTTTAAGTTTCGATAGCCACAAACTTTTCTATTTATTGGGCAGTAACCTTTACCTACCCTTTATCTGTAAAAATAGACCTCAAACGCACTAAAAACTATTTACAATGTTACCTCTGTGAATATATTCCCAGCAATAAAATCTCAAATAAATAAGTAAATAGCAGGCGTTGTATCTCATTTAAATGTTCAGCAGGTGTACATTAAGCCGACTGGATACAGGACTGTGGCTTCACCGAAATTGAATTTAAAAAATATTACCAACTCGCGAACTTGGCTGGACTCCAAGAGACAATACCTACCCTCGTCTTGTATATTCATTTTAAAGGAATAAATACTTACAGCGCACAAAGAGTAGTCACACAGCCTTGTTAGTAAAAGAGCCATGAAAATGATTATAGGACTGAAGACGGAAATAAAAAGCGAAAAGCGTAGCGACTTATATTCTGTGTAATTGTATCTAACCAAACAAACATTCAGCTTTTTTTATAAGAACTTAGTTTTTTGAATCCCTGATAATACCAAGTTTCTACGTCAGTAATTATCCATACTAATAATAAAGCTGAAGTTTGTTTGTTACGCGCTAATCTCTGAAACTACACGTTGGATTTGAAATTTACTGTTATTATTGTTGTTTTACTTAATAGACATTGGCGCCGATTCCCTTGTTCACAAACTAAACTAAATTTAAGTTCAGTGCATCTTTTTCTTTCTATTTCATTAAGAAAAGGACAGAAGATAAATATTAGTTTAGTTCTGTCAAATTAAGATACTCCATCTACAAATTAGACATGATTAAAAACATGGCTACTAAATATACGTCAATTTAACTAAAACTAACTAACTTAAACTTAAACTAATATTTATCTTCTGTCCTTTTCTTAGCGAAATAGAAAGAAAAAGATGCATTGACTTAAATTTAGTTTAGTTTGCGAACAAGGGAATCGGCGCCATTAATAGCTTCTGCCTACGACTTTATCCGCGTGAAATTTCTTGTTCCCCCGACCCACCCCGTCGCATCGCATCGCCTGCCAGCGGTATTACTTCGTTTTCACTTCGCGTTACTTTTTTCCTTTTTTTTCTTTGGTCGGCTCTGGGTCCTAGCGTGATGTTAAATAGCCTATATATAGCCTTCCTCAAGAGTGTTGCTTTTTCAAATCCGACGGCTAGCTCCAGAGATCAGCGCTTTCAAACAAAAAAATAAACTAAATCTTCACCTTTATTATTAGTTATTAGATTTATAAACAAAGGGGGTTTGGCTTCGTCCCAAAAACTCAAAGTCAAAAATCAAACGCTTCAACCCCCTTTCCGGTTTCCGTGAAAATATTTAGATGATCGTCGCACAGGTCGGTGTTTTGTGCGCAAACAACAGCGTTACCACCTCGAACTTTTTACATTAGCCGTACCTACGTCGGGACTCTGTTTGTTTCGTGCCTTCGAACCTGGGAACTACGGCGCACAAGTTTCGGGTCTCATTTTAAAACTCCCTCGCCCCAGGTAAATTTTAATCATAAAGAGACAATAGAGATGAAGGTATACGCTAAACTTTGCTCAGACTGATTTACGCGATATTTTTGCACCGTATTCAACTGCTTGATTTTATTTGCGGTTATTTGCAACGAATGCCTTTAATAATACTCCGCACAAATCTTCCCTGCGGCCCGATATTAGCACGAATGGCCATTTTTAGGTAATGGTTCGGGGGAAGCGGGTTAAGCGAGGGTGAACGGCTAACTAATGAGAAATGTTGGCTATTTAATAGCTTGCAATATGGAATCAGGTGTTGCAGTATTTTCGTGTTATACATTTTTATAATAGAAAATGTTTTTAATTTAAGACATTAACAGCCTATGATTTACTCATTGTCGTAAACTCTAGGTACTTTGTGTAAAAAATACGGTGATACTTAATAAAATTTTCAGTAATTTATGACATTTTCGTCTACGGCACTCTGAAAGTCAGATGTAATAAAATGATGTCTTATTTCCTTTTACTCTGAGCAGTCGTAACGTAAGGCAAAAATGTCGCACTGGAAACTGTCCAACAGCAGTATCTACACCGGAGTCATATATTTTACATTCAATTTGAGGAAAATGGACGCCGTATTTATGTTTTATTTACTGTCGTAATTTTGTTACGGATCGTAACATTGAATTAACGCAATTTAGATTCTTGCACGGTCATTAACAAACATGAGCTTCCCGCTAAATTCATATTCAATTTGTATTTTTATGCTGGTTTTTTTAATGCTTATTAAGTACTTACTTTATTCCCTACTTTCTCGTGATTTCGTATTAAATAGAATAGCTGTGAAAGATAACTTGCAGGAAGAACGAGCAAGATGAAAAAGCTTTTGCTCCAAATAAATTTAATATTCAATTATTCAAGATTTTCAATTTTCAAAGAAAAGATTATAAGATTTCTTAGCTGGTTTAAGCCGTAATGAGTTTCCGGTATAACAGTTTAGTGGGATGAGGTTCGGAACCACTGCTTCATTTGAGCAAGGAATCTATTAACGGAATTACCATCAAGTGGGCCCCTGGCCCTTTTGCGGCGTCGCGGGGTGCGCGTTGATTCAAGATTAAAAGAGATTGCACTAATGAAAACAACTTTAGAGCTTGAAGCTCTTAAGTTTTTAAACACTGTGGAAGTTTAAACTATTAGCTCGAACTTGCTAAAAGAGAAAATAAATCTTGAACTGTTGAGAAATGTAAGTAACACTTAGCAAAGAAATACATAGTGCTAGCTAGCCACATTGTGACCTGCGGGGTAACTGCTTAACACACTAACAGCAGCAAAGGCTTTCATTTAGACAGTTCAACAACATTCATTGCATTATTAACGTTGTTGAGCAGACAAATTTTTCGAATATATGAAGAAGGATTAGCAAAATCCTTCCAAATCATTCAGATTTTGTAATTGACAGTGTATTATGCAATTAAGGTGCTTCAAAATTCCACTTCCATTTTCGTTATAACCCTGCGTCTGACTGTTCTTAATAATGAGGCAATCCAACTAGATGATAAGCGACGCGAATAAAATAACGAGATCAGACGTAAGTGCATAAATCAGTTCACGTTCAACAATTTGTCTCCGAGGAGAAGTTAATGTGTTTAATTATTTACCAAAACAAGAGTGTTAATCATCGTTTATTTGAAAATTTATTGGCGGCCAGCTTGTAAACGTTTACGATAAGCCTCGAATTGGAGGTTATGAAATCAGATAATGTAAATAAATGTGAGAAATGTAGGCATTCGCCGGCTTCTGCGGGATTATCCACCAATTATTTCCATAAGGCATTACTGGGAAACATTTAATTTATTCAGTTTGGATTAAGTGACATCAAAAGATTAGGCGCTTGACAAATATGGTGTTTAATAAATCAAGAATTCCGCGTGTTTATTATGAAGCTCCTAAATTAATGTTTGGAGTTATTTTGTCACTTTGAATGAAAATGAAATGTAGGTAGGTGCGTCAGTTTTGAGAATTTCTCTCTTGAAAGCAGAATCTTGCTCGCTTCCACGAAATGCGATGCTCGAATATTGTAATAGACGAGAGAGAGTTGTAGTGTAGGTAATAGCACTTTGAACATCTGGTAGGTAGTGGAAATGATTAAGTTTTAAAAAGACCATGCCCCAACAATGTGATGAAATAAACAGACCGAGAGATTAAAGTAAGAAGACCTGTGGTGGGCTAACGGCCCTGACTTACGAGTTGTTGGATGTTGGTTCGACCCGAGGTGGGCGCTTTACTTTGTATATAGATTATTTCATCACCACTGCTCTCAAAACATGTGACATCTACCAACCCGCACTGGGCCCGCGTGGTGGATTACAGCCCACTATCTCTCACAGAGAGAAGAATTGTGTTCTAGCAGAGGGAACATTATAGGCTGATTATGAGTGAATATTTATCCACATTCGAATTTAATTTTAACATTTAATATATTTTTATTGCAATGAATAAATCGAAATTGAAATGAGAAGATGTTATGAAACTATTAACTAATATGAAATGTAAACAAACAAAAAATCGAATGTATAAACTTCTTCTTAAATTATTTAAATGTATAAATGTAAACACACTCATGTAAAAATGTTTATTTATCCACAATATTATGACGACAAGTCGATTTCTGAATAAAGCACCACTGAATATAATAATCGAAAATTGTAGAATTAACTCAACCACAAACTTTTATTGTTTTAATAAAAAAGGTGCCTCAAAGCTGGGTTTGCAATAAAATCAGCCGGTGAACACAGAAACGCAACCAATATTATTTTTGAGTATCTGCTACTGCGTATTTTCAGTCAAATAATCTCGAATTTAAAAAGCCTAAACGTATATCGCCTGCCACTGGCCGAGAGTCCGATAAAATAGGTTAGTACTTACCTAACCTATTATTTTCGATTTCGATGTTCGATACCAGAGACAAACATCTGAAGGCCAATTCCTGTTACTAAGATTTTATCTGGACTTTAAAAAAGACCTGAGTTTGTTTCGCCATTTCTTCTCAGGGGTAGTCAGATAGGAAATATCGACTACATCTAGCTTATTTTTTTTTTATAATATGACTCGTGAAAGTGATTCCGATACGCTAATGACAGAATGAACAATATAATTTCACTAAAAACTTTCAAAATCTAGTCGCAATCTCATCTCAGCGACAATCAGTGTTAAAAACTTGTCAAAAATGTTGGTAAATTGGAGGAATTTTGGGAAGATGGAGACTGAGATTTGAATGCGTTTGATTTATATGGTTCAGAAATTGAACGCTCTTAATCTAAAGATACGGTAATTGCCCCGGTGATATTCGAATTCATTTGATTGCACTAAGCTCTGATTTTTTATATGCTAGACCAAAATGACAGTTGCGATGATTACATTAATGTCACGTTGACTTTATAACCGTCGATCACAGCTGTCATTTTAGCAAATTAAAATTTAGAAGCGTCAGTACTATTATTTATATCTATTCTGTGCAAGAAGCCATAAAATATCTTAGAAAAAGTAAGGTGAAGAACTGACAATGCCTATTTTGAATATTTTTAATTATATCCCAAAATTGCGAACAGAATAATTTCAGCGTTAGCACTATTATGTTGAAATATCCAATTAGGAAGACGTCAAAACAAATTAAAGTTATGGAGATGTGAATATTTAATTAATACCGATTTGTTAAATGTTTGTATGTTAGGTAACGCTACAACCAATTAATGTCAATATTTCTTTGAGTAATTACGACTTGCTTCGATAATTCGGGGCTTTAGGCTGATATGTTAATTTATTGAGTGCTTTTATATGTTTGTTACCAGCTAGGCAAGAATAGGAGCAGTGGTGGCCCAGTGGTAACGGCTGCGGTTGGAGGTTCGAAGCCAGACAAGCGCTTTACACTGTGTAAATTGTTTCATCACCACTCTCAAAACGGTGAAGGAAAACATCGCTGAAGAAACCGGCGTGTCCTAAAATCAAAAATTCTAAGACATGTGGCATCTACCACCCCGCACTGGGCCCGCGTGGTGGGTTACGGCCCACTCCTTCTCACATCGATGAAGGAAAACGCTTTCACGCTAAAACGGCTGAACGGATTTGGATGAAATTTGGCGAATGGGTAGACTATGACCTGGATTAGGACATAGAATACTTTTTATCCCGATATTCCCACGGGATGGAGACGTATGTGGGCGAGCTACAGCGGGGTACAGCCAGTTTAAAATATAGCCAGAGTCCCACCCAAGAAAAGTCTAAACTGGTTTACATCTTGAAAATTTTTCAAATTCAATTCTTCCGCGACCTGTTCTTCTACTTTGTTTAATGTTCTGCAGGTGTATTCTTACTTGAATAATAGCTTTAGTGTTCCTTGTTCTAGGCAAAGTAAATGTTTAAGTGAGTTAAGTTATCTCCATCTTATGAAGACTGGAGGGATGTAAATCGGGCATGTTATGCATCATGTTATGTTGAGAAGACAGGATAAATGCTCTAGAGTTTAGTAGGTAAGTGTTACTTTAGTGTGATTTATGTTTTGCTAGCAACCTGCCTCGACTGCTTGACAAAATATCGAGATTTCTGTATTACAAGCCGTGTCCCCGACGAGAATACCATCGGAAAGAAATTACATAAGTAGGTACTTTAATTCACTATTAACTCCTTCAGAGGATGAATTTTCAAAAACTCTTCCTTAGTGCTCATTTTTGCTATGTGAGGAACTCTTGTGCAAAATTTCATGCTTTCAGACTGGTTTAGGTTGCGTTGTGTGTCAGTGAATTAATAAATGAATGAATTAAAGAACTTTATTAAGTAGAAGATATAATAATAGTTTTGATATTAATGTATTATTATACACATAAACATTCTGGAATAACGGCTCTAAATTATAGTGAAAAGCGCATCAATCTGTTGCGGACTTTAGAAGAACAATGCGACCACACATACAGACAAGAACAGTGAGTAGTGACTTTGTTTTATACTATTGCATGATATCCCTAGATTCAATGATTAATAAGTGTTCATAAGTAATTTTTTTTTCCCAAATTAAAATAGGTACCATTAAGTAAAAAATACAGCAATATGTCTAATGGCTTGACGTAACTCACTCGTACGGCAAGGATCTTGGTCAGGGCAGTGTGAGTAATGTACGGTTTTTCTTTCCTTTATTTACGCCTAGGTTCTAAGAACAAGATTCTTTCTACTTCGATAAACCCCTTTCATATAACATGGTATACCTACATTCGTAGGTCAAAATTGTACCCCGCATTAACTGACCTCTATCTGACCCTTCGGGCAATTCGCGATGGTATACTCTTTCACCCCTCATTCAAGTTTCAGTATACCATCCGCAAATTGCAACAACTAAACCTCGAAATCTTCCCTTCTAATTGTACTAATTACAAGTGAGATTGAATTCAATACTTTTCGCGATATTCATTTGTTTGTAGAAAACTACAGCGCAGATTTTAATGAGGCTTATATTACTATTACTGAGAACCTACAACAATGGACGTGTCAGAAAATAATTACATTATGTGGATAGGTTAGACTTGTGTTTATCCAATAATATACGTTAGTTTATAATGATGAGATAATACTTATTATATTTTTAAATGAATGTTTGTGTTGTACAAAGATGAAAAGCATTTTACCTTTGTACGTATTGACTGGTAGGTAGCTAGTCCTACGATAATAATTATTATAAATGTGAAAGTTTGTATGTTTGGATGTTTGCTTCTCATTCACGCAAAAGCGGCTCAATGGATTTTAATTTGGCACATACTTTATAAACTAAATTAACACATAAGATACCTTTTATCCCGGTAAATGACATGACGTAATAATGGTAATGACGTGGCTTAACGACTGTTATCGTTTTAAATTAAAACTAGCTTCTGCAGTTTTCATGTTCACGCAGATGAGGACACGGGCAGAAGATGAATATGAGTCTATAATTCTTCATAAAATTCTCTCTTGCCTGGGAGCATTTGGTGGATTAACAGTGATTCATTGAACGATTCTGGGCATGCAGTAGCTAGCAAATTGGCGACAAGGTATAGTTTAATCATTTCAAGTAACGCAACTGCTTATCCACATGAATCTCAACGTTTCATCATTTCGTAATCCTGACCTATTAAGTAAACTGATGCAAACTTCACTTAGGGAGAATTCCACCAAACTTTTATACCTAGAATAAGTCTTATCCTGAGAATAAATTTACAATTGGTAACAGTTTTTCCACACTAGACCTGTTAGACGTCAATTTTATTCCACGGTTAAAAGATATCTGACTTTGGTAAAATCAGCCCTTAAGCTGCTGCTGCTGCTGGGCTGATTTTACCAAAGTCAAATATCTCTTTTTTTTTCTTTTTTTTGCACTTCACTCTTTATTTAAGGCTATATAAATAGCCTCAAATAAAGAGTAAAGTGTTACTTAACTTAACCTACATAGTACAGGCGAAACAGTTCAGCATCTGCGAAACATGGTGCCTCCTGATGACAGGCAACAAGCCAACTAAAACGTATATTAACTAACCTGACGGATGGCAGGCTGCGTTGGTTATCCGACGCACACACGCCACGCCAGCCGGATTGCTTGCCGCAGCCAAGCTGAGCATAAACTTCAATTATCCCTCGATAATTGTTAAGTGAACCAAACGCAACCCAAACTGATGTAACATAATTAAGTATTCTAATTAATATCGAATTTTCATTAGATATCTTCGCTCAAATTACACAGGACCCAACCTTTTATTTGACCCAATTTTTCAAAAAATACCATACATACATCCCTGAAGGGAAAATATTTACTTTCTGCCCCAGACCCCCCACGTTTTATCATTTGCATTTTTCATGACCAACTCAATTTAGTAGCTACCCACCGTTTCGGGTCTGCCGTATCTGCTTCGAAGTGTCCTAAGGGATTTCCTAAGTTAGTTTTTCAACGTGGAAACCGTTTGTAATATTCAAGAAAAATTGAATTTTGATATAGACCTGATTTCATTAAGAATTTAAATCTCTATTACGGTACAAAAATTCGGAAATTTTTGGAAAAGTCCTATTTTATTCAGGTTTTGGTGACCCGATAAAAATGCTTTCGTTCCACTTCTTTTTCACATCGGTGAAAGCATAAAAATAAAAAATGAACTGGAAAGCCAGCGCAGTAGTCGATAAAATGCGTAGTACCTTAGTCTTGACACAAGCGAGATAGACATATTAAAAGCACATTGACATAAAAACAGGCTCCTGTAACCAAAAGCCCATCTAGCGAAATTGCCATCCGCTTGCTCATTACCGACGGAGCCAACCGCTGGATCCGATATCCCGGCGCACGTGACTAAAGGAAATTGAAATCTCTATCGGTTAATCGAAATATTGAATGGAATTTCTAAAAACAGAATCTTAATTATCCACCCATTTTGACTTGATCACTCCAATGACAACATCTTGTTAATATTCACGGATTATCTATTGATAGTGACTGAATTACGCCTACACTGTACCTCCAATACCTACTTATTAACAGTGTTATTTTGAAAACATTGTCATTGCCAATTATTTTTAAAACAGTTTCATACCGACTCTTCTCCATAGGAAAAGGCAATTGGATCCGTGCTAGGAGCACGGTTCCAATTGGCTTTTCCTTGGCTTGGAACGTTTCATAAGTGCCCATGTAGATTTATGTGGAATATTTTTTTAATGATTAGGTGTTATGACTATCAAACCCTGCAGTCACTCAACCACAATGTATTTAATTGATCTACACAGTATCTATCAGTAAACTTCTCTTTTGATCCTGTCTATGCAATGTAACCGAATCTTCAGCTGCGATGAAAAACCAATTAGCCAAACAATATAATCGTTAAGAAATCCACAGCCTTCAACCGCTTTTGCTTACTCATAGGCATGCGATAGGTAGGTATAGGTCTACGCATTGTATTCAGAACCACCTTTTAGAAGTCGGCTGAAAATAGTAAAGGTGGAGATTTTATGATTAGAAGATAAGGTGCTAGGGTCGCAGCGTGTTCCGAAGCTGCCCTGATGAACCCCTCTTATTATGAGCCTGCACGGCCTGCTACTTGAACACGTCTGCTTGCCACAATCTGGAGAGTCCTTTATTCCACCATTGGTTTAATTTCGCTTTTTTCCGCTAAACATGCGTCCGGGTCACGGCTACTATGAGCCGATACTGATCCAACAAAGAATAACGTACTAATTATTCCGATCCGATCATTAATTTCTGTACTTGGCAGCCAAATAAGGGCCCTATTAAATACACACGATATTAATTCTTGCGTAAAATTTGGAGGTCTATGTTTGATGTACCTTGTTTGTATGTGGTTAAATTCTTTACCAACTTAATTATTTGCTTTTCTATGGTTTGATTATTTAGCTTTCCGTTTTGTTCGCACAAGTTTTATTAAAACCGAACGCGAATTCAGCGTTGTATAAGAACGATAATGTATGCTTTACATGATGAGGGTCTATTTTATGTCCGTAGCCTGTGAAATTAGCTAGGAAGCATTCACGTGTATAATCTGAAACGATTATAAATTATTAACGAGCTGGGGCTCAGACGAGCGGCCTGCATGACAGCAAGGTGTAAATGGAGGCAAATTCGTCAATTTATATGCGAACAGGCTGCCTTTGAGAAGCGCTGACGCCTTTGGCACTTCCAAAAATTCTATCCATTTTCTCCAACTATAATTTAGTGTAGTAGATGAGACAGTGTTTTCAATTAACATCCGTCAAGATCTTGGATTTTTGAATTAGTTTTAAGAAAACTGGCTTTATTGGCTGTTCGTGATACTGTCGTCTTTTCGTAAGAATAAATCATCATTGGTATCTCAATACCTACTCGAATTAGATACTCTTCTACTTATACAAGGTGAAGTCGACAAAACAACAATAAATTAAACTGCATATATCTAAAGCCGGTCCCAGTCTGCATACGAAAATCCAATCAAATATATTTAGTCACTATGACTTGTCAAAGATTGGAAAAACCCATAGTCGGCCCATCACTACTATTTAGTTTCTTAGAAAAAAAAACACTTTTTTAATTTCGATGCTAGGATGTATTTGATAGTTCCAAAATACTCTCATGCGTTAGTATTGCTACTGTTGTTATTTATTGTCGTATTGTCATCTCCACATACCTACTCAAATTCACAACAGTCACCCTTCAATATTAATATTTAATATCTGCATGCAGCACGAAAGCATTCATATATTGAATAAGAATCCCTTTCAAACGTACTTTTAATATCACCCAAGTACCAACTTGTTTATCGAAAACAATTTCCCTCGACGAATCACAAACTATTTATGTCAAAATGTGTACCGAAGCATTTCTTCCCCATCTTTATTATTTAATTACTGGATTTTTTATGGTTATAATAAAGTCTTATTACGTGGCAAACGTCGGGGCTCATTAAAAATCTCTTTTCTCGTTGCTTGGCTTTAATTATCCGTTTTCTTTGTTCGCGGGCGTTGGGCCTGTGTTGGTACACTGGCGAATAGTTCGCTGTTGTGTCCTAGGCTCAACAAAATTAACGTGAGGAAGAGGAGGAAATCATTGTTTGTTTAATTGATCTTCTGATGCATTTTGACCTACTTGATTTATTTTCTTACACGCCATTTGCCTGAAAATTACGAACTTCCATATAAACTTTCATCACATATTTAATTGATCCCCTTTAGCATTTTCAAAAATCCTTCCTTAGTGCTTACTTTCATTATATAAGGAATTTTTGTTCAAAATTTCATGATTTTAGACCCAGCAGTTAAGACTGTGCATTGTCTTTCAGGGAATCAATTTTAGATTTTTATTAAGTAGATTTTCCAAATAAAACTTAAATAAACATGCTTTTTTATTTTGACGTGTATTCCTGGCTGAAAATAGGTCAGCCATTTTGAATCAGCGGCCTCTTGCATATAACTAATAACATTCGCGATTAGTAAAACTAATGCACTCATTAATGTAACTTATTTTAGTTATCCTCCTAGTAATATAATAGTTGACTCAGTGTCCATATTCAACTATGGTTCAGCTTTTAGTGGCTCTAGATCTTAGTTTTATTCATTCAATAGTTTTCATCTTTTGATAGACTAGTTAAAGAAACAAAAAGAAAAAAAAAAGTAAAAAAGAAAGAACAGAAAAACATAAGAAATGAAGAAAAAAAAGAGAAAAGAGAAGAAGAGAAATAAGAGTTAAGTGATTATTTACTAGAACAAAACTTCTCCATAATGAATGAAATAATAGGCTATACCTGAAGAAAATGTACTTTTCTATTCATTCATTCATTCCATTGCAGAGTTATTGTTAGTCTATCAATACAATATTGAATGAATTGAAAATAAGCCGAAGATCTTTGTGTTACGTTGGAGCACTTTACATTGGTTCAACGAGAAAACATCAATTTAAACTGTACCTACCGGCTTTAAATATCAAATAAAGCAGGTACATAATATTATTGGTTTTTATTTATCTTCTTTAGGGATAGAAGCTCTAGCAAATTCAAATACAGATCCTGAAATTATTCAAGGTAACTCCATGTTATCTTGAATTTCGTATTAAATAATTTCAGTTCCCTAAGTTTTGTCTGATTGTTACGTTCCAAAAGTATTTGAATATTGTGAACCATTTTGTATTCAAATAATTAAATACACACCTACACACAGAGATGAGTGCTGATAGAGATGTATGAATGAAGAAAACCACCCAAAAATATGGGATAAGGGCCACAAGATAATGATCGTCAGATAGCCAACACCACATTTCACCGAGTTCGGCTAACAGCAGCGCCTGCTTGTCTGTCTAACATCTGATGATATGGAAAAATAACTAAACAAAAGTCATCATCACCAGTTCAGCTGCAAGACGTCCACTGCTGGACATAAGCTCCCCCTAGCATCGTCACTTCGACCGCTTTTGTGATTCTCGCATCCAGCGGATTCCTGCGGCCCTCACCAAACAAAAGTATTTAATCAAAATAAAGGTCAAATGCGAGCTATTTTCTAAGAGGACGACAGTGTAGTGGTCGAAGTTTCGAAGTCACTCTGGTGTTAGAAACTATAAGAAACCAACGCAAAGTGCGATTGACCGCAACACAACAAATCACTTAGCTTCGGTTTAATACTATTTCCAACCGACCACTTTTTACCGCCGACATTATGACTCTTCCGTTGTTCCTTCCTCTTAGCATTTTATCAGATTATTATTAGCCCTCACCACGACGATTCACTATCATCCCTCCATTTTGGTTTTTTCGTACCTCATTTGAAAATATTCGTCAATTAACTACGACAATTATTGAATTTGAAGGAGAAAATATTGAAAGAGCGAACCCATTTTGTTTTTTGTCATTTTATGCGGCGTTTAGTTATTGAAAATGATTGATCCTCGAGGGGGATTCCGTGATAACATCTTGCCCCTCGACTCCAATATATCACGGGAGTTTTATATTTTGTGAAGAAAACCAGTAAATACCTCTTTTAAATTCATTCGAAAAGCATCTTCAGAAAAGTAATTTTTCAAACATGATTTAAGGACAGATTGTAAGTGAGTCATTTATCATTTTTGTCTTCAAAATTATAAATATTTCTATTCCACTCGATACTAAGTCATATAAAAGGAATTTTAAACTCGACATATCCCATAACGTGCAACGAAACCACCCATAAATATTCTAAAACTACATTACAGGGTCTTATTTTCCGAACGCAGACGGAATCGCTCGTTAAATCCCACAAAAGGTTCTTACATTTGGAATAGACAACAGAATTATGATAAAAAATTTCATGAACGTCGCTGAATTTGAGAGAGCATGAGATAATTTTCGGCTCCATTTACTTTATTACATTTTGGTGGGTAACGAGCACATAGGAGTTGAGTATCAAATATGTAGACACGGAGCTCCACATCGGAATATAATCGTTTGTTACTACACTTCATGCAGGAAGTCGTATTCTGCCTGTGAGGTTAATATGCTATTGTATCTATATACAGATATACAGGCTTTTGCAAATGTTTGGCTTTTATGCCTGGGAGCTGAGACACGATGTTTCACACGACCTTGAGGAAGATGACTCTAATGGTCTTATGCTACCATGCATGTTAGGTTGTTGAGCTTACGAATTTTTCAAGGATGTGTTAAGAATTACCACAGGAAGAGCATAGAGATATTCAACCAGAAGTATTGGAGCCGAGCTGCTAAGTTCGACCAACATTTGTAAGTAAACAGGAGTAAAATTTATACACAAATACCCCTTTGCTTTCTATGGAAGGTAGAATTAGACTAGATCGTGGCAAACAGTTCACAAGGAACATTTCAAGTCTCCACAATCATTACGTTTATCAAAGGTATTGCGCAACGGGAGATACTAATAATCCTCCTTACATCCCGATGGTCAATAGAAGGAATGCCAATATTAAATATCTTACATTCAAAGTCCAATTTCGGACAGGTGCATAATTCGACAGTGGCGTACGTTGGAACGATCGGCAGCCGCTTCAAATCCGTCTGTAATTGATTGGGCCGTCCGTCTGTCCGTTCTTTTACGTCCCCGCTTTTACTCTACTACCGGATTACCGTGATTGCTGAACCACGACCACTAGTTCAGTTAACAGCCAATGGAATAAACCGATATCCAAATGACAGCAAAGCTTTTAAAGGCGAATGATTCGATGAAAGAATAAATGTTTTATTGTCATTGGCTGCTCTTATTTCACAAAAGGGAAAAAGAGAAGAGTTGTTTTTGTTTTTAATTTTCAGGGCTGAATGAAAACTTAGTGCAGTCTATGAAGTTTATGTTTGAAGCTACTGTACTGCCGAAATAATGGATTGTTCGAGATTTCTATATTGTCTATTGCAGGCATGTTAATATGTACTTTATTTTGCTCTTAATAATGTTGCTTTTTCGAGTCCTAATTTCTAGGTGTTTCTAGAATTTTTATAACCAGTCGTACTTCTTTTTGGATATTTGGAACTCACCTTTTACTCTCATAAAGATAAACTTTTGTATTATTTCCAATTAATTTAACGTATAATTCTCAAATATTTAATCCGTATTGTCCGTAATCCAGTTTATTTTATTAATAGAATCTGCACGAACCAGTAGAGTCAATAATGATCTGCCTTCATAATCTATACAAATAAATAAAATTCAAGTGTCTGTTTGTAATGTGAAAATAACATTTTTTTTTACTAAACGGTAGGTACTAAATATATTATGTATATGTTGTCTGTATGTATGTCCATCTGTCTGTTTGTTCCGGCTAATCTCCAAAACGGCTGGACCGATTTTGACTTTCATTGGCAGATAGCTGATGTTATAACGAATAACAAGGGTTACTTTTATTTTAGCAAAAGAATTAGGGTTCCGCGCAAAAATAATAAAACCCATTAAATATATGCACGTGAACTAAGTCGCGGGTACAGCTAGTTGTAAAAATAAGTCTCAAAATGATAAAACAAGGAATGCGTCAAGCTTCGAACGTGCAGCCATTCACAAATCAAAACATACATTTTGATCCATTGACATACTTAATATTGTAGCCTTTGATGTAATATTATGACATTTTTTTATTTGTTGTGATTCAAATGATTAGACATTAATTTGTAAAATAGTATTATAATAATATTCTAATTGTTATTTAAAATTATATTAATTAATTATGAATTACATGGCCATGTGACGGCAGAACATGGAGAACTAACTTCTATGACAACATCTATGTACTAATTATTTACCCATGTTTGCAATGAAATAAATTATTTGATTTGATTCACAATCAGTTTCCCATTCTGCCTCTAAAGGATTCGCAGGTATGTGATTACAGCAGTAACTAGCGGTCTTATTGCGCTATTAGTTAGGCGGCATTGTGCTTTAAAACTTAATTGTGGCCGTATGCGGTCTCTTGCGGGGACTTTAGTTTGCAAATAACTTACAGCTAAACTGTGAACGAAGGATTATGAAACTATTCTGGTAAGTTGAAAACCACTGTTTAAAAATAAACTGATTTATGTTCGGTATTTTTCATCATCTGCCTAGCCTTTGAGCACCTATGTTAGGGTCGACTTCCAGCCTAACCGGATGCAGCTGAGTACCAGTATTTTACATACAGCCACTGCCTATCTGACCTCCATAACCTAGTTACTTGGAAATACCCCTTGGTAAGACTGGTTGTCAGAGTTTCGGGATTCTGAAGACCCGTAACGACTGTCAAAATCCACGAATGTCAGCCTGGCCCACGGCTTAATGTACCTTCCCAAGCACGGAGGGGTCTTGGTAGGTAAATATGGTCACCCATCCACGGACCAACCGCGGCAAGCGTAGCTTAACCTGATCGATCTACAAGCCTCTATCACCTACCTTTGTTAGGTACACTAATTATGATCATTAATAGAAGTAGATTACTTTTCACACTTACCGCCGAATTCTTAAACACAAAAAATTCATGCGATGTTCACTGTAAGTAAAGTTTCGTTTGAGACTGAAGTCGGTAAAACAATTTTAATGTTTAAGAGTCTCAATTCGTTTTAAGAAGTACAGGTACAGGTATATAATGATATATAACCTATACATATAATGAATCAATTTGGACGTGTAAAAGTGTTTGTACAACCTACTTACAGGAATAGAATTTTTGTCACTTATCAATTTCTTTTTGTGTAACTGTGTGCACAAATAAATTTATTGTAAGGTGTACCTATTATAATAAGAAGTACACTATAAAATCTTAAAAAAAAAATCACTTTCATAATGTAGGATATACCCTACAGGGTGAAAGCAAGACTTTGCTTCCAGAACTAGTTTACGAATAAGTTTAAGCATCTAGAATTTCTTAGACAACTTCCTAAGTTCTACGATAACATGTTCAAATATTCGTCAAGTTAAGGGTACATAACAAAAAAGTATTTACCGGAGCAGCATGGGGCGTGTTACTAAGGAAGCTATCATGTCAATATATTATGATGACATGGGTTTGGGTAGATCATTCATCATAATTTGCCACGATCTTTCAAGTTTGTTTCTTGCGGTAAGCGCCGAAATTGATACGATGGGGCAAATATGTCTGCAAATTGTAGAGCACTTTTATGAGTAAGTAAAAGAAAAATGTTTCTCTTTAGTCAATAGTTACTCAAAATACGTAGTTGTTTTTGTAATTTAAATTGAAGTACTAGTGAAAGTTGAATATTTATATTATTACTAGCTGCGACCCGCGCTTTCACTCGCATAAGATTTGATCCCGTGGGAAAATCGGGATAAAAATTATCCTATATGTTAATCCTGGTTATAAACCATCAGTGTGCTAAATATGATCCGAATCCGTTGAGTAGTTTTGGCGTGAAAGAGTAACAAACATCCATCCATCCGTCCATACAAACTTTCACGTTTATAATATTAGTAGGAAATAGTAGGATTGTTCTTGCAGAATCCAGTTGAGTCCGTATTTAAGTTGATTATATCACACTACACTGGATCTCTACCACACCAAGCATCTCGTGCAAGGCCACCTCAGTTTCAAGTTTTTCCCATAATTTGTGGTGACTGATGACACTGGTAAGGTACCCTTATGGTAATGAGACAGTGTTTACACACGAGTATCTATTAAATAGATACACTACAATTATCTTTACTGTGGTCGGTTACGACACATTTCTTTTAATTTTTAATTGAAGGAAAGCAAATACGATTATTTGGCACAAGAGTATGGGCACGTCGAATCCACTTCACTGCAGTCAAGCCTCAGATTCTATAATCCAAAACTCAATGAAGTGTTTATGATAAATTAAATAGATAAGTATGCACTGTAAAAAGCGAGAGAATAAGGGATTTATACAAATTATAAAATGATCGGAAACGCAATTGGAAAAACATGGATTTTCCTGAAACCTGTTCAAATGAAATAGCTGAGTATCTACTTGAATAAAGCGAAAAGTTATTCATTTGTTTCAGTTGATCTGTTGAGTAAAATTAATTATTTAATCATATTCGGTCAAATTAATTTCCATTCGGGTAGATTAATGTAATTTTCCACAATACGAATTTAAAGTTTGCTTGTAATTAATACAAAGGTAGCATAATTGTTGTTTAATTACAGCATGATCTGCATGACGTAAAATAATGATGCAATGTAAGTTTCTACTAATTCTGTATGACTAATGAGTTTGTGTGTATGTACTGGGGTGCTTTATTACCCCCACGAGTATTAATACTCGAGTACCATAAACGTCCAATGCGCTCTGGGCAGGCAGCACGGCTACCAACCGTACTGGATAATATTTTCACTCCAGAATAAGCTTTTCTTACAACATACATATGCTTTTTTCTATCTATTCTATTCTATATCGTTTGTGCTTACAAGAAGAGGCGAAGAACCAATAATTTCGGTATTCGCTGACAAAATGTTAAAAATGTTCTTTGCAAACATTATTACTTAATGCCGTATATGTATATACTCTTTGTAAGTAAGGTTTGGTTGCTTAGCTAGCAGAAGAAGCAGTTCCCTATTTGGTAGTAACTTCAGAACCAAACATGGAGTCTTGGTGATTATGATTATGAGTCTAGGTATGTTGGGGAAATTCGGCGCTGGGATAGGACCGTAAGAATCAGATTCTGTGCCATTGTATTGTGTCTGGGTGTCGAGGTGAAAATATTGTCAGCATTAAAGTTATTACGCTGTTCCCTTATTGAGGAAAAGAACAATGTCAAAAATGGGTAGGTTGCGCGGAAGCGCCAACAGCATCCCGAAAACATTATTAGACAAAGTGGACAGTCCCAAAGTGGACAGTTTATAAGGCACTGGTAAGGAGGTAGTGTGCCAAAGTGTGTGGGGGCAAGCACCAAGTCATTTTTGGTTGTTTTAGTCTGTAAAAGTGTACCAACATAGTTTTTAAGTCATTGTTACTAATAAATACTATATGAATTTTAAGTACTTGTATTTCGAAATCAACAATATATTATAGTAAAAAAATATTGCCTTTCATTATTACGGGTTTATCCCAGCGCCGAACTTTGCCCAACATACTCTATATTTCAAGTTCAGCCATGTCGACACGGTCGTCTAGATGCTACAACTATCGACGATCAAACTATATTATCTAACAAAATACCGTGGGTTAAACTATTTAGTGCATCGACAACTTTGCTACCAGGGTATCATCGTTATTAGCAGTTAACCTTTACAAAGCGCGAACTTTAGTTCAATAATGTCCTAATATAGAATCTACATTTTCAGCGAAATTGTTTCAATACATCAATTCATATAATCCTGGTAACTTTCTATATTTTAGGTCAGTTAAGAAATGCAATTTACCGGCTAGGTTTAAGTCTAGACGGTATGCAATATCAGATTGGCAAGATCACCTGGGGTTTTAGATGATATCTTATTGCTGAGGACGAAAGAATTTACTTGCGTTAGAGCAACTTCGAAGCTCTTTTCACCAATAATGGAAATTTGTCATTATTATCATACCATTAGCATTAATGGCCGGCACGGAACTCTCCCAATTTTTGATAACAAAATGGTCAACATAATCACTACGGTTGGCAGACAAGTTGATGGCCACAGAACAGGACAATGCTGTCCAATCCCTGTCTGTCCTCATTCTCATAAACCTCTTTTACAACAACAGCGTTCTTGGTTGCCAGCCAGATGTTACTGTTGTAATAACAATTTCAAGAACTTCTTTCACATTCTGAAATAGGCTACCTGATACTATTAAAGATATAAACACAAAATAGTTAAACGGAGAAAGCTGGTAATGGCACAGGTCAGCCGCGCGGTGGTCCGAAACTCTGTCACATTTTGGCGCCTCGCCAACAACACGCTAAGATTTGTACCGTATCTTATTCATATTATAATAGCGTGCTCCGTAACTTGTATGAAACACGCGAGACAAATTGTAGCGGTCTAATATCAAGGTAAGTACATCAAGATCCATTTACTGTCAGTGTGGAAATGGGTTGAACCCTGTTATAAATAGTTAAGGGACGAGCAACGCTCTGGTTACACAGTTTGTTCGTGTTACATGGAGAAAAAATTGTCAGTAACGCGATTCTCTGAGTGACAGAACAATACGTTTAATCTTCACATTGTAGAAAATGTGACATGAGATAGAAAGCGCCCGGGTAATAAGAAAACTTCAGGGTTTTTTTAATACTTCTGCTACGTATATTAAAATACCTTTGTAGGACGCTTTTGATGCATTCGTTCAGTGAAATGAGAAGTGATTGTTTTTTTCCTCTTAGTCAAGATATCTAGAGTAAACTGTAGGATTTTTATTGAGTTAGAAACTCAAACAACCTTTAAAAATAGTTAGCAATGAACGCATCCATTATATTCAGTCAGACAACTGGGAAAATAAATTAGCATTTCGTGGAAGCAATTCGAGTAGGTTAAACAATTCTAATGAAGAAACTTTCAGGGCTTCTGCTGTTAAGTACACGAACAAACCATAATATCCAGTTCATCTCCCCGATTGTCCAAATACACAGCACGTTACCTAGATTTGTTCAGCTATTTAGTTCGGAACTCACGTTGGGTACCGTTCGTTTAATATCAGCTTTTGAGGTTTCGTGTACCGGGAACATGAACCCCCGATTAGGCCCGTAGATTAGTTCGTATCCCGATTTGTCGGTTCGTCAGAACTCAGAAATGCAAGAAATGTGCGTCAAACAAATGAGTATCGGTTTGAAGTCACGTTGCATCAAGTAATTTATTAGTGTTTATATACATATCACTTGGTAATTCGGCATGACTGTCTAGCTTTTATTGCTATAAGATGGTGCAATTGCAAAATTTACTCTTGGGCCAATTTTGTGGCCTTTGCAGGAAAACACCCCGAAATATTTAGGCAAGTTTCAACAAAACCATTATGTTAACCCAGTCGACAGACAATGTTATGAATAGTGCCAGTACCCAAATTAACAGGACTTTAACCGTAGTTAACGTGTTGAAAATAAACATGTGTAATATCACAGTTGATAGTGGGATGCCGTCCGACCGCGCATTACACAAACACCGGCTTGACGGAACCATTTGTTAGGGCCGTTCTTTGTAAGCGTCTCGCTTTGTGATTCCCGTGTACATAGCGTGAACATTTTGACAAGTGGAATTTGTTCTGCAAGAGAGGGTTGGAAATATACATCGCGGCAATGATAATTTTGCTGCTGTGAAACTGTGGTACTTTGATTAAGCTTTGGCTGTTAGTTAACTTCGTGTTTTGGGTTATTGTGTTTTTGTATGTTTGTTAAGTAATAAGTACATGATGATTGAGTGATAGTGAATCGTATGCTTTGTATCGAAACTTTATGTTAGCATACACAATAATCGACGATTTAACTAATAATATTTGCGGGTTGCAATATTGTCATGTTTAAACATTTTATTCTTTTGAGTTGTGGCAACCTATAGATGACTTTTTGGTGAAAAACGGCGGAAAAGTGAGCTTGAATTTCTCTCAGCTAGAGACGATGAAACTGGTCTCGAGTTGCAATTATTATTTTACTTTGTCGAGTGATTTGTACAAGTATTCGAGTGTATAATATAATTCTTCCATTTATCCATATATTTTCTTGAAGTTATTATAAAATGCCAAAAATACATTTAAAACAAAGGGCTGACGATAGTTTTAACGTCTACAGCTTTTTTGTAATCTAAAGCATACACTAATCATTATTTATCTCTATGTTAGGAGGATAGACCTCTTCATAAGATATTGACTTGACGATGTCTCCACGCGAACAAGAGAGTCTACGTTCGAGTGAGTAATTTTTACGCGTAGGTACGCGACTGTGACAAAAAGTAGGTTCAACTCAACCCCCTCCAAAGACGAAACAACAAACAGGCCGTGAGTGTAACATGTACAATTTTTCGGACGTTTAATTTCCTCCTTTAAAGTTTTAATTCGAGACATAAAGCGTGCTTAAAAGCGTTGTCTGGGAAGTTTCATCATCGCACAGATGCTTCGGTAGGAAGCTTACTTTGCACACAAAGCCTACAAGTACAAAAGGCCCTGCCTCCGCTCCATTTTGTGTCTGACAAGCCGGGAAGTCGCGGAATGAGACGCGTCAACTCTGTTATGACGTCACCCCTTCCAATGTTTAAATTTAGAAGGATCGGAGAGTGACAGGCGTTCGGATTTTGTTACTCCTTGAGACAAGCCTTCTTGGAAGAACTTTTTAAAAGTTTTGTGTTTCGAAAATAATACTAAATTCATTTGTTTTTAAATTTTAAATGAGTATTTGAAAGTCGAATCGGTCCTTTCATATTTTACGTCTGGGATCCTAATGGGATCAAAAGACCCCGTCTCATTTTCAGTAACTTACTACTAATAGGAAACAATAAACTTAAAATGTTATGCGGATGCCAGCATAAATGCTAAATTGATTTCTCGTGACGGATACTTAGTGGCAACGCCGCTAACTGTAGCTAAGGGCAATAAATAGAATCCGATAGTACCGACCGGCGGTCATGTCACACGCACCTGTCCGACGATTAAACTCTACCGTATCGTGCCGTCCACTATAATCTACGATGTTTAATTTTGAAGTCAATCTTCAGGGATGGCGGTCTCTATGTACAATTTTAACCATAGAAACCGCTTTGGAATTTAATCTTAGAAGAAAATGGATCATTAAAAATTTTCTTCTTACAATTTCGTCATAAAAAATGTTGCCATGGCTACACCAATTTCTTACGTAAAAATATAGAAAACGAAGATAGAAAATTTAAATCTCAGAAATAATTTACAAACATCCAACAAGACTGCCGTAACTCGAGTTCCAGGAAACACAACCGTTTACAAATGTAGGTATATTACAAAATGAACTGACGTACGCAGCTCAGCCCTAACAGGGGAAGATGCGGTGTTGTCTACTCCGCGTTATTATTTTGGCAATAATATCATATTATGCTTTCAAACGTTACTTCCCCCCCGCCCCGCTCCGGCTCCCTTCTGCTGGCAACGACGAGCTACAGAAATAGTATTAGAAATTCATAGTCTATTATTGAACGGATACTTTCGTATTTAGAACATTGATTTTGTGTTTGAAAATGACTTAATATCTAGTTGCGTTGTTCTTTGGTGTTGTTGGTGGGAATATTTTAGGGAAAGTAAACTATAATATAATCAGTTCGTATATAGTTGGTCGTCTGGTACTTGGTTGTGTAGGCTCTAGGTATAAACAAAATCTTATTAAGTATTTAATCTGACCATAAAGTTAATGCCTAAACTGCCTAGACTTCACAGAATACAATTCATTTCTATCAATACAGTATACGCTATTATAAATTAACCAAGTAGAAAAACCTACCTAATGAATTAATTTAACACTTATTTGGAAAATATTACAAAATAGGTTCTACCAATGTCACTAGCTCGACGTACAAGCTCGTATCGAGCGAGTTCATAAATTCGAAGTGGAGTTATGTTTTGGTCGTTCAGCGTGACAGATAAGAGGTGCGTCGTAAACAATACGCTTCCGTCTGCGACGCCGGCTGACGCTAAGCGAGTCAGCATCACACAGCCTATCCTAATAATCCCTAGCGTGTGGGGAAAATTTTTGAGCGGTCGATATTTGTTTTTAGTAACTCTATTCCTTAAAATTGATTTGTTTGATTATGGTTTGGTGCTGGCAAAAGCATGTTTTCTGTGTTATAAGGAAAAAAATGTTTTATTAAGCTTTAGCGTGACAGATAATAAGTGAGTCGTAAACAATATGCTTCCGTCCAGTCTGTGATGCCAGGCTGACGCTAGCGAGTGGCGTCACACAGCATAGATCGTGTGGGGAACATTTTTGAACTGTCGATATTTGTTTTTAGTTAGTTTGTAAATTGTCTGATTTGTTTGGCATTGATTGTATTTAAGATAAAGTTTAGTATTTATAAATAGTACATTACGATACGTGTGACCTAAACCCGCATTTAAGTCACGATTTTCTGTGTAAAAATGGACTACTTAGACGTCATAGAAAAGCGTGACTTAAGAGCGGGTTTAGGTCACACGGTGCTATAAATAATAATAAAATTCGGCATACTAGACTACGCTTCCGGTTTGTGATGTATATTGAAGTAATTTAAGAAAATATAGATATTTATTTGGTCTGGTTTTGGTGTGCTGCTAAAAAGAGAAGAATGAAGGATAATACTGGAATTTGCCCAAGTTCTTATATAGATAGCCTTGTTCCCTAGTTTGCGTATAACATGTGTAGGTACAAAATACGACAAAATCCGTGACACATTTCTTGTCACTGTTACGTAGTGCGTGCTCGAGCTGCCGTAAGGAAGTGTTAGCGAAGCTTAGCATCCAAACTATCTGATAAGACGTGCGTCGTAACAATACGTCCCCGTCTGACGCCGCGTGCACGAAGTTACGACGTTTTAAAATGATATGGGAATATTTGTGCAGTTCGTGACACTTAGTTAGGTACCTACCCAACATCCGATTTTCATAAACGGCACAATGTTGTTACACTATAAGATGACACGTGGAAGTAGGACGGCATGTCTTATCATTGCGAGAGAAAAAGAGACTAGGCTATAGACTTGGCTAACTAACTAATTTTTGATGTGCTGCTTGCGGAGCACGTAAAAGAGACCTCTGAGTTTGTTTCGGCATTTCTTCTCAGGGAACTAAAGTATGTAGTATTCTCTGATCTGACAACTAGTCAGCTAGGAAATGCCGATGCTATCTAGTTTTTAAAATATTGATCAACAAAATATTGACGTGTCAAAGTGTCTTAAAAGATCTATCCACTTACATAAATAAAGATTTCATGTACTCGTATAACCTATCTAGCTCTTTTAACTTTTAATATCATTGGTGTTTATAAATACGAGTAGTACAATCTAAAACAGTTCCGTTAGGAGTTTAGGATTAAAGTAGTTGTCCCTTTCGCTTCGTTTCCCATCCTGTTTATCGGATTCTTCTCAAAAGCATTCTTTAATTTTTTTTTTTTCACTTTTTCCTATAAGAGGTAGGGTAAAAAGCCGCCATCTGTCTTTGATTTGGATAAAGATCAGATCTATTTTATGAAATATTATTTTAAATTCAAAACGGAGTGCAAAATTTATAATTAAAGTCGACCAGTCTTTGTTAAATGTATTATGAGAACTGTCAGCCTTTACTTCGTCATTCGGAGATCGGAAGTTGAGAAGCGTTCAAAAAGGTGTTATCCAAAGAGATTTCATTATAAAATTCTTTGGTTTAGAAGGAGACCTCATTTTAAATTTCAGAAGTTTTAAAAGCGGTAATTTTAATACAAGAAGGATGCCGAGCCGCGTCACCCTTATAATGCCTTTGTGAACTCCTTTTTGCAGATATAAACGTTGTAAATACTTTCTTAAGTTATGATAGTATATGGATACTTATCTATACAAATAATAAAGCTGAACAGTTTGTACGCGCTAATCTCTGAAACGACTATTGGATTTAAAAAATAATTTTTGAATTTGATAGCCCAACTCTTGGAGAAGGCTGTAGGCTATTTAACATCACGCTAGGACCTTAGGAAGCCGAGCAGAAAATAAAAACAGTCAGAAAGAACGTTAAGCAAAAACGCAGTAATAGCGCGGACGGGCGATGCAATACGACGGGCTGGGTCGAGGGAACAAGAAACCTCACGTGGATGAAGTCGCGGGCAGAAGCTCGTCTGAGTATAACGTATCGTCGTCTGTAGATAACTAATGTCTTTCCTAAAAGCATGTTCTCCATTCCGTTATAAAAGCTTTACAGCCACATCATAATAGCAGACACTACAAATAGTTTAAGTTTCCATTTAATAGAACACAAACATTAAAATATTCCCAAGTTTCTCAGAACCTTTATGAGACATCATGTGCGGTTTAATCTACGGGTTAAACTCACTAATCGACGTTATATTTTAATGAATTTCGACATTTATAGTTATCGATATCTCTTTATTTCAAGTGTGATGAAAGCTCATTCTGAGAATTCTTCGATAGATTAAAAATTGGGAGCAGTCAGGATGGCCCAGTGGTAACGGTCTCGCCTTACGAGTTGTTGGTAGTAGATTCGAACTCAGACAGGCACTTTACTTTGTGTAAATTATTTAATCACCACTGCTCTCAAAACGGTGAGGAAAACATTTGAGGAAACCGACATGTCATAGAACCAAAAGTTCGAAGACATGTGACATCTACCAACCCGCACTCTCGAAGAGAGGAGACCTGAGTCCCAGCAGTGGAAGTATGACTGACTATGCTTATTATTATTAAAAACCTGTGATGTCCTACTGCAGGGCAATTGCCTCCCTACTCTCTTTCCACTTCTCTCTGTTTAAAGCTGTTAAGGATCAGTTCTTGTTGAAGGAGTCCAGCTCATCCCGCCAACTCCGTCTGGGCCTGCCGCGATGTCGCTTGCCATTAAAAAGGACCCATTGGGTCGTAAGTTTGGCCCATTGGTCGTCTGACATGCGGCAGATGTGTCCTGCCCAATTCCATTTTAGCGTGGCAGCTTTCCAAGATTATGCTTAAATATTGTAAAAATATATTAGTTTTACTAACGAAAGGACAATGTCCTCATAATGTTTCACATTTCACTATTCTTAAAATAGTCTTTCTTTGTAATCCGAAGATGAATTTGATCTTCTACAGTCGATCAAGATAGCCGTAGTACGGGCCAAAAGGAAAATCGGGCCAATCTCTTGTTGTGGTATATTGACCTGTCCTACGTAATAAGTAGCAAATACGGTTTTTTGCCTATGACGCATTATATAGATAGTTTTTAAGGTATCACAATTGATTTATTCACAGTAAAATTATGCTTAAAATAGTGGGAAAATTATACACGGAAAAACTGTTTTTTTTGGTAATTACAAATTACAATACCTACCTTTAATTTACTGATCCTTAGAAGGTGACTGGTGAACGAGCCTTACCTGAAACAAAACAAAAAAAAAAACAATAAAAATATAAGTTACGAAAAATGTCTTAAGAGTTAAAGCCTAGTACTTAAGTAGTTAGAATAGAATAGTCAAGATAAAATCTGTCTTATCAGTAAGAAGCTGAGTAAAGCAAGTGATTTTTGTCATTCCACCATCTTGTTTCACTGGCAGACTGGCAGCTCTCTCGGAGGATGAAACATTTTCTGACAACGACGGATATTATAACTGTCAAACATCAAAACAAGACGGTAACCGTGCTCCCGACATTACAGATTATTAAGGACTAGCTGCGCCCCGCGGTTTCACCCGCATAAGTTTTGATCCCATGGGAATATCGAGATAACAAGTATCCTATATGTTAATCCTGGTTATAAACCATCTGTATGCCAAATTTCATCCAAATCCGTTAAGTAGTTTTTGCGTGAAAGAGTAACAAACATCCATCCATCCATCAATCCATACAAACTTTCACGTAGATAGGTAGATCGACTGCTTTAGATGGCTTTAACTTCAAAGGGCTAATTTATGTAACTTTTAAAGGTATTTTCTTTTTTCAATTTCAATTTTGTCGTGTTGGAATTTTATACCAAATGCCAGCTAAAATTGCTATAAGTACATAGATGGCGCGGTTCTGGATCATTCTTTCATTCTGGAACGTATAATTTTGGCATTGATGTCGTACTGGATTATATTAAATGGGTTTAATTTTTATTAGGTCAAATAAATTTATTTTCTGTCTCTTTCTTCCTTTCTTTCTATTGTGTCATTTGCAAGCTTGCAATGGTATATTTACTTGTAGGTACGAACGGCGACATATCAAGCTATACATTTCAAGTATAAGCCGAAAACTGGAATACTGGAAATATTAGCGTGATATATCGTCGTGTGAACTTGATTTACTAACTGTAATTTTGAGTAAGCTTAGTATAATATTCTGTCTAACTCTGTCAGACATCGGACGGATATACCTATTTAGTAGTTACGAAAGTAGTTCGTCCATCAAAACCTTAACGTTCTGTATGTGTATACTGTCGTAAGTCGATGTAAACATTTGACTGTGTGTCAAGTATAGCCGCGATGGTACGATGGATGTAGGTGAAATGCTGAGAGGGTTCACAACACAAATGTTCAGAGTCGTCGCTCGGGGCGCCACTCCACGAAACATCCTCTGTGCCAGAACCCGGTAACTATAAGTACCTATGTAGGTATGGGTAACAACGTTAAATAACTCGCAGAAGGCCGGTTTCTTGGCTAAGATTTTTGTTATTGTTTACGGTTTTATTTTGTTGTTTGTTTTAGGATTCGCCCGATTAGTTTCATGATACAAGTAAGCTACCTTTTTCAATAGAATAGAATAGAATACTCTTTATTGTACACCATACAAATTATAGAACATAAATATATAACATTAATAAACAAATTATAATAAAAAAAAAAATACAATAAATATATTAATAATATAATATATATAGGATATATATATTAAAAAAAATATATTTATATGTATATTATTAATTGTTTTTTTTTAAATTATTTTTATATGATAATATTTTTTTTTAAATTTAATTTCCGAAAGCTCTGTTTTCTAATCTATTACGAAATAAAAAGTGTAATGTACTAAAAAATATCTGGTATAGTCTAATTCCAATGAATATTTTCAAATCATACCTATAATTGTTTTTTTATTAAATACGTTGCTATAGATTTTATGAAACATACGTAATTTTTGATGAATAAAAATCTGTATACATTGTCTCCTAATATCAGACAAAGTTACTTTTAGCAATAGGTTCATTCACACTGTTAATTTAAGGGTTGATTTTTCCGAGGGTTTTTTTTTTGATCCGAGGAATAATTTTGAATTTTTGACAGTTCTTCCATACAAAAACTGTCAGACGGCGATTTTATTCCACGAATAAAAAATATCTGTCTATTGAAAAATCAACCCTTAATAAAGTGAATATAAATTTTGCTATTTTTGAAACTTTTCAACTTTGTAACAGGATCCTGAAAATTGTCTAGCATCGTAGCGCTATCATTTTAAAATAAGAACTTATTCGGTACAAAATATATGACTGCAGACAGGTTACATCGTTACATCGCGATGTCAACTTTCCAAGCTTTTCACTGTAGAAAGTGAAGTTCTCTCATTTCCGTATACGGCGGGAGGTCCTTGCCAGCCGCAAATCAAATACTGTTTATAAAATGTAGATAGGTACGATATTTTATAATAAAATTTAGGTTATTTGTAGATGATTTACAAATACATAGATTTATATTCTCAGAAAAAGTCTTATTATATTAACTTGATGACGGATAATATAGCAAGTAAAGGACTTTTTAAATTCAAGTCCAGGGACTTTCACAAGTTTATTTTTGCATTAATAGTACCCTAATTGCACACTATTATTCTCAATCTGAATCATTTTGAATAAAGAAATATGGCTAATCCATTGCTTCATATGTTCAAAAAGTTTGTCTGCACAACAACGTAAATAACGCAATGAATGCTGTTGAACTGTGAAAAATAGTAATATTTAACGCTTTCTCAGAAATTGATAAGTGTTCTACAATGTGAAAATTAAACTGTTAAAATAAATACAGATTATTATGTAGGTCAGATTTTAGACTAAAATGTAACACCACATACACATAAGAACATTAAAAATACACAACACATTTTTTTAAAATCTAACAACGTACTTACTTAAAGGTAACTTAACTTAAACTTAAGAAAATTCATAAGCAACTTGCCGAAACCTGCCGTCGTATATCGCGTCACTTACGACATCGATTTTTAATCTAGTCCATTAAAGTTGGAGTGTCGGGCTGATTGCTCCATCAGGACGTCTAATGCGTTTACCAGTACATCACCACGGCTAAGAGCAATTTACGCCTACATCTTCGACTTACCCTTTATATAACTGCTAAGTAACCACAGGATTTCACTCACAGGTATTCGCTTGTATTGGACACGAGTAAAATGTGAGGTACGATAAGTTAAATTATTGTGTGTATAGTTATTTTATTAGCAGACAAGAATGCTTTGATACATAGGTTGGCGCGACAGCGCGTCAGAATAAATGAAAAAAAAAACACCAAAATAAAAAAAAAAAAACAAAAGAATGTGCATAAGCATAGCATAATCAGCCTATAACGTTCCCACTGCTGGGACACAGGCCTCCTCTCTATGAGAGGGAGTAGACCATTATCCACCACGCGGGCCCAGTACGGGTTGGTGGATGTCACAAGTCTTCCAATTTTTGGTTCTAGGACATGCCGGTTTCCTCACGATGTTTTCCTTCACCGTTAAGCTCGCAGTGGCGATTAAATTAAATACACAAAGTAAAGTGCCTGCCCACGCCCTGCAGACGCACGACCTACAACTCATACGTTGGGGCGATACCACTGGGCCACCACTGCTCTCCACCTACCAACAGAATCATAACAATAAGTTAAAATTAAGTTAGGAACTAGCAACTAACTTATGCATAAAATCGTTTGTAAATGACCGATCCGACATCTTCACTTAAGCCTCAAACTTGTAACTTCATAAAACGCGTTCCATAAAAGCATAATCAGATAATAAGTTAAACTCAAGTTAGCATATTTCCATGTTCCCCCACATTATAATGAGAATGCAAAGTTTCTAGACTTACATGTATGAAGTGGAATGAGTTCCGTGATCACTTTATAAAACCTATTACGTACTGAATTTCAATCTAGATATCATTTTCGGGAGCTGATACACATAGTGCAGAATTAAAGTTACGATCTATGAATTACATGTACTCAATCTATATCTACAGGGTTAGTTTTCAAAGACCAGCCAAATTTAAGGGTGTGGTACAGACCATCAGACTAAACAATTTTTTCCATGGGACCAACATCGGGCTTCAGTTCCATTAAATAGCTGTTATACTATATTATTTTATTTAAGTAATAAAAGAGAGAGAAAATTGCGGGCTGACTGCTTAATTGTTCGGGTGGTGGAAAAACCGTATTGGCTCGGTTTTCAGATATCCGATGTAGAGTTTTGAACGCTGTTACATGATTGTGGTTTCTGGCTTACTGGGAATGCTCTAAGAGAAAAACGCTATGGTATCTACTTCGTGTAAAAATTCTACCAGGCCTTCAAAAGGCCTGTAAATTATTGCATTAAAAATAAACAGTCCCCTTTCTGGCGTATAGCATCATTCGCTTATTAAATGGGAAGAGAGAGTGGCATATTTTGGCAAAAACCACACACGACAAAATTCTGTTCAGTTCGTGATTTTTCTAAAAGTCAGCTATCACAAAGTAAGTTTGCCGAAACGTTGGAAACTTTATTTGCTTGCTTTGTGACAAGGCTTCACGGAAAAATCTCATATTTCCGATTGATGTGCCTTTCAGAGAGCAGATTGATATCGTATAGGAAACTGCACAGACACGTTAGACGGAAAGCCGTGCAAAAAATTGAAACAAACAAAAATAACACAGTTTATCGTATTATGTAGTATGACACCCAAAGGGATGGGAAGGTTTTGTTAGAGGAATCCTCTAAAACAATGAACTAAAACAACTTAAATCGAGACGACACTTTCATTGTTGTTATAAAAATGTACTTCAGCCCACTTGTACCACACTCACAATACAATCACTCAATTATTTTAGATTTTCCCTGTCCATTAGGTAAACAGTTTTTTGACACATGGAACTAGTGATTGCAGCAACACACAATACATCGATTGATATCCGTACGGTATTATAATGTCTGTGAGAAGCTTTATATAAGATAATTCAATAAGATAAAGCAGTTTATATATTAATATTATTACGCTTTTTAAAGTTAACTTTTACCTAATCTGGAAGGGTTACCATCTTAGACAGCTGTCAAAAAACGCTTAACCTAATGGACAGGGTATAAACGAATTATAAATATCTTTCTTGATGCATCGTTCAATTTTTGTCAATCGTTTGGCGATGACAGAGGCAGTTATGATGTTTTTATTACGTTTAGCGTTAAATTAATTTAAAGATTTGTTGTACAAGTGGGACTTAGTGTTTGTCAACTGTCTATCTTAAGCACGTTAAGCCGTTGGTCCTGCGTCTGATCTCTCTCCGGTCGTATCGGATTATAAGAGTGAGGGTCCCATCGGACTATGAGAGTGAGGGAAACGGGAGTGCACCTGTTCCTGCGCACATCTTTATGCACTAACGTATGTTGCGCACCTAAGGCTAGTCTCCGTTGAGATTGGCCGCCGTAGTCGCAATACGCTCTGGAGGACTATATATTTTAGGTCAGGCAAGAAAAGTGTGATGTAGTTGTCCACTTAATTTTTTATTTATCCCCCACTGTCCCACTGTTGAGCAAAGGCCTCCCTCAAATCTTTCCAGGCATCCTTTTGGGTTCAGTTAGAAAAGGAAAATCACCTAGGGTATTCTTAGAGAGATGGGAGCTAATTTTATCATCACCATAATGCATTAATAAAGCAGCTGCCAGTTTAAAAAAAAGTCTTCATTACAAGACAAAAAAAGTCTTCATTACAAGACAAAAAAAGTCTTCATTACAAGACAAAAAAATAGTTTTCACTTACCAAGTATATACACAAGTCAGTGATGTTATTCTTTGAGACCTGCATCCGTTGTTAAAGTCTCGGTATTTCCGAACATGACCCGACAGCTACTGGGAAACAAATCTATTTCAACTTTTATCAGTTTCAAAGAATCCAGATTTATATAATGTTCTCTTTATAGTTTACACACGTTTTAAAATCAAATAGGACTACTGTTTCCGGATATTGGTATTGCTTTTTTTGAACGAATAAATATATAACATTTGTATTGAATAATGGATTAAAAGTATGATTGAGGCAACGGTATTTGTACTATTTTATCACGAGTTTGAATGCAATCAAGTTTTTTTTGTAACGCAGAATTAACAACTTAAGTGAAAAACCAGAAAACCAAGAGAAGAAGTATGTACCTATTAATACTCACAGTTTTACTTTACAGAAAGGCATGTAAAGGTTGGATGAAAAGCAAAAAAAAAATATAACGTTCAAAGATTCCTAAAATGGGTACTTAAATGCCTGGATGTACCAGGAATGTATAACTTTAAACATTTCCAAAGAAAACACTGATCTTTTTGATCCCTGCCCTCTTTGTGCGTCATCGGAAGGGCTGGCTGATAACATTTTTATTTTTTATTTACTTCTCTTGTTTTCATTTCATTTGTGAGCCTTTCGCGATTATAATGTGAAACACGTATATCAGAACTGCGAGCAGGAAACTGATTTTTATTAATAATAAATTCCGGAATGAAGGATTTAGGCCGACTGGCTGCATCGGTTGCTGCACCGGACGATATTTCAGTTTTTCAACATGTTGTAAAATATTTTTAATTCCTTTGTGAACTTGTGAAAGCTACATAAAATATTTTTGTACATTTATTTTTCGAAGAAATACATATATTTATTGTTAGTATGTATGTAGTTTCAACACTTATAATAACAATAATTACCTACATACAAGACGTAATCAGCCTATAATGTTCCCACTACTGGGAAACAGGCCTCCTCTCTATGAGAAGGAGTGGGCCACCGCGCGGGCCCAGTGCGGGTTGGTAGATGTCACATGTCTTCGAAGTTTTGGTTCTAAGACATGCCGGATTCCTCACGATGATTTCCTTCACCATTTTGAGGGCAGTGATGAATACACAAAGTAACAACAACATATAAATTTGTTTAGTTTTATTAAGTGAATTATTTATGATTTTATGTATTATTTTTTGTCTCCTTTACTCTTTCACACGCTGCCTACATCTCTCTACCTATTGTCCTATCGGAGGTACGTATGCTGGAGGAGATTTCTTATGAATCTTTGTACCTATTTTTCTGTTCTGGTTTTTTTTTCTTGTCTGTCTATACCTATGTGTGTGTACATAAATGGTAAAAAAAAAAAAAAAAAATACAAGGACTCCAAATTATTGCGCAGAATTCGAAACAATTCTCGAGAAGCTTCATCTGTTCCAAATGTTATTGATTTTTAATTTGGGTTGTTAATCTCGATTGCGCGATCCTATTATTAATGGAACAAGGGCAAAGGGCAGCTCGGCACTACATTAAACACCTCGAAAGGATCCGTCAAGGGATAATGGTCCTTATTTACAAAAAACCGTCACGTACCTTAAGAAGGAAACTCCCTTCAAGGGGCATAAAATATGATTTCACCTGGCGTTACATTGAAAGATGAAAGAAATGGGGCTGTTACAAGTATTTTATTTTATGTTGATTTCAAAAGTGGAAAATGTAAAAATTGGACGTAGGAAATGATTTCATGGAAGTTCACTCATCCAAACTTTTGTATTTCGAGACGAAGTTTTTTACTTCAAAGCAAATACCTAATATTTATAAAATGAATGATCATTCATTTGAGATGCAATATTACATATACAATATTGGGTACTCGTATACGTTTCATGTCAAAAATAATATTATTCTTTTTTTATATTAGATTTTTAGCTGGCTTTTTCTACATAAATGTATTATTACCATACCAAATAATTTAAACCTATATTCCCCAATTTTGTTACATTTGTTCGGGGATAACACCCTTACCTATACGTAACATTAAGCTTAGCGATTTTCAACGAAATCCGGAACTATTTTAATACAGAATTTATAAGCAAACCCCTTGCAATCTGCCTCAAGGGGATTACATACCGTGTTTATAGCCCACCTCCCTTTGATTGAATTAAATGTATGGAAAGTAGGTATCAGAAGGATATGGGATAGTAACTGGTTCTAATATTTATGAGCTCAGAAATGAGGAGTTTGACTTCTGTTCGGGTATTCGGTTGTGAACAATGTGGTTTTTGTGGGCCGTATAAGTAAACCGTTATGCTATTTACTTATTAGAATATTTAAATTAATATCTACTTATTAAATCTATTTTTTTAATATTTTTGTTAAAAAAAACATTTAAAAATATTAAAAAACAAATGTGGTCCGCCGGTATCGGGAGCCGGTTGTTAGGGTTCCAGAGACACTTTCTATTTGATTTTTATTTGTTGCTATCTAATGTATACTGAGGAATACGACCATCCGTTCCATAACAAAAATAACTGATGTCACTTGGAAAGCTGCCACGCTAAAATGGAATTGGACTGGACACATCTGCCGCATGTCAGTCGACCAATGGGCCCAACTTACGACACAATGGGTCCCTCTTATTGGCAAGCGACATCGCGGCAGGCCCAGACAGAGATGGCGGGATGAGCTGGACTCCTTCAATAAGAACTTGTCCTTAACAGCTTTAACCAGAGAGAAGTGGAAAGAGAGTAGGGAGGCCTTTGCTCTGCAGTGGGACATCACAGGCTTTTAATATAATTAATATAATATATCTGATGTATGTATCTGGTGTATTGTGGGTTTTTTAGTCTGTTCTAAATAAATGTACTTATTTATTTATTTTATTATTTATGTACACACAGTAAAACACATAAGGATATGACATTTAAAATATGAGTACAAAGGTACTGCTTATTTCTTAAGAAATTTCTTCCAGCAGACCTGCGAAAGGAGAAGTAAAAAGAAATGTAGACAATAGTGTGTGAGAACAAGAAGAGAAAAATATGAGCGTGTGAAGTCTAAATCTAAAATATAAATACGAGTATACCTACCTACACATATATATCATATCATCATATCTTTTCTTTCTTTAGACAGGAACGTCAGAAGCCCGAAATTCTGACAACCAGTCTTACCAAGGGGTATCGTATTACCCAGTAACTGGGTTGTGGAGGTAAGTTAGGCAGTTGCTCCATGTAAAATACTGGTATTCAGCTGAATCCGGTTAGACTGGAAGCCAACCCCAACATAGTTGGGAAAAGGCTAGGCAGATGATGATGATGAGACAGGAACCTCCTCACGATGCGTGCCGTATCGAGAAGCACTGCCATCTGAATCGGGTTCTTGATCCAACTGCCTAACGTTAGAATACTCTTTATTATGTACCCCATAAAAGTAAGAAAATGGGCAGCCTTATCGCTATAAGCGATATTTTAAAAAAAGTACCATTTCTCAAAGCTATCGAAAAAGCAGTATCTAAAAATATTGCTTCAAACTCAAAACAATACTTGCCTTTTCATCATATTAATCCATTTGGTGTCTGTAAATTGTAGCTCAACAATATCAATTGGCGGAATTGAGTACCCAATCAAACATCAAAACACACCCACACTAAATACCACATCAAATAGTAAAGTAAAATTGGTTAACAGTCTATAATATCTACACCAATTAAACCAATTAAAAACCACCTTGGAGTCACTGAATTATCACGGTGTTTCAATTAACGCCTAACATGATCGAACCCCTGAATTTCGAAGCTAAAATTAAACTGAAATAACTAAAGTTAGCTTTAGAAATCCACCTGTTTTACAATAAATATTTACTCAGCACTACAACACTGTTTACAAAACTACCTCTGTTGATATTAAATACGAGTTTCATAGTTACGCCCAACTTCGATAAACTTGTTAATTTTATCTACGAGTTGCCTTCTAGACTGATAGCCTGCGAGGCTGAGATCATAAACATTTCAATTAATTACAGTTCCCTTGTTACAAGGCCATCTGAGGGACCTTTTGATTGTCCCTTTTGACGAACTTAATGTTTACATTCAAGAGTTCGCACCCTCATCAGTAGGTATCTCAATAATTGTATAGTCATTTGTAATTATATTAATTAAATCTTTGTGTTTAACGATCATAAATCGTGGATAATTTATTTTAGCGCTATTGGGTACTATAAGGATAATGGGCGAATTACTGTGATTATCTTGTTCACTTTGTTATTAGAATACTTCTGGAACAATAAGAGCAATTACATAGATCTTTGGAGGCTGATAATTTTCTTTGTAATTTTCTTCAAATTCATGTCTTTTGAAAGTAGGGCCGTTATTACATTATAAACTTTAATATTTAGGCATTTAAGTAGGTATAAATTTTTATGAAATAGACTTTAAGTGAATAGAAAAGACCTCATTAAAAACATGTTTCAGTAAATTATGCAATAGGGTACTTATTCCTTTGTCGTTACGTTGATTTAGCATAATCAGCCTATAATGTTCCCACAGCTGGGAATCTGGCCTTCACTCGGTGAGAGGGAGTGGGCCGTAATTTATTACGCGTGCGTATCTATTTATCGTGGAAAATGTAAAACACTTTTAAGAATTACATTATAATTTACCTGCATATTCTTACGCAATACATAAAATAACTAATATACAATACCTATATACACAAAACTAAATATATGGATATACATAATTATATATATATATACATAATTATACACCCAATTAAGCACATCTAATAATATTTAATTGTTTTGAATTTTGAATTGCCACTTGGCTCTCTTTCTCTCTCCTAAATGTTGCTGTGCTCGACAGGGTCCATATTGATCTTTTACCTTGTATATACCATCTATGTAACACATACGGAATGCAATAAAGTATTATGAGTATTTGAGTACATTTCTTTGAAATTTTGGTTCTAGGACATGCTGGTTTCTTGACGATGTTTTCCTTCACCGTTTTGAGAGCAGTATGATGAAATAATTTACATGAAGTAAAGCGCCTTTATGGGTTCGAACCTACAGCCTACAACTCGTAAGTTGCGGCTGTTACCATTGGGCCACCACTGCTTGTTTGATTTATTTATTTTTGGTAAAGACATTTGTAACAAATGATACACAGAATTACAATTACCTATAGTGATTTAAAAATACGGAGAAATCAAATCAGCGCAACAACTCATTTCCCTGACTACAACATTTAACTGTTTCTCTTCCAAAAAAAGGCCCTAAGCTGTTCATTTAACGTTATCAGTGAGATTAAGTCCACAATAAGTTCTCAAGTACTGAACACGTCACAAGTTAATGTAAATGAACTCGGGAGCAACTGCAGGTGTGCGACTTGGGCAAAGTTTAAGCAATCTTACGCCGCCAAACTAGATTTGTGTCTTCAACGTAGACACACGACGTAGAGTTGTTTGTGGCGCCTTTATCAAGCGTGTGTGTTGGTTTTAAAACATTTGCTGGTTACTGCCTACTTGCCTGCAAAGTAAGGCGTGTTTTTATCCAGTAAATGTCATTATAATAATCAGCCTATATTGTTCCCACTCCTGGGACACTGGCCTCCTTTTTTCGAGGGGGAGTTGGCTATAATCTACCACGCGGGCCCAATGCGGGTTAGTAGACGAAGTCTTTGAATTTTTGATCCTAAGACATGCCGGTTTCCTCACGATGTTTTCCTTCACCGTCTTGAGAACAGTGGTGATGAAATCGTTACCACTTGGCCACCACCGCTCTTAATTTTTGTTGTTGCCTACTTGCCTGCAAAGTAATCCAAGTTTCTATCCAGAAAATGTGTTTAGGAAAAAAATGGTGTGTGCGATTCAACGCCGAGCATACCCGATTCACCGTCACGAACCCGAGCGTGACGGTTCAAAATGTCGTTCACTGTTCGAAAAGAGCGCAAAGTGTGCTTAAAGAAGTTTTCACTTAAAAAATTTAAATGTGAAATGATAGTTTGATATGAGGATTACAGTCGCGTAATTAGTTTTATTTGCGTAATGTTAATACACTTTCAGTATAAATCAATTAATTACATTTTCAAAAAGTATTAA
Organism: Apamea monoglypha; assembly: GCA_911387795.2. NCBI lineage: Eukaryota > Metazoa > Arthropoda > Insecta > Lepidoptera > Noctuidae > Apamea > Apamea monoglypha. Next base: position 15,170,205 of record OU426917.1, read on the forward strand.
ACAGTTTTAATTATTGATTTTATACATTTGTTTTATGCGGGGAAATAAGTTATTATATAACTATGTTGTTATATATTTTAACACATATTTTAACGGTGCAGGTGTGCGACTTGGGCGAAGTTTAAGCAATCTGATGCCGTCAAACTAGATTTGTGTCTTCAACGTCGACACACGACGTAGTGTCGTTTGTGGCGCCGTTATCAAGTTTATCAAGTTTGTGTGTTGGTTTTAAAATATTTTGCTGGTTGCTGGGTACTTGCTGCAAAGTAAGGCAAGTTTCTATCCAGGAAATATGTTAAAAAGAGACAAAAGAAAAAAGAGGGTGTGTGACTGACATTACTTAAGTGAAAACTTACGACTGGAGCCAAGTGACTATACACGATCCAGCGCCGAGTATACCCGATTCAGCGTCAACGAGCGTGACTGTTCAAAATATCGTTCACTTAATGATTAATTGGAAATATTTGTTTTTACGGGGTACTAATTTGTTTTTTATCTTATTTTAGTAGGTACTTATTAATTCTAATAATCTCAAACTCAAAGCAATTATTACAACTAAACCATTTACAGGCACTTTTGAAGTGTCAAATAGTCGGTCAGTTAGTCAGAAAGATGAAGCTAGTTGCCCATTCCAAAACGTAGATCTCTATGGAGAAGAACGGACCAGGAATATTATACAATATATATGATACTCTGTGAGAACGGGCAAGAAACTCCAAGGACACTCTTTTAAATCAGGATATTACAAAATCTTGGGTACATTATTCTTGTTGCTTCTATATTCTTTTATACAATAAAAAAAAAAGTTAAGAAATAATTAAACTTAAGATTGAAAATAAAAAGGTTCCTATTAGATTAAAATTGGACCAATCAATGCTATTGTAGCCACATTTATAATTAAATACTCAAAGCTTCAATTCAGTCTACGTCCACAAGAATACCTCGACATAAAGTAGCTCATTACTTACTAGCGAATCCAATTCCTCCCAGATGGCTCTTATCAATTGAGCGGAATAATAACCAGCTGATCCTAATATGTTCTACCTTCGTCCCCACATCGGAACGATCCTCCAAATATTTGATACATATCTTACGTCATATCTTATTTATATCACGGGTCCGGACGTCACGAGAAATACTCTTCTGTCAGTTTCGAGTTGGTATGTTCCTTTCCTTCGTGCTCTGTGTTCAACATAGTGTTTCTATTTCAGTCTTGCACGTCTATATAATAAAGCCAACCATATTTTATGACTCGGCAACATTAAGTAAACAAACCGCAACATAAACACGTAGCCAGTAATAGCCAAACCAAAATCGGATAAGTGGAGTCAAACCATTTACCTTCAATGTGCTGAAAACAAAATAATTTATCCCAAACCGGCCAAGCGATCCGCTCAGTAACGGAATGAGCTGCTCTGCTAGAACAGCAGAGTTCCATTACGTTTGTCTGGCGACACTTCCCGAAAGCGAGTCGATCGGTGGCGCTAAATTAAGATTGACGCGGACAGGTTTTGTAAAAGCATTGCTCTGTTGAATTATTAAGGCAACTCCGGCTGCCTCTATATTCGTACCGCCGGCAGTCAACGTCTGACTCTATACCTACGTATGTATTGCTCCATAAACGGAACCCGGCTCATTTTCAATTCTGACACCCGGATAAAGTGGTCGCTGAATGAATACAAGCCGCAGTAGGCAATTTAGATATAAAAAAGAACCTTTCAAACGATTGAATGTTTGTGGTTTTAATGGCATGCGTACTCTCGACACAGATTTTGAAATAATTACTTAACTAGTTAACTGAGCATGCTTAAACAACGTAACCAGGTAAATTAATATACAACAACGAACTATGTGATCAAAACTATGCCTTCGGAAATTGAGTTTGGAGCTTATTGAGAGGGGAAAAGTTTGAAAGCAATTTCGTGAAAATTTAATGCTCTTGCGAACTTATGAGAATGAGGAATTTGAGAAATGGAGCCAACACTGAGCATAGCTAATTTGTTGCGAATTTTTAATGAGGTCCACTAGGCTGGGGTCTGCTAGTGACGTCACACTTGAGCTCCACTTGATCGGCTGGTGCTAACTTAGGGGCCTTTTTACCTGTAGGTTCATTGTAATTTTCTTTGATCATTTACCAACGAGGGCCCCGGGGTGAATGACTTCTCAGATCAATCTTGCTACAGCAACGGTACTGCGGTCAAACATTGGTTTATGACTGCTCGCTTCAGAGAGCACGTCAAACCGTTTCCATACGAATATTGGGGAAAGCCTGAAATTCTGAAAATCGGTGCAGGTCTAGGATATCGGTTTCACCCTGTTAACGAGTTGTAGCTGTATGTGTGAGTATTTGTGGGTGCCTTTGTTTTTTTGTACTACTAAAGTTCTTTTCTTATTCTTTATTTATACAATGTGGAGACAAAAATAGGACAATAAATGAAACCACTGCCCATACTAAAGCGTACCTAAGAGTATTTTAGAACTATAAAAAAGTGATTTTTCAAACTAACTAAAGTCTAACTAGTAGAGATGGACCGAGTATGGGTTGGTATGGGTGGGGCCTGTGGCTAAATAATAACAACCGCACAGGTCGATCGACCAGGTTAAGTTACGCTTGCCGCGGTTGGTCTGTGGATGGGTGATGGGATCTTTACACACCGTGTCTCGGAAAGCACGTTAAGCCGTTAGTTCCGACTGTCATTCGTGGATCTTTGACAGTCGTTACGGGTAGTCAGAAGCCCGAAAGTCTGACAACCAGTCTTACCAAGGGGTATCGTATTATCCAGTAACTGGGATGTGGAGGTCAGATAGGCAGTCACTCCATGTAAAATACTGTTATTCAGCTGCATCTGGTTAGAATGGAAGCCGACTCCAACATAGTTGGGAAAAGGCTAGGCAGATAGATGATGATGTATTGTGTCATATGCCCAGAAAAGTGTTAAGCAGATAACGTATTAAAGATTATTATTGTGAATTAGAATAACCACCGACGGCCGTCATGGCCCACGTACAATGGTCCACCTGAAAGACTAAGTGCGGAAACCAAACCTGTAACATAGAACATACTGGTATTCAGCTGCATCTGGTTAGAATGGAAGCCGACCCCAACATTGTTGGGAAAAGGCTGGGCAGATGGTGATGGGCCGACTATGGGTTTTACCAATCTTTGACTGGCTATGGTGACTAAACTATTGGATACATTAGATTGACTGGGAACGGCATTAGATTTACGCAGTTTAATTTATTGTCGTATTATCGTCTCCTTCACAAGGTATATTCACACAACATCGTTCGATGTTCATTAGTCCATTTTTAGTTATTGTTTTGTACAATATTAGTGTTGCGTGACTTTGTACGAATTACTAGATATACATCAGTAATATAACTTTTCTAAGAACGTAGTATATTCACAAAAAATATCATAATATAATCGATTATAACACGGTGAATAAGCCCAATTAGTTTTTCTATTGATACGCAAGAGCTTACGAATAGCAAAAAACATTAATCATGTATTGTACCTATTCTCCTATAGATTTATAAAAGGGTAAATTAATTCTGTTGTACGATTTTCAGGTTGAATGAGTATTCATATTAATTCTCGATTAATAAAGCATACAGGCTTATTAAAATTTCAAAATAGGCACTCAAAGTCATATAATGTTACAATTTTCAGCATGGATTCTTTTTGTAACTATAGAATTTCCAATTACCGTGTTTTGTAATATAATTTATTTTATTTGTGTTATTTTGTTCATGATGCAAATGTTGCTCTCTTTATTTTGTCACTAGCTTTCGCGTGGCTTCGCCTGTGTGGAGGTCGGAAATTATCCAACGCGGACGTACTACCGGGATAAAACATACTCGTATGTTATAAACTATCAGTATGTCAAATGTGTGTGTTTTCGCGTGAATGAGTAACAAACAAACATACAAACTTTCACTTTTATAATTTATTATTAGTTTATTAGTATTATACGGCGGGGTCTTGGTATGTGAAGATGGTCACCCATCCACGGACCAACCGCGGCAAGCTTAGCTTAACCTGATCGGTCGACCCGTGCGGCTGTTATTACTTAGCCACAAACAAAGGCAATACAACCCAATAAATGAATTAAATACAGTGTCTATTTGTTTGTAGATACTTTTTGGGTGGGTATAGGTAGCTGAGGTACCGTGGGTGTCCCGAAAGCAGGGGTGTAACACTCGCGTACACTCGAACGATAGAACAAACTAATTAGTCGTTTAGACTATTTGTTTTAGCATCGTGATTGCTTTGTCGCCTCCGGGCAATCGTGAACATTGAGCAGCCCTAACAAGAACCGCTACATGTAACTCTGTTAGGAACAAGCTATTGTTCTCCCAGAACATTATTTATATAAAATGGCACCATTTATGATTTAAGATAATAATTATAATATCGTTTGAGTTTCGAGAATTTTCGGCGTTTTCCCGGTTTTGGACGTGACTTTCGCGGTTTGTGTAAGGCTGGAATATTGTTTTTGTGTAAAATATTTACTGAAATCTGTGCTGATTATTCAATATTTAAATGAGTGCTACTTGAAAATGGAGCGTGGATGACGAGCGAATTTTTGTTTTTAATTAAAAACAAAAATGAAACAAGCCAGTGAAGTTAAAAAAAGAAATAAACTGCATATTAAAAAATGCCTCACATAGCGCAGCCAAGATAACAATACAACTTTGCCTGCAAAGGTATTTAGTCACGTGGCTAGTTTTCCCACCTGGTTGGCCTTCCCTTTTACACTGACGTAGTTTTGATTAAGAGCAAGGGAGCAGGCATAAATTCCAGTGGCATGAATCAATAACCCACACACACACTTACGTACATTTGTGTATTTACGTCATACAACGGTGCTCAGACGATATTTTGACGGGAGGCTGGCGCGTTCTGTTTAGAAATTATAAGCTACGGATGCCACTCGCGGAATGACGACGTAAGCGAGTTGGTAGTTTGGTACATGATATTAATAAACGTTTAACGATTTGTATCATTAAGTAGTGTGTCACTAAATGGACGTAATAAACACGGTAATGATGACTTATTTTCCGTATGTAATTACGTACGCTCCGTAACTAATTAATATCCGAAAACAGTATCTAATGTCTTCAAAAACATGGTATTTTTCTAGGTATATTTCCTTAATAGAATTGAAATAAAATGTACATAAGGAAAATATGGACGTAAAAGCATTAATAGGGAGAGTAAAGTTACATAAATCTCTGAGTGCGTTCTTATTACCTGGTGAAAATTCTGTATGAAAATGGAGGTCGGAGTCAAAGTTTTGTTGCGGAAAAGTAGAGTGAAAAATTCTCTTTGCGGTGGAAAATATACTAAATCTTGGGGTGATCCAAAGCTCGAAGCAATATCTGAACATAACCTAATGCACGTCGTTAGAATTACAATTGATGTTAAAAACTTTCTTTAATTCAAATTAAAAGTGAATCATGAGGGCTAAAATAATTTTATTTCTCTTATTATTTGAATAATTAGGTACTTACCTACTTACCGACTAAGCTCATAAACCAAAATGTATGGTTCAATTACTTTTAGCATGATTTATTTATCAATGAATTAATAGAATTTTATACAAACTTTACATAATTATAAGATAATTAAATTAGTGCGGTTTACCATAAACGATTGCATCACTGCTTTCCATCAGGCGGGATCGCAGTCAAGCACTAGTTGAAATCATAAATAAAGAAAAAAAATGTATACAAATAAATCATGCAGTTATGAAGTATCATAATGACTCCGTGAGTAGATAAAAGGAGAACAGAATATTTAAAAGTAGCGTTTTGACAGATCGAACTAGTGAGCAATTATATGTTTTTTGTCAAAACTGATACACGTACGGTCTGTAAGAAGTTATAAATAAGATAATTCAATATGTTTACGCAGTTTATATTTTTATTTTATTTCGCATTTTAATGTTAATTTTTTGTCATACACAGGTTTTCTTTTTCTAAATTTTTTAGACTAATTTTCAACATTCGAAATTCTAAATCTTAGTACCTAACAATTGTAGGCATTCGTTTAGAATAGGGTAGGTAGTGGTACATAGATAAATGTGACACCTCCGGTCAATGGAATGTCATTTGTGGTTTATCGACAATCACAGCTTTGGACGTGTGAAATAATATTAATCGAACTAGTTTTAGTCGATTTGATTCATGTAAAAATAATTGTTTTTAGTTTTAAATAGAACTAATAGAGAAGTATGGAAGAAACAGACATGTTGCGCCGACCCCAAATAAATTGGGATAAGGGCAGGAGAATAATGATGAGTTTTAAATAGAACGATTTTGTTACCTTGTTTTTATTGTACAATTTGTACCTACAGGTATCGTGGTGCGCTTTACCATCAACTATTGCATCACTGCTTTCCATCAGCCGGGATCGCAGTCAAGCACTAGTTTATACCATTAAAAAAAATCCTAAACACTGCATAAGGTTGTTTTCATTTTTTTCAGTGTATTTTTTAAACCAAACAATCAAATAAAAATATTTTTTATTTCACATAAACCTACATGGGCATTTATGAAACGTCAGAATCTAGGTGCATAGGTCCGATTGGTCGTTTCCTATAAATAACAAGAGCCGGCAAGCAATTGGTTACTCTTTTACAAATACATGATTGGCTTTTACAATATTTCCAAATTACAGTAATAATAGGTATGGGAGGACAAGTACCAGGTGCTTAATGACATAAAAATGGTCAAGAAATCACAGTTACATAAATGTAAACCAACATATATATTTTGGCACGAAAAATAAATTATAGGTTAATAGGCAAACGAAATATGGTCCAATAATTTAAAATATGGAAATCACGTTACAAGAAACCATCACTCTATTTCAAACTGTTGACTTCTATTAATTTCTGACTAAAGCTACAAGTACGTTTATTTAGAAAAAAAACGTAAATATATAAAAACATTCCTGTATAATAAAATAATTCCTTACAAATACCGGAAGAACAGCATCCCTTTTTACAAAATGCTTAAAATAGGGCTCCATTATGAAAACCATTAGCATTGTTTAGCATTGTTACCAAAACAAACTTGAGCTGGTCTTAAAATGCACGACAATAGACTATAGAGGTGCGAAACCGCGGACATTATACACAAAATATACTGTATCTATACCATATTATAAGTTAATGTCGCTTTTCGTGTCTGTCTGTCTGTCTGTCTGTCTGTATGATCGCGTTGTTCTTCTAAACTACGCAACGGGTTTTGATACGGTCTTCACCATCATTTAGAGAATTTATTCCGGAAGGTTTACAAGGTGTAACGTAAAACATCCTGAAAGTAGTTTCTTCATAATTGACTACTGAATCGATCTCAGTAACTTTTAATATAGGGGTTTTTTTTTTTAATTATGTACTTTGCTATACTGACCGCCGATTGAGACAAAGGAAATTAAATGTCAAATCATTAAATGGCTATAGGACTCAATTTTAAATGCATAAAGTAATGCTAGTGCTGGTGACCACGATTTTTTTTAGTAATAATAGTGAGTATTACAAGGCGAAGCGAGGTGAGGGGCTTGTGGCTAAGTAATAACAGCCGCACGGGTCGATCGATCAGATTAAGCTACGCTTGCCGCGGTTGGTCCGTGGATGGGTGACCATCTTCACATACCAAGACCACTCCGTGCCTCGGAAAGCACGTTAAGCCGTTCGTCCCGGCTGTCATTCGTGGATCTTTGACAGTCGTTACGGGTAGTCAGAAGCCTGAAAGTCTGACAGCCAGTCTTACCAAGGGGTATCGTATTACCCAGTAACCGGGTTGAGGAGGTCAGATAGGCAGTCGCTCCATGTTAAATACTGGTATTCAGCTGCATCCGGTTAGACTGGAAGCCGACCCCAATATAGTTGGGAAAAGGCTAGGCAGATGATGATGAGTGAGTATTACAAGGTAACCGATCCACTATAGCGACCCACACCCATAGCCCAGTATATTTTGTTTCCATGTTCTGCAATAGTCCTGCACCAACCGGGGGGTGCATACAGGGGTAATCGTCGGTTGGTGCCTCCTCATCATTTAAAATTGTCCAAAGGGCCTCTGCTAGTTGGGTTCGGTCCCTGGTACGCCTTTCAAAGGTCCGGGACCCCAGGGTCCCGAGATATGTTAAAGACAAAAAGAAATAGTAAGCATTAAAAATTTCGGTTTTGGTCATTGTATAATGCTTTTAATTCACTACTCTTGGGGTGTAAGAGGTCTTTCGTTTATTATGTATTGTATAATAATGAATCTCGATGTTTTGTCAAGTCGCAAAAGACGTGCGAAGCAGGGGCGGGTCGCTAGTATGGTATATTTTATTTCCATCACGTTCCCAAGTGTTTGAAATATTCAACAGAATCGATTATCGGCTCACTTTGTACACAAACACTTTTTTATTCAATTTAACGAAGTGAGAGGACGATCGCGACAAGTTTAGAATTTTTTAGTTGTTTCTCAAAGAGTTCCCGTTTAAGAGCGTTTAAGAGGTTTCTAGTTGATTTTTCTAGTTCGATCTCGTTTTTCTGGTCTATTAATAGTTTTTGAACACGACAGGAAGATGGTGTTGCCCGTAGGCCACAGCATAAATAATATTGCTCAACTTTGCAAGACCAAAGTTTTTTTGCATTATTTTAATATAGGTTTTTAAGAGCTGCGCATATGATTTTCCAGGTTTTAACAGGTTTTTTATTGAACAAAAAAGAAGTTACTTTTTAATATAGGTAGGTACTGTGGGTGCAATTAAATGATGTATTTTAGGACATTACACATAGTTAATGGACGACAAAGTATTTGGTAGGTCCGTCCTTCAATTAGACGGCACGGTTGGCGCAGTGTCTGAGCGATTGACTGCTGCGCTGCGTGTCGCGCGTTCGATTCCCGCACGGAACCAATATTTGTATTGCTTACAGGTAGTTGTTCCGGGTCTGACTGTTTGTGTATGTAAGTTTAAATATTTGTAAACGCACCCACGATACAGACGTAATTACTAGTGTGAGGCAATGTTTTTCAAAAAATAAATAAAAAATTACAGGAGACCACAGCATGCAAAATAAAATGAACAACTAAGCTAAAAAATTAAATACCTAATACATAATAAAAAAAAAATTGTCACAACGTTATAATTATTAAGTACGTTTATTCCAAGCGAACGTGTTTATATCAATACCCTTATTCTATCACTGTTTTTTTCGAAACAAATAACCTAGTAGAAGTAATTTGAAAGCTCATTCTAAATTCGCTTGAATATTCGAATGCAACCAGATTTATTTTTCTGCCAGCCTGCACTGCACCACATAAGGTCGACTTTTGTAGACAACCTTTACAGTACCTATTAGAAAACTACTACTAAAGTTCGTTTTTTAAACCCAGATACTAATTTGACAGGTGTAATGTCAAACTTCTACCTATACAAAAAAAAAACATACAAAAAATAATTTAAATGTCAAATTAGTATCTTGGATTAAAAAATGAACTTTAGTTACATAAAAAATCTATTTACTTAAATAAAAGATAAGTAAACAAGAACGTAAGTTATTTGTTTACTACGCGGTTGATACTCGTTTCAAAAGAAAAGGGTTTAGGTAAACAAGTAAACGATATACAATCCTATTGAAACATATTGAACTTATTTATTTATTTTATTTTAAAGAAGGCTTACAGATTAATAAAAACAATGACATAAAGAATGTAAAAAAAACAAAACAAAATTGCTAATAACAAGCCTCCACTCATAGTAAAGGAAAATGTCGATAAAAAGAAAGTACTTACTAGTAATATAATTAGTTAAGAGTTAACTATCCAATAAAAAAGACTGTGCCAAAAGCCGTCTTAAGGTCGATACACTGGTGCAAAACAAGTCGACATTAAGGTCCCAAGGAAGCCTATTGAAACTAAGTGCACTTCTTATTGAGAAAAACATTCCGCCTATAATTAGTCATTGCGAAAGGTACATAACTTACACGAAATAAAACTTTTTCCAAACTTTTTGGACTGGTAGTTACTGTATGATTGTAATAATATGTAGTCAATTACAATATTTACAACGATGTGGTTTTCTTCTTATTCCAGATCAAACATCAATTTAAAATCAGCTTAACGTTAATACGATTCGAATAAAGTCGCAATCTGCAGACAGGTATTAAGTCTTAATTAATTAATATTGCAGATAAAATAAAGAGAATTTGCCGGTAATTAGCAGGATTGAATTTTATTACTAGTTCCAAAGAAAAATTAATATCGTCTTCGCTGCGACTGAAGCTTGTCTCTCTGCGGTTATCCGTTTACATGATATTAGATTTTCCTTTACTTTCTCATTTAATTTTATTGCCTACATTTACTTGATACTTTGAGTTGTTTTCGCAATATTCTTTCGCTTCTTAGATTTTCCACACAATACGACAAGGTACGTTTACATAAATGTTTCTAACAGAATGAGTTTCTCGAAAACGGAGAAAACAGAGCTCCGTTTTCGAGAAACTCTTTCTGTTTGAAATATTTATATTTCGCTGATAAGTAATTTCGTCTTTAATATAGTTATATTAAAGACGAAATTACTTATCAGCGAAATTTCTTTGGTAGCACAACTTTTAAGCATCACAAACAAAATCAAATATTCATTTATGTAGAACATACGGCTTCATTGCCATACTGATTTGAGACTTGTTTGCACAAATCTTGTTAGCGGGAACATGACGCCTGCGCTCTGGACGAAAATGAGCTCGTTACGTGTATAAAAATATAGGGAGGAAATCTCCAATATGTGATGCTATTGACATTAACAGGTATTGGCAAACACTGCTCACTCAAACGAGTGGGCAAATGTTGTTTACCGCGATGTACATTAATGGAATGGAAGGGCAATCATTGCAATATTTATTCGTAAAACGAAATTGATCTACAGAAAAAAGTCTTAGTAAATGTTTTAAATTAATATAATATAATGTACGTACAATATCTATCTATACTATACTAATAATAAAGCTGAAGAGGTTTTTTGTTTGTTCGTTTGAACGCGCTAATCTCTTCAACTCCCAGTCGTATTTGAAAAAACCTTTTTGTATTTGATAGCCCAGTCCTAGAGAAAGGCTAATAGGCTATTAACATATATATATATATAACATCACGGCAGGAAAAATATTCTCGATAGTAGATAGATAGATAGAGAAATTTTCCTCCACAAATCGCAGACAAAGGACCTTTACATCTAGTAAAACAAGTATCAAAACATGTTGAGTAAACTATAGAATCTTCAGCAGCAAAATCAAATTCGAAATTCAAACAAAAGCAACGTCAAACTTTTTTTTTTTTAATTCTTAATGTAGTTAAAGCCCGGTTCCGACGGCCGAGCCTAATTCGCCCCGTTTTTAGTTACAGATACGATCAAACACTAAATCGAGTTTATCGTCGGAATCGGGATTTCAATCACCAAGTATCGAGTGTCGAGTCTGCCGTCAAGTCAATCAGAGTAAATTGAACATGTCACCAAGCACTCTTATCAAATGGACGGACGGTTAACAGCGGATTTTTTTTCAGTGCATTTTTTGAACGTATGTTGTGGTTGAATGGTTGATAACATTTTATGTTGGGGATGGCCTTATTTATTGTATTTAGTATTGAATTTCTGTGAAAGAGATGCGTGTGTGGGTGTGTTTTGATAAGCTATGTAAAAACTGGATGTAAAGAATTTTGTTACTATAAAAATGCTTGTAAACATAATTTGTATTCTTAATCCCGAGCAAATTGAACCACGAGACACAGGTATTACAGGTAAGCATGTTATAAATTAAATTAATAAATAAGTACGGTCACCAAAGGAGATAAGTAACCAGGGTCGTTGGATATAGTAGAAGTTTAGTAAGAAACCGAAAGATATTTTCGAATGTAATTTAATATAATTAATAGAAAACAAATACTTTATTTATCAAATTAAACTTCATTCGAAAACATCCATCGGTTTCTTACTAAACTTGAACTCTATCCGGCGACCCTGGTTACTTATATCTTTTGGGGACTGTACCTCCGCGATGAGAATAAATATCAAAGTTGACTTTATCTAACAATGTTCTAAGTACACTTTAGGAATAAATTCTACGTGTATAATCATATTCGATTACATCAATGTTATTTTTAACATTGAAAGCCATTAATATCAAGAATTAATAAAAAGAAAGATTTTAGAAGAAGAAGTACCTACTTAGAAAGGAAAAAGGTTTATTTGACCCAGATTAAGTAAGGCACACAATATTCACAGAAAAAAACAAAAACAGAAAAAAAACTTACTTTGGTACTTACTTAATTTAAATTCCCAGAAAATATTATTTAAAAATTCTCAGTACCAATGATCTTGTTTTATGCTCTTAGGGACGAATTCCAACAAACTTTTATACCTAGACAAAGTCTTATCCTGAGAAAAAAAATCGAATTTTTTACAGTTTTTCCATACTAGAACTGTCAGACTTCAATTTTATTCCACGATCAAAGATCTTTAAAATATATCTAATACAGGGTTTTTCATTAAGAGCGCTCCAACTTCGAAATGAAATGATATTGATTGATATTACCACAATTTTTCGTGTAAATAGTTAGTTATCGATGTTATCATCATCTGCCTAGCCTTTTCTCAACTATGTTGGGGTCGGCTTCCAGTCTAACCGGATGCAGCTGGATACCAGTATTTTACATGGAGCGACTGTCTATCTGACCTCCACAACTCAGTTACTGGGTAGTACCCCTTTGTAGGACTGGTAGTCAAACTTTCGGGCTTCTGACTACCCGTAACGACTGTCAAAGATCCACAATTGACAGCCGGGACCAACGGCTTAACGTGCTTTCCGAGGCACGAAGGGGTCTCGGTATGTAAAGATGGTCACCCATCCACAGACCAACCGCGGTAAGCGTAGCTTAAACTGATCGATCCGGCTTTTATTATTTAGCCACGGGTTAGTTATCTATATATATATAACTAATTATTTACACTCGATACTAGACAATGCTAGAAACGACTAACTAAGCAACTATACAAATACATACAAAAACAAAAGGACACTTAGGCTTCGAAGTACAAGTTATAAAGTACTACCTGCGCCTCGCGGTTTCACCCTCATAAGTTTCGATCCCGTGGGAATATTGGGATAAAAAGTATCCTATATGTTAATCCTGGTTATAAACCATTTGTGTGCCAAATTTCATCCAAATCCGTTCAGTAGTTTTTGCGTCAACGAGTAACAAACATCCATCCATACAAACTTTCGCGTTTATAATATTAGTAGGATATTTGTGCCTTTCATCCAAATCCGTTCTCCCGTTTTTGCGCGATGGAGTAACAAACATCCAAACTTCTAAACATCCAAATATACAAATTTTCACATTTATAATACTATTAGCTAAATTCTACTAACCCTACTTTCTGAAGAGTCATACAAAACCTGACTATTAACACCCCGTGAAGTATAGACGTAGTGTTTGTTTCACGTCATATTACCGAATAACGTGAAACCATTAATCTGTGTCAAAACCTTTTGGTAAAAGGTAAAGTGACCAATCCTGCGGCGACCCTACTCTTGGACATTAGCAAAATCGCTACTGACATGATACATTAACCGCGACTTGATGAGAACCACTCGCCTCACAAACCCTCGGCTAATGGAATTAATGCAGATTTAACTACAATTTGTTCCTTTTTGACAAAACCCTCGTCAAAAGATATCTTGATAACTTTCAGCTTTCACAAACTCATATCATTTGGCTCTAGTCATTGTAAAATTCAACCCCGTCTTGGATAACAAGTCAAAAACGGTGAAGTTGCAAAGTTCTAGCAAAGTTCAAAAGCAGGGATGAAACTGAACTCCGAGTGCGACAGTTCATTTGTAAACAACTAAATATCAGTGGTAGGACTCTATCAATTTTGATTACTTGCGGCACATTTCTAAATTACAAACCATTATCTAAATGAAAGTGAAAACGCCCAGCTCGCCGGTATTCCGGCCAGCTGAGTCTAAACAGTAGATAATTTGTTTCATATTCTTCTTCTCCAATGTTCCACTTTTTGTTAGAAAATTACAAAACAAATGACATTTTAATCACCCTTACCTGACGGAGACACATTCTGTTGTTATCTATACGGCGTACGATGAGTTGAAAACAATTAAAATTTTAATTACACATGTCTGGAACTGATGTTCTATTTCGAGTTGGAACCTAGACGAGCTGGTCAGGAGACCTTAATACCCTTTTGTTTTTACTTGTATGTATTCAAATTAATTTTCGCCCCGAACACAATTCACACACGTCATTCACTTACGCAAAAGTTTTTACTGTAGTACTGAACTCTGAAACCCACAGTATTATACTCACGTTAAACGTTTTTGCGAGAACTCCGAATAAGTAAGTACATTACAGAATTACTGAAGCGGATATTTGAGTTACTGCTACCTAGTATCAAGAAAAGTTTCACATTAAAATTAATACAGATTGTGTTTTCAGAGAAACTGAATACAAATGAAAGACTCGTACGTTCTAAGACTTCTATAGAAAATGAATGGGATTTTTTTTATCAGTAGATAAATGAATAACGGCAAAACCCAATCTTCCAATTCAAAAGAAAAATCTCAATCACAAGCTTTTTATACTATGTAAATATACCGAAGAAATATCGTTCAGCATATATTTAAACGAAACGATCAGTTTATATTTTCCTGAGCTTTGAACAGAATAAAACGTTTTAAAAAGAAAATGGGGGAATCGCCATTAGTGCAGAGCCGATTAGCACAACATTTCTCGGTATTAGTGTTTGTTCAAACGGGAGAGTTGCTCGCACACTCGAGTACTCGACTACGTATTTCGACTCTCTCTTGACTCGTATTTGTTGTCCAGTGTCGTCGAGACGAGTGCCGCACGAAATAATACGAGGTACCGGTAACTCCCTGTTCTTGTCTACGTTACACGATCTTCTATGTTTGTATATTTGTTTAAGATGTTTGGAAGTAATATTTGTTTTCGTGTAAGCTGTTGTGTTATTAGTACAACTGTCATCATCTAATTAATGTTATTTTATACTAGCTTCGTTCGCGTAAAATTTCTTGTTTTCGCGTTCTTTCTGAGTTCTTTTTCTTTTTGCTCGGCTCCTTAAGGTCCTTGCGTGATGGTGAATAGCATATAGCCTTCCTCTAGAATCGGGCTATCAAACGCAAAAATATTTTTAAAAATCCGACTGGTACCTTCAGAGATTAGCGCGTTCAGACAAACAATAAAACTATTCAGCTTTTTTATTAGTATACCTATAGATTACGTACATGCAGCAAAAGGAGTACCTATGTAAGGATCGCAGCAGACGTTCTGTAGTTTCTGACTGGACTTCCATAGGAAGAAGGCGTGATTTTATATCTGTTATATAACGTTATCAAATAAAGTTGAACAACTTGATGGAAAATACAACGTCTGCAACACCAAAGAGATTAGCAATGGGTTTCCAAGTTGGCAAGTCCCATGGCACTCGTCAAAATAAACAAAATACTGTTTAATTTTCCCCGGGTGAGTTTTGTTTCTCAAGACGCTGGTTTAATAGGTACGAGTAATTACCTAAGTATACATAATTAATTAAGAATTTACGCTTTAAAAAGAAAATATTAGTAGTTAGCTAGTTTAATATGACCTTGTATAAATAGATACGTGCTTTTGTTTATTTAGTGAGTCATTATTATCTACCTAGCCTTTACTCAACTATGTTGGGGTCGGCTTCCAGTCTAACTGGATGCAGCTGAATACCAGTATTTTACAAGGAGCGACTGCCTATCTGACTTCCACAACCCAGTTACTGGGTAGTACGATACCTCATGGTAAGACTGGTTGTCAGACTTTCGGACTTTCTTTTGTTTATTTAGTGAGTGCTGGTATTAAACGCAGCATCACTAGCAGCTAGTAACTCGACCGTGTTACACCACTTAACAGCTACATACTGGGTGCTTCATCGTTTTGTTTTATTGTACTCAACGGTTATTCTCTTTTCGATTTAAACTTATATCTACCACATTTTACAATAGCCTAATGGTAATACAGCCATATTAATATAGACTAGTATAAAGGCTTTATTTTAACGGAAAATGTGATATAAAATAAGAGGATTGGGAAATTAATTGATTAATATCTCTTCTTTACAGCTGCTTGCTGAGTTTATCTTGGACATTTCTGACGTCGGTGTTTCCCTTCACCTTCACATCGTGAGGAAACCTAAGCTTATAGTTAATATAAGACTGAAATCGCCAGCCTGTCTTGAGCAAGCGTGGTGATCAATGCTCGTGCCTTCTCTGTAGAAGAGGCCTGTGGCTTGCAGTGGTCTGGCGTACGATAATAGTCTGGTATTATATAGATACAGCTTGGTTTTTCCTCACTACATAATGTTTACTAACAATTCCAACACTATACAAACCCTTTTTTTTATTTTTTATTTCATTTATTTTCTTTTTGTCTATTTTGTCTTTTCCTTTCGTTTATTATTTATTTATTTTTTAATTTTTTTGTTTTTAATTTCTCAAACACCTTATGTTAAGCTACAGACTCTAAAAGCTATTATACAACCTTCTAATTTAAAATTTGTTAAATCACTTTTATTATAATTATCTTGCAATGTATCGAACTGCTAGAGGGCGGAGACCTGGTGAGCTGAAACACAGGCCCTTAAAGCCTAGCCCTAAGCTAGGCTTTAAGGGCCTGTGTTTCACCAGTCTTCCACAGTAAACTAAGCCAAATAATATATCATGTGTAAGAATGTCTGTATTATTTATTGTGGTGAGAAAATAAATAAATACTTACTTACTATTAATGATTATGTATTTTTTGTTACCGACATCTTGGTATCCCACAGCGACGCGCAAACTGCAACCATGAATTCAGCACATTATTCTAGACCCCGTAGCCCTAGCGTACAAAGTTTTAAAAGGTTATAAAAAAAAAAAAAACTTCTTTCATAGAAAAAAGTTTTTCATAGAAAAGTCCGCGTCCGACCTACGCGGTCAAAATGTATGGAACGGGCTTTTTTTTTTAATCACCGACGAAAAATTTTAACGCTGGGTATCCAGGATCATGAACTGAATCCATGGTAACAGGATGCGCGTCGATGTCCCAGCCTGTATTTGAATATTGTATCCTTAAAATCCCTGAACAATATTTAAACCACAAAAAAAAAAACATAATCAGCCTATAATGTTCCCACTGCTGGGACACAGGTCTCCTCTCTGTGAGAGGGAGTGGACCTTAATCCACCACGCGGGCCCATTGCGGGTTGGTAGATGTCACATGTCTTCGAATTTTTTGGTCTAGGACATGCCGGTTTCCTCACAATGTTTTCCTTCATCGTTTAGAGAGCAGTAGTGATGAAATAATTTACACAAAGTAAAGCGCCTGTCTGGGTTCGAACCTACGACCTACAACTCGTAAGTCGCGGCTGTTACTACTGGGCCACCACTGCTCTAAAAAAATACAAAAATTTAAATTCAGAAACCGTATTCATTATTTGAATTACACCAGTAGCAATTCGTGATCAAGATTCGAACGTAGATCCCCGGTGCGTGAGACTCCACGACCAGTAAGTAGCTTAATGGTCCGGAACACATTGGAAATTTGCACTTACCCCACCTGGATTCGACGTTATTTTTTTAAGTTTGCAGCAACCGCAAGCTCCGTGCGACTGTGGTGGCTCTTTGTCTGTACTTCTGTTGTAAGATAATTACTTAGAACCCGGGTTTGTTTATATTGCTATTTAATCTGAGATATTACGAAGAATATTGAGGATACTATTTTTAATTGAATTAATTTTAAAGAGAATCGTGGTATATACTTAGTTGATGAAAGCGATTCTTGACTACCGACTCTTAAGCTGGATTTTATTGGACCCCCGTGGGGTAATTGTGTAACACATTAACAGTAACTAAGTACTACTGTACTACTTTGAAGACATGTGACATCTACCAACCCGCACCGGGGCCGCGTGGTAGATTATGGCCTACTCCCTCTCATAGAAAAAGGAGGCGAGAAGAGGAGGCCTGTGTCCCAGCAGTGGGAACATTATAGGCTGATTATGTTATGTTATACATTTAAAGTTTTTGATCTTTATTGCAATGGAGAGAATCTTGTAGATTTCTTTAAAGTGGTTTTGCAAAATGTAATTGTTGTTGGTCTCAGTTAAGTTAAAGGTAAGATAAAGTTTACTGTAGTTTGACTTAATCAAATTAATAGTTAACTTCATCTTAGCATGACAAAGAGCAAAGCTTCTTGTTTTCATTACTCATAATTAAGTTAGAAATTCTTTATCCTTTGTTGAAATATTGTGCACAAACAGACCGCTTCTTTCTTGGATTTTACATTAATGTGATGTTCTAATTTTATTTGTTTCAAATTAACGTTATTTCTAGTTAAACAAATATTAACTTTATTTTAATGGTAATTAAGTTGATTTCAGAGTGACTAGCACTATAGAAAAAGTTATAAACATGTTTGAAATTGTAGCGTAAACTGAACTAATACACTTCAGTTTACGCTACAACTTCAAGCAAATTCATGTAGGAATTAAAGTTATTTTTTCATAAACTCATATTTGTTTACATTTTTGGCGAATATGTCGCGATATAAGATTACATAAATTGCTATATAACAACGTGTTCAGGGTGCTGTTGAGACTGCCCCACTACTGCAGCGCATCAGGGATGTTCGCGGACGCACATGTGGATTGTTTCTTTGCCACAATGCGTAAGCGCTGTGCGTCCCTGGTGCGTGGGGTGTGGGGCAGCAACAACAGTATCCTGTTTCTAATTCCGAGCAGGCTGTTCGTCCGTGAACCGCTACTGCGCCATTTCCCATCGAATGGTGCAGCCGCGGTGAAGCGTTGGACAGTACTGCCGCTGTCATATATTATACAGGAATTTGTTTACGATGTAGATAAAAATATCTTAATTACTAACATAGGATAAGTTTTTTTTACTAACAAATGTGCCAGAGAATAAATAAAATTGAATTGAATACCTACGAGAGGCACATCAATAAAACAATAGGTATCTTTCAGATAAAATAATTATTACGGGATCACGTTTTTTACATTTTTATGATTCTTGTCACTTGGGTTGTCAGCCAAATCTGACGCCTACTGTTTTCTGTATTTTCAATTTGTATTGGCGTTTTTTTATAATGTTATGCCATTATCTTATAATTACCAAGAAGGTGTAACTGTGCTTCCTTACCCAAAAATTTCGTCCCACCCGCTGAAAACCTCCCACCTGGACATGCGTTACCTTGGGTAACCTGGAAGTCTTTAAATAGACTCCGGACCTATGTTAGCCGAAGCAAGGAAAACCGGTTCAGGTGGAGATTCATAGACGACTCCGCCTTGGAGTGTAAATGTGTTGCTGTTCCACAAATGATGGGACACTTAATATCGTGTCCTGCTCCTGTCAGCTGCACGTTGCAGGAACTGATGGACGCTGGTGATGATGCCAAACAAGTGGCCGTATTCTGGACAGAGTCCATTTAGATTGCTATCCATTGACACGCTAAAAAGAAGACCAAAAAGGTTGCATGCTACTAACCATGCAGGTCATAATCTCTATAGTACTTATTTGTTGTTTTTTTTTGTGTAATGAAATTGCATAGTCTTATGGTTTGAAGCGACTGGTTTCGATCTACATACCTATCTTAGGTTCCATTCCTGTACAGAGCTCTCGAAAAAAGAGATCAAACAGCTGTTTATGATGATTTAAATTCCATAAAAAATAATTCGTGGCAGCGTAGGTGCCTCATTTAATTGAAAAGGTCTAACGGGCCTCTGTTAGTTGACTTCGGCCCTTGTACGTTTATCTGGGACCCCAGGGTCCCGAGAAATGTCCAGAGACGTAAAAATTATTCGTAGAATCATAACAATAGGTTGATAATAGGAAAACCACCGAGAAGAGGTCTTTAACCTCTGTACCGCTGTTAGAGTAACTATTAGTACCGAGAGCCAAGTTAATTCAAGCTTACAAAACGCAAATTATATCAAAGGTAAACAATGTACGCTATCCATCTGGCAGAACTTACTGTAATCAAGGGGTAACCGTTACATACCGGCCTCGACATTCACAGACGATTTAGTGGTGCCAGGCCAAAAAGGTCCCTTGACCTTCTGACCGGGGCGTTAGCAGACGTGACTGGCTTCACAACACCGTATTTACCCGCTTGTTCATAACACTTGGATGCAGACACTCGTTCATATTTGAACAGAAACTCTCTTTGCTGCATACGTTAGCGAATAATTAATTAACCAAGATATACGGAGTCGTGTTCAACAGAACAGTCACAATTTAGGGTTATACGAAAGTAAATAACACTTCAAAGAGTCTTCTATAAAATGTATTTCAATACTTATGTTATGTAGGTACGAGTCATATGAATATGAAATACGTTGGCACCCTAATAAGGAACACAGCTTTGTGTGCTTGTAAAACAATTTCGGTAATTGGATAAAAGAGAATAAAAGCACGATTCGGGTTCATGAAAAGAGATTTCCCACAAATAAAGTCTTGTTTAGAATAAGTAATTATGTTGAAACATTTAACGTTGTGAAAATAAAGGTGAATTTTGTCATAGAAAAATCTGCTTTAAAAACCCGTTACTTAAACTTTATTTTCTGTAAAAGAAAGTTGTGCGATCAGCGTTTCAGCTGGCTTATAAGCATAAAAGGGTGTCTGTAAGGCTGAGGGTTCGCTTAAGTATTCTTATCACTGCACATTAATAAAATAGTCAATCAGCAACCCTTCAATTTTGAGAGCACCGTTTTTGTCTGCAAATGACTGAGACGGAGGTGTGAAATAAACATTATTTTCAACTTACTAGACTTCAACTTACTTTCAGTTCCTGAAACTGTCCAGTATACGAAAATAAACCTAATGGCTTCCACCAATACTTGGAAATAAACTGACAAATAAAACTACCAACGAATTTCCGAAAAGTTGAACAAAACTCGTCTTGACGGGTAAGAACGGAATGCAAGTTTCATGAGGTCAGATTAGGTAGTCTCTTATAAAGGCATCATGGCCCCGATATAATTTAGTTATAACTTTTGTAAGAGCAATGCTTTGTCGAAGTAATTTAATAAATTAGTAGCTACTCTAGGTTAATATTTGATCTGTGCCGCGAGCATCAGAGATCGAATATCGTGAATAAAGGCGTATTGTGTTGTTACGGTGTTTTATTTTTGCATTTTCGCACCATTTTCTTTACGCATAACATAATCATAATCATAATCATTCATTTATTGCATTTCATGTTGTTTACAGGTTGTTACATTATGATAGTTCCAAACAATGAACCCTGCTAGGGCACAGCAATGTATAGGCGATAGGTTTTAATTAATTTAACATGCTATCATTATTCATATAATTTGTTAATATAGATTAGTTTAAAATTATTAATTATTATAATACATTATGTCATTCTTATAAACTAAATAAAATAAATAAATTATCATTTTCACATTATAATCTCATACTTACTACAATTTATGTCATTTGCAATGAGCCGAAATGTCATTATTATCTCAGTTAATTTAATGTCAATAGATTTATGTCACATTTTCAGATAAAATAGAATAGAAAGTAATCACTAAAAAATACAGGAATGAGGTAGTAGCGGACTGTTGTTTTATAGAGTACCTAGTTATTTATGTGTAATGTGTTCAAGTCGATATTAATTTATTTACATACTCGTAACATCACGCATATACACAAGTTGTCGTTTTGCATCTTCGTCGAATTCAAGAAGGTAACTATGCTACTGATTCTCGACATGAATCGATAATAAAACAAGTAGGTATTTTTTTTCTTCTAATTATCGGTAATCGGCATGTGTAGGACACGCATTTTAAAACGCGGCCTATGTGAGACCGCACTGTAACTGCCCTTTTACACACACATAAAAACACGGCCGCTTATACGATACCATAACGCGATTCTGTTCTTTGAAAGTGGTATATTCTGAAATACAGTTAAATTCAGAGAAATATTACCGTTTTTTCACGTTAGCTACAAAGTGCTGACTTTGGCAGTCCGTTATTGTGCGATTGTGTAAACAAAAATTGTACATACCTACATAGTTTTTAGAAGTGGACAAGGGTTCAAAGCGCTTGTTTGAGAATTTTAATGGCGTGAATATTATATTGGGACAAGGCTAGAGCAACAGCCCGATGATGACGTCTGTGGATTGACCTTTGCCTGTTTTATTTAAAAAAATAAAAGAATAAATGCGAAACACAGATCTGGAATATCTTCTTTTGAAAATTGACGTAGGTAACCAAACAAATTTTTAGCTTAAGTTCACAAAAATATAAGATTTTTGCGCTATCAAAATGTCAGCTTAACATTTCCACGTATCAGATACCTGCTTACGTTCCGTCTTAAAAAAAATCCATTATAAAATAAAAGAGACCCAGACGTTATTTTACTATCCATTTTGAAACGACAATAAAACAAACACTCGGAATACCGATCGCGTAATTAATCTACTGTCATCGTTATCCAACGGCAATAAAGGTGAAAATTAGTTCAGTAGGTAGCAGTATCAAATAAGTAATTACTTTACGTCACGTCAAGCATAAACAATGAACAGGGATGGAGGTAAAAGCGGCTCAATATCGGGCCCAGTGCGTGTTATCGGTCGTCTAGGGTTGCACCTTGTGTCACTAGGGTTGGCCGTACGTCGTTTGCTAACGAGCTTGGCTCAAACAATCAGAAGTCAAGCAGAAATTGATGGGGTGTTCCGAACGGCGTGCACTGACGTACCACCCGCCTTAATTAAAAGACTTCACTCAGGCGTAATTCGCAATATCGGATCGTCTGTCTCTGTGATGTTCGCAACTCTATGGATTTCGATAAGACGGATTACACAATTTCGTTGAATGGAGTCCGCAGTGTAGATAATTATTTTGTGTACAACGACTTTATTGGAGACATTACAGCGTCAAGCGTCACAATTAAGAATTACGGAAATCAAAATTAAAATGGGTTTTTTTTGTGCTTGAAAACACTCGAAAGACACGTACCTAAATCATTATAATAAGACCGATGAATTCACACACAGTAAAAATTGTAAAACAAATAGGGCATGAAGGACCATTAGAAAGTAGTAGTTATGTAAGGATCGGAACAGGTGGCGTTCTACAGTTTCTGCCTACCCCCATGGGAAGAAGGTATGGGTTTACGTATGTATGTATAGCCTTTAATAAGGATGTACATAATACACCATCAACAAACACACAATAAAAATTGTAAAGCTTTAATCAAATAAGGAATGAAGGACCGTTAGAAAGGAGTATTTATGTAAGGATCGGCGCAGATGGCGTTCTGTTGTTTCTGCCTAACTCATGGGAACAAATCGTGAGTTTACGTATGTATGCATAACCTTTATTAAGGATTCAATCACTGAATATAACAAATTAACCTACATAATACACAATCAATTACAAACGGGCCCACGATTAAGATTAATTGTTGATAAACGTTTTGAACCATAGTGAAGACGTAGACTGCGAGAGGCAATTAAACATTAAACGACTATTGACATCAAGGCGTGCGTACAGCTCTATCAAGCGACAATAGCTCCCTCACACGGCGCATACGTCACGACTAACGCCTTCATGCCAATAGGTACATATGTAGGTGAACAATGCGTTGTGATGTATTCAATTGTTAATAACTATTATATGTTTGTTTCGAACTCATAATCAGCCTGGTAATACTTTACCTGGTAAAGTGGGGCTACATTGACGGAACGGCAGTAGGGTGTGAAACCTATCCTGCCCTCTGTGTCCCAAAACATGAAGTCATGCAGACCTCTGCGCTGCCACTGACAACGCCGAGGAAATGGCAAAATTTTGGGCCAACAATATATAAAATTCAGTCGTACCAGCGACACGAAGAAGAAAAAT
Organism: Apamea monoglypha; assembly: GCA_911387795.2. Lineage (NCBI taxonomy): Eukaryota > Metazoa > Arthropoda > Insecta > Lepidoptera > Noctuidae > Apamea > Apamea monoglypha. Next base: position 15,194,173 of record OU426917.1, read on the forward strand.
CAGAAAAGTGTGCCTCGGTAGATGTCACATGTCTTCGTATTTTTGGTTCTAGGAAATGCCGGTTTCCTCACGATGTTTTCCTTCAAAGTTTTGAGAGAAGTGGTGATGAAATAATTTCGCAAAGTAAAGCGCCTGCCTGGCTGGGTTCGAACCCACGACCTACAACTCGTAAGTCGATGACGTTGCCACTGGGCCACAGCTGCTCCCCAACTATTATCTATTGGTTTAGAAATATTGAAAGGTTTTGGTTTTAATTGAAAGTAAACAGCAAATGCTTCATAAAATCTCAGTTTTATTCATAACTTTAGTTGCATTTTTGCAGGTACATAAGCAACGTTTATCTAAATATTGTGTTTTAATATTTGTCTGTACTAACTATTGCAAAATAATAAAGAAGTATGGAAGAAAAAGAGATGTTGCGCTGACCCCAAATAAATTGGGATAAGGACAGGAGAATGATGATAATGACTAACTATTGCTGGAATAAAAATGTATATTTAGTCGAGAAAAAATGTTGTACCTATTCAATATATTTTTCAGTCATCTAAGTACAAAAATCCGAAATCAGTTTTTAATTTTATATAAGTGAGCTTTTACTATAGCTACAAGCAGAACCAAACCGTTTAAGAAAATGTTATTCTGACTGCGTTAAAAGGTCGTTCAAGAAAAAAAAGAAGTTTGTAAAAAAGCAGTAAGTTTCTCTCCGAGTTTCCTTTGCCTCCGTTCGTTACTCGCTAGTAGCTGGCAGTGCAGATGTATAAACATGGATGTTACGACTCATTGCTTCCGCGACTACTGATCTTAAAGTTTTAAGACTTATTATCTACCTCTTGAGCAGCCAATCGAATTGGCTAAGTAATTTTTAAGGGGTCGTGAGTTTGCTGAAAATGTAACAAGAGTTTGTAAAGTTTTTAAAATATTTATAGGTTTTTGAATTTGTAATTCAGATTGGCATCATGAGGCGTACATGAAGAGGTGAGGAAGAACTTTTACTCCCTCTTTTTGTTTGTACTTGGGGTACACCACTGCCTAACCTTTCTGGGAATTATGGCGTGATGTTATGATATGTTATGTGTCTGAAGGCTTTTTCCCAGCAGTGGGAAAAAATACAAGTTCTAACAATAAAAATCAGCAGTTGAATGTAAAGTATACATACACTCTAAGAAGACGCTACGGAATTGTGGAAAAGTGGAAATTGACACTATTCTTAGTTCTAACATAATCCATCTCATAAAATAATAAGTAAGAGTAGATTACTCCAACTTATTATTTTACGAGATAGATCTTACTATCTTATCTTACTATAATATTTAATCCTACTAATATTATAAACGCGATAGTTTGTATGGATGGATGGATGGACGTTTATTAATCTTTCACACAAAAACTACTGCAATGATTTGGATCAAATTTGGCACACAGATAGTTTATAATGAGGATTAATACATAGGATACTTTTTATCCCGATTTTCCCACGGGATCGAAACTTATGCGGGTAAAACCGCGGGGTGCTGCTAGTTATTAATAAAGGAAAAAAAGCAGTTTAACAGGAACTAACCGCATCAGGCATAATTCAATTATCCAGTAGATGATTTCTTGTTCCAAAAACAGTCCACAAAAAGCCTAGTTCAGACACTGGCACATAATAAAAAGTATCGTAAAATCTGTCGCGAACTATTCCATTATGTGGCATAATGTGTTTCCACAGACAAATGGAGACAAATGGTGGAAGTGGCAAAAACTGGCAACACTGCACTATGACTTACACGTTAATTGTCAACATTTGTGGGTAAAGTTGTCACTTATATTAATGTTTCCGTTCTTCTTTGGCATTGCCTCTTACCGTTGAAAAGTGTTTTTAAGACAAAATTTATAGTTTAAAGTTTACTCGCCGAGCTATGACATTGAGGTTTTTTGTTTTCACAACTGAGGTTTTGTATACCTACTCCATTCTTTCCATGAACATTTTGACTTCAGAAATAAACCAACTACTCAAAAACGACTATCATTATCATCCATGGCCATTACCCGCAGGATAGTTGCGTAACACGCTAACACGTTACAGTCTATGGCTTGAAAGTCATAGACTGAAATTGTTGAAGCCATTGTTGAACTGTCAATATGAATATTGACAGTTCAACAACATTCATTGCGTTATTTACGTTGTTGAACACACAATCTTTTATAACGTATGAAGCAATGGATTAGCAATAATATCCTTCAAAATAATTCAAATTGTGATAGTGGCTTCACACTTTTGGCTTACTTATTAAAGCTCTAAGTACTTTCACTACTTAAAAGTACTTAGAGCTTTAATAAGTTCTAAGTACTTTTATGTAATACAAGTAATTTCTTGACAATTCAAAGGTGCCTGTAATTGGTTTAGTTGACATAAATAGTTTGAGTTTGAGTTTAAGTAATATTTCAGTAGCTGCCTCGTTGATCAAGGGTTCACAACTGCTACTGCTGAGCATGAGATACTGGCTTCGATTCCCAGGTCGGGAAATGTGTTATTGGTTTTTTCCTTCAATAATTTCTCAGTAGCAGCCCGAATTGGGCCCAGTTGATGGCAATAGGCTCGCCCCCTGTTACGCGGGACTTAAATATAACTGGCAAAATGTTGGTGTACGTGCTACAGGTACACTTCTTTCTGATTATGTTATGTTTATGTAATTCAGTACTCTTAGGTATTTACATCTAATTAGCACCAAAACAGTGCTACATAATGGTAATTAAATAACCTAGCGCAGTTAGATGAACACAACTATAGTCGGCCTATCCAATGTATGCAACACAGGGACAATCAATATTGTTGATGAACTAATCCTTACCTCAATTCCGGAAACAAGGCCCTAATACGGTATTGCAACCTAATACGGAATTGCCACCTAATACGGCATTGCCACCTAATTGTCGCACTCGGCTCGATCACATCTCGACCCAAGCGTATTGAATAGCTGTTAGCAGCGGTATGGTGCAAATGTGTACCTACTTGTTTGTTTTGTATACTGTTATACAGGCTGTTACAGAACTAAACAGTAGAAGGCAAACATATTTGGCAATCACTTTTTGAATTCAGTTGGTTCAGCTTATGTAAAAGTGTTTTGAATGTTCGATGGTGGTGAAGTGAGTATCGCACTACAGGTACACCTGCAGTGCGATTCTGTAACCGTCTCACCGTGAAAACTTAGGTGAAGTGAGCGTGGAGTGAGCTGTCATTCCAACTAATGCTAGGCATTGACACTATTGACAACTCACTCTAAGCTCACTTCACCTAACTTTTCACGGTGAGATTTTTATAGAATCGATCGGCTGTCCCTAACCTGTCTGTGAATTTAAATAAAATATTTATTTATAAAATTGCTCACCGCTTAAAATGGTTTGATTACCCAACAAGGTCTACTCTCAACTAAATAAAATAAAAAGCCTTAGTTTCTCTTATTATTTTACGGTGTTCATCAACAATTTTAAGAATTTTAATTGTTCTGTATTTGAGAACCCCTGAGGTGAAGGCCTCCTCCAGAATGCCAACTTTCTCTGTCTTTCGCTACGTCCATCCAGCGTGATCCTAGTTGGATCACGCTGGATGGACGCATGATCTCGTCCTCTCAGCGAGTGTGTGGTCTTCCTCGTTTGCGTTTGCCAACCGGTCCTGTCCAAGAAGTCATATTTTTGGTCCATATATTGTCATACAGACTTGCAACATGGCCTGCCCATTTCCACTTAAGTTTGAGTGCGTACATTAAAAATGTTGACCATGTGTTAATTAAAAAATCTGATTCGAAAGCAAGAAGTTATTTTTGGAACTTTTCACAAGCTTTATTCGTCACTTTCAATGTACAACAAGTAACTTTGTACTACAGCACAGGTATTTGTTGTATATTAAACGTTCATAAACAGAATAACCACTACCTTCATTCATTGATACGTCATGTGTTGTTTTGTTTCGATTTCAATAGCAACATCTAAATTTAACTTGCAAGCTTTAATTCAATTTTGTAGTTCAGTATTGAAAATTAAAAGATTTTCTTTATATAGTAGTTAAATTATAACCAGGGGGTCTACTCCGAAGTGGTATCGGCCGAATGTTCGGCCGTTTCCTGCTACGAAGTTACTATTTGGTTCGGTCGGTCCCGATCCTACACTCCTACACTCTTTTGAATATTGACTATGGTCCCGACCCAACTGAGCCGATCTGAACTTTTTTCGCATTTTTCAATAATATTCGGTTCGGCCATGTGTCGGTCTGATCCGATCATTCGCACGTTGCACTTCGTAGTAGACCCCCAGGTCTCTTGAAATAATTCTGCTCTGGTGACTTGACTAATAATTTTACAATTTATGTATTTATATTTATTATTTGACAACGTCGTCGCGCGCTCTTTCTTTCGTAGGAACGGTCAAACTTAGGTAAATACCGCTAGTTCAACGCATTGCCAACTTACTTCGTGTTGTGAACTCTGCGATGAATAAATTACTTATTGGGCGCGTGCTACAATTGATACTTTAATTTTCATAATTATTCTGAAAATTTTGAAAAAAAGAATACTATTACGGCGATAATTCGTATCTACTTGAAGACAATAACTTGGTTTGCACTATCTAAGACGATAAATACACGTTTTTTTTCAAGAATTTAGATTTTGGAAATGACAATTTATAATGATTTTTGAACAGTTACCGCACCTGTTCGAGTTCGAGTTGCAAGTTTTCAATTTCATCCTGTGTATATTATTTTATTTTTACAATGAAAATGTAGATTTTTGGCTTCAAAATTTGTTTTGAAATTATAAGTTAAATATGTAAAACTTCCGCAAGTAAACATACACAATCAGTGTATAATGTTCCCACTGCTGGGACTCAGGCCTCCTTTTTCTATGAGAGGGAGTGGGCCATAATCCACCACGCGGGCCCAGTGCGGGTTGGTAGATGTCACATGTTTTCAAATGTTTGGTTCTAGGATATGCCGGTTTCCTCATGATGTTTTCCTTTACCTTTTTGAGAGCAGTGTTGATGAAATAATTTACACAAAGTAAAGCGCCTGCCGGGGTTCGAACCCACGACCACCAACTCGTAAGTCTGGACCACAGTAAAATAAGGCAAACATTCTGTTAAAAACACACAATATTTTGATTTCATCCACACCCTCCAAAAAGCCTCGAGCTAAAAAGTCCTTACCTCAGCAGTAAATCCCGTTGTCCAATCTGTAACAAAAACAATACACAACGTCAGTAAGAAGCAACGTGACCCAAAAACTAATGGAGGGCAAAGATATAACCCAAGCAATACACTTATCATGTTGTAAAAGTGAGGAGGTAACAGTTTATTGACCCTTAAGGCGTGTTATCGGTACATTTGCATATGGCCACGCATACACACGACCTCTCTTACTAACCCTAAGTTTTTACGATCAAAGAACGTATACATGATCTACGTAGGTTTGGAGCGTAAATATTTTTCATGTTCGCGCTGTGAGGTCTATTTTTATTTATAACTTTTGACAGTATTTAGAGCCTCTTATGAAAAGATTATTCTAGAGAGCCTCATTTTGTTTGTAACTAGCTTCAGCCTACGTTGGCATGAAGTTATCCACCCCCCGCGCTATTAATTCGTTTTCGCATTGCGTTCTTTCTGAGTTTATTTCTTTTTCTTTAGCTCGGCTTCAAGGGTTGTAGCGTGATGTTAAATAGCCTGTAACCTTCCTCGAGAATTGATATATGAAATGCAAAAATATTTTTTCAAATCCGACGACGAATGGAAGTTCCAGAGGTTAGCGTGTTCAAACAAACAAACAAAACAACATTTCAGCTTTATTATTAGTACACCTACTATATAAATAGGAAAGCTCTTTGAGAAAAGGTTCTTCTGTAGAGTACTACCACCATAACTGTTTCTGCTTGGCTTTTGAAACTTGAACAAGTATGGTGCTGGCAAAGTTAGGCACATGAAACTTTTCAACTTTGCCTTGAAGGTCGGAAATGCATTGGCATTTGATACCGTTGATGGCAATCTACTACTTACTATCAATCAGTTGAGTTACCAGTCGTTCAGCTTCACAAAGAATATAAGAGGAAAATGATAGACCCAATGTTCCACTTACAACGGCTGGTCTAATAATAGGTATTACAAAACAAAGGACATTGAAAAGTTCAGTAACTTAATGAACGCGCCCAATTGTATTTGAGTGTTATTTTTAAGAAATTCTAAACGCGTCCCCCAGAACAATAATCCTTGTTTGAATGGTAATTAATTTGAATTAATTTCACACTTTGAAAAAGGTATAATCGAATAGACAATGCCGAATTGCTTTCCGACTAATCTTTCGGAATTGTAAAGGCCCCGCTATTCTGTTTAAGAAATTATTATTTAACTTTTTTCTGAGGAAATTTTTAGACGTAGAAATCTTGTATACCTAAGTACCGTAACATTTTTCAGTTGATTGCATTCAGAAGTTGAATTTGTACTTCTTACGTCGCGACGGCACCCATTCAGTAAAGTTGGCTAACTTTAAGAAGTGAATTTGCGCAGACAGAATTTTGAGCAGCATGCTAATTTACAGGCTATCGTATTCGCATTAACAATACAAGCAAATTACGAAGCAGAAAATATTACAGTTTGTTCCGTTTGAAATCAGGCACAACACGCTTTATTTTATGGCTATTTTGCGAGAGTAAATTCGGGAACGTTCATATTTTGGAATATCGAAACTAGGTCATAATAATTACGTGGAAACAACTTCATTAATTTGAAGATAATTGCTGGATGTAATGGAGCCGAAATTGATCGAACGTCGTTACAAAGATAATTGTTCAAATCTTTAGAATTGATCTAGAATGAGAGCTATGCAATTTCTCAACTGTATTAAAACCGGTCAGGCTATAAGTTGAGTTGTTGTAAAGTTGTTGTACAACAACACAACATTAATAAAAACAACATACCCCCAAACAACAATAATACATGAACATTGAATATTTAGAACGTATTTATTGTGTATTTATTTAATTTCTTACTTTGTAATTTTTATTATATCGTATGCTGCGTTGGTTGACGTCATCACGTCAACGCCGGTTGTCGCTGACCAGGGGGTCTACTACGAAGTGCAAAGTGTGAGTGGTCGGATCGCACCGACACATGACCTAACCGAATATTATTGAAAAATGCGAAAAAAGTTCGGATCGGCTCAGTTGGGTCGGGACCATAGTCAATATTCGAAAGAGTGTAAGATCGGGACCGACCGAACCAAATAGTAACTTCGTAGCAGGAAACGGCCGAACATTCGGCTGATACCACTTCGGAGTAGAGGGTTCTGTCTCGCATAGGGTCGTAGCATTATGTTGAGCGATGCCCGTTATGCGTGGATGTGACACGTGTTTTTCCCCACTGGTTTTTTTTGTGTTTGTGTTCTTTCTCTGCCTCATGTTTACCGCAAATTAACGTATATTCTTTATTTCTTTTCTTTTTCACAGGAACAATAGCTAATAGTACCAGTACGATATTCACAGTATCGGTTCCTTGACACGATTGAAGATTGAAAGGCACCATATACGAGCAGGGACGGGTTATTGGTACATATTATGTGGGTATCCAACGATACAAGTCGCCGGTGATTACCTTAAAATATGGATATCGGCGACATGTGGCGTGCGTAATGAGACCAAAAATATTTTATTCAATAAGCACTCTTACATTATTTTGATGTATTTTTATCGTACATTTTTTTACGTAAGCTGGGTAATAATGACAATTTATTCGGGGCTATTTAAGTAATTTTCTATTCAAATCTATAAAAAAAAAGTATTTTTTAAATTCTACAATAGGCTTGAGTTCTTTCGAGCAAGCATTATCAGCCTATAATGTTCCCCTTCGGGTAAAAGATGCCCTATATTTAAAAAAAGTTCGTTTCACTTACGAAATGACAACGAACATAATTTCAAGAAACGCTTCTTCACAAAACATTGTCACGACTGAAGAGCCGAGAAAATATACACGAATGTTTACGTCTCCATGCAATATATAGTGTGTCATATTTTCAGTATTCCACCCCCATACAAAGTTTTACCGCAGCTTTAAATTATATTAGTATACACAAGCGGAAAAGCTCAGTCTTCAATTGAAAGTTAAATTTTGCAATCACTAAACGCAGTGCGGCAGTCAAACTTGAACCCCGGGGGTTCAACGATGCAATTTAGTCTTTCCTGGAGGTTATACTGCACTTTGTGTGTGTATACCCTGGTTGAAGGCAGGTATGTATATTTTTGATTAGAGTCCCATGGGAAAGAAAACAGCTATAGGAATTTAGACATAATAGCCATGCGGCGTAGGTCTCAAATCCATTGGGATAAGGGCAAAATAGTAATCATGATGAATTATGCTTAGCAGAAGGGTTGATGGTCCAAGAATGCAGCATAACATAATAGCATAATCAGTCTATAATGTTCCCACTGCTGGGACACAAGCCTCCTCTCTGGGAAAGGGAGTGGCATAATCTACCACACCGGCCCAATGCGGGTCTGGTGGGTGTTCTAAATCGGTTGAAGGACACTGAACGAGACACAATATAAATTTTAGTGCTATTACGTCTGGGGGCGTTTAGTGCCCTGCGAAGTTAATTGTGTGCCTTAGTCTGGGTCAAGTATTTTTTTCTTTGTTTTTCAGGCGTCACTGGATCAAGTTAGGAATTTACCTAACTTGGTCAAATGATGGCTTATTTTAACATACGCAAAGTTCAATGGAACTTTTATTCAATGATACATATCCTACACAGGCCCATAGCTAAAAAATAACAGCCGCACAGGTCGATCGATCAGATTAAGCTACGCTTGCCGCGGTTGGTCTGTGCATGGGTGACCATCTTTACATACCGAGACGCCTCCGTGCCTCGGAAAGTTTGTTAAGCTGTTGGTCCCGGCTGTAATTTGTCGATCTTTGACGACTTTGTTACGGGCAGTCAGAAGCCCGAATGCCTGACAACCAGTCTTACCAAGGGGTTTTGTATTACCCAGTAACTGAGTTGTGGAAGTCAGATAAGCAGTCGATCGATGTAAAATACTGATATTCAGCTGCATCCGGTTAGACTGGAAGCCGACCCTAACATTGTTGGGAAGAGGCTGGGCAGATGATGATATATCCTACACATAGATGGATACTACACAACATGTGTACACTCGCATGACGCATGGCGCGGAGAACGACGAGCGGCGCGGGGCGCCCGCGCAATCCGCGAGCCCGCCGCCATTATTCGGACGACATCAAGGACCGAGTGCGCGCGTCGATATAAAATATAAACTAATATCTCGCTCAGCTATCCAACATAATAAATTTGTATTAAGAAAAGTCCGTTTCATTCATCTCCCAACAACATGGATCCAAATAAAACTCAATAAAACGTATGAAACTGACATTGTTGAACCACAAGACGTTAAAGCTTACAAGAATACCTTTGTTCTCTCAGTTTCCCAACCCCAACATCAATGAAGCGGCATTATTATGTTTTACTTAAGGTAAACAAGGTAAACTGTTTACATCGATTTACATATTTTAATGTAATTATACCACAAACTCCACTGAAAGCCTTCAATATCTTTTAGTAAGTCCATAATTCAGTGTTTCGGTAAAAGGTAACTCGACCAAATTGAATTTTGTCACTTAATCGTTTTTGGTCCTCAAATCCAGGGTCACTTTAAATTTTGGCGAGGAAATAACTTTGCTGTAGGTAACTGTATTTATTATCATAAATCATAAAAATCATTCATTTCTTTGCAAACATGGGTAAGAGATACATGGATATTTTTACTTATAATAAAGTTCTCCATATTTTACCATCACATGAGTATGTAAATAGTGTAATACAATTCAAACTAAATTCAATAAATCACAATTCTAGAAACAATAAAAAATAATTCAAAATAAATCAATAATAACTAACTTAAATAATAATACATACCTAACAATTAAATTCAGAATAATCAATATTAATTAAGTTCAAAAATAATAAATAACAAATGATTTTTCCTAACATAATAAATCAGATGTATCAGGCCTCGCATCTTTCATATAAATACTCATTAATATGATAATAACATTTCGCAACTAAAATTTCGTGTATTTTGGTTTTAAATAGATCTTTTAAATAGATCTATATCTTTAATTTCAATGATGTGTTTAGGTTTAGGTAGTTTATTGTAAATTTTGGGTGCCATACCTAAAAGATTTTTATAGAAAATAGCTTTTTTATGTGGTGTTGCGCATATTTTATTTTTGTGTCGTAAATTCTTTGGGTGGTTTTAAAGGTGCATATTTGCTTTACTATAGCTTGCTACTTCGTAAATTTATAGACACATATTGTTTATACGTTACGTTATTTTAAATTTTGTGTAGGTTAGAACTATCTATTTATTTTTTTTATTAAACATGGGAAAATTTTGGAAATAGGAATGAACCTAATGTTGACACTTTTGATAAATTATGTAAAATAGCAAGTTATGATTACATTATTATTATTAACATCCCGCAAGCTAGTTTTGTATTCAGTTTAAACTATTTAATTATCAACAAAATATATCTAAGTAACATAATAACGTTATTAGCTGTCTTCCACAACTCATAACAATTATTTACCTAATTTCCCAGACAGCTGTCATCAAATCCAAGTTGGGAATTCGTTATGAAATTCATTGTGATGTTCCGTAACGTTACATGTCACAACTTTAATAAACGTGACGACAAGCGTGTTACAAAAAATAAAAATTACAAGCGCGGAAGTAACAAAAAGGAAACATTATACGCGCGGAAGTAACAAAAAAGAAAAAGAATGTTAAATAATTTTGTTGGAAATAAACAAGACTAAAATTCATCAAGACTTTTGTAAATGATTTTTAAGGCAGGCACAACGACTGAATGCCTAATGAGCCTCCGCATTCGGCTCTTTGTTTCAGCATATTCATTACCTGTTCCCATCGCCGTTTGCTCACAAAAAAAGTACCTACCCTCTGGAGAGTAAACAAACAATATCTCTAACAATTTTGGGGTCAAGTGATTTCGTTCGGTGAATATTCAGGAGATAATTAGAAGAGAAAACAAGCTAAATTAGTACAAATCGCGTCGAAAGAAATTACTCTCGAGGAATTTTTGTGAAATGTTTTCAGGAAATTGAACAGGTGGGTTAATTGGGGGAAGCGTTTTTATGTGTTAAAAAGGACAGTGAATAATTTAATAATGTCGCTTAAAAAAATGTTTATTTTTTGTCTCAACGACTGTAAAGTAGAGTAATGACTAACGTCTACTTAACCATAATTTGTTTGACGTTTAAACGTATCTCAACTTTAAGCACCCTTTATAAATAAAACCCTGTGTGCTGAGTGAAGTAAGTGTCCTGTTTATTTATCTGGTTACCTCTGCAAATAAACGCTTAATGATAATGACAATAATGCCATAAATACGGATTATTGTAACCGGTAAATGCTTACAATGGAACATGAAACCGATGGCCATAGTCGACAACCACATTAAACATTAGTGAGCAAATGTAGCCATCATGAACACGCACAGCTAACTAAGGTAAATGTATTAAGCTGTTATAAGGTTATAGAAGGGCTGGTCATACTTTTCATACGATCCCTTAGTTTTATTTTGCTTTGAAAGAGTTAAGGTGATTCCTTAACTCTTTCAAAGCAAAGTGTTGAAAGGAAAAGTAATCGTACGAAGCTGGTGACACAGCAATAGCCATGTCTAGAATGAGGAAGCTGAAAGGAATGGTCTTATACAAAGATTTAAATCGTTAGATTCATGATAATCAAAAGATGGTTGTGTTTCTGTTTTGTTTTGACTTCTTTCATACCGGGCGGCTGTCGCTGGAAATCACCGCTGTGTTATATCTCGCTTGAAGTCACAGCATTATGCTGAGCGCTGTCCGTTTTACGTGGCGCCCCCCAGCTTGATCTTTTTTGTGTTCGTGGTTTTTCTTTACGTTTTTCTATCTTTTTTTCTTTAATACACACAATGTCGCAGTAACTAGACTTGAACACTCTGGACACTCTGTAACTCTCTTTCACTTTTGACACTTTTTGCGCAACTTATTTTACAACAGTGAGGGCAAATCTATCGATTTAAATCTTGGGTCTTAAAGAATCTTTCGCTACTGCAGCCAATTATTTAAGAGCCAGACATAACACAATGAATTCAAATACATACAACGTTAGTTAGAATATTAGATGAAGTGATGTTTGAATGAAACTTCGTAACCGAGTATAAACCAGCGACTTCGGATCTAGTAGCTAGGAATCAAGTTGAAGAAAGTTACAGTAAGTTAGTGCCGTGGCTTATTGCTGTACCCAACAGATTTAATAGTTCGCAATCGCTATGAATAATGCAGTTTTGATAAGTCTGTTGTTATAATCGAATTTGGTCGGTGAAGTCGAAGTAAACAGTCTGGTGATTTAGTGTTAGCAGTTGTAAAAGCAGGAAAATAAATTGCTTCAATAGGTTACCGTCTTGATTTTGAATTAGGCAGGTAAGACGAGTGTTTTTAGATTGCTAATAATTTGCTGATGGCAGATTAAGACCCTTGTTATATTCTATAACTACCAGAGACGAATCAGAAGTCTATTGTGATGAAGAGTCTGCGAGTGCGCCTTGTATTTTCGTTTCCTTCTTCTTCGTCCTTGTATTGTTGAATGAACATTGTAAAGTTATTCCTGCTTACCCTACTGGCTAAAGGTATCAGTAACTCAGAACTCAAGATTAAATTTAGTAAACACCATTAGAATAGAAGCTTCTTAAGGGTTTTATTGGGTTAAATACTCAATAAAACCCTTAAGAACCCAAGAAGCACTCAACAAAATGAGTTCAATATTCACCAAATACTTCCACCACAGCGTCAAATCTTCGAAGCTACCAAATATGGCTACCAAAGAGAATTTTTCGATATATAAAGCACCTTGGCGGGAGTTTGTGGACGAGGTAAGTGTTGTCGAGTAAATCCGATCAAATATGGATAGGGAAATTCTAGCGGCGCCGGTTTTCGGCCGCACAGCCTTTTGCATCGAAAACTGACGCATCACTGCGTAGTGCGGTGCATGTTTTATGTTGTTGAGTGTTTTATGCGAAAAAACACGTTCAATAATGAACGGAATATTACCAAAATACACACGCACATACACAGCAAGTATATTACTACTGCCAGCGCTATTACTTCGTTTTCGCTTAACGTTCTTTCTGAGTTTTTATTTTTATTTTTGCTCGGCTTCTAAGAGTCTCAGCATAATGTTAGATAGCCCATAGCCTTCCTCAAGAATTGGGCTATCAGATACATAAAGAATTTTCAGATCCGACTGGCAGCTCCAGAGATAAGCGCGTTCAAACAAACAAACTCTTCAGCTGTATTATTAGTACAGATTATGTCACTCTCTATCATTTTTATTTTTCTGTGTACTTCGTTATTGGCCTAATGTTTAGAATAATAATAATGTTATACTTACACTGAAGTTACTTTATATAAAATAAATGAATAACAGTACGCCTGTATTCCCCGAAGGGCTGGGCAGAGGTGGTACTGGTGCAGCACAGTAGTACACCCACGTTTCGCTAGTTATGTTTAAGTCCCATGTAAGTGGGCGAGCCTATTGGAACCAATCGGGCACAACCCGATCTGAGAATTTCCTTATCGGAAAACCCGATAACATTTTGACTGACCTGAGAATCAAACTAAGGACCTCGAGCCCTTGCGACAAGAGACCAACGAGGCAGTAGGAAAGGACCCAACTAGTAATAACGTTGTAATATTATCATAACAGATCCTTCATCGACGATCTGTGAATTACATACGTAATTGTATACCTACAGTAACCCGAAGACGATATTAGGTTTAATTTGATTAAGACGGATCCTTTAACCAATCATTATGTATAATTCCGAGCTCGAGCTACCCTCCCGATTATACTCAACCCGACGTAGTTGACCCGATCCGAATTAATCTGAACCCAAAAATGCTGTACAAAAAACCAACTGACAATATTTTATTCCCATTTACTGTACTAGTAATAAAAACTGACACGCTTATGAATTTTACACGTTATACACATGTTTTACAACGAAACATGACACGTGCGTGACACAACAAGCGTTCTAGTAGTCATCGAAAAAATATTGTAAAACTAAAAACAATGTCAGACTTGTTGGTGCTGCGAACATTTTTGTGTCTAGAGTTTCCAATTGCAGGTAACGTTGTCTGCTAACAAGCTTTTTTTAATGCTGCTTTTGTAGTATGTTGGGTATGTTTGTTTATTGTGACCTAGTTTCATCTATTTGTTTATCATAGAGACTGTTTTTGTGCTGTTTTAATGGGACGATGGGAAATTCCATTACGGCTTCGTGTAATGTGATTTTACATCGAAACAAAACTTCCCCACAACTTTCATCCCCTATTTATTCTCTCGTCGGAGATGGTGGGACGAGCTGGATAGGTTTCATCAAAACTGGAAGGAGGACGCGCGGTCTCACGAAAGATGGAAGGAGAGGAGGGAGGCCTTTGCCCAGGAGTGGGGGCAGCTTAGGCTAATAAAAAATAAAAAAATAAGTAGAAAAGTTGCTTGACCACAATCAAGTCTAAACGAAAGTATTCTCGTATTCAAAGTTTTAAGTCTAGGTGCAAAATGACTCGAAGGAGAATAAAGATGAGTTTGGTATTATAATAAAACCAAATGTATATTTTAAAACGTTCCACTCAAAATATTTCTTAACATTTTGTAGAGTACACTATCCTCGACATCAAAAAGTCTAGTTAACTCGGTGTCAGAGATGCGACACCCAAATAAAAATATAAAAACTATAATAATGAAGTCCATTTGAGTGAGCACGTGCCTTCGCTAGAGACGGGTCATCTAATATTGATGGTACAACGTTATAGTGCACGTGTCTGGTGTCGCTTGACCATAAACCGTGCGTTGTGGTGCATGTGCAGAGTCAATAAAATACTGGTGGGTTTGAGAATTTTTACTTATATTTTTGGTGGGGACATTAGAAATGCATTTTTCAATTGAGCGTGAGCCCAAACAGCACACATCACTGAATATTGCAAGAGTATTACACTCTTAGGGTGATCTGCAATGAGACTCACTCATCACTCAACATCACAATCACTTTATTAACTAACTAAAAAAATAAACAACAGGCAGTCATGGGGACTACCAACAGAACAAAACTTGTAACTACGAAATACTTTGCTGGTTAAGTGCAACACATAGTCATACTCATAGCTACAGATACTCTCTAACATTAGCATGTTGGTATCGCGAACCCATAAGATATTGCCCTACCAAAAATCTAAACCCTTAATTAAAAACTAAAGCCTTAATTAATCATTAGGTAAGTTCACTTTGAATTTTTGTAGCAAGCACTAGTTCAAAATCTCCACTAAAATACAAAGTGATTTCTTCTAAAAAAATCTAGGCATATATTAGAACAAAGTTTACCTAACTCGGACTGAGAAATGAAAAATGGGAGTTGATAGTTACGAACTGTGTTAGGCTCGTTATTAAACGGGGATTACCGATAATGGCCAATTTAAGAGCTAATTAATTTTGTTTACGTACATCTTTAAACATTGGGTCAAGCCTAATTGGTTATTAAATAATAAAAATAAAAACAAAAACTTTTTAATTCAGACTTTTTGAAATCCATAGAATGTTAGTACAGTAAAACTTATGAAAAAAAATTATAGGGGAGGTCAATCAACCCAAAATGTTCAGATACGGTAACTACTGCTTTTAGTTTATAAGTACCCAAAATTGAGGCTAAGTACGTAAGAAAACCTACACAGGTAATCTATTAGGAATTAGGACGAAAATGTATATACATATAGTTTATGGTAAATTTATTTTTTTATTGGGTTTTTCCATTAGGAATTTCTTAGTAACAGCCCGAATTTTGGAAGTTGTTGGTCTCCCTCCGGTCGTTTCGGATTGCGTGCCGTCCCATCGGCGTATGAGAGTGACGGAAGAGAGAGTGCACCTGTATCTACGTACACACTTGTGCGATAATATGTCCCACGCCGAAGACTAGTCTCCGTTGAGATTGTTCGCCTTGGCTGAAAAACGGTCTGAAGGACTATGACTATTATTACAGTACATTTATCTCGTATAGTGATAGTATAGTATACTAATGGATATTATTAATAAAATTCGGAAGCCAATAACCAATAACAAAGAGCACATTATACAGATTTGCTTATTACAGAGGTCTTGGGCGGCAGCGCTCGCACATCCGTCGTGCTACGAAAATGTCTACGGCGTAGCTTGCGTAGGTCACAGAACAGGGCCCGTATTCCCGTAATTTAAAACGTTCAAAATCTAGTCGCAGTCTCATCTCGGCGACAAACAAATGTCAAAAACTTGTCAAAATGTAGGGAAATTAGACGTATTTTTGACAGATTGAGACTGAGATCAGACTGTGAACGTTCTTAAAATTACGAGAATTACCCCACAGATAAACTAGGAAGTGCTACGACCGTGGCTTAGGAATTTTGTCGAGTTTTTTTCGGTGCCTTTCATACATTCAACTGATCTATTAGAAACTATTTTTGAGGCTCGAATAAATCATAGTGTTCATACTCTGTATACATAAGAATATAAACTGTCATGAAAATAATGTTGGGAAAATTATAAGCAGCAGATGGCGTTCTCTGTCTATCCTCATGCGATAAAGGCGTGAATTTCTATATTTATATGTGTATGATAGGCAGAATACCTAGTAGTGGCTTGCACTTGGTAAGTGTGCATTCACACGAACGACACGCTTCATCGGCACAAGCAAATGCCGACTGATGCCGACAACATTACCACATTGCATTTGCGGCATTTACCGCATTGGGTTATATCCAGTACATGTAAGTAAATAAATAAATAAATAAATAAATAAACATGTCGCTCGTGTATTTAAGTACCATACACGATCGGCACGTTGTTGACGACTGCAGTTGCCTCTGACGTCGACGCGTGTCGCTCGTGTGTATGAGCGCTTATACCTTCAATACTGATATTTTACCCTTTCAAGTAAGTTTATAGACCGTCTCAAACATTCTTGTTAAGGACTTGTATGCAGGTGACATTTCTATACACGATTTACATCGAAGTTCGTCATACACAAGCCGATTGAGATGTTGTTACCAAGCAACTTGTGTAACAAGTTCAGTTCAAAGATTTTATAGTACTTTGGTAAGTCAACCTGCTTGACTAGTCGCATTAAACTAAAGTCGATACCTCGTGTTGAAAACTTTTGTAGTTGAAAATGTATTTTTCTTTTATTATGTCCTCAACCAAATTAGCCTAACTTTTTTCTATGTTGGGGTCGCCTTCCAGTCTAACCGGTTGCAGTTTTGATACGAGTATTTTACATAGAGCGACTGCCTATCTGACCTCCACAACTCAGTTGTTGGATCAGCATCATCATCATCCACAGCCCGACTTCATCCACTGGCGAGCATAGTTATCTCTTTTCAAGTACCATTCCCCGCGCCTTTGTGCCAGCCTCATCCAGGTTCTACCCGCGATGGTAGCAATGGATCCCATCCATGACCCGACCGCGGCAAACATTGCTTACCCTTTGATCGATCAGTGCGGCTGTTATCATTTAGCCACGAGCTCCTTTTTATGCCGTCAAGTTGTAAAATTGAAATAACTCAAAACCACTCCAGCTTTTTTTTATCGTCATAAATTGATAAATATGGTAAGTAGGTACTTCAGCACTTTTGACCAACTCAACTCACCTCAACTCAAACTATTTATTTCAACTAAACCAATTACAGGTACTTTTGAATTGTCAAAGGTCGGTCAGTCAAAAATATGAAGCTAGTTGCCCATTCCAAAGCGTAGTAGGTACCTATGGAGAAGAACGTGCAACCTGCCGGGAACGGGCGACCTGGTCTACTGTCGGTCAATAATATTCAGTTAGAAAGTTTGGCTCCGCAGCGCCAGCAGGTTATTCTTTAAAAAATAGTGGGGTATTGAATTCTCTTTCGTATCCACAGTGAACACGAAAAGTTTTTATTATGACTTTGCCAACTGACAGTGTGGATACAGAAGTGAGGTCACAGGTGAGTTTTTTATAGAATTTCTTTTTAAGAGAAATAATAAATACCTACAAGTGTTTGTGTCTACTGCATTTTAAGGCAGGGCAGGCAAGGGATATATTTGGTATAGCAAATATATCAAAAACGCACAACGGAAAGACCATTACAACGTTTGTAAATAAGTAGACTTGGCCCTATAGAGGCATGAGGAACAGGGTGTAAAGTGCACTCATCCTTCATAGAAAAGGGAGGATCCTGCGGTCTGACGGGTGTCGTTTCTGGTGGGCAAATTCCCAACAATTGATATCGGGACCTTCTATATATGCTAGTCGCACGGTGAACTATGCTTGCGCGATGCAGGATTTTAAATTAAATTAAATTAAATTAAATTAAATTAAATTAATTAAATTAAATTAAATTAAAATTCATTTATTTCGGAAACCAGTCCATATTGATTATAAAATTTAAAATTAACATATTAAATTTAGAAAAAAAAATAAAAATTAAAAAAAAATAAAAAAAAATTAAAAATTAAAAATTACGTCTAACTATTACGTAAAAATTTTTGCATGACGTCAGTAAATTATAAATGATTTTATTTCTGTAAGTAGATTTATACAATCACTTTTACGCGTCAATCATATTTTTTTAAACTGGATGAGGTCGGTGTTTCCTATCTGACTATTCTGAGAAGAAAGGCCGAAACAAACTCGGAGGTCACAGTCTCTTTTAAAGTCCAGACATAATCTTGGTCAGATCATGTGTAGACCATGCAGATTGGTGTCTGAAAGTATGAGGCGTAGTTCGCATGTTGCGGTGTAGATCTACAGCCCTCTGGTCAAGGACTTTACTAAAACTGTAGATCTAAATTAAACCTTACTTCAAATACCCCTGTAAACTCTCTCACACAAATATAGATAATGTGTTTTAACTTGTTCAGCGGCGTAATATAAATTTACGACTTATTACTCTTGGGAATTGAACAGTGTCATCGGAACGAGTTGTTATCAGCCATATCGTGTTCGGTTATTGATACGTACGTTCACGTCAATGTGGGAAATGGTGTTTTTTTGAAATATGTTACTGCTCTCATCCATATTAGAATATATTTTTTCGTGTAAAAGATTTTTTGGCAGTTTTTGCCGGAGTTATGAAAAGATATTTTTTTTAATTTCGTATGCAGCGAGATGATTACTGTGGTAAAAATCAGGTTTTTCCAATATAGCCTATATTGGAAAAACTGGATTTTTACTAATCAAATGACGCAGGTAGCTAAGAGTGAGTCCGACATTGCAGCAGGGAAACTATGGTTTTTCATTTTCATTTCACTAATGTTTTAAAAGCGGCAGTAAGTCTGCTTGACTGTCCGTTTTAATGCCTTAACCACTCAAAGGGTTTTTGATAAAATTTGGCAGACTTCTTCGAACTTTGAGAAGGATATTACTTAAACCTTAGTAAACCTACTTATACAATTTTCACACGCAGGCGAAGCCGTAGGTATATGTTTGCCTACTTTCAGATCCGGTAGTCACACGTAGCTGCGTAAGTAAATAGGTTGTATTATACAAAAATAAGTTTACAGTTTTGTTTCCCTTTTCAGCCCTGCATGTTTCCTAGCAGCCTTGAATCCCAGTGCACTACCACTCAATAACATGACCTGGGTTCACTTTGGAGCATGTGAATTTTAGTTATTACTATTTTTCAGCATTCTACGGTTTTATTGATAATAAAACATGACAGAATGATGCTTCATTAGTTTTTAGGGCACGTAAAAATATAATAAAATAATATTTTAGGCTTCAGAGAATTTAATTGAAAGTTTTTTTTATTCTTCGTTTTTTTTTTTCAATATGTAATAGACATTTAAAAAAATGTCGGCCTAGTGCGTGTCAGCCTACGCACAATTAAGAGTTCCTTAGTGATGGGTGTATTGATCCCAAGAACAAACTTAACATTGAAGTTGAAAAACATGTTCTCCCATACATCGAATTATGTCACGGTCAATTCTCCAACTGCAAATGTAAATATGTAATCGCAAAAAAAAATGTGATAAACCTATAAATTAACGATTTATAAACCTTTTCCTTTACTTGTTTGATAGGTTTTGACATGTTTGCGGGTATCAAAATATGTCGCATAAATGGCCGTTTTTTTTATTGCGTTGACATGGAATCTTGATTTTTTTTAGAGCTCGAAGGGACCGTACACCTACACTTACCTCAGAAAAGGGGCTTGACAGACGGACGGACGGACGGACAACGAAGTTATTTTATAAGGATTCCGTTTTTTTCCTTCTGAGGTAAGAAACCCAAAAAAAAAATTAAAAGCTTTAAATTAAATTCTCAGAAGCCTGAAATATTAATGTTCAATGCATATTATATTCACGTGAATTAAGGGGCCGTCGTAATGTTAATAATGATATGCAAATAAATTCACGTTTAGCTGGGAGATGCGTACCTCCGTCAACATTGAGACGTGGGTCGTCTTTGGTCGCGTAATAGTAGCTACAAAATGGATTAAGTACCCTCACGAAAGGGATTTAATTAATAAGAAATTAGAATATGTTTGTACGTACGTACGTTAATTTGTTTACTTAATTTTCCTCTTTTATAGTTACAATAGAAGACTCTGTGCTGTAGAGACTATAGCCTATTTGGTGCTGACATGCAACCTCCGTGAGTCAGTTAAAAGTTACGGACATGAAATACGAGACAAACATAAAGTTAGTTTAACACGTTGACTGCCAGACAACAAACACAATAGAAAATCGATTGTTGGCGGTCACCGGTCGCCGCGGTGGCACACAATGCCTTAAGATTAGAAGAGATTTGGCTGACAAGCAAAATATAAAATATGTAGAATTATTTCCAGAAATAATTCTCCATATTTCTCGGTACCCTGAAGAGCTCATCAGTTCTTCACAGTACCTACAGTAGTGTGAAAAACTGATGAGTTCAGTGGAGTGCACAGTACAGTGTTTAAACATTTCGTAACAGCAGCGATCGGATGAAACAGATTTTTTCGGCTACCTAGGTTACTGTATTTTCTCTCTGTTTCATATTTTAAAATGCCTCATCACATAACATAATCAACCTATAACGTTCCCACTGTTGGGACACAGGCCTCCTCTCAGTGAGAGGGAGTGGGCCGTAATCCACCACGCGGGCCCAGTGCGGGTTGGTAAATGCCTCATCGAAATGGAATAACTATCCGTTTTGATGAGGCATTTTCAAATAAAATTACAATCTGTAGCCTTCCAAGAGATACTTTAATTTTATTAATCATCATCATCGTTTCAGCCGAAATGCAATCTACTGTCGGACGTAGACCGACCCCAAGCACCGCCACCTCGACCGGTGCTTTTCGCATCCAGCGAATTCCTGAGGCCTTAACTTCATCGGTCCACCTTGTGGGACCTATGGCCTTAATTTAACTATTTATGGAATAGTTACATTAAGGCCATAGGTCCCACAAGATATACCAAAAGAGGGTAAATATTTACTTTTATGAACTTTTAAAATAAATAGAGTAATATATTTATTCCTTTAGTAAAAATATTTGCACTTTATAACCTTTATGAAACTCTGAAAAGCTGCTGGAAAAGTTATTTTATTTTATACCCGTTGGCAGTTCTGTCGAGTTTAGATACTTCTAGGCAAATTACATAAAAAAATACTCGTAGAAAATTATACTGAGCATTTTACTTAGAGAAAGAATCTGTTTATTAATATTCTTTTCCATTTTGAAAACTGGCTGTACCCGTAGCTCAGATCTCGTGCATTGTTTTTAATTTTCCGGGGTACGAATTCAGTATGCGACATCTCAGGCGGTACAGCAAAAGAAAAACGTTTAACAAGTTATGGCTTAAGCTTAGAGATTAACTGCAAAATTATTTTCGTAATTTAACATACACTACCAACTTTATAACTGACTCGCACTCTTGCACTACTGAAGGTTTGGTTTAAAAAAGAGCATTTTAGTAGGTAATAAATGTTAATCCTACTAGTATTACTCGTAAATCAATAAAAATCTTTAATACTACAAAAAAAAAAATACAATAAAAGTAGCATACATACACAAAACATAAGCTCACACCTTTTCTCTCTCTTATTTATTTATTTACCATTTATATATAAACAGACAAGAAAAAACAGAACAGAAAAAATAGGTACACAGGTGATGCTTATTTCACAAGAAATCTCTTCCAGCACACCCGATATTTCATATTGTAAATGTAAAAGTTTGTATGTTTGATTGGTTATTACTCAATCGCGCAAAAACTGCTGAACGGATTTGAATGTTTGGTACACAGATTGTTTATAACCTGAATTAATACATAGAATACTTTTTTATCCCTGTTAACGCAGACGGAGTCGCGGGCAGAAACTAGTTGGTATATATTTGCGAAAAAGTAACACTCAACTAGCCGACGTGACTACCAAGGCTTAGGCCCTTTGTACACACGCGTTTTTCTTGCCGTGAAAAACCACGGTTTATTCGCCGTGTGTCGGCACGGTCGTCAGTGTTGTATGGATCACTATGGAAGCTTGTTGACGGACACGTTTTTTCACGGTGCGGTTTATACGCCGTATCGTAAAGAAGTCGTGTACAATAAAAAACCGGCCAAGTGCTAGTCGGACTCGCCCATGAAGGATTCCGTAGCAGCAAATTGCGGTTTACGATTTATGACGTATTAAAAAAAAAAACTACTTACTAGATCTCGTTCAAACCAATTTTCGGTGGAAGTTTGCATGGTAATGTACATCATATATTTTTTTTAGTTTTATCATTCTCTTATTTTAGAAGTTACAGGGGGGGGGACACATTTTACCACTCTGGAAGTGTCTCTCGCGCAAACTATTCAGTTTAGAAAAAAAAGATATTAGAAACCTCAATATCATTTTTGAAGACCTATCCATAAATACCCCACACGTATGGGTTTGATGAAAAAAATTTTGAGTTTCAGTTCTAAGTATGGGGAGGGGGAACCCCCAAAATTTAATTTTTTTAATGTTTTTATTTTTTACGGCTTACAGAATACATCTACTTACCAACTTTCAACAGTTTAATTATTATAATTTCGGAAAAAAGGGGCTGTGACATACGGACGGACAGACAGACAGACATGACGAATCCAACGGCTTACAGAATACATCTACTTACCAACTTTTAACAGTTTAATTATTATAATTTCGGAAAAAAGGGGCTGTGACATACGGACGGACAGACAGACAGACATGACGAATCCATAAGGATTCAGTTTTTTGCCATTTGGCTACGGAAGCCTAAAAAGGGCATTTTTCTAAAATGTAAAAAATGACGATTTAAAACTTTCAACAGTTCTATTAAAATCACTTAATTAACTCTGACCAAACTATGCCGAAATAATTACATTGTTTTAAACAGTTACATTTCGTTAACTAATCCAACTAACTACTTCAGAATTATATAATGAGTTAAGCGTGAATCCAAAGTTTGTTCTCATTTATAAGCACATAGTTAAGGTCGGACGTTTCGAGGTACGTTGTATCACGTGCCAGAATTATGTTAGAAACTGGACATAGAGAACAAAGGATCATGTTTTGTATTTATTTTGGTAAAGTTTCGAATACACACACTTTTAATAAGTGTATATAAAATAAACCAAGCTTAAATAATAATAAGATACAAGATCTTATTATTATTTAAGCTTGGTTTTATGCTGTTATTGAAAAAAAAAAAGGAAACATTGTGCATTATAAAGCAAAGTATCTATGTAATTTTATTATTTAAACCAAAGATAAAGTATTAATTATAATGTACCTACTGTAATTATCAGTAGTATTCTTTACTTTCGTTGCTTATATATTCAGTATGTTTGTATTTATGTATCTATTAAGATAAAATCCGTTTCACAAAAGAAGTCTCGTAGACGCGGCGCCACTGTCGTAGGACGGAATCATAAATATTGATTTATTTATTTATCTCGACATCATATATGAGTAGCAGGCTTGATTATTGGTTAATAAAATGCACATTCTTAAATAGAGAAAGGTGTCTGTGGTATTGGAATGTTGCTAACTATATAATAATAATTAGTCCCACTTATTGCCGCGGGACTTCTTTCGGGAAACGGACTCTATGTATTCAGGGTTATTGGTAAAACATTATCAACCTCTCCGGACTCCCATTGTATTCTTTGTATTTTTTGTTGCAGTGTTTTATTTTTTCTTACGTATTTTTGTGGTGTACAATCAAGTATATATAAATAAATAATTGTAATAAATGAGAATATTTAAAAAAAGCCGTATAATTATTCCAAACAAATTATTTCACTGTAGTGCGATTCTGTAACCATCTCACCGTGAAAACTCAGGTGAAGTGAGCGTGGAGTGAGCTGTCATTTCAACTAATGCTAGGGATTGATACTAACGACAGCTCACTCTAAGCTCACTTCACCTAACTATTCACGGTGAGATTTTTACAGAATCGATCGGCAGGATTTTCATTTAAATGTGAAATTTAAGTGAATATTCTACTAATCATGAATTCATGATTCACAGGGCACAAAAGAATGTCAAAACCAAAGAAGAAACTACCTAAGTATAAAAGTACCTGCAACTCAAATACAAAACGACCAAATAAAGTAACTACAACCAGATTAAGTTAACAAGCTTTCGCCAAAAGACATTAAGTAAGACTCGCTTGAGAGCAGATATCAGTACTGCATTCAAATGAGATATTCAAAACGTTAGGAATACGTCCAGCATGGAACTAACCCTCTCATCCTGCAAACTGACCTGCCCCTAACTTGATTATCTGGAGAGGTCGACGATACACCTTGCTGGATGTGACAAGACAAAGGAACTAAAATGTCTGAGCTTTTCTTTAAACTATCAGCAGAGGCAGAGATTTTGGGTTTATTTTTGTCTGCAATACGTGACTGCATAGTGGTTTAATAATTAGATCTTGTGTAGATTTAATAATTATCATTCATGTATCTATTACATAATTAATTTGCCTGTCATTGCTTTATTTTTAATTGTTTTTACCTATAGTGGTATGTTAATTTTGTTCTAGGTGGGGGTAGGTCTTCACATACAATAATAAAATTATAGTATACAAAATATTTTATAACAGTAACGACGGAGGTTCTCCTTCATACGAAACTAACTTTTAGAAGGGGCGACTAGAATCAATTTTATTTTTTTGGCAATATCGACATTCAAAAGTGCTTTTCATGTGCCTATTATAAATGATTTGACTTTGACGGGTGCAAATGTATAACAAAATTTTCAAGATTTTTTTATAGTAAAGTAATAGAAACAATGCATATATCTTAATTGCGAGTGTATTTATTACTAGGTTAGTTGCCTCTACGTCAAAATTTTGCTACATGTCAAAATTGTTACCTATTTTCGTTGCCATATCCAGTGCAACTTAACATCCAGGTAAAAGCAAAGACATCGTATGTCGCAGCACACTCATTCAATAATCTGATTCAATTCCGAGTGGAGGCACAGTTTCATGGGTCCCGACGTCTTATTTAATATTCCTCTCTTGTGTTCGCTCGTCTATGAACTAGGTACTTTCGGTAAATAATATACCAATATACCAACATACGTGAAACATTTTACCTGTGATTATTTATTTTTATATAAATATTGGGTTACTATATGAGGTTACACGTGGATGCCAATAAAGTGTTTTCTGCTGTAGAGAAAATATTTCGCCAAAGAAACCTAAAGTTGTGTTGATCTTTTTTCCAGGAATATTTTTCCTAGGTCTATTTTGGATAGGTGTTCTCGTTGTCTATGGTTAGAACTTAGCCTGAAGCGCCAGGGTAGCCCGCGAAATTCACTTACGTTTTTTGCAATTTTCAGATCATTGTCCGATTATATATTGATTAAAATATAACATTACAGAATTATAATCATAAGAATCCGCCATATAACTCCTTGGCCTCAAATGTCATGATTCCATGAAATAGTCATTCAATATTGAATTTCGTGGGCTTCCTTTACATTTTCGCCTTATACGCTTTGCTTTGAAGACGTGAGATGTCATGTAACCGAGATTGCCAACACTAATATAGAGGCAAGACTCTACGTTACAAAGCTGTTGGTCGTCAAAGGCCCAATCCATTTTGCTTAAAATCAAGAGCCTGAATTCGGTCTACAAATCGATACAGGTATTACTTTGCCACCTGAGCACAATCTAAAGGCAAACATCCTTTGGCTGCTATTCTGTAGTTTAGAACAGAGAAGGGACGAGCATTGATCACTATGCTATCTTGTGGCGACATCTACATCGCCACAAGCGTACCTACTACACATCACACAGTCACACTGTCACGCAAATTATGCATCGCGCAAGCAGTATTTACCGCGAGACTATCATATAATACAACGTTCCGACATCAATCGTCGGGCAGTAGCCCACCAAATACGACACCCGTCTGTTCGGAGGATTCTTCCTTTTCTATGGAGGCTGAGTGAACTTTACACCCTGTTCCTCATACCTCCATCGAAGGCGTTGTTCGCAAAAAAGTGCGAAATAGTTTTTTAGAAACTGTATTAAAAACAAGGCAGCATTAAACTTAAACTTAAAACTTATTTTAAAAATTATATTAGTACAGCACATCAAGCGACTACAATCTGTCAAATTTATTTAATAGATTTTCAACTTTATCACTAGAGCTTTAAGGTTCAAGGTTGATTGGAAAAATTTGACAGTTTCGGGTAGCTTGACCTGCTGGCGTCTGTACATAGGTTTTTTTATGCATAATCGGTATCATCATCATCTGCCTAGCCTTTTCCCAACTATGGAAAATCGGTCGGTCGGTCGGTCGGTCTATGTATAATCGGAATAAGAAAAAAAAAAAGAAGCTACTGATAGGTATTCATGTAAAATCAAATTTGCATGCCCTAATGGCAAGATATGGACTGTATATTTAACCACTATATTTTAAAACTGGTAACACCTGTATTTTCTGCAAATATATATATAATCTTATTCCTAGGCTATTTCCATATTCCATAGTTATTTTATTTACAGGACAATAATGGGCCTTAAATTTCAAAATATTTTCTCCGCTTAGTATAAAATAATATTAAAATAAAAAGTTCCGCCTTGGAGTTTGCCAAAGAGCGATGGAACGCAGCATTCTGGGTGTTAAAAGACAGGACAAAATTCGGAACACCACGCTGCGTTTCAAAACAGGCATAATGGATGTAGGAATGAAGGCTGCCAGGCTCAAATGGGATTGGGCGGGTCACATCAGCCGTATGCACGATGACCGCTGGGCAAAGGCCTCCACACAATGGGTGCCTGAAGATGGACGGCGCCGCCGAGGCCGGCCCAGAAAGAGATGGCGAGACGATCTGGACGCGTACCAAGAGGGCTGGTTCGATGTGGCGCGGGAAAAGAGTTCCTGGAAGGATTTGGGGGAGGCCTTTGCCCAGCAGTGGGACAGTATAGGCTAATAAAAATAAAAAAAATAAAATAAAAAATACGTTCTGTTAGTTAGCAGTACAGCAATAGAGCACGTTGGCATTTCCCGCTGTTTGCCGTTAATGGTCTAGAGAGGACGTGACGAGGCCGACGGGCCAAATATTGAGAGTAGTGTCAAATAGTGGCTGAGAATCTTTTTAAAAGGTTGTGTCTATCACGGTATCTATACTGTGGTGCACTTATTTATTTTAATGGATGGTAAGCGCACAAGGTTTTTTCGCGTGGGTACTAATAATTCAGTTATTATTTTAGCGGTAAATATTTATTTTTTTTGGGCTGATTTTTCAATCGACAGATAATGTTTATTCGTGAAAAAAAAAATTGACGTCTGACAGTTTTTGTATGGAAGAACTGTCAAAAATTCAAAATGATTCCTCCGATAAAATTATCTAGCGTTGGAAAAATCAGCTCATAATGAAATGATATCCACCTTATTAAATTAGATCGCAGAGCTAAAGGTCATAGGAAAGTCAGCTTCTAATATCTGTACTAATAATAATCTATTTATATCTCATCATCATCTGCCTAGCCTTTTCCCAACTATGTTGGGGTCGGTTTCCAGTCTCAATCTATTTTTATATCTATACTAAAAATAAAGCTGCAGAATTTTTTCGTTTGTTTAGACGCGCTAATTGCTATATCTACCAGTCGGAATTGAAAAAATATTTTTGAATTTGATAGCCCAATTCAAAAGGAAGGCTATTTCTAAAAAAATCAAGCTAGGAGTTTAGGAGCCGAGCAAAACCGAAAAAGTTAGAAAGAACGCTACGCGAAAACCAGGTTAAAGCTCGGGCAGACGATGCTATGCGATGGGGTAGGACAAGGGAAAAAGAAATATCACGAGGGCGAAGTCGCGGGCAGCTAGTAGTAAATAAATATAGCGCTTGTTTTTATTATTATTATTTAATTAAGTCGATTATTTAAGTCGTTTGAGTAATTAAAATCAATGATGTATGCAAGACAGTTTCCAATTAATTCATGGGACAGTAACATGGCATCTAATTAATTCATAGGATAGTTAAATACTTCCTAAACTAATTCTAATAAACCCAAGATTATTATAGCAGCTGTAAAGATAACTAAGCTATGATGACAGCTTCGGATATATTTTGTGCCGCAATATAATTGTCGGGCCCGTTTATAGAGGATTTTCCGACATTTTACCCAAAGGGTACAGACCCGTAAAATATGTCTTCACAGGTAAACCGAGGCGGTCTGTCGTACACAATTATATTACCTACATTACGTTAAACATGAATTTTGTATAACATAATTCGTTCATACATCACTGATCAAAAAATACCTCTAACACCTGAAAATATTTCGCTATTTACGAGTATGTCAGGGAATAAAAAACGTTCGAAATAAACGCAGTCATTTGTTTCTTGGCGTATTTGAGAACTTTCCCGTCTCTTTAACCGTTGAAACAGATTCTTGTGTACTAGGAAACCTGTTTTACAAGTCAAGTTCTCAATGTGAAACATTAATTATTTTAAGATTATGAAAGCATACATAGGTAAATCAGCCTATAATGATCCCACAGCTGGGACACAGGCCTCCTCTCTTTGAGACAGAGTGGGCTGTAATCTACCTCGAGGTTCCAGTGCGGGTTGGTAGATGTCATGAAAAGTTTTCGCATTTTTAGTTCCAGGACATGCTGGTTTCCTCACGGTGTTTTCTTCAACGTTTTTAGAGCAGTGGTGATGAAATTATTGACACAAAATGAAGCGCGTGATCGAACTCGAACCCACAACTTATAAGTCGGGGCCGTTATCACTGGGCCACCACAAAACACAATGAATTCCCGACAAAGAGAAAGCCATTCTTCTCTATAGAAATGTACACGGTGACAGGAAAACTAACTCATTATTAATTCAAAAGTACCTCAAACCCCAAAAGTACCCCAATGAGCTGTGGGCCAAAATCGTCGTCGTGGCAGACCCCGTAGAAGATGGCGAGACACTTTAGACCTGGATCGAAAGAGCTGTAAGTCATATGGAGGCCGTTGTCCACTAGTGGGATGATACAAGCTAACAGTAACACTAACCTGAAACCGTACCCAATAAATCCATGGACTTGAACCAGTATAGCTGGAAAACACCTTAACCAATAGGTACGTATTTCCATTGATAAGTGTTAACACTAACAGTCACATAAATCAAAAATTATCTCGCATGCGAGTACATAAAACCAACGGCACTGTATCTCTATTCTACATTTCTAGCGTACCACCAACAAACGTTACGTCATAATAAATTGCCTGTTTACCATTATGTGGCAGATACGCTTCCAAGTTACCTACGAACTAACAGATTGTAAATATTATTATAGCCATTTATTTGGCTTTTACCTGAAGAAAACATATATTTTGAAAGTACCTGAAAAATTTTTAGGCTGTTTTTTTTCTACGATACGTGAAAGATTAACGGATAGTTAAAAGACGCAGCAAAGAGTGACAATACTCTTGAACTCGATCACGCCTGATAGATAGCGATGGATGAGGTCTTTGATGGAACAAACGTGCCCAGAAGATTTCTGTTCACTCTTGCTTTGAAGGCAGACGGAAATGTGGAAGGGAACACAGACCCCTTCCACATTTTGGCTGTGCGCATAATAAACGTGGAGGAGAAGCGCTGAACACGACTGCTCGGGATAACAACCAAGAGTGGATGGTACGCTGTAGTACATCTGGTAGCCCGGTAGAAAAAGGGCGATGATGGGATCAGGTCGTGGAGCTCCTGCGCACACTCTTCGAGCTACAGTCTGTAGAAGACCGACAGGCAAGCAACATAACTTCGATGAGCCAGGCTGTGAAATGTAGCCACCAATGTCTCGTCGCGTATAAGCCTTTTAGCTCTGCGTAATTCATGCAAAATTTACATAAATATCTGTTAAATCTTGAGGTAACTAGTGCAGTTTGCGCAGTTGTAATCCCACGCGAAATCAGATGAAAAGTTACTTACATTATAATTGGGAGGGACCAAATTGTTTGGCACCGAGTTTTTCCGCATAATAAATGAAAGGCCTGCTTATGAGGACCAAGGTTTAAAAAATTAAAAGGTCTACTCATTTCACGAGATGAACGTTAGGGGATGACATGATGATAATGAAAATATATGAAAGGTACGAAAATATATGAAAGGTCCAGTCGAACCCCTTTGTTTTCTAACAACATGCCATTCTTTATAATCGCGTCAAATCCTTTCCGAGGTACTAATTTAATGAATTTTACTTGTCATAAAATTAGCGTGTTTTGAGTTAAGGGTAGGGACATTAACTTCGTTGAATGGGCGTGTAAGAGAGCCGTAATGGTTAATAAACATGATTATGTACTGTTCCCTGTGTTGCCTGCAACCGGCGGAAACTTTGTGACTTGCATTTTAATGGGCGGCGAGTTTCTTGGTCGCGTTTAGACGTTTATTTTGGTACAATGGAATTGTTGTTTTTTCATTTTGGTGTGTTGTTCCTGGTTTGGGGGGTTTATGGGTGAGAAGGTATCTAAGTATTTAAGAAATACGGTAAGCCCTATGTGGTCGTAACTGTCATAAGTGAGTAACCCAAAACGGTGACCACTGGGAATCCAACTTAGTTTTTTAATAGTTTTAGTTAGGTTACGATATATTTATATTTTAATAGTTTATTTAGTATTATAAGTTTATCCAGTATATATATATATATTTATCCTCCTAAGTAAATGTACAAATAGGTTATATTTCACATCCTTGTTGTTACACTAACATAATAAATTGTTGACATAAAATCTCACTCCACCTGCTAGTTGCAACAAAAATTCCCGTCAAAAATGCTTACATCACTTAAAAAATAACCAACATTTATAAACGTGAGGGCAACCCAGAAAATTCCATTTACACAAGGCAAAGTGCTCCGACGCGCAACGTCAAGATGCATCGTCGAAAATTATGCATCGCAGCAAGTACATACCGAAATATCGCGAGTAACAAATAGCAGGGTCGGGGCTCGGGGCCTGCCTTCCACAGCAACCAGAATTTCACGGATTATTTCGTACAACGTACTCTTAACATAAATAATGTTTTACAGGAATCCCAAAGCCCGAATCTCGAGATACTGGTTAAATGGTTAAGAAAAATAGAGGCTGCGTCCGTTTGAAGTTGATATGTCGTTTGATTTTGTATAAAAAACTTGCTACAAGAAAGAAAACATAAAAGTGCGAGTAACTCTTTTGCGTATCAATTTTGTACCATCCAATTTTCATTGAAACCTGTTTTAAATTATAAATTAAAAAAGCTTGTTTGAATTTCCTCATCCGGAGTTTAAAACTGAAAGTGGAAATATTTGGAGGCGATAGAATGAAGCCGTAAAATGGCTGGACACTTTGGAACGTGAAGAATGTTCATAGCGCAGGGCTTAAACCCAATCACATAATGTATGGGTCGGCGGCATTTCGAGAGTGATATTGCTCTTATGAGATAAATATAATGTGATATAAAATCTGTGAAGATTGACTACAGAAAGGTATTGTTTATTTATTTAGCTTTACTACCCCACTCCTGGGCAAAGGCCTCCCCAAGTTCTTCCAGGAACTCTTTTCCCGAGCCCCCTAGAACCAATTCTTGAATTAGTTAGTCATTTTATGCCTGGTTTTTCAATAGTCAGATAATTTTTATCTGAGGAATAAATATTGCGGTTTGACAACATTTGTATAGAAATTATGTCAAACTGTCATATTTATTCTTCAGGTATAAGTTATTTGACTATTGAAAAACCAGTTTTTATGTTTTCAATTTATATGTTTGTTAGTAATTTGTTACCTAATTGATTAGAATCAAAAACATTGTTGTTGCTGGTAGTTTTAGACATCAAAATGGAATAACTAAAACTAGTGAGTACCCACAAACTATACGGAACAGAGTCGTATCTAATCTATAAATGAAACTAAACCTCGTTATTTATTAAGGTATAGACGCCAGCAGGTCAAGCTACCCGAAATTGTCAAATTTTCCCAATCAACCTTGAACCTTAATGCTTTGTGGATAAAGTTGAAAATCTATTAAATAAGTTTGACAGATTTTAGTAGCTTGAGCACATCAAGCTACTACAATCTGTCAAACTTATTTGTGTTGGCGTCTGTACACCAACAGCTCCTATGCATAATATATCTTAAGTATCTACTGTAGATCACATTCGTCTCGGTACATTTATATAATTATATTTCTTTCCT
This sequence comes from Apamea monoglypha, assembly GCA_911387795.2. NCBI lineage: Eukaryota > Metazoa > Arthropoda > Insecta > Lepidoptera > Noctuidae > Apamea > Apamea monoglypha. Next base: position 15,226,926 of record OU426917.1, read on the forward strand.
GTTGAAAAAATGCGTCTTTATTATTACATAGGGGAAAGTAGATAATATGAATTTCAGGTCAAGGTTCAGTTTCCTCAGGAGAGGACTGAAAAGAAAGCTCTCGAGTCTGAAGAGGGATCATTGTATTGTATGCAAGTGGACAAAGACGATTCATTATAGAGTTTTATGGAAAGTACCTATTATTCCTACTCGAGCTCCTCGTATAACTACTGCAAAATGTAACGTTACTCAAAATGTTTTTTCTTTCTTTTTTTGCGATTTTTTTAGTTGTCCTTGCGTTATATTTTTTTTCAATTGATCTTATACTGTATCATCATCTGCCTAGTCTTTTCCCAACTCGGTCGGCTTCCAGTCTAAACGGATGCTGCTGAATACCAGTATTTTACATGGAGCGACTGCCTATCTGACCTCCACAACCCAGTTACTCAGTTACTGAGTAACACGATTGGTAAGACTGGTTGTCAAAGACCAAGACCGACTGTCAAAAATCCATGAATGACAGCCGGGACCAACGGCTTTACGTGCTTTCCGAGGCACTACTACAGTACTGTGTACAGTCGTAAAAAATGACAAATTGGCATCCAAACTGGCTATATCTTAGCCAAATTCAAATCCACACTAATACCGAGATCAAGCCACACTCTACAAACGGTACTTAGCACACGTATTTGGGTAAGCGTTATTTTTGTCACGGTTGCATAACTCTCAGACTACAAGTACAAGATAGAGATGGGAACAAGTTGAAGCACGAGCAAAGTAGATAATGTTTATAGATCTCAACCTCGGTCACGAATTCACAATAAATTTCAGTGAATGGATATTTTATTTACAGTGGGTAGGTATCTAGGTACACTTGCCAGTCCAATTGAACACATTCAGTAAAGTCCACTACACTTCCAAACTTTATTTACGCCGCGTGAGACCTCATAAATGTCAGTATTATTTGAAAGCCAACGACAAATTCGACGCATGAAAAGGCATTAAACTATAGTCGAGTCGCCTTACGCCACGAAGCTATTGAGGCACGCCTTTTCAAAAGCTGTGCACTCGGCTTTTCAATAAATGCTCAATGAATACCTCCAGTAACCTACCTGCTTCTCTCAAAATTAATAACGTTTTCGATTCTTGTAGATCGAGATTTTGAACAAAGTGGTTCTGGATTGTATATGAATAAAATGGACTTTATATCTATTATTATCAATATTTATTGTTCTTAGGTGTTGCTCGTCGAATCATTGAGCTCCTTAAGTTCTGAGTTGAGTTGTATTGGCGTATGGCACTAGACTAGCTGACATATGGCAAATATGTAGTTTAATTTAATGTTTTGTGTCTCGTAATATTAACTACTTTGCATACCTACTATTGTATAGAAGCAAGTTTTTTTTAACTGTACAGACAGCTGTGCTGCTGGGGAGTTGGTTGCGCCACTTCTTCTTCCCAGCGAAAGCACTAGGAAGTGGTGAAGGGCGAGCGTTTTGGGGGACTGTCTTATGTAATTTTGACGTTCGAAATGTGCAGATTCTCAGCCTAGCTTGATAGAAATTATTTTATTTCTGTAAGTAGGTTTGTACCCGCCCCTGCTTCGCACGGTTTTTACGACTTGACAAAACATCGAGATTTCTTTACTGTATGTAATTTTGATATTAATGTTTTGTACACATAAACCTTCCGGAACAAATTTTCGAAATAATGGTGAAACCGCATCAAAACCCGTTGCGTAGTTTAGAAGAACATTGCGGTCACACAGATAGACACGAAAAGTGACTAAATGTAAATGAAAAAGTGTTTATTCACAAAAATATTTTTTTACAAGACATAATAATTATTACCTCTGCCAAACTGCAAAGCAGTTTGTTGGCAGACGTAGCTCCTTTTTTGTACTTAATTATTATTATTTTTTATTTTTTTTATTATGTCACTTTCTACATGAAGGTTTAAAAAACACATACAATTTTTTTTTTTTTAGATTTTCTAGTCATTCATTCATTAATTTAGATTTTCTTTACCATTGAGTCCGACAAAAAATATTGAAGAGGTACTTATGTATTTTATTTTCAAAGGCGGTTTTTGTGATACAACTGTTTATATCGACTGGAAGGTTATTAAAAATAGTTGGGACTTAAAAATTTCTACACCTTCGACCATAATAATTATTACAAGTGGGCACTACAAATCTTCTCATATTATTCATATTTATTACTCATATTATAATACATAATTTGTATAGAAGCTGGACTTTGATTTTCATTCTTTACATATGGTTGGAATAATTGGTTAACCCCTTTCGATTCCCGGATCGAGCAAAGTTGTTGGGTTTTTCTATCTGGAATATATCATTAGCAGCCTGGAGTCTGGATTTGTGCCCGGTGGATGTCAACAGGCTCGCCCACTGTTACATGACTTAAAAATTACTGGCGAAACGTGGGTTTACTATGGTATATGCCATAATGCATGGTGCACCTCTGCCTAACCCTTCGGGAAATACAGGCCTGGTGTTTTGCGAAACTTGTATCTATTTAGCTGAACAAGCGCACCGTATAAATGAACAAAAAAGTTTCCATTTTAAAAGTTATAATAAAACCCATGTCTACCCGCAAAAAAAAAATCTTTTCACAACCCTTGAACCGCTACGCATAAATTATACCAGTGACAAAAAAGGCTTATTAATTAGTTTCTTGAGAACAATATACGAGTATGACTACGTATAACAATAAAATAACAAAAGGGTATTCGTTCATGTTATTTCGAATTAGAGGGATAGAACAAAGGTTCGGTGGCCATAAGATTGGAATATTAATGGAATGGAGGAGAGCTCGCATGATGGCGGAACAATCAACTTGTTTGTGTTGGCATTTACAATATCAAATTCCGGCTGGCGCGGCTATGAAGATTCAGTAAACTGTGAATGTTTTAAAATTTAATGCTTTTGTATATTCATTGTTTATGTTGATATAATTTTATGGAAATGGAGGCTGGATGTGTCCGCAGGTTTACGTAGATTGATTGATGAATGCCTAAAATTCAATTTATACCCAATGACAGGTTTTTATTGGTAAATCGAAGCTTAAAATATATTGTAATTAATGTTACATCAGAAAAAGACTAACGTTAGGGTGGATTTGTTCTGCAGTACCGCGTTCACCACCCGTTTTTAACCCTTCGGAAACCATAGGAATGATCGCTTGCTATATATTTCTGTGATATTATATTCCTTCCTTAGTTGTATGCATGTACACATGTCATAGAGGCCCATGGCTAAATAATAACAGCCACACAGGTCGATCGATCGTTAAGCTACGCTTGCCACGGTTGGTCTGTGGATGGGTGACCATCTTTACATAGCGCGAGCTCTCCGTGCCTCGGAAAGGACGTTAAACCGTTGGTCCCGGCTGTCATTCGTGAATCTTTGACAGTCGTTACGGGTAGTCAGAAGCCCGAAAGAATGACAACCAGTCCTACCAAGAGGTATCGTATTACCCAGTAACTGGGTTGTGGAGGTCAGATAGGCGGTTACTCCATGTAAAATACTGGTATTCAGCTGTATCCGGTTAGACTGGAAGCTAACCCCAACATAGTTGGGAAAAGGCTAGGCAGATGATGATGAGGTATGTACACATGTACAATATTGTCTGTCCTTCCCCTTTTTAATCCATCCAAAGGTTGTCTTTAAAAGATCGTTCTTAGCGATAAGACCGCCCATGTGTCGTGTTTTTACAAAGGGTCACCCTTTGTAAAAATTCTACATTTATATCTGTAATTTATATGGTGTACATAATAAACAGTACTCTATTCTATTTAGTCTGTACAATTAATACAGGAAGAAAATTCATCATTCTTTACACAATGACTCCCTAAAACCTTCAAGCAATCAATCACTTCATTATGTTCCAGCTACATAAAATCACAATTCACCTTGACATTGACAATGAGCCAACAATCATTATGTCCTACAGGTACTCCAACAGCAATGAGCTAACATTATGCTCTTCGCTCTGCTCTCATTATTCCTCACTAATAGTTGTTTTTCCCCACCGACGCTAAGTGCAATTTATATTAATGCCGTCATATTTTCACGTTGGTTACCCGCATTTTCATATTAACTGTGGACCGAGCTCCCATGGTAATGTGGAGGTTCCCACCTTCGTCATTTGTTTGCTAGCTGATTAAATTTGCAGGGCTAACGCGGTTCGCTGTAAAATTAATTCCCTTAATACGTGTGCTGTGTAAGATTTAAAAAAATAATCCACTGGCGAATGGTCGGTGTAGGAGTGATGACGTCACGTGGTACGTTACATACGACCTCTGTGGGCAGGATTTGTAGTTTATAGGCTTTTTAGTGAAGAGTGGTCATTGTGTGTAGTCGTAAAGTATATTAGGTATAAGTGACGCGGTTTTTTGACGCATTTTCTGTTTTCCGCCTTTGGGTTGTTGATTTAGTGTAAATAAACGTTTTGGTTTGTAACAAGCACAACTATTTTTCTTAATAGCTGCGACAAAGTTTTGTAACTAATGTAGCTATTTACCTACGCAATGAATTTGTAAAATGTGTTTTTGTTCCAATAAAGATTATTATTATAAAGATTATTATTATTATCAATACCTAAAATTAACTACCAAAATTGTTTCATTTGAGAGCTAGGAAAATTATGGAGATTATTAGGTTTCACCTATTTAATTTTCCAAGCTTTTTTTAACACTGTTATACCTAAAATTATCATATTTTCTTGTTTCTTCAACCAAAGAGGGACATAATTTTTCAACACTTATACCGTGCTGACCCAAAAGAGTCCTTTACCGACTTTACATAAGTAACGGGATGAATTCGTAAATAAATTCTTTACGGACCCGAGCTTACGGTTTTTTTCAGTTAAACAAATATACCAACAATAGGGAAAAAAATCATGAACAAAAACCGGCTATAATCCTCGTCCCTCTCGACGGCTCGACGAGGTTTGCCCGTATCACACTAGTAAACCGGATCCGAAAAGCGTATTTTCTTTGAAAACTGATCCCTGAAATGCTTTACTCGCACGGGTTGAGGGACTGACGTCAGACTTTATAAAAACAACCACCGGCTTAGGTGGAATTTACACCGGCGGTACGACTTAGTTGGCGTTGTCCGTTGCAAAAAATAGCTTCGAAAATTGGCAGTCGCGTTTCGAGGGCTGAATGCAGTACAGTTGTTGAACTCCATAAAGCATCGTGAACTAGCAAGTTCTGGTCGCAAAACGGTGATATTGATGCGTATTCCCGAACACTAGTTACGGCTATTGGGCGATAATTGACCTCCGTTTAGTCTCAGTCTAACACATACATTCATTTAGTCTGTCTTTTGTTTTATGGGAACCGATGCTGCTGCAAAGCTTGCGACTTGCAAACATTTGTAAAACGTTTCTACATCACGTTTTACAAATGTTTGCAAGTCGGCGTTGGTTGTTGTTATAAGTACGTGTGTTCCATGCATAATCAGCCTATAATGTTCCCACTGCTGGGACAGCTGGGACACAAGCCTGCTCTCTGTGAGAGGGAGTTGGCTGTAAACCACCACTTGGGCCCAGTGTGGATTGGTAGATGTCACATGTCTATTTAACCGAATGTTTGGTTCTAGTACATGCCGGTTTCCTCATGATGTTTTCCTTCACCGTTTTAAGAGTAGTGGTGATAAAATAATTTACACAAAGTAAAGCGCTGTTCGAACCTACGACCTATACAACTCGTAAGTTGTATAGGTTGGGCTAGTGCTCTCTCTGCGTTGTGTGTACTAAGCGTTATTTACATGAAACATAAAGTCTCTCTGATAATGACGTGTCGGCAGCTCACAAAGCTGCAGATGCGGACCAACCCATTAAATGAAGTGTTATCGCGTTCCTTTGAACCAAATTTAATTTTGAATTTACGATTTGGTTCATGAAATCCAATAACAGTGCTCACTAAATGATGAAATTCTAAAGGTTCTAATTTATTTGAAATCCAATTCGGGAAGGCTTTCTGACAGACAACGTTTGAGCGACGCTATTTTGAAGGGGCAACTATAGCGTGTATTTAGATGCTGGGTCTGCGTTGCTATGTGCGGTCCCAGCAAAGGGACTCTCCCCTATTCCCCTGGGCGTCGTTAGGGGTGAGAAAGGGATTATGCCGGTTGAATGGGCAACAGCGCTCATCTATACTTTAATGATATACATGCTGATCATGTTCGCATGCCGTGTGTTCGACATGGTGATTAAATAATTTTGCATTTCTAATGAGATGTTTTTGTCTCCTTGTTAGCTGCGGTTAGATGGTCAATTTTAATTAGAAACTTGTTCCATTATTCATTATTAAAAAAAAACAACTTCAAATTCAAATTCAAATTATTTATTTGTGAAACATAGGTACCTACAATATAATAAGATCTAATTCGAAAGTCAGGATCGTTATGTTGCATCGCCGCGTCCTCGTGGCGGCGATCGGCGGCGGCGATCTCCCGCGTCCGGCCCCGGTCCAGGCCATGGTACGGAGCGAGAGTGCATGGGAAGCCGTCACCTCCTTCTGCGAAGCAGTAATGCTCGCAAAGGAGGAGGCGGAGTGCGTGAGGGAGAGGCAATATCTGCGCCCTCACGCCCCTAGTCGCTGTAGGAGACGCCCTGGACGTCGGGAGTCACCAGCCGACTCCCGGCCACCGTAGGCGGGGGTTTGCGGGCGGCGAGCAATGGGCAGCTCGCCGCCCGGGAAGGACTAGGCCCGGGTCGACGGCGCGTTGTGTTCCATGCGCGCCTTAAAGAGATGTCAGCACGAACTGACGGGGTCCGCTAGGGCCGATGCCTGCCAGGGCCGCGGGTTGTTCGAAAGAGATACCGCGGTCCCTGGCATAGGCAACTGAAGGAACACGGGTGGGTTTTAGTCAGTAAAAGTCGGACACGCCCTCCCGCTTCGCGGAGCGGGAGAAGTCATATGATGACTTCCCACCCAGGAAAAAAAAAAAAAAGGATCGTTATGTTAAGCCTAATAGACATACAAACTTTGGATACTTATACACTAAATTAATTTTTTCAAGCATTGTATTATTAAAATTATATTATACTATTAACCATTCAAATTAAATTATATGCTATTAATAATTCCAATTAAATTACATTCTATTGAGCATTCAAATTAAATTATAAACTTACCCTTAGATAGAATTTAGCTTAAATAAATCGGATACTTGATCCACACAACGACATGCCAAATTAACATTTGTTTAAATTGTCTGTCAAGAATTCACCAATGGAATAGTACGCTTTTTTAACCATAAAATCTGTTAGCATTCTTTTGAATTTGTTTACATCATTCTCAATAGTCGTGGGTATCATATTATAAATTTTTGGAGCCATTTCCAGAAAGCTTTTTGCGTATAATGCTGTTTTATGAGGCATTCCGTGAATTTTGCCCCGGTGACGTTTACTAGTCAGGGTTTCAAATAAATTTAAATGTTTTTTAACGAACATTGCTACTTTGAATGCGTATAGAGATATAAAAGTCATAATTCTTAGCTCAATAAAGTGTGGTCTACAGCTATCAGTAGCTTTTATTTGGCACACTGCCCTTAAACACTTTTTTGTGCCTTAAACAGTAGCTCCCTGTCTTATGAATTTCCCCAGAACAACGTCTACATTCTTTACTTTAATTTACTTGTAAGTGCTCCTTTTTCCGCAATCTAGTTTTAAAATATTGACCAAAAAGTCGAGTGGCAAAAGTGTCTTAAATATCGGTAATAAACAGCATTTCATTTCTAGACCTACATATAGTATATCCACTTACATTCTCATCCCTCACTGACTGAAAATAAAAACCAAAAGCTTCAATACCTGCATAAAATAATGATTTTACAATGTAAAACAACCTCCAATTGGGAATTGATTCCGATGCCCTGTTTGCCCTACAGATGCGAGGTAGGCGTCGTATTGCCGCCGATAGTCTGTGGTCAGCGCCACAAACCGCAAGCTGACAAACTATACGCGTTTATGTACACCGACAGGTAATATTATTGTGCAGACGGATTCGTGTTTAGTTAATATATTGACTCGCTGAGTTACAAGTATTGATGGGTTGTGCGAGCTGTGTATTGAAATTGACGTTTGTAAAGTTCATGTGTGTTAAGTACGAGTATGATTCTGCTCATTTGCAATTCATGATTTTTGATACTATAATGCATGAGAGCACAGCGAGTTTGTTTGTTGTATTTATAAGATTTATTTTGGAAGTAATTAGGTAATCATTTTGTTTTTTTTTTCTGCTAACACGTGATTACAATATACAAGCTACTACTAAAATATATATACTATGTAGTTTTGGTTAATTTGAGTTGTCTTTTGATGGACAATGTAAGGATCTGAATAAAAAAACATTTTAGTTTTGTTTACATTGTTGGAACATTCTTTTGAAATCGACTTCATCTAAGTATCAACACTTCAAGTGTGCTTTGTCCCCTATTTTATACTTTTTGTCATGAAATCAAAAACAAACAAACTAAGCACAAGAGAAACTTGTACATCTTCATCTTTATTTATTCATCCTTAAATGGCCACTGATACCAAGGCAGTTCAGTTCAAAACTTCAAAGTCTTTGATGTAATCATTTCTAACTTTCATTGTAACGTAATAGAAAAGCTTTCAAAGATTGTATTTCCTTTTTGTTTGTTATAATTTATTTGAGATTAAAAGGTTGACTCTGTAATGTATTTTGTTCTTCTTGTGTCAAAATGCAAGTACTTTTAAGTAGGTACTCGTGTCAACTGCGACTATGTTTCAAGTTATTGCGAAGGGAATGTAATCTTTTGATAAGTCTTTAATGAGCCTTCATTTTCCGAAAACTTATTTGACAAATTGGTTTTGTCGTTCTGCTGCCAAGCTTGATTTCAGATGTTAGTCGAATTTACCTATTTTATTGAACGTCCAGGAAAATTCTGGGAAGCTGTGATAGGTAAATGTTGATAGAAAAGCCTGTCAGATAATGAACGAGTTCCACGGAAATATCTAGTAGGCGTACAGATGGTAGCGTTGTGTCGATTCAATTTCGATTTCTGTCAGCTATTGTCCTTTTTGGTTATCTGACATGTCGATAAAGGCTAGTTTCGCTTAAAATCACATGTGACGAAATAGCATTAACGCCTTTCATGGGGCAGTATTTATTAGGTGCGACTCTGAATCCCTTCTGTGAAATGGAGTCTGTAAATGATATAACACAATACAGGTCTGTATTCCCCGAAGGGGTAGCCACGTATCAATAGTACCCACACCCAAATGTCAGTTATGTTTAAGTCCCATTTAATAGGGTGACAGGCTATTGCCATTAACCGGTTAAAAACCCAACTCCGGGCTGCTGACTGAAAAATTCTATTGGATTTGCCCAATAGATTTTTTTCTAGGAAAGAAGGAAAACGTCCTGAGTAAACCGGCATGTCCTAGAACCAAAAATTCGTGGACATGTGACATCTGCCAAGGCGCACTGGGCCCGCATGATGGATTACCGCCCTCTCACCGAGAGGAGGCCCGTGTCCCAGCAGTGGGAACATTATAGGCTGAATATGCATGTCATGCATTAATAATAATGCATAACACATGGAATCACTAGACCAATGATACATTTTGTAACTTTTGCGTTGTATTTCGTCAAAATAATATATTATGGGAACAGAGAACGTATATAAAATAAGGTTAAAGTTCAAGCTTGGATTATTGAACACTAACAAGGATCCCAATCGTATCGAATAACATATCATATCATCTTTACATCGGTAATATTATTGGGTAGCTATCTGGGTGTAACAATACAAAGTTGTGACAATATTGTATACAAATAATACTAGTATACCTAGTGTTGTAGCATTTATGTACGTCTTTTATTTATAATTCAATCATTTTAATTATAAAAAAATATCATTGCTCAGCTCAACCAGAGCACCTGCCATCTAATCTCTTAACCACCCTTGGTTGACTGGTAGAGAATGCCTAAGGTATTAAGGCCGCCTTTGTACGTTTTCGTGTGCGAAAAGATTAAAAAAAAAAAGAAAAAAAAACAAAGTAGGGTTAGTTACACCATAACTCAAGAACGGTTGTACCGATTTCTATGATCTTTGATTTATGGATTTGTCTCCGCTCCGAATAGCAGAATAACTATTAAAACATGGGAAAAATTCACGAAAAAAAAAAAAAGGAAGAGAATCATTTTCTCATAAATTCGTTCTTATTGATTCTGAGACGGTCCGAAATTTGCGCGAGTCAGCTAGTAAATAAATTATTTTGATATTGAAGTAGTTCCAGTTTATTCAATTTAGTAAATTACTTGTTTTTAGCTTTTACCTGGAATTTAAGACGTATTATTATCCCCATAACTGTAAATGGAAAAGTTTAATTGTCAATTCGATTTTCGTAAAATCTAATTTTCTTTTTAGCGTGTTTATTATTCAGTAGCTATGATGTACCAAGAATATCACTACATATTATAAAACAAAGTCCCCCGCCGCGTCTGTCTGTCTGAACGCGATTAAATCAAAAAATGGTTTATGAGGAAGGTTCATGTGTATAATTCATCAGTTCAAGGTTTTGTATAAATTGGCTGAAATATGATGTTGATTGTTGAAGATGTCGGAAAAAATCATGTCGTCTGGGAGCTTTACTCGCGTGCGCCGCGTAAACCAATAGAGTTATATGAAAACAATGTATAAATGGAACAACTTCCGGTAAAAAAGCGAGCGAAGCCGAGGGTAAAAACTAGTTATATTTAAAAATGTATGATAGACTAGGCCGAAATTTGACTTTGTGCAGTTGTGCAGGGTACTAAAATACCACACCGATGTCATGTCAAATCACAACGCAATATTAGACAGCAACGTACTTTACAGTACCTATGTATTAATGCGATGACAAAACCTGAGCTCTCTCGATAAATCAAACCAGTGAAAAATAAAAGTGATACAGCTACCCATTTCAAAACAGGGTAAGAAAAGGGATAACCAAATAATCTACAGGTACAAAATAAAAACAGAGAGCGGCCATTTTAATCCCAAATTGCAATCCCAATCTGAATAGTAAAATATTTACTCACTTGTCATTGTAACGACATCTGTACGTATCCCTACTCACTATACGGTCCCTTTCGCTAAAAAATGAATGTGAATAAGGCTTTTTTCCACTCGACCTTAGTCGTATACGTGGCACGGATAAAGCTATGGAAAGTTGTAAAGGGAAATCTGATCATAATCCCTTACTTCCATATTTGTTTGGGCGGTCCTCCTCTAATACACTCCCGAGAAGAGAGTATCTACCAGATTTTTCTATCCAGATTGATTTGTGTATAAACTTTGGTACGTATATGTAGATCTATGATTTGATAACCTTTCTTCGTGACTTCATTACTTGAAGTTTTAGAATGTGTTCTGCTGAATATGGGCTTTTTAATTACAGAGGTAATTCAATGATAGCGATTAATACAACAAAAGAGACAACCCACAACCGTCCGGTGTGGCGCTGAAGTACAGTCGCTTGGCAGCATTATCTGACCCACCCTAAAAACAAACGAATTTGGACCCTCTGCCTGTAACATTAAGGTTTATTCAATTTATATGAGCTTATCAGACGGCGCTCGTGCAACATTGTCGGAGCCACCGGCATTATAGATATATCATTTTGTTAAGCTATTTTAATCATTATCCCGTTGACATTAAAGTTGAAAAGCTTTTAAGTCACACTACATAATTAGAACCCAATCTTTAATTTCGCATATTCCCTACAAGTTCTTGTGGCTTAGCGGTTTGATGCTGGATTGGCGACGAACAACATGTGGGTTCGAAAACACAGTCCACCTATTATGAGTTTCTTTTTTAATTTGTTTTCATTTCTACAATATTGCCTGCATTATTAAAGAACGACCAATATGATTTACGCCTAATAACTTATCTTGTAAACAGGTGGGTAAATTAAAAAACTTTAAGTTCACAGAATTTATATTTACCAAGAATGGTTGGATACGAAGTAAAACATATATTTGCTTCGTGAGGTAGATAATAAATTCATTTATGTGACAAAAGTTAAACTACCTAACTGCGCACACACATTTGTAAATCGTTTCACATAACTCGTTAAGTATTTTTAAGCAATTTGGTGTAAAAAAGCATCATGTCGCAACTTAATGACTACACCGAACAAAAAATCATATTTTTACATGAGCAGAATGTTGGAATTAGAGAGATTGGTCGTCGACTTAATATATAGCAGTAAGTGTTTTTATACCTATTTTATTTTATTGATTGTGATTAATGAACTCGTAGTTGGCTATTTTACCACTACATTCACTCCTTACAAGTTACATACACGGTTCCAAAAATGTTTTTTTTTTGTTTTAGAGAAATACGGTCAGACTATGGCTAAAACGTTATGGAGACAATGGAGATATTCAGCGTATTCGTCCAGGAGCAAAAGCCATTAAGTATAGTCCCGTATTCGAACGCCACCGGGCCCGGCCCCGGGGCCGGTTTCAAGCCCTGTTGAAAATCAATTTTTGCCCATTCGTGTAACCGCAATAAACCACAATATTTCAGAGGAAACAGTGAGAAGGCATTTATACGCTGCTGAGATAAGGAATTATAAACCAGCACAGAAAATTGCATTGACACCTGCTCATCGCGAAGAAAGGGTTCGTTTTGCCCAGTAATATTTAAATGGCAAAGATTTGTGTTGGAATATGGTGCGCGGTATGCGTAGCCGCTTACAGCAAGTTATAGCAGGGGACTACTAATTATGTAATCTAGTAGGTATTTTTAAACACACCATGTAAGTAAATGCTCAATGGATTGATTGTTAAACCATTAAAATGTTGCAGATTATGTGGTGATGTTATTGTTATAAATAGATTTTTTCTATTTAAATATCATGTTTATTCACTACATATAGGCAGCTATAAATCTGTAAAGCATTTCACAGATGAATTCATTTTCTCGATAACAAACTTTTAAGCATAAGCACGCCTTTTTTAATGTTTATAAATGGTTAGATTTGATTATGGCATACTAATATAAAATGTCTATTAATTTGAATATATATGAGCATTTACTTACTTTATCTTACCTAAGTGTTTTAATGAAATAATAAACATTTTAAACTTGCAATTGTTTACTTTTATTCCTATACAACCTACCCGTTTAAAAAGACAAGACCCTACGTCGTCCATTAAAGAAATGTTTTTTACATTTCTTTAGTGTAATAAAATAATTAAAAAAAAAAACAGCTGAGCAAAAAGATATATTTAGGTTAAACTTGGTTTCGAACTTAGACAACGATGAACACCGCACTACCCCTTATTGACCACAAGACCAACTGAACTCTTCTAAGCCACATTGAAATTTGATCTTAGTTATAATACTAGACGCATATTCTAAAGAATTTGAACCATATAGTATACTTGATAAAGTTTATTCTTGCACAGCACAAGCAGCTAACCTTCTCCTGGTGCAAATAGATTATTTTGTATTTTAAATAATCACTCCATTGAGACATGATAATAAAAAAACGACCTATAAAATAGAAAATAAAAAATTGTAAAGAGACGTTGTTTTTGCAATTTAGTAAGGCAAGGTAAAACATGTTTGCGCGTAGTCACTGCATACCCTTAGTTGCTTTTGAATACCAGTTTTATAATGAATACGAATATTTATTTTTCAACTACCCACTTATTACAAGTTATGCGAAAATATTACCATTTTAGAAAGTTTATGTTTGAAGATTATCCGTCTATAGTTCTTTACAATAATACATGAAATAGTTTTGGAATACATTCTAAATTAAAAGCAAAACAATATCTTCGTCACAGGATTTGATCTCGCAACTTGTTCATCTCAGTCTTATACACAGACCACGAGACCAGGATTACTTGAACACAACCCTTAAAATAAGCTATTACACTAATTATATTATAACAAGTAGTTGTAACATATAACCTAATGGTAACGTTATAAAGATCAAATTTGCATGTCTGTGTTATTATTGTAATTCTTGGTTGAGTCTTCGTGCACTTGTCTGATAAGCTGATATAAATTGAATAAACCTTAATGTTACAGGCAGAGGGTCCAAATTCGTTTGTTTTTAGGGTGGGTCAGATAATGTTGCCAAGCGACTGTACTAAGAGGGCTGACCCCAAATTAAAAGGGGTAAAAGCCAGGAAAAAGAAGATGAAGAAGTAATTACATTACTACATGCATGGAAAGACAGAAAACATACTAATTGGCGCAAATCCCTACGCTTCCTAAGCTTCGTAAGTAGATTGGCGATCGCAGTGTGTTATTAGATCTTGAGTGCTGCATATGCCAACAGACCCTTTACAAGGCACTCACGGCTGAGTAGGGTCACCCCACTATATGCAGGAAATCAGACTGCCAATAAGTGTCTCTCATTCCTCTCTGATTCTGAAAGAATGAAGTCTTGGTTCAGTAGATCTCATTAGCTGTTGTGGTTATTTTATCAACATTTCAACAACCAATTATATGAGTTTCGACAATACATGGAACTGAATTGGTTTCCAAACTGCTGAGCTCATTGAAAAGTAGATGTTTATTTTTGTTTACATTTCACATTCTATTATGTATGTTTGTCGTTTGTTTGTTACCTGGGACCGATGGATGACGCCAGAACTTTGCACAAAGGGAGTTTACGCTACGGGTAACAACACAGGCGTACTCCCCCGATTAGGTGGGTAGGATAATAGAATGAGCTCCCGATTTTTGGGCAACTTTAGACCCGTGTGTACGGATGAAACAGTTTCGAAAAACATTCTATCATAATATTAAACCAGCATTTTGTTGTGCAGAAAAAAGAATGGGAAATTAATCTTAGATATTTTGTTTGGGATATTATTTTGTCGATAGGAAAAAAGAAGATAAATGGAAGAAGACACATTTTTTTAGGAATTTAGTCTTAATATAGGTGGTATTCTTATGCAAAACTTATTTATTTTTCCTTCAAGAGTTCATTGAAACGGTCATCAGGCAGTCTTTAGCTGTAAATGGTTATAAGTTTACGTATGATGATGAATATTATTATTAGGAAGGCGTTCATTTATTTTATTAACTGGAGTCTAAACTATTCTAAACCAACAAAAAGAATATATTCTTATATTATTATCATCATTTTCTCTTATTTCAGTATATTATCAAATTGTATGTTTATATTTAAATTAGAGAATTGTTTTTGATTTGATGTATTTTGTTTTCCATTTTACTCTTACACACGTTGTCTACATCTCTGTTTATCTACTCTCCTATCGCAGGTATGCTGGAAGAGATTTCTGTAGGAATAAGCATCACCTTTGGTGTATTCTTCTGTTACTTGCGTCTTGTTTGTTTATAATGTGTGTACATAAATGGTTGAATCCTACTAATATTATAAACGTGTAAGTTTGTATGGATGGATGGATGTTTGTTACTCTTTCATGCAAAAACTACTAAACGGATTTGGATGCAATTTGCCACACAGGTGGTTTATAACTAGGATTAACATATAGGATACTTTTTATCCCGATATTCCCACGGGATCGAAACTTATGCGGGTGAAACCGCGGGGAAAAGCTATTAAATAAATAAAACTGGTTTTTGAAGTATAATATTTCTCAATATTACTGACTAAAAAAAACCTTAGAAGATGCACTTTTGTGACTATTACAGCCAATCTACAACAACATCGTCAAACACGAAGCGCTATTTCCCTACTCCCCATTCACGAAAAGGAGAAACGAAATACCACGCATCGCACTAGTGACGCACGTTCGATTCAAACAGTTTAGTGCAATCAGTCTGAACGTGCAACATGTCAGGACTAGGGGTGTGCCATCTTAGTGGAGAGTAGAAAAAAAGTTAATTAAAGAAAAAACATCAAATAATTGATAGGTAATCAAAATTTTGAAGAGGCAATTTATATTTAAAAAAAAAACAGTTTTGCGGCTTTGTTTGAGGTACATAAATTAAACCGGCTCCACTAAACAGTTGCTCACTTAGTATGGAATCTGGTGGTAGCAGTGACATAGGAGCAAAAACTTCGTGTTATATCTTAATCAAATTAAAGGGTCTTCGCCTAGTTTTGGAGACGCTTTTCTGTTTTAGATTTTCGTTACAACTCTTTACGTTACTTCGAACACGGCCACATTGCCCGTAGAGGTATCAACAACTTCTTCTTCATGTCGATGGTTCGACCAAGAACTTGGAACGTCTAATGATGACAGGAAAAATTGTGGGCAAAAGACCTAGAGGCTTAAGCCCAAAGCGGTAGTCAGATCAAATTTTTCTGAACAATTTGAGAAACCTATCAGCGCCACAATCCACCAGGATAATGATCGTAACAGGTGGAGAAAACCGATAAAAGGGTCATTGGGCATATCTGACCCGCTCTGCGAAGAGTGGCGAACATTAACCAAAATATTTTTAAACTAAAGAGAATAATGTGACTTTTCATTGTATATAATTATTTGATAAATAATCGATGGAGAAAAGACTGAGCCGTTAAAAAAAGAAGGTTTCAGAAGTTTTATTTGATCTAAAAAAAGTTTCATCATAAAAATTCCAATAAATACAGCTCGGAGCACGGATGAGCCACACGATCAGAGGCATGTCTCTTTCGCACATTGGACAGGTAGAATAAGTTTCGTTGCGCTCGCGCACCGACTCACCGTCCTCCGCGCAGTCCTTCGTTAGCTCGCGTTGCGATCTGTGCGTTTACCTAGTATCTATTGTTTTTTCGACCACATTCACGTGTTTCATGGACTCTGGTTATTTACTTTTCGATTAGATTTTTGTTATAATATACAATTTTGTATTTTTTTTTTCAGGATTCCCGTGACTCACATTAACGGGATTAATGCCATAGTAAATCAGAGCCTTATATAAATACATTCTGCTATATTTCGTTTGTGTCCGCTATGAGTATGGTTTCCATATTAAGATGCCCAATGACCTTTGAAACGGAAACCCGATTCTAAGCAATGAGAGAGCGATTAGGATGAGAGAAAGAAAGAAAGAAATAAAGAAGGAAAATGTATTTATTGCGACTCGTACAGGAAGATCATAAAACTAAACTAAACACAATCAAAAATAGAAAAAAACCAAATAAAATAAAAAAAAAGTAAACAAAAAGAAAAATGAAACAGACAGTCCTATACGAGGCCAAAAGGCTTCTATCTCAGCGAGAGATAACTCCTTAAAAAAGTTGTTGCTGTTGGCTGATGCGGATGCGGAGGTACCATTCCGTGCGCGTTTGTGGAAGCGGAGGTGAAGTCCCGTCACAACCCTAGTCAGAACATAGTGCAACAGTGCTCGACTTTAGAGCTAAAACTGAAGTTGGACTTGAACAAGTTGTTTATGACAACATGTCGTGTTCTGTTGAGTTTCCTACCTTGTTCTTCAAATTCTTGTTGTCTTTTGTTGCTAAAGTTTTAATTCTGTTAGGTTTGTAATGGAGTGTTATGAAATATTAGTATGACAACAGTTGAGAGAGGTTGTGGTGAAATAATAACAGCCGCACGGGTCGCTTGAATATTAAGCTATGCTTGCCGCGGTGGGTTCATGGATGGGTGACCATCCATTACATATACTATATACATATATAGACCCCTCCATGCCTCGGAAAGCACGTTAAGTTGTCGGTCCCGGCTGTCATTCGTAGGTTTTTGACAGTCGTTACGGGTAACATACTTGGTAAGACAATCAGTTTTATTCCTCCCGAAATCTTACCACGTGCAAACTACGTCAATATCGTGTCTTGTTTACGTCAAGAAATTGAAATATCAACCGTGCGGACCACATGAATTTTGACAGTTCAAACCACGCGGTCGTGTCACAGAGAATACGTTAACAGCAGAAGGCCAGTTCTCGTAATTTAAAACGCTCAAAATCTAGTCGCAGTCTCATCTCAGCGACAAACAAATGTCAAAAACTTGTCAAAATATAGGGAAATTAGAGGTATTTTTGACAGATTGAGACTGAGATCAGAATTAGAATGTTCTTAAAATTACGAGAATTGCCCCTCAGATGTCATGATAAGGTAAGGAATTGACGTGGTATCGAAGTAAAGAATCGTTAAGGTCATAGTGAAGTAGGGCCCAGTCTTATTACGCATCGCTGTCACTGGGAAAAGTGCCCAAAAGGCTGGCAGCGTTGCCACGTTGGATGGCAATGCTGATTCATTGACCTGAAAATAGGCCAGCCCCCACTTTGCCTCATTATAACAATAAAGTTACAGATCAAACTATTCAGTCTCAGTTTAGCTATTCGATATTCAGTTAGAAACTGTACTGAAACACCGCCATCCATATTAATTGTGATTAAACTAATGAACTATTTATTGCGACTACGACCCTTCTTGAAACAATCCGTTTTGTAATACAATCTCAATATGGCCCGAAGCTAGAAACTTTTGCTAACTTTGTGACGACGTTTTGGCAAATAGAGCTTTGTTGAATTTTGCTTAGAGCTTATAGCCAAAGACCGGGATTAGGAAAGTTTTTATTGTCGGTTAAAACTGTACTAAATTACAGTTTTAACCGACAATAAACTTAACTAATAATCATCTATTGCTGACATTTTCAACGGGTAATTTTGACATTGTTTGCATAATGCTAAATCTGTCCATTGCTTCTTCTTTTCGTGTCGATTGTAGTGTTCTTATACTTACATACCGCCACGCCTGTCATCCCCGAAGGGTTAGACAGAGGTGCACTAGTACACCTATATTTCGACAGTTACATTTAAGTGCCACGTAACAGGGGGCGAGCGTATTGCCATCAACCGGGCAAAAATCCAGACTCCGGGCTTCTTCTGAGAAATCCCTGATGGCAAAACCCAATAATACTTTATCCGACCAGGGAATCGAATCCAGGACCTCGAGCTCAGCAGTAGCACTTGCGACCACTGAGCAACGAGGCAGTAGTCTTCTTCTTTGTTTTTATATTGTTTGAACCCATAGGAGGCCAACTTCACCCATCACAATACATTTTTAATTCTATGTAAAACGTATTTAAATCGCATTATTAGTCATTGTAAACAATAAAACGGCAATGCGAGCATTGAACTGTGAAACCAAGCCACCTAAAAATATTTTCCATTCAATTACTTATGCAAACAGAATCATGAATTTTATGCAAAATCATAATATACGCAGCCACCGGAAAATTGAGGGATTTAATGTTATTATGATATTGGTCAAATAACAGTGAAATTGTGTGTCAAAGCACTTTTATTTTGGTCAATACAATCTGCGCTACATCAAAAATGTAGATAGTTATTTTAATAAATATATAATAATTATGTCGCTATTAAAATAACAGTTAACTAAAGTTCCTTTTTATAATCCTAGATACTAATCTGACATTTAAGTCTTTTGTGTTTGCATTTTTAAGTATTCATAGAAATTTGACATTACACCTGTCAAATTAGTGGGTATCTGGGTTTCGGTTTAAAGAAATTTATTTCTCACTAGCTGCGCCCTGCGGATTTACCCGCATAAGTTTCGATCCCGTAGGAATATCGGGATAAAAAGTATCTTATATAATAATCCTGGTTATAAACCATCTGTGTGCCAAATTTCATACAAATCCGTTCAGTAGTTTTTGCGTGAAAGAGTAACAAACACCCATCCATCCATACAAACTTTCACGTTTATAATATTAGTAGGATAACTTAACTTATAACTTACAGTCCGCTTATAATGAGATACAAAGTAGTAAGTATGATAATACAATTAATAACAGTACAATACAATTCAATTTCCTCCAGAGTAATAGAAGCTACAATACACACATGTTTCTTAAGCTTATTTTTAAATATATTCACGTTATCGCACTCTTTTATATCGTCCGGCAATCCATTGAACAGCTGTGCTCCTTCAAACAATATGGTCTTTCTACCGTAACTGCGTACGCACATGACTTCAAGTTTGTTTTTATATCTATTTCTCATGTTATATGGCATTGTTTTTTTCTTTAGTTGTATGTTAGTTTGTATTGAGTTTGTAGTTATGTTTTTAATAAGAATGCAAGTGTAATCAATGTATTTAATAGTTTCGTTTTTTTCGTATAAGCTCCTTTTAATGATAATAGAACAGAGTTTTAATTATTTTATTTTGAACTCTTTGAAGTGAATTTAAATTAGTTACTGCTGCGGATCGCTATCTCAATTAAATATTCAGTTTAAAAAACGAACTTTACAATTTTTATTCACTACTCTCAAAACGGTGTAGCAAAATATCGTGAGAAACCACCCACGGTAGGTAAGTCCTAGAATCTAAATTTCAGGACATGATAAGACATGTGTTATCTACCAATCCGCACTGGGCCGGCGTGGTGGATTACGGCTTACTCCCTCTCACCAAGAGCACTGTATTATACGGAAATCCGAAATTAACATTGGAAGTCCTGTGTGTCCTGTCAGCTACCCGTTACAGGTACTGATGGATGATAGTGATGGCGCCAAACACGTAGCACAATTCTGGGCACCATTTAGATTCCCATCGACACGCTAAGAAGAAGAATATTAGAAGGAGTTCACCTCATCTACTGTACCCAAATCTGTCATCCATTGTACTTATATTTATTTATTATAGTGTCTGCTTTATTCATGAGTCAATTTAACTGGTACTTAGATGACAGGCAATTTACCCCGTACTACGCTGTAAAACGCAAAATTTGAAAATACGACGTAACGAATTCAAAATTTACGATCTGTTTTCAACGATAAGAGTTACTCTAATGTAAGTGACAGTAAATTTAGTACGCGCCGAATATATCTAGTAAGAACAAATTAGTCATCGCTACAACCGGGTATAAATAGTTCGAACCGTATTCTAGTAACATCGAGTGCTGGTACGAATAGATATTGCTACTCAAATAATGTATTCTGCTAAGAACGCAGACGGTTAACGGTGTGTAGATTTTTTTACCGTAAATGGATTGATAAGCTACGGTTTAACTAAGAAGAGCGGTGTTTGTCTTATTATTGCATTCGTTATGAAAATCTGTTATTTTCACCAGAGATTGAAGTTAAGGTGTCAAAAAATTAAGGATTCATAAGATTAAGGTGTCAAAAAATTATGGATTCAAAAAATTATGGATTCAAAAAATTAAGGATTCAAAAAATCAAGGTGTCAAAAAATTAAGGTGTTAATAAATGCTCTGTATTTAGACAGCCGGTATTGTTTGACCGTTCCCCGCTTTCTTAAGAAAAGAACCCAAAGCTTTAGGCAATTAAATTTTGAAGGAGATAGGCTTAGATTGAAAATGTAGAGTGTGGTGATAAAAAAGCTCACTGTCTCATTATCTATATTCGCATTGCCATTGGAATTGATGAGGTTAGAGTCATGGTATTTTAAAACGAGTCCTAAGAAAAAAAACCCAACAATAAACTCAATCGTTAGATACCTTACAAAATTAGTGACATTTCAGCAGACTGACCCATTTTATTGGACCTGAAAATACCGGATAGGTCATAGGTGACCGTCTAAAATAAACTCACAGACTAACTCCAAATACGAACTAGAAAAGGCCTAGATGATACCTATGATATATTGTTCCTTGCATAATCAGCCTATGATGTTCCCATTGCTGGGACCCGGCAAAATCAAACACTTAACTGGGTTCGAGCCTACGATTTACGCTCATATTATTATTAAATCAACCTAAATACAAGCTCAGGGGATAGACAGACATATTAATAATTTCCCTTAGTCAGAAATAAGCCATAAAGAGAATTATAAATGTGAAGTCTAATCTCTAATTTACTTAGCGTTTGAGAGGTCGGAGATTATAAAATATAATTTTCCTTTATGTATTCTCAAAGGTGTTCTCAACATGTTTGAGAGTACGGTACCTCTTACTTACGAGTATCTCACTTATATTTTAAACTAGCTGCGCCATACGGTTTCACCCTCATAAGTCTCGATCTCGTAAAAATATCGGGATAAAATATCCTATGTCCTAATCCAAGTCATGGTCTAGTCTATGGTCCATATTTCATCCAAATTCGTTAATTCGTTTTAGCGTAAAATAGTAACATACAAAAAATAGCAATGCTTAGTTGGTGCTAGCAGTAATTCACTTCACTCTGTATGTTTGTTTCTGCTGCATATATTGTATAGCTATTAAACTGTAAATCCGTAATTGGCTGTAATACAAGTTTATATATTTTAAGATAACATTTCAAAGAGCTGTGGATTTTGTGAATAATAAATAAATGAATAGATACTTTGCTTGACCTAGCAATTGGACCCAGGACCTACGACCAATAGCACATGCGACTACTAAACCAACAAGGCAGGCAGACATATTCCATTACAAATAACTTCATATAAAAATACCAGCACACACTGGACACCAGTAAAGCACACCCAAAGTCCGTTAAACAGTTCTCCGAAGCCATAAACAAACTCTAGGTGGGTATCGAAACTAATCAAAAGTTTTCGCACAAAGAACTCGAATGCAGTCAGAGTAACCAAGACATTGCTGTTTTATTGAAGGTAGTAGGAAAACTTATTGAATTGGTGTAACAGAAACTTTTGAAGCGGTGTCGGGTTAAATATTGACTGAGTCGTGTCTCACAAACTGCAGATGAAACTTTCAATACAGGGTTTTATTTTTCAATTTGCCTTTCTGGAATGTTTTGAGTCGTTATTTTAGTTATTATTGTTATTAAATTTTGTAAGAGATAGTGTATTTTGGTAGTCAAGGGGTATCGTGTTACCCAGTAACTGGTTTGTGGATGTCAGATAGGCAGTCGCTCCATGTAAAATATTGGTATTCAGCTGCATCCGATTAGACTGGAAGCCGAGCATCGTTGGGAAAAGGCTAGGCAGATGACGACTGTATTTTGGTATTTTCATAGAGCTACCTATGTACTTAATCCAAATGTTAGCCCTATGTGTGCACGTGGAACCTGCCATTACATAATTGGCTTATAATGTTCCCACTGCTGGGACACAGGCCTCCTCTCTGTGAGCGGGAGTGGGCCGTAATCCACCACGCGGGCCCAGTGAGGGTTGGTGGATGACACATGCCTTCGAATGTCTGGTTCTAGGAAATGCTGGTTTCCTCACGATGTTTTTATTCACTATTTTCTAAGCTGTTGTGACCTCTCCATGTAGGACTTGCAATTTATCCGTCTTTATAGTCCAGGGATTAGCTGACGGTTTGTATAAATACTTTTCTTCTGGAATTTTTACCTGCTAGTAGTCTACAACGCTTTTGGAAAAGGTTCTAAAGTCAGTAGCTACTAATAACGACCAATAATTTATAGGACACCCGACATAAATAATCATAGGTGATCACCCGAACAAATAGCTCCAATAGTTCACCAAACTCACTTAATCCAAAATAACTTCCGCGAATTTAGCATATCCCTCGTTCAAAATTAATAGTTGTCCATTTATTCCAACTAACATTTGTAATAAGTAGACAATAAGATTGTTTGGAACTAATTCCGAAGTTAGCTTGAGGTCTCATCTTGATGGTTCTAAGGCAGGGTGTAGACTACAGCGAACTTTAATTTCGCACCTTCTGTGCGCTCAGTCAGTCGTGCATCCCTAACTACGAGCCAACTTATTAGCATCTCTATAGCCTCTCGTGTCTACGCGCCGTATTGAGCTGTATTGGCTGAATGTCAGGCTGTGTTTTTGATGGCAATTGATTGTTTAGAGATCGCTGACGTCAGTTTATAAAGACAAGTCGTTATAGGCTCTAGGATTTGTTGAATTGTTTATTCAAGTACATAGGGATTTATTTATAAACGTTGCTTAAGGTTTAGTGACGCTTAAACTTCAAAAATGTATGGTTAAACAGACGCTAATCATTACTTAACTTTAAGCAACGTGTATAAATAAAGCCCTAAATTGCGCTTATATAATTTCTTACGTAGCGATATTATCGTGGACATCCATGGCACCACGGCACACAGGGAAGTAAAATGTATGAAATTATAATATACTAGCAGCGCCCCGCGGTTGCACCCGCATAAGTGTCGGTTCCGTAGGAATATCGAGATAAAAAGTATTATGTGTGTTATTCTGATACATAAGCTGTAAAACTGTAAAGTGTCATAAAAATCTGTTCAGTAGTTTTTGCGTGAAAGAGTAACAAACATCCATTAATTCATTCTTACAAACTTTCGCTTATAAATTATTAGTAGGAAGTAGGATAGTAGGATGGAGACTTTTTTTTGACGACGCCCACTTAAAGAACACTACCCCACCTTCTAGTGTAAGCGACAATTGTAGCCAAACATCAACAAATCTGTAATGTATGAAAAAGAATCACGTCTCGCGGCGATAAGCGGTAGGGTGGTAACCGCGACAAACGCGCTAGAAAGGTGAAACAAAGGTTTTAATTAAATTCGTGGTAGTTCCTATCCTGGATAAGCGCATAGATTTCCACTTTTCATTCTCTAAAATCCGCCCTCGAATTCAAATTTTTGAAAGGCTTGTTTAATCTGCCAATAAATCTCATATCCACTTTCATTTTATGATTGCTTGTTGTAATTTTAGACTAGCCTACACTTCATCGGACTTTCAAGATACCTTTACGGGAAAAGTTGATGGTGTATTGATAGTTATAAATAGATCCTACTGTCAAGTTCCGGGACGAAAAATTCACAACTATAACGGTTAAAAAATTAGCACTTATTACAAAGCTTCAGTTGTACAAAAACACTTACCTAAACACTATGCGGCGTCACAACTAAGGGTTGGAGTCTTTTTGATGAACTCTGGCACCCAAAATAAGATTTAACTTGTGTTTAGGGTACCAGCGTCCTCGCCTGTGATTTGAACATATATCAGTAGTTGTAGGACGACCACAGTATTATATTTCTTTATTTCAACCAAGTACATATAAATTACATTTTTAAATATTTTTATAAACAAAAATATAAAAAAAAAACATTTAAAAATATAAAAAATAGTAGCCCACCGGTATCGGGAACAGGGTCCAAGCTACCGGCGGTCAGGGCTCCAGAGAGAGGAACCTCCTGACAATGCGAGCCGTGTCCAGAAGTACCGCTTTCTGAATCAAGCCCTTGATCCAGCTGCCCAACGAGAACCTCCTCAGGTGTTTGTCGAGGCTCTTGGCTATTATATTAACCCATTGGCTGACACGACTATCGGCACAATGATTGCTGAGTCCACATGCCACATGTCGACAACCTCGCGAGCCAAGTCAAGATACTTGATTAGTTTATCTTTCTCGGCTTTCACGAGGTTCTCATCATGCGGGATGGTTATGTCAACAATCATTGCGCGCCGCTCTGATCGATCCACCACCACTATATCAGGCTTATTGGCAACAATAGTTTTGTCAGTGATGATGGATCGATCTCAGTTCAATGTGATATTTCCATTTACGAGAACTGGGTCGGGCACATACCTGTAGTACGGCAACTCAGATTCCACAAGGCTGTATTTCAGAGCAAGTTGCTGATGGATTATCCTGGCTACAAGGTTGTGTCCATTCAAGTACTCTCCGTTAGCTAGACGAGATCATCCGGAGATAATATGCCTGATTGATTCTCCCGGCCGGTGGCATGCCCGACAGATGTCTACCGTGCCGTCTTTCACAATAAATCTCCGGTAATTGTTCGTCATCATAACTTCGTCCATAATTGCACAGCCAAACCCTTCGGCTTCTCTAAAGAAGTCACCGAAACGCAGTCAGGCTACGGACGCTAGTAGATCTACATCTTAATTTCTAGTAAATGCTTAGATGAAGCAAAAAAAAAGGACACTAATCTAAATCATCATCAATCTCATTGGAAGACGTAGAAATTAATCTATTAAGCTTCATAACACAGAGTCAGTCAATGCAGCAATCGCATCACAACGGTTACCATTTAACGTTAAGGGCTGCAGTATACAGTCTCTTAATTAGCCACGTTTGTGGCTTGTTTGTGCCCAAGCGTGACACACGGGCGCAACGCGACGAGACGACACGCGGCTAGCGTCCCTTCCCACCTACTAATAACATTTGCAAAATTAAACAAGCGGTTACTCGGGATGCCGCAAATGCACAATTACAACGGGCAAGCCAGCTTTTAGCACCTAGCCACCCAATAACAATTACATAAACAAACTGTAAACCCGACTACAAAACGTTATTAAATAAGTACGTGCGCTACATGAATGCCGAAAGTTTTACAAGCTTTGATTCTGTCTGTTTTCTTTTTTAGGTTAAGAGTTTTTTTTTTTGTTAGGATTCGCTGGAGTAAGATTTGAAGTACATGTTATTGTATAATTAAGGCTACTTCGGAAGCCGATCTTTACATAGTTGGGAAAAGGCTTGGGCATATGTTTTGGTTGGTTATAGGATTGTAAAGCAAATACATAAATGTGCAGGAAGATAGATTCATCCAACTAAAAACACTGGGTGATGTGGCATCCTACAATAATCAAACAAAATTGTGGTATAGTTTCTAACTAAATACAAAAATAAATCGAGTAACTGATCGCACGCTTGAAAAACTCAAGCTTCTACGATTTTATATAAATATCGAGTGTATCACACTGTAACTAACTGAAGCTCTAGTAATTGGCATGAACGTCCATATTGTCTGCGAAGCGCTTTACAAAGACAACTGACACAATCTTATGTAGTCGAAGCTTGACAATATTGTTAGAAATACTGGTATTGTTCATAGTTTTTTTATACGAATAGTTACTCTCTCTGAGCTCTGACGGCCTGGTAGTTTTGATCCTGTTACTGGTACTGGTGGAAGGCCTTAAAGGTACCAAGAACCTTTTTAAAGATGGAATAGAGCGTAAGTTGTGTGTGGGATATGTAGTTTGCGTAAAAAATATTTAGGAAGAGAGACCTGAATTTTATAGCGCATACCATACACTATTCGCCTAGCTTTTTCCCAACTATGTTAGGGTCGGCTTTCAGTCTAACGGGATGCAGATGAATTATTATTAATTAATTAATTATTAATTTAGTTAATATATTTAATTTTTATTAATTTACTATTTTTTTCAGTATTACTTTACCAACGGAAAGCCTTATATTTGGTACTTATCGTAGGGTATATTAAGCTCCCCTTAATCAAACTTCTACCAAAATATCTCCGTTACACCATTCCACAAAAAAAACGCATTGAAAAACATCACAAAAGTCATGAAGTTGGCAAAAACTTTATGTTTCGTGCTTTTACATCGCAGGCTGCGACGTGGAATGCATTCTATTGTTTTCCGATGGCAGTCGACAGGAGATGGATGCCTGCCATTGTCTACATATACAGATTGAGTGTTATAGAATTATACACCCGTCCGCCAATCGCGTAGCTACATTATATGACATCCTGATGTAGATGGAAAGTTATTAATAGAGCTATTTACAGTTCCGTGTAACCGCTTGCGAATAGGTTTCCGGATGATGTTATTAAGTCCCGCGTAATGGCCTTTTAGTCAGCAAGTGAACCACAAGAAATAATTGACTATTTATCCTGCAAAATATATAAAAACAAGAAGAAGATTAGATTACCCGAAGTTGAGCAGTATATTTATTTAGGTCGACGTCATTTTTTCCTAGCAGTGTTGCGAATCAATCGCGTTTTTTTCAAGCCGAGGAAAGCTTTGCTTGCTACACAGGATTTGTACGGATTTGTCGGCTGCCAATCTGTGCCGCAACCGCTAGAGGCGGCCGAACATTTCGACCGGATAAAAAGGTCCTCTTATTCCTTGTTAACAGATTCCTGAAAGAAGTTGCGAACAAGAGAACACAAAAAATATTCCCCTCCTTATTTAGGGCAACAAAGGATGTGTCAGGTGAATGTTTCCAGTACTTATTTTGCTACCCACTTTAAGATACAATCATTTACAGAATCTTAGATTTACACTCGACCGCTCCGAATATAAATAGGACCACGGAAACGAAAATTTAATTTGGCTCATTTCCCTCCGACTTTTATTTTGTAATCTAAACAAGAAAAATAACGCTTACTAACAAAGTACGGTAGGATATTTTTCGAGCGGCTAACTTGTTTGGTGGGAGGGAGATAAAACAACAAGGGCACAGGTGGCAGCACTCAGCAAATTATGCAGAACCATATGGGCGCTAATCCATCAAGCGATCGGGATCGTGTGCCGGCTTTCATTAATCATCCTTTATTGATTAATGTCTCCACACAAAGTAAGTAATTTGCTCGGTATCAACACATTCATGAAGTGTGCCTTGATTTTTTGGTATAATCGAGCTTTAGGTGATTTTTATAATGGCATAGTTTTGGGAGTACACCTTTTACCTCAGAGGTTGCTTGGGTCTGTTTGAAGATTTGTGGTAAGGCTCTCAAAACGAACCCCGGGAACAAAATAATCCTACTCCGAAACATCCCTATTTATAGCAAAATACAATTTAACTTCCGCGATTTTCCTCATAATATTATCGGGTAAACCGCTCGTTGTTATAAAATCTGGGTGACACGTATCACAAAAATTTTTGAGGGTAATCTGCCTCATTAAATAGTTACGGCAGACATATTGTTTAATCCCGATGCCATCCCGAATGGTCTGTTATTAACCCGGAACATCAAGCTGGCGGCTCGCATAATTAATATTGCAAATGTTGTTAGCAGTTAGGGTACGGATTGTGTGAGCGAGCGTTCCTATAGTACATATTGCATGTATGTAGTGACTGGGTTGACGGACGGTTGAAATGTTTGACATATCTGAACGCCGGCGCATTTGCGAATCTGTAAGCGGTAGTTTAGATCAAGTGTAGGTATTCTTTGTTCCCTGATAGTTGATGACGACGGCGACGAACGACGTTGAGCTTGGGCGGACATTGTTTTTATATCTAAGTATTGAATGCCTTTTTTCAAAGGTTAAAAAGATGTAGTTATGAAGACCTAACAGCTTCGGGCAAACCTTGGTTACTATAATAGTGAAGCACTAAAGATTTACAAGTGTTTTTTTAAGTTTTTTGTATGCTGAAAATGTGTATGATTTTGAAGATTTTCTTGTCGTTTTTTTGAGTAAAACCTTGGTGTTTGTCGACATAATATGATGTTTAGAATTTCGAGAACTACGAGATAACACCCCATTGATTTCCTCGCGTCATTATTTCATGAGCAGTTTATCCTGATTTTAAAACTTTTCATAACCTAACAATTATTTTATGCAAAATTCCAAAAGGATTCATATTCACTATACACCTAATGCCATGTTTAATGTATTCTGTTTAAAAATAAATATATTAATTACGATTTACGTTGACATTTTCGCTCGTTATTACAGTTCAGAATAGTTAAAACTTTTTGGTATTTATTTTGTTTCGTATGAATGTAGTATTAAACATACACATTAATAACTTAGTTTTCAGGATGACCTTTTACTAGCACCTACCTAATTAAATTATGGGTAAAGTAACGACCCGCCCCTGCTTCACACGGTTTTTACGACTTGACAAAAACATCGAAATTTCACACATTCATTCATTTCATTTTTTTTTTCTTACGTCGGACTTCACACTTTTTATTTAATCTTTTTTTATTTTTTATTTTATTGTGTGTTTTATCTGATGTATGTATCTGGTGTATTGTGTGTCTTTTAGTTTGTGCCAAATAAATGTATTTTCTTTCTTTTTTACCTTAATTACCTGATAAACCTTCTGGAATAAATCCTCTAAATGATGGTTAAAATCGGCGATCAATTCGGTCACACAGATATAACTACATAAAAAGCGACTTTAATTTATATTAGATAAGCATAGATAGGTTAGAAAATGCTCATTCCATCACGGTATGAAAAGAGTCTTTTAGACGGTAATTGAATGATTTTATTATCATTTTGTGAATCGGAAAACCACAAACCTTTATTTTATATGCTTTCATGTTGATGCTTAGGTACCTACTGAAGTTGATATCTAAAACAGTTTTAAACCCTCTACTTAAAATTTGTCTCATCTAAACTAATATTATGAAGACAAAATATTTGTATGTTTGTTTGTTACGCTTTCACGCTAAAACGACTGAACGGATTTGCACACGAGTAGGTCTTAGGATTTCCACAAGATCGAGACTTATGCGGGAGAAACCGCGGGGCGCATCTAGCAGTTCATTAATCGCTGTCCTCATTAAAAAATTAGAATCAATACTACAATAATGTATAACGTAATTGAATACTTGCAGACAAAATTGAACAGTACTTATAAAATCATTTCGTTGCCTTAATCACGATTCCTCATTAATTTCCAGATATTAGAGGGCTAGAGAATTAAATAAACTGCTGTAACCATTAATTACCGTTTTCGTATTTAAGTGATACGTTTTTAACTAGAAGTACCAGGAAGCCAGCAATAAGTGGAATGTTCGCTTTCTACGGGAGCGGGTCATTAGCAGAGCACGCTCATTGATCTGCTAGATGTACGCACTTGATACAATAATTATACGTTCAAAAAGCAAGTACGACGATTTTTTTTTTTTACGGATTGGAAATCATCAAATGACCCCCTCCCGCTCTGGGTGGAGCGGAAGGGAGTGTCGGACTCTTACTGACTAAAACCCACCCATGTTCCTTCCTTTGCCCTTTATGTTCCGGGGTAGCGGTAACCCTTTCGGACAATCCCGCTGACCCGAAGTACGACGATTGATTGCAACAAGTAATTATGTAAACGAATAATCCTACTGTTACTGTTAGCCTGCGTCTTCCCACTGCTGGGCAAAGACCTCTCCCCATGACTTCCAGCTCTTCCGATCCAGGGCTAAAGTAGACCACTGGTCGTTTATTTTGTTCAGCTCGTCCCGCCATCTTCTACGGGGTCTGCCGCGACACCTTCTAGTATTATATCCAGTATTATATAATAATCCTAACTACATATTATAAATGCGAAAGTAAGTTTGTTTGTTTGTCACAATAAAATTGATATAGATACGACTAAATTTCTTAAGAAATAAGCAGTACCTTTGTACTCAATAATAATAGAAGAATTTGATTTTGTAACCTCTTTTAAACTAAAATATTAATATATATTTTTTATATTATTTGAATGATTGTAGAATGTTATTTTATGTCTAGCTATGGGTGAAAATTACCTGATAATAAATAAATTTGTTTATGTATTTATTTTATTTTTATTGGGACTCATACAAATAAAGTTGTTTTAAAAGCCTCGCTATTTTTGCACAATAATATGTCAGTGTACCTGTAAAATTTAGAATGTTCAATAAATTCAACATCAAATCCGACGAATATAATTATTTGAAATGTTGAAATCAGTTATTATTGGAACTGAGCTGTTTCCAATAAACTCGTCTATAAAGTTTTATTTGCTTAATAATTATTGCTACAAAATAATTACGATTTTCAAGGTTAACTATTCAAGAAAACTCAAACGCTGTCTAGCTTTTGATATTGACAGTTCAATACACTCCACTTGTAACCTTTAGAACTTTGAAGAACTTTAATTAAAATCACAAACCTACAATCTAACTGTCCATTAAAACATATACATCAAATTAAATAACCTAACAGTACAATCATCAAGAAAAACAGTAACCATGCTACAGCAAAATACCTTTGCCTCAAGCTCACAGCAAAAAAAGCCGCCTCTGCTATTCCAGTAGCGGTATATCTTAGGATTTGTACTGACAGGTTGACGACCCATAAAAAGGCTTCATATGTACTACGAAGCCAGGAACTCTCCCTCGCCTAGAGAGTGTCGTTAGTCAGCGAAGGTAACTGGATAGTCGTGTAGTCGTACTTGTCTATATACGGCCTTATGATGCGTGCGGCGGCCATTTTTGTAGGTAAATTATGAGTTGTGTGCCTTATGGATTAATGTGTTAAGATTTTATATTAGGTGGATTTTATCTTTTGTCTTACTTACTTTAAAACTTATTATTTCTGTAAATTACAATAATAAGGAAGTAAAGAACAACTAATGCCTAATTAATTATTAATAAAAAGAGCAAAATTATATCCTAACTTAAATAAAACTAAAATATAGCGTCGAAAAATTCATCTTACTTACTTTGATGTTGGAGTTTAGTTGTCCTTCTTTGGTGACAAATCGGTGATAAATTAGAAGATTACCTGTAACAGACAAAAGATAATTGAGTATATTCATACACACATTCAACTGTGCCTTGTATATACTCTTAGTTTTAAATAGAAAAATAAATATAATTTTACGTTGAAAACAATTATTCTCAAACTATAAATCTTTTGCAATGTCACAACTATTCTCAGCATTGCCATTCAACGTGGCAATGCTACCAGCCTTTTCGACATTTTTCCCATGCCCGATTTATTCATGTCCAACGAGCTCTTCTCTTTTTTATATACTTGTACATAATATATCTATTTTAGTGTTAACTTCTCTAAAGTATTTAAGGTTTGTCAAAGACAAAAAGAAAAAAAAAGAAAAAAAGAAAGAAAGAAATAAAGTTCTATACCCCGAAAAAAAAAGATCTATACTTAGTTGTCATTTATTTTAAAAACAAAATCACTAGACCGTGATTTTTAAATTATTTTCCCAATAACGAATAAGGGTCTCTTGTGAGATTTCTAGGAGCTCAGCAGTGCGTGAACATCGAGACTACACCCTCCTCCCCCGTTTTTAGTCGTAGGTACTCCCCTTAGCAAATCGTAGCTCCATATATGTTCAATAAAAAGGTTGTATATATCAACGGTTGGTAAACAAACATCAATAACGTCAGGCTGTAATGTTACAAGTAGTGGGCTCAAGGGAATTTGGTTTGAATTGGTGTAGAGCGCTAAGAATGCTTTTTATTACTTTAAAATAAACTTGGGGCTGATTTTTCAATCTTCTGATAACTTTATTCGAGGAATAATTTTGAAATTTTTATACGTTATTTTATACAAAAACTGTCAAACGTCAATTTTATTCCTCGAATAAAAGTTATGTAGCGATGGAAAATAAAGAAAAATAAGTTATACTCAACATAGAAATGTTGCATCATCAATATTACAAGTAAAGGACTCGTAACTGACTAACTGGTTTCGCAACAAGAAAAAAAAAAAACAAAACAACATCGGTTCTGGGGGTCTACTCCGAAGTGGTATCGGCCGAATGTTCGGCCGTTTCCTGCTACGAAGTTACTATTTTGTTCAGCCGGTCCCGATCCTACACTCCTACACTCTTTCGAATATTGACTATGGTCCCGACCCAACTGAGCCGATCCGAACTTCTTTCGCATTTTTCAATAATATTCGATTCGGCCATGTGTCGGTCTGATCCGATCATTCGCACTTTGCACTTTGTAGTAGACCCCCAGCTGTTTGGGAGCTACGATACTACACAGACAGACTTCCAGATACACTGATACACACGTTAAACTTATAACATCCCACTTTTTCCGTCGGGGGATAATAATATAGTAGACCGGAAGTCGACCCCAACATAGTTGGGGAAAGGCTAGGCAGATGATGGTTAATAATATAGTAATTGAAAAAAAAGTTTCAAAATTCTCTGATTTAAAGTGCTGTCTAAGAAATCCCCTTTTCTTAGACATTATATTTCTTTGCAATCGTTTAGGTAGTTTAGGCATTTTATTTGTTGTTTCAAGTGCGCATGTGTGTTGTTGTGTCTGTACGATCTGTGTAATTTAGGGTACACCGTAAAATTTGAGTAGATACAAATCCACGATCAAAAATGGGCCATCAACGTACTAATCCCACAAGCGCTCCATTGTTATTCATACTCACGTATACACACAATCTTTATGAAGTCGGAAGAGAAGCGCTGCTCCATTGAACAGATTTTATTAGCAGAAGAGCACCACACAGGTCTCATAATCCAATAAATGTCTACGATGGTGTAGAGAGGATCCATATTTCAAATAAGCATAGCGTGAGCAAGGGCAGAAGGCTCACAAAAATATGGGTGCATTAAGGGCTAGAAATCCGCTTGACAAATTGAATAACAAAGATAAGTATGCTTCCGGGGATTCTGGCATCTCAGTCTTTATTATTTACAGTATATAAATTACAGATGGATGGAATGGAGAGTCTCGTGGCTAAGTAATAACAGCCGCACGGGTCGATCGATCAGGTTAGGCTACGCTTGCCACGGTCGGATGGGTGACCATCTTTACATACCAAGACCCCTCCGTGCCTCGGAAAGCACGTTAAAGCGTTGGGCCCGGCTGTCATTCGTGGATCTTTGACAGGCGTTACGGGTTGTTAGAAGCCCGAAAGTCTGACAACCAGTATTACCAAGGGGTATCGTATTACCCAGTAACTGGATTGTGGAGGTCAGATAGGCAGTTGCTCCATGTAAAATACAGGTATTCAGCTGCATCCGGTTAGACTGGAATCCGACCTCAACATAGTTGGGAAAAGGCTGAGCAGTTGATGATGTAAATTACAGATATAATACTGTAGAAAGTTTACAATAGGGTGTCAAAAAGGGCCAATAAATCTACGATAATGGATATCAAGAAATAGTGCCCTATTCAATTCGATTTTTGTATGTAGGTACTTTTAATGAAATGTGTTTGTTGTCTACATTATGTAAAAATATTCTACCATTAGGGTAGTATTTTTTACAAAATTTGGCAACACGTCCAATGTCCAAAATAGTCTTTAGACACTAAAAGAAAACAATATCTGTCGAACTAACACATCAAAAAAATATAATTTTGCCTAGTAACTACCTGTATTATATCATACGATACTCTCGTCTCGCTATCTCTGGTTAATTAGTAATATCATGAGTCTTGTGAAGGGAGCCTCCTGTATCTATTTTGTAGAGGAACGTCCTAAATTGTATAAATATAAGGGCTGTGCGGAGTTATTACGTAGGGAATTATTAACGTCGCCCATTGAATAGACCTACATAATTGAATAGAAATTAATATAATTTAGTAATAATGTTTCATTCATCTTTAGTCAATCTTACAAAGTTTAATTTAATAACAGAATCTTACTGATTCTGTTATTAAATTAAAGTTTGTAAGCGTTTAGTTATAGCGTTAAAATTGTCTTGCGTTAGAAATAATGTCTGAAAGCCTTTATAAGAATTAAAAAGACATCCTAAGTTAGTATAATATTATATCTATATTAGTAGTTATCTAGTCTCGACTAGTTCTGGGTATTAAAGATGTTACGGCTGTTAACGACTATGACTAAAGTAGACGCTGAAATTAAATAATATTAATATAATATTTAATATTAATATTAATAATACTATAATAATCATAGCCATTTTTATACAATATTTCTTATTTTATTGGTTTCATAACTTATTGTTTTAATTAATTTTTTTTTTCGTCTCTAGATATTTTTTTTTTATCCATTTACTTACTTATTTTTTACAGTATTTAACACAACTAACTATTTACACTAGGTACTAAATGAAATGACTCACTATCTAACTATACAAATGAATACAAAAGGACACTTAGCCGTCGAAGTACTGTTTTATAACTTACTTTCGATTCTGACAATATAATATTGAAATTCATAACTCATTTCTACTGTTATACGCCGTAATTAATAAAAGTAACCCTCGCCCTCCTCTTCAAAAATCACGAATCGACGTCTGTCCTCTTTACATATCAAAATAAATCAAAGAGGGGGGTTGCTGAAGCATGGACCTCTTTGTATAACAAGACAACACAAAATCTATCTCCCGAGCGAAAAAAAAAACATTTACTCGACTTAGCACTCATATTTTCTTTATAAACAAAACATACAGCGTCGGATGTCAGCTTCTTTTGACACTACGTTTGTAGAAACTGTATTTATGTTATCTTTTATCTTTCATCTTTATTTTGCTGCTACACTAGACTTTTCTCGAGGATTGTTGAGTTATTTAAATGGTTAAAGGACTTTAAGGGGTGATAACGAAGGAAGCTCGTTGCAAAGGTGAAATACAATAATATATTCTTGGCTTCCAGCAAGGAGCATTACTTATATAACTGTTGGATATTGGCTGACACATGCAAACAACTCCTTAAAAATACAGTTGAAAATGCTTATTCAAATTCTGTCATAAAATTATTGGTATGTTTTAACACAATGTTTCAGCACAAAGCGTGCATTCCTAATAATGCTTGTTTCTTGTTTACGTGGGTAACCATGCGAAGCTCCAAAGTGACAGCTAACTACATCTAATTACTTGTTCCAAGCGCCATAACATTTGCAAACTTCCATTGTATTTGAACACAGCGCTCGATCTCCGAGCGCTGTCATTGTAGTAGTCGATTTATACCGGTTCAAACACTCGAAATGGAACCGGCTGGTCACTTGTCATTGGAATCGAATCGTGTGATTAACTAGAACATCCCTATGTTGTAAAAGGTTTTAGATGCGGTATAGACGATCGTGTCGTCGCTCTTTTTTATATTTTTTTAGTAGACGTTATTCACAGTTTCGGTACCAGTTTATAAAAGTCTAATAAATATTTTTTTCCTATTATTTTCAAGTGTCTGTGCTTTAGTTTGCTGGTATATTAGCCCTTCAAACTGCTCAATGACGAAATAGCACAACTAAACACAACACTTTACTTTCTAAAATCTTTAGAATTTGGTATGTCTCTCGATCGCTAAATCATACGCCAGGATCGTAGCTCACCTCTGTAAACAGGCAAATAGCAGTTTCCCACCTACTGAATAAAATACTAACACGACACGCTCGAATGAGTAAGTTACCCTAATTTGCTGGAGGGTACATAAAACTGTTACCCTATTTGTAGGTAAATGCTGTAAGAAAACAATGAAATCTATTACTCACGTTACGACGAGTCTTGTCACGCGGGACAAGTGCCTCTTACACACCGTGGAATTTATACATTCTTTTGTTAATTTGATTTACATAACAGACCAACTGGAAATTGAGATATTTGCTTAGCAGTCAGGCATAACAAAAACTTATTTAAGAAAAACTTCATACTCATCAAACATTTTTAATTTTATTTTTTAAATGCATCTCGCTTACACCAGGGAGAGATCAATTTTTCACCCTAATAGCTATCCCAATTCTAGAAGACACCTGCATAAAACTACCACACCAGTTTGAATAACAATGAAATCCACTCGAAGTCGAGACGTTAACGTCCCGAAGCGGCGACAAACGTCACTCTCTCTCACACACACACACCCTCCATACAATACACCCCACACTTACACAATCACACACCTACATACGTAGGTGCTCTCAGATATTGAGACGAGCATTCTACTCTCATATTGACACGAAGTGCACCTTGAACCGATAATAATGTGATCCGCGGAATCGCATTGAATAGCGCAAACTTTTATATGACTTTTAAATGGCGGAGAAGGAGCATCGTAAAGTCATTTTATTGTAGGTAAAGGAAGGGAATTAAGGGCCAATAGATTCCGGCGGGATCTCATGGCGACATGGAGAGTGCGATTGTCGCAACCCAGTGCTGGGCACGCCACAATTGCGGCGATAAGTCCCCTCTTTGAGGAGTGGCTGGAGAGGCGCCACGGCGCCCTCACCTTCCGCCTGACGCAGGTCCTCACCGGACACTGTTGTTTCGGTAGGTTCCTGTTCAGGATAAGGCGGGAGGAAACGCCAGGGTGTCACCACTGGGTGGATCGCCCGGAGGACACGGTGGAGCATACGGTGGAGCTCTGCCGGGCTTGGGCGCAGCACCGCCGCGTCCTCGTGGCGGCGATCTCTCGCGTCCGGCCCTGGTCCAGGCCATGGTACGAAGCGAGAGTGCATGGGAAGCCGTCACCTCCTTCTGCGAAGCAGTAATGCTCGCAAAGGAGGAGGCGGAGCGCGTGAGGGAGAGGCAATCTCTGCGCTCTCACGGCCCTAGTCACCGCAGGAGACGCCCTGGACGTCGGGAGTCACCAGCCGACTCCCGGCCACCGTAAGCGCGGGCTTGCGGGTGGCGAGCAATGGGCAGCTCGCCGCCCGGCAAGGACCAGGCCCGAGTCGACGGCGCGTTGTGTTCCACGCGCGCCTCAAAGAGATGTCAGCACAAACTGACGGGGTCCGCTAGGACCGATGCCTGCCAGGGCCGCGGGTTGTTCGAAAGAGATACCGTGGTCCCTGGCATAGGCAACTGAAGGAACACGGGTGGGTTTTAGTCAGTAAAAGTCTGACACGCCCTCCTGCTCCGCCCAGACCGGGAGAAGGAATATGATGATTTCCCACCAAGAAAAAAAAAAAGGGGCCAAAAGATAAATGAAAAATTATAAAGGATATCTTTGTTTTTTTTTTTTAAATACAACATAATCATTAGCAATATTCCGTTGGTGCCGGCTGTCATTCGTGGATCTTTGACAGTCTTTACGGGTTGTCAAAAGCCTGAAAGCCTAACAACCAGTCTTACCAAGGGGTATCCAATGATACCCCTTGAACTGGGTTGTGGAGGACAGATAGGCAGTCGCTCCATGTAAAATACTGGTATTCAGCTGCATCTGGTTAGACTGGAAGCCGATCCCAACATAGTTGGGAAAAAGGCTAGGCAGATGATGATGAATCATTAGCATTATTACTATGCGATTCCAAAATATTGAATTTAAGTATATTCTAAAGAAATGAAATAAGCCAACAATTTGTTTGTGCAGGGAGTGCAAACAAATAATAAGCAAACCATGAAGAAATATAAACAGATTAACGAAGCAGTGTAACTTATTGGTCTATTTTAATAATTTAGGTGAGAGTTTTATTTGTACACAGTATTGTTTCAGGAGGTTATTTTAGTACTTACCTAATAAAAGAAAGACCTAAGTAAATCTGTTCTGTTGTTTCAGCACTAGTAAATAATAAGAAACAGTGCTTATCGTTGTAACACAAAGATTCGTTGAGGAGCAGTGGTGGCCCAGTTATAATGGCCGCGACTTACGAGTTGGTGGTCGTAGACTCGAGTGGTTGGTCGTAGACTTGAACCCAATCAAGTGCTTTACTTGGTATAAATTATTTCGTCACTACTGATCTGAAAACGGTGAAGGAAAAAATCGTGAGAAAACCATATCCATGACCAAAAATTCGAAGACATGTGATATCTACGAACCCGCACTGGGCCCGCGTGTTGGATTAGGGCCCACTCCGGTTCACTGATAGGAGGGCTCTGTTCCAGCAGCGGGAATATCAAACGCTGATTATGCAGTGTTATGCTACAAAGATTCATTTAATTAGCTACAAAATGCTGGCTACACTTTACCTACTAACAATAAATAACACTACTTAAAAATAAAAATAAAACTAAATGGCAGTAACGAAAGATATCCTTGACAATAAAAAGGCTCACAATGACGTGTGACGTGTCTTCTTTATGTACAAAATTTATTTTTCTCATGGAGAATATGTCATGAATAGAATACATTACATCATGAAGAAGCACGAAGTACAGAATCCTACGAATAAATAATTATCGAGGACTCGGGAAGAGGCGAGGTTGCAAGAGAAGGTGGCCTGTTCTCTCTCTTACATACTGACATTAGCAGAACGTGGCACACTCAGCCCTTATTGTTCCCACTGCTAGGATACAGGCCTCCTCTCGGTGAGAGGGAGTGGGCCGTAACATACCACGCGGACCTAGTTGTTGGGAGATGTTATGTCTTCGATTTTTTTATTCTAGGACATGTCAGTTTCCTCACGATGTTTTCCTTGACTGTTTTGATAGCAGTCGTGACGAATTAATTTACACAAAGTAAAGAGTAAAGTGCCTCTCTGAGATCGAACGTCTTACAACTCTTTAAATCGCGGCCGTTAACACTGGGCCACCACTGCTCTCATTATTGTGAACATATTAACGCAGGAACTAATACCAACTAAACAATATAAACATTGTTAATACTATTGCAAACAACTTGTACGGTATTTAATTGGAAATCCCAGGTTCTTAAACAAAGTTCGTTCATTTGAACTGTAAGTGCGAAGTGTTCGGGTGTTAGATAATTATAATTAAAATAGGAGAGCATGTTACACGTATGTAAAGATGTTTTTTTTTTGGGTAAGGAGAAATGTGAGGTTTTGTTATGAAAATGAAGAGTTGACAGAAATTGCTATGTTAAATTCTACCTTATAGTATATATTTATATATTAAACTCATTAAATCCGCCTCTATACATATTCGCATGTGTAATAGAATATGGGCTTAACTCGAATAGTAGATTTCTGGGAAATCGCCGTTTAATGTTTTGCAATCGGGGTCCAGTCGGCTTATTTGCCAATTTAATAAATATGTAACGAAAAGTTAAATATAATATTGCCTACTTTATCAAAAACCATTGATCTGTGCAAAAAAAATGTAGATATCATAACTTTAGAGATATGTATACCTAAAGTATTAAATGAATTGTACCTCCACATAAGTGTAAGGCAGGGAGGTTTAACTTCGCCTCGTCTCTTCAATCTCTATGTAAACGGACTTATCGAGGGACTCAGCAGCACCAAAGTCGGCTGCTCTATAGACGGAAAATATGTCAACAACATCAGCTATGCTGACGATATGGTGTTGTTGGGCCCCTCCATAAGTGCCGTTCGAAAACTCCTCGCTATATGTGTTGAGTACGCCGAGGCTCATGGGCTCAGGTATAATGTAAAAAAGAGCGAGCTTTTGGTGTTCCAATCACCAGGTCATAAGATCACCCACGTACCACCCGTCCTAATAGACGGTGATTCCCTACGCAGAGTTTCGCGTTTCAAGTACCTGGGTCACTGGGTCTCGGATGACCTCTCAGACCACGAGGATATTGAGAGGGAGCGCCGGGCGTTGGCTGTCCGATGCAATATGTTGGCTCGTAGATTTGCACGCTGCAGTAAAGCAGTAAAAATAACATTGTTTCGGGCGTTTTGCCAATCTTTTTATACGTGCAGTCTATGGGTCAAATATACGCAGAAGACAATCAACGCCCTGCGCGTTCAGTATAACGATGCATTTAGGATGCTGATGCGGCTGCCGAGGCACTGCAGCGCGTCGGGCATGTTTGCCGACGCTCGTATTGATGGCTTTCATGCCATCCTCAGAAAGAGATCGGCATCATTGCTCAGTCGTGTCCGCGGCAGTGGCAACAGCATTCTTAGTGTCGTAGCTGACAAAATTGACTGTCCAATATTGTGGCATTGTGTACAGTTGCATGTCAATAAGAACTGACTGAAGTGATTACGGATGATACGGTTATTTTATTTTATATTTCTATTTATATTATTTTGTTTTATGATTTTAATGAAATTTTTTATTTTAAGTTGTATTCATTTTAATTAATTTAAAATGTAAAGATTTTAATGAATTTAAAGATTATTGCGATTTTGGCTAATGAATTTATTTTACAATTAGATTTTTATGTATTCCGTTTATTTAATTTTAGTTTTTAGTTATAATAGTATTATTGTGGCATGTATTTTAATCTTTGGTTGCTAACATAATTTTTAAGTATACCTACTAACATGAATATGGATCACTGTGTCTGAATTAAATAAATAAATAAATAAAATAAATAAAACAAAAAGGACAAAATATTTAAAACTTAACTAAAGTTCTCAAAAAATAAAAGGCCCGTTTCGACATTGACAGTTCCAGTAGTTAATAAACATCAAATTCGCAAAACACTTATTCGTTTGTATGAAACTGACAGGTGTCAAGAACGCATTCTCAAATGTCAAAACGGGCCTTATTTTAGTATTTAAAATTCTCGGCTCAGAATATAGATTCATATCCTTTTAGGGGTAACAGGATCGCCACCTTTTACATAAAAATGATGACAAAGGTAACTGGCGAAATGTGGGTGTGTGGGTGTGGGTGGGTGTATATATACATGCACATACTTCTGCTTACCAGGTCGAGGAATACAAACGTGATATTATGCTTCGCCATAACATCCTTTATTTTGAAAATAAAGTAGACACATACATGAATTTACGGAAGAAATAAACGTCTTATCGACATCAGCGAAGTGGAAGTTTATCGTAAAATCTCGTGGATTTTTCTTGTGTTAATATCAATTGGTACGGCAGGTGAGCTCATTTTGTATGAATTCGTCGTAAAATTTACGCTTCCTTTGATCTTTCACCTCAAATCGTAAAGGACATGTAAGTAAGATTTTTGCCGCTTCGTCTGTACCCAAATATTAATTTGCGTATTCAAAGAAACTGAAATGTTTTAACGTAATAATTCGGGGAACATCTCTTACTTTAGTATATAGAATATATTATTGTAACGTGTGATTTGAGTGAGGTAAATAAACTTGCTTTGAAAAAGTGAATTTCACAAAAGGTGTGATCACAAACAGGGCAAAACTAATTAAGTATTTTTTTTTGTTTCATGTTCTAAACATATTACTGTCAACACGAAAATAAGCACATAATGTTCCTTGAAGTTAAACCAGATTGCCAAGCACTTGCACAAGTCATATTATCAGCCTGTGCTTAGGCTCAAAAGGCCAAAGACCAAGTCTTATAAGGAAGATATAGAAAGAAAGTTACATCTTCCAAACACACAAGTGCTTGCATTATGGATCCATTCCAATCAGTCATAATTAAGGTTCTATGGTTGTTCGGGTCTCAAGGAACCAGTTCTGGGATCAAGACGCTAGAGGTCGTCAGTACACTTGTCGTATTATAAAAATTATTTTCGAAAAAGCTCAAGTCTTAATGTTCGATTCCATAATGATCGATTCAGTAAAGCCATTAAACATATAAATGTTCAGCTGCCTTTTCGGAATATTGATATTAATTTGAATAAAAGCGTGCTTGTCACAGACCAAAGTTATCAAATTAGTTAAAGTATCGTGAGGTACGTTTAGCAATAGCTAATGATAACTTTGATTTCTTAGTTGGAAACGGATCAACGGCGACGCAAAGTAGAGATGTAACGAAGACTTTGTTTTTCATTTCCTTTTAAATATTATGCGAGTTCTTACGGAGGGATTGCAAATTATTGCATTAAAAATGTAATTGCCTCTTTAAACTAACTTATGAATGACAACAACTGCTACCGGCAGGAACAGAGCAGTTTGTCCGTAGCCATATCAGAATACCAGCGGGTCCTATCAAAAGTTATTTATTTTTTTAAATATCGCAGAACTATGCTGCGATAGGCCTTTTAGGCCTCGTAAAGGTCTTTTTTTTGTTCTTTATTTTTTGTTTTGTTTTTAATGTAATTTTGTTATTTTTAAATGCTCTTTTTTACTGTTTGTAATTCCTTTGCGTGTCCCAAATATTTTTTTTTTCTTTTTTTCTTTCTTTCAGTTTTACTTTTCAACCCCGTGTACGCTGGAGACTACGTTGAGCAGCAATCGCCCAATATTGTTGCCGCATGATTTAAAGTCGTGAGATATTCTATTCTGTACCATGAGAAGGGCACACTAGCATATATTCACAGCAACACAACCACATTCCATGTGGCCCGCAACACTGTTTCCCTCAACACATAAACATGTTGCTCAAAAAATGTTGCGCAACTTTTTTTCCGGTGGGGCTTAATTCAATGGTACAACGTGCTATTGTGATTTTGTGTTGCTTCGAGCGAGTACTCGAAAACACTTTAAGCTCCCACAGTAATAAACTCAGTTAGTTATGTCGTGTCATGAATGTTGT
Organism: Apamea monoglypha; assembly: GCA_911387795.2. Taxonomy (NCBI): domain Eukaryota; kingdom Metazoa; phylum Arthropoda; class Insecta; order Lepidoptera; family Noctuidae; genus Apamea; species Apamea monoglypha. Next base: position 15,270,428 of record OU426917.1, read on the forward strand.
CAGTCTAACCTCCAACTTTTTCATGTTAGAAGCTTGTTAGAACTTTAGCACTTATTAGTTAGCTAGGACCTAAATAGAACCCAGAAAACGATGTATGAATATTGTGAAAGATGATGTTGCTAGATAATAATATTAAATAATAATAAAACCACTGTCCCACTGCACGGCAATGGCTTCTCACATAGAGAAGGCTTGAGCATTGATCACTACGCTTGCATGAGGCGGATTGGTGACGGCCCCGAATTAAAATTGTACATGTAGATTCAAACCACAGATTTATAAACTAAAGGGAGATATGCCAAGGGGGCGTGGCGCGTGCGAACAATGTATGCACAAAACAGAAACAAACGCGGGCACCGTTGATTTGTCAATAAGAATTGTCAATGTAGTTGTGTGTCTCAACGTTGCGATCTGCGTTACGCGATTGGCTCGCGTTGAGTGTGGTGACTGTTATAGTGTGAGTGAGCGCGTGTTCGTATTGTAGTGCATATGTAGTTGAAGGCGACAGCCGGACTCGAACAGTTGGGCAGCCACACCATATCTCCCTTTAGTTTATAAATCTGTGGTTCAAACTCAGTCAGGCCGGTTACTTTGTGTAATTTATTTCATCACCACCGCTCTCAAAACAGTGAACGAAAACATCGTGAAGAAACCAGCTTGTCCTAGAACCAAAAATTCAAAGACATATGTCATCTACCAACCCGCACTGGGCCCGCGTATCCTGAGCCTCAGTAGTGGGAACATTATTGGATGGTTATGTATGTATGTATAATATGTATGCATAATATCTACGTAGCCAAAACTTTCAGGTGAGGAAGAATGATAAAGCTTCAGAACTAATTAGGTTTAGATATATAGATACCGATTAAACAAGCTGTCAAATGCAGCGACCAACTAAAGCACAGTATTATTTCAGTCGTAAAAGCGCCGATCCTGTAAAGCAACCCGTGTGCTTTAACTAAAAGCTGTAATAGTTGGTTTTACAGTTAATAAAAAGTCCCCTGTGGCCGTTGCATTGTGCGTCCGCGTGAACCAGATAACGGAATGATAAAATATGCATTAGTAGTTTATCATAGCTATCTCGCTACCTATGGGAGTTCCCACAAGAATTTTGTTAAGTGAGAGTAGTCTGCGGTAAGAGGTTTCATCTAAATTAATTGTATTCGTGAATGGCGGACCATCTCGTTCTATTTCTTTGCGAAAAAAAGTTGTTGCTTGTCGTTCAATATTTGTGTTGGCTGCCAATGCAGGTTTTTTTCTCCAAGTGCTAGAATGCTTCTTCACCGTGGCTGTCTTCAACAGTATGACATTAATACAGAAATACTAAATAGAAGGCGATTATTTCTAATTTAGGTAAAATAATTATCACATCTTAATACTAGGCAGTAAATAAATCTCCTTATTGAATTTATTAGTATGTATTCTAGCAATGGAGCGTTCTATGCTTAGCTTATATACCAAGTTCCGTCGAGAACCGTAGATGTACGAAGGTTTTACATATTGAAAAACGAGTTACCGAGCTCAAATAGAGTTGGGCAGGACACTTGGCAAGGCGAAGTGATGACAGGTGGAATAAGGCAGTGACCGAGTGACGTCCAAAGGTAGACGACATTGTTACCATCGCGAGTAGAACCTGGATGAGGCTGGCACGAAAAAGAGAGCCCTATGGGCAAAAGGTGAAGCCAGGCTGTGGATGATGATGATTCTAGCACTGAATTTCGATCCTCACAGAGAGGAGGCCTGTGTCCCAGCAGTAGGAATGTTGTAGGCTGGCGCTGAATTTAAATATAACAACACTAGCTGCGCCCCGCGGTTTTACCCGCATAAGTTTCGATCTCGTGGGAATATCGGGATGAAAAGTCTTATATGTTAATCTTGGTTATAAACCATCTGTGTGCTAAATTTCTTCCAAATCCGTTCAGCAGTTTTTGCGTGAAAGAGTAACAAACATCTATCCATCCATCAATCCATACAAACTTTCACGTTTATAATATTAGTAGGATTGTTTGAGTTAATAGTGATGTTCTACCATAAAGCAACCACTAATTTCCCTTCACATAATGCACAACCTACAAAGGATGTTATTTCATAAGCCAACACATAGTTATCTATACTGTATTTTCTGCTGCATATCTTCCTAGTTCCTAAGACGTGAAATTGTACAATATCTAATCTTGTGTTGTTTCTGAGTGTAAAATGGAATAATACTGATTCTATTTCTTAGCATGTGCAGTATCGGTAAAGCCAAGGAGTTATCAAAATATGATATAGAAGTTATCAAAATATGGTATGGGAATTATCAAAACATGATATGAGAATTATCAAAATATGATTTAGGAATTATCAAAACATTATATGAGAATTATCAAAATATGATATGGAAATTATCAAAATATGGTATGGGAATTATCAAAATATGATAAGGGAATTATGAAAATATGATATAATCCAGCATCATGCTAGGACATTGCCCTTTAATCTTTCACAGTAGATAGGTAAGACATTTAGGCTCTGACATTTTGACAAACCACAATAAGTGTTGATTATATCAAATGCAACATGCAACCATATTAATTACACTAGCTGCGCTCCGCGGTTTCTGGGGTGAGAGTATCGGGATGAAAAGTATCCTACGTATATTTTAATCTAGGTTATAAAACATCTGTGTGAAAATTTCATCCAAATCCGTTTAGTAGTTTTTTTAACAAACATCCATCCATTCAAACTTTCACGTTTATAATATTAGTAGGATTGATAATCAGAAGGAGCATCTCGTCGTTATGACAATGGTTTTTATGTAAATGAAATAATTTTTTACATACATAATTATATCGCATAAATATTAGGATCATATCTATAATTCTCCTTGTGTAGACTTTCGACTTTTGTTCTTCTAACCTTGTAGGTGTCCGTGTGCGGACTTTGGACAACAGCATACCGGTGCTTTCATTAATTTCCCGTACGTACCCACTTCAGGCTGATGAAGGTTTAGAAATATTATATAATATATTTATCAAACAAACAACGAATCCAATAAAAAAGGAATCTTGAATAAATATGTTATGAAACGATCATACTTTCGTAAAGGTTGCGTTTGAGCTACATCGCTTCCGCATCGGTCGAATTTGATCCTGAGGCCCATCAGAAAAACGTGGGTTCAGTCACGCGTAGCAGATTGACAACTGACGAAAATACCGGCACAAGCGAGGGACACATCGACGGGAACTCGCGGAAAAATTCCGATTATGTAGAACAAGGGAAATGAACTTAACTGAAATATTTTCGGAATGAATTGCTGGTACTTGTTGGGGGTTAATTAAGCAGTGGCCTTATTTACGTCAACTTTTAATAGGTACTTCTTCTTGATATGTGAAGATGGTCACCCATCCACGGGTCAACCGCGGCAACCGTAGCTTAACCTGATCGATCGACCCGTGCGGCGGTCTTCACGCTTTATGTACCTACACGTAAATAATATTGAATAAAAAAGTAAGTTGACTTTTGTGCAAATCTCGCTTCTCGTTTAAACCCAGCATATTGGCTGTCAAATACAAATCAAATCCAAGCCAATTTCGCATTGTCAAAAAGGGTTTACACCTGAATAACAAACCTTGGAAACGCAAAAGAAAATGTAGTTACATTATTTACGTCGCCAGAGCAAAATTAAATCGTATCAAAGAAGTGCGCACTTTTCTGCAGCGTCGGTTGTAAAACGAAATAATAAAAATCCCTTCAGTCCGTAAAACAAATTTATTTTGATGTTCTTTGAGTCCGTTTCGAATATTTAACTAAACACTGAGCTAGGGACGGACGACTAAATGTATTATTTTGTCTAGCTATTCTGACGATTGCAATAAGCCCAGTGACAGTGTTTTTGGAAACAAAGCAGACTGCAGCTCTATATTTTAAAAGCTTATATTGTACGTAACAATATGAGCTTGTAAAGTAAAAGCTGTAGTTGTCTCTACGTAGAGTACGCGACAAAAGTCGATTAATACTTTATTTTTTAAATCTTAGTTAGCTAAATATTTTATTAAAATCCGTACAGAAGTGAAATAAAAAGAACAATAACAATTATAGATATGGATCATATGAAATGTTGAAATGTGCTGTATTCAGTATTCGGTATTTTAGCAAAATACTTCGATACGGTATTCCGTATCGAAGCATTTTGGCTTATTGGTTGATTCGCACTCGCCAGAAGTGGGCAAATCGACACTTTTGAATAATAATATTATTTTTTCAGTTGACGATTTTTGTGTCAATTTAGATGGTGTGTATTTGTAGTTTTAATCGAATGTTGTCGCTGACCATAAATACAAGTCTTAGTTTACAATTATTAAGAATTTGAAAGTGTACAGGAGAGTTAAAACTTCTTAGAGGCAAAAAGAAGTAGTATAACTTAAAACATTACGTAGGTAACATCACACCTGTAATCGCCGAAGGGTTAGGCAGAGGTGAGCGAAATGTGTGTGTACTAAAATAGATTTTTAGTAAACACACATTTCGCTAGTTATATTAAAGCCCCATGTAATAGGAGGTGAGCCGATTACCACCAACCGAGCACAAATCCAACCTCCAGGCTGTAAATACCTGTCCATATTTTAACATCATTCCTCTTATGTCATCGTATTGGGTTGAGGACGCACCCTTCAGTTCAGTAGACAGATAGATAGCCAGTGAACTAAAACCAGTGATTCTGAATGGAGCGAACTCAATAAAACGAGACTTGACCGTTCAGAAATCCAATTTGAATTTGACACTTGATGCATAAACCTTTGATTGGTCGTGGAGAAACTTTAAATTCAGACTTGTGATGAAAACGAAAGAGTATTTCGGTACACGATTTTTTTTTTTACAATGTGGAGGACGTTTCGATGTTTACGGTTTAAAGCTGGATACAGACCACGTAAGCGAATGTCAACGAGTTTCGGTAGGATTTACCGAAACATTTTTTAGGGCTTTCACTAAATCTTTTATTTAATTATTAAATCTTTATGATCAAGTAACAAATACTGTACAAAGGCGGACTTAATGTCTGAAGAATTTTCTACCAGTCAACCTTAGGGTGATGCAGAGACAAAACAAGGCAGATGCAACATAAGGGATAGATAACCCGAAAAATAATAATACTCAATATATTTATTGCTTCCACATGTGAACTTAGGTAGTAGGTTTTACAGAATATGTATGATCATTGTGGACCCTTTCGGGCAAAGCAAAATTAGGAGAGAGGAAGAGGGCTTTTATTTGACTACTTAGTTATGTAGATACATACCTACTCGTACATAATTATAATGAAAACAAACTTTATCAGGGTAATGGAAAATGTCGATAGGTATCTAGAGGAAAAAACGAATCCAGCAATCTGTGCTGGGATCTTTCTGCCAACTTCTTACGAATATGTCCGCGTGCCTTCACTTTACAAGATAACCGACTGGTTACTATCCTGATGTTCAGCGGGAGCGCATTCCAAAGAAACATCGCCTGGACAAAGAAAGAAGAGTGAATGTAACCTGGGGGCCTTCTACGAAATGCAAAGTGCGAATAATCGGATCGGACCGACACATGACCGAACCGAATATTATTGAAAAATGCGAAAAAAGTTCGGATAGGCTCAGTTGGGTCAGGACCGTAGTCAATATTCGAAAGAGTGTAGAAGTGTAGGATCGGGACCGACTAAACCAAATAGTAACTTCGTAGCAGGAAACGGCCGAACATTCGGCCGATACCACTTCGGAGTAGACCCCCAGAGCGGTGAGAAGGACGTCGTAGACGACGATTGTTGGTTCAACCGACATAATCGTATGTCGGTTGAACCAACACTAACCAAGTCCATTGGCAATTAACTCATTAATTGCAGTGTGTGCAGTCTTACCTACTCAAGTGCATTTGTCATTGCCTCATTAGTTTACGACTAGAGATTATCTGCAGCCATGATCTTGTAGTTTCATATAGACATACATACACAGCTTAAAATTTACAATATTACCAGCCATCAGACATGGCATTAAAGCCCATGAATAGGGTGTTTGTAAAATTCATAGTAGGTATATAAATACCCGGGTTTTCAATGTGCCCAATAATTGATAATAATGCTAACCTCTACAAGGCCAAATTAAATTAGATAGCGAAACTCCGTAGACGTGATTGGTATCGATATCTCATCATCTGCTTAGCCTTTTCCCAACTATGTTGGGGTCAGCTTCCAGTCTGACCGGATACAGCTTAATACCAGTATTTTACATGGAGCGATTGCCTATCTGACCTCCATAACCAAGTGCTGCATATCTAAACATGATAAAACCAAAATAAATTAAGTTAATGATACAGAGTATCGCTAATTTAATTTGACCCTGTTTATAAGACCGAGCACCGTAATTTGCAAACTACACGTTGAGTGCAATGGACAGTGCGGTACTCAGGGCAATACCCCGAGTACCCCACTGTCTGATAAAATATGCTGATATGAAAGAATACCTAAGTAGGTATTTAGTTCGAAATGAAGATATGTATTCACGTATTGTCATCTCCGAACGACAAAAGCGGACCACAAACTGAATTCAGCGAAAACAAAGGAGTATGAAATTCGTTGTCTATTTTTAACAATTTGAAAAGTCATCTCTTTTAGTTTAAAACAACGGCCCATTTTCCGAATAAATTTTAATGCCTTTTCTCACCGATGCTGCCGAAAATAGTTGCCAGAAATACGGCAAATCAATATCGGCTGCTGAGCCTGCTCCACTAAGTTATTTAAAATGTAGTTGACACTTCATTCGAGTGAAAATGCAATATTCGCCTTGCCCATGCGGAAACACGGTTATTTTCAATCGCGTTTTTTCCGGGAATATTCGGTACATTGATTTCGATGGCTTTTAAATAATTTTGAATGTCTATTAAATTATAATCGTCGGTTGCATTTTCATTTTTTTTCATAAAGATGAAATCTTTTTTGTGGTTTTATTTTTGTACCACAGTAGGTATGACAGCCTCAGCAGGGCCTGGTTTTAATATTGAGTCAACATAGTGATGAAGTTACTGTATGATATTTATACACAGTTGGGTTGCAATTGTTGAAGGTACCTATGTGGGCATACTCGTTGGTAGATCTGAATTTATGAGTAACATAATAGTCTACAATGTTCCCACTGCTGGGACACAGGCCTCCTCTCTTCGAGAGGGAGTTGACTATAATCTACCACGCGGGGCCAGTGCGGGTCGGTAGATGTGAATAAAATAATCATTTAAAACCGAATGAAGAATGCGATGTTCACACATAATTGTTAAATACTAAATAATTATTATCACTTTAAGCAGATAAATAAACGGGAAATAGAATTTTGAGACCTAAAGTAGAATGAATATTGGATACCTCTAAAAATTAATTATTACTGTCTATATACTTTATTATAATATTTACCAGCCATCAACAACCGGCGAATTTCATGGTTTGTGGGATCAAAATAATGATTCCAACCTTTGTTTTAAAAATTCTTCATTAACAAAATATATAAATAATGTAAAGCTTAATGCACTGATCAATCAGATCAACTTTTATGTAAAGCATACATTGAAATTACAATTGAATTGAAACTTGTCATTTGATCCATTTTTTTTTTGCAAAAATCTTTTTATTTATATATTACGAGTATACTAGCTTCTGTCCGTGACTTCGCCGCGTGATATTTCTTATTCCCCGACCCACCGCGTCGCATCGCATCGCCTGCCTGCGCTATTACTTCCTTTTCGCTTAGCGTTCTTTCTTACTTTGTTTCTTCTTTTTGGTCGACTCCTAAGAGGCCCAGCGTAATATTAAATAGCGTTTCTCAAGAATTGGGCTCTCAAATGCAAAAATATTTTTTCAAATCTGACCGGTAGTTCCAGAGATTAGCGCGTTCAAACAAACAAACTCTTCAGCTTTATAAAGAAATACAGAATAATAAAGAGTATTCTATTCTTATTATTAGGATAGATCGATATAGCTTTTTGTTTTAAAATTTAGTTTTCAATACTAAGCTATTTTTGCGTAAATTGATATTACACACATAGTCGCACTTGCACAATCACGGTACAGCGGACAGAGCTCCGGCAGGGTCTCATGGCGACATGGAGAGTGCGATTGTCGCAACCCAGTGCGGTCCCGGCCCTGGTCCAGGCCATAGTACGGAGCGAGAGTGCATGGGAAGCCGTCACCTCCTTCTGCGAAGCAGTAATCCTCGTAAAGGAGGAGGCGGAGCGCGTGAGGGAGAGGCAATCTCTGCGCCCTCACGCCCCTAGTCGCCGAAGGAGACGCCCTGGACGTCGGGAGTCACCAGCTGACTGCCGGCCACTGTAGGCGCGGGCTTGCGGGCGGCGAGCAATGGGTAGCTCGCCGCCCGGCAAGGACCAGGCCCGAGTCGACGGCGCGTTGTGTTCCACGCGCGCCTCAAAGGGATGTCAGCACAAACTGACGGGGTCCGCTAGGGCCGATGCCTGCCAGGGCCACGGGTTGTTCGAAAGAGATACCGTGGTCCCTGGCATAGGCAACTGAAGGAACACGGGTGGGTTTTAGTCAGTAAAAGTCTGACGCCCTCCTGCTCCGCCCAGAGCGGGAGAAGTCATATGATGATTTCCCACCTAGAAAAAAAAAGGCGCACTTGCACCAAATATAACTAGAAGCATTTCACGCTAAACGTATTAAAACATCATTCTCAAACGATTAACAGCACTAAACCGATACTTTAAATTTGCTTAGCGCTAAATGCATGATTGAGCAGTGGTAGCTCAGTGGTAACGGCCGCGAATTACGAGTTGCAGGTCGTCGGTTCGAACTCAAGCAGGCACTTTACTTTGTGTACCACTGCTCTCAATACGGTGAAGAGTTTTCTTCGCCGTTTCATCGCGAGGAAACTGGCACGTCCTAGAACGAAACATTTGAAGACATGTGACATCCGCCAATCCGCTTGAGCCCGCGTGGTGGAGGGCCAACTCCCTCTGGAAGACAGAAGGCCTGTGTCCCAGCAGTGGGAACATTACAGACTGTTTATGCTTACGCTGCATGTAGTGATTTGTATTGTAAGAAGGTCCTAACTATATATATTTTACGAGAACAGTAGATTTCACAACAATTCCACATAGTTCCTAAATAAATAACATGAATCCACTTAAATTGAAAAAGATTTATTTCATGTTACAGATGAAAACAATGTTTTCTTTATTTGTGAAACAAGAACTCGTTATATGTTTTTGTGACATAATTTAGCGAACTTTGAGCTTAGGAGGCATCACATTATGAAAATATTGTGAAAATGTTTGACATTTCATATTAACTTGAACGGGCTGTCACATGTCTTGAGATTTCAGGATATTTACACGTGCCTTGAATTTATTATCCTGTTTTTGAGGGTTCCGTTTCCAAATGGTGCCAAAAACTAAGCCTCCTCTCTCTGTCCGTCTGTCTGTCAGCAAGCTGTATCTCATGAACCGTAAAAGGTAGACAGTTGAAATTTTCACAGAGTGAGTATTTCTATTGCTGCTTTAACAACAAATAAAAACAACATAAAGTAAAAAAAATTAAAGGAGGTCCCCGCAAACAAGAAATATGTTTTTTTTTAAATATGTAATGCTAAATATTGTACGGTGGTACGGAACCCTTCGTCTGCGAGTCCAACTCGCACGTGGCCGCTTTTTGTAGTATTTATCATTGCAAATGGTGTAATTAAAATTTATTACAGTTACGAAAGAAACGTAATGTTTTTAACCTCTATAATACAAGACGAAAAACTGTTTCTCGAAGTAATTAAATGTGTCAGTACTAGGTAAAGTGAAGAGTAGTGATCATTAGATGCTCACTGACTGTGCAGAACCTAGCAGGTTTGTAGTTTCAACTACCTAAATACATAATGGTTCAAAAAAAAACCCCATTAAAAACCCGCTTTCAGATCAGCAATACTAACCTCAAGTTATTCTTCAATCTCTATCTCACACAGTAATGGCATGTTTCCCTCCTTGAGGTAAAGTCTTGTCGACACACGGAACCGGATGCCAGCGGTTGTTGCTCTGAGCCTTACAAATGATAGCTTTCCGTCACACAGGCCATAGGTGGCCTGTACTAACAAATCCCGCGTAAATTCTGTGACGTTGTATATCTTCCATTTTGATGGTCGTCGGTTAAAACCGTTGGTGTTTCTATTTGGTTATGGAGTTTGAAGGATTTGGTGTTGGCACTTTTTCCAGTATGCCCTAGAACCAAAAAATCGAAGACATGTGACATCTATCAACACGCACTGGGCATGCGTGTTGGATTACGGCCCACTCTCTCTCACTGAGAGGAGGCCTGTGTCCCAGCAGTGGGAACATTATCGGCTGATTATGACTATTACCAGCTTTAAGACTGTTTTTGAAGTTAAAAAGTCTTTAGGCACGTTGAGCGATTTTTTGTAGAGGAAAATTTTATGGGTTCCCGTCACCGACATGCCAATGCTTACACTATATCTGTAGCTAAGTATGACGTTATATTGTATCAAATCAAATCAAAATCATTTATTTACATAAAATGTGGTAGGTACAAAGGATGACATATAAAATTGCAGTGCAACACATTCCGCCATTTATTGATGGCATGCAAATATTTAATACTTGAAGTACGTACATAGTAACAACATATACTAAAAGGTAACGTAGTTAACTAAAGGCTGATTTTCCAACGCCAGATAATTTTATTCGAGGAATAATATTGAATTTTTGACAGTTCTTCCATCCATGCATAATCTGTCAGACGAAAGTTTATGTGTATGTATGCTGATGTACTTGGAGTACCGATTGATGGGAAAACCTAGACTAATGTTAAACTGTATCTCAAAACTCAAACTCAAAACCCAATTAATTAGAAGACTAGAAAATAAAAAAATACCCATTATATTTTATAGTTTTAAGTTTTTATTTCTGTCGGCAGTCCCCATGATTCAAGGAGTCACGGAGTTTGCAAAGTTTTTTGCACTAAACGTATTATCTACGTCTGAACGTTATTACGTTATTATTATTATTTTGCACTTTTATCAGTTGGTAGGTACTTTATTTTTTTTAATGAGAGTCAAAACCGTTTATAAGCATTGTTATGTAGGAGGCAAGATAAATTCTTGCTTGCATTTTCAATAGAAAAATACTAATAGGTTCGCACACAAAGGTGACCTATTTCTCACTGAATATTGAGTTGTAGGTAAAATTCGATTCAGTAAAATTGTTCATCTAAAATGCAGAGACTTTGTTGGTTAGAATTTTGTGGTGCTGTATGCAAGATTTAGAAACTTATTTTAACTGTAGCAACTTACCATCTGCCTAGCCTTTTCCCAACTATGTTGGGGTCGACTTCCAGTCTAACCGGATGCAGCTGAATACCAGTATTTTACATGGAGCGACTGCCTATCTGACCTCCACAACCCAGTTACTGGATAATACGATACACCTTAATAAGACTAGTTGTCAGACTTTCGGGCTTCTGACTACCCGTAACGACTGACAAAGATCCATGAATGCCAGCCGGGATCAACGGCTTAGCGTGCTTTCCGAGGCACGGACTTTTTCTTGGATTATAACTGTAGGAACTGTGGATCTTAATTACGTACAGTAGATATTTAAGTTCATATAATTAATGTTCATACTACTCTTTGCTTTTCTTTCTGCAAAGTATCTTTACTTTGTGTAAACCCATTTATATTTCATAATTAGTTTGAAGTAATATTGTCGGAATACGTTTCCTCACACATTTTCTACGAAAAAATATGTTGTGCATCAAAATAGAGTGTGTTGTAAGGGTTCCTGGTTCCTGATAGCTTAATTAAGTCTGTGATGAATAACTGTTAATAGTAAATCTGATACAAAATCTTTCTTCCTTTCTTTCAAGTCTTATTCTGCTGATAGTATTGGAATTAACAATAACTAATCTTAAAACGTGGGCCACACCGAATAGATGTCAGTCGAAGATGGGACTACAGGCCGACCGCTTAACTGAGACGTTGCCTGAGGTAGCTGCGCAGTGCGGGAGGGGTGATAGTTGTCACAAGTTGACGAATCACTGAACTCTCGCATCACGTCATCACACCCCTCCCGCACCGCGCTGCTACCTCAGGCAACGTCTCAGTTAAGCGATTGCTGCGCAGTGCGGGAGGGGTGATAGTTGTCACAAGTTGACGAATCACTGAACTCTCGCATCACGTCATCACACCCCTCCCGCACCGCGCTGCTACCTCAGGCAACGTCTCAGTTAAGCGATTATATTAATTTAAAATAAAAAAACGTAAAGTTATATTAGTGGTAGATAATAAAAAAAATAACCCATTATTATCAGATTTTAATGCCTAAACGTCGTACTCTCGGCGTATTGTGAGTAAACTTACATATAAATATTTGTTCCATGCTTCAGGCGTCACATAAAGACTTGAGCCACACAAATGCACAGCGGGTCGTCCGTCGCGCGTCGGTTGCCCACCCCTGCTTTTATTCATGCGTTTATAATAGTGAATATTGCGTTATATTCATTCATTACTATATTATGCTTTACAAATTGAACTGGCCGACTAACTAAATGTAACTATTGACCAGTAACAAAATAACAAACAATATTTGAATCTATGTTGATTTAATAATTACTAGAGATGCGCGAAGTACAGGTTTTACCGCGTAACTGAGTGCCGAGTATTGCTCGGTATTATGTTTACCGAACCGAGTATTCTGCCGAGTAACTCGCGTAAACGCTTTAAATATTACAGAAAAAAGCCATGCAAGTTTTTGGCATTGCTAAGAGGAATTAGCATGTATTACAGCGCCGCAACAATGTAAAAATCCAAAAAGTGCAATCGCTATAGTACTAGACCAATATCTAGGATTACCACTAGAGACTGATTAATTAATTAAATATTATGTTCGTTTTTTTCACGTCATTTTTCTGACAATGACTAATCCACATTAATATTGTAAATAGATCCGGTTAGAAGTTCTTTTCGAGTACCTCGGCAGCCAAACCGAGTTATTCGGATAACGATTACTACCAAAATGGCCGAGTATCGGAGTACCGAGTAATAAACGAGTATTCGGCGCATCTCTAATAATTACTGACCAATATTATGCTACCAATAAACTTAATCATTATCAGAATTATTGAGTGTAATAGGAGTGAATTTAAAAACAATGATGCAACTTGGAACGAATTGATGATAAAGTGAAGTATTTATCTGGAAGAAATAAAACTAGCAAGGAAGATTCTTGCACATGGTGTCTAACTGTCTATCCGAAACCATATTATTATTTCATTGTATTTGTCACTGCATGGAATTCAGTCACCAGAACCACATGTGTCGATTAAAATGTAACCAAGTGTGGACAACGATATAAGTTTATCTACTTCGTTTATACACATACATGCGTAGATCCACATCTTCTTCCCATGGGGTAAGCAGAACGCGGCCGCGTTCTGTAATTCGTGCTACGATCCTTACCAACCACCTACTAACATCTTTTACTTCGTCGATGTTAATACCTACTTACATCTCTGGCCATAGGTACCTACCGATCTTTTATTGTACATCCCTATTTAATAATAAATAATAATACCAGTTTATATTTGTCTCACTTCAGGGCAAATCCTATCTTACTAACCTACTTATAATAATTGTAATTATAATATTATAAACGTGAAAGTTTGTATGGGTGGATGGATAGATGGATGGATGGATGGATGTTTGTTACTCTTTCACGCAAAAACTCCTGAACGGATTTGTATGATATTTAGCACACAAATGGTATATAACCAGGATTACCATATAGGATACTTTTTATCCCGATATTCCAACGGGATCGAAACTTATGCGGGTGAAGCCGGGGGCGCAGCTAGTTTGCTATAATAAAATTATAACCATCTCACTACTATCTTCTAAGGTAGGATAATACCTACTTTATGAGACGTAGTACGTGTACGTAGTAGCCTACGTACACTACCTATATAATGAATGTAAACGACCACTCATACAAATGTATCACCTTTTTCAGCCCGTGGAAGGATACTTACCTAATTTATTCCCGCAGTTACCGTAATGCGTGTTTGTCACGCGCGCGGTTTTATGGCCCAAGTATCTTCTATGACACCTTGGTTTAGTACCAAGTAAAAGGTCGTGGAGACCTTGGGTATTAATAGGAATATGGTATAAAAAGGTTACTTTACTTTACTGCTTCCTTGATCGCAAGTGCTACTGCTGAGGCCCTGGGCTCGATTCCCAGGTCTGGCAAAGTGTTATTGGGATTTTCCATCAGAAACTTCTCGGTAGCAGCCTGGAGTCTGGGTTTTTGAGGTGGATGTCAATAGGCTTACCCTCTATTACATGGGACTTAAATATAGCTGGCAAAATGTGGGTGCACTAAAAGTATAGGCACACCTCTGCTTAATCCCCATCCCCCATCCCATCCCATCCCCATCCCCATCTCATCTGCCTCTTTTTATGAACTTCCTGTACGAGTCGCAATAAAATAATTTTTCTTTCTTTTTTTCTTTCTTCTCCTTGCTTAGCGTTTGTTTTTTCTTTTAAATCGGCTCAACAGGGTCCCTAGCGTGACGTTATATAGCCTAAAGCATTCCTGGGCGATCAAATGCAAAAATATATTTTTAAATTCGACTGGTAGTCCGGAGATTACCCTCTACATAAATTTTACCTCTTTATAATATTAATATTAATAAATATTGATAGCGAAAAACAGTCGTAAGTATATGACAATAGACTACACTATAAAGACACTATACGTAGATAGAATAAAAGCTGTCCAAGACTGAGCTTAACCTGGTTCTAGTGGGTAAGAGAAGGCAAGGTAACTCTTCACATTTCCCGGGTATATTGTATCCATGAAGATTTCCCTATTTAAGTACCTAATAATTATAGATACACACATTGAAGTATAAAACTGATTCACATCCATCATCAGGTCTAATTGAAAATCAGAGTCAGGCACTAGATATCTGGAATTTTTGCCGAACTGGGACTATTTGGCGCAGTCATGGTTCATGCTAATTTCTTACAATGCATATTACACTTTTATTATTTTTGTTGCATTAATTTTGCGTTAAATAAATATTTTTACTTTCTTTTCTTTTTTCTTTTACACAAAAGAAAATGGTTGTATCCTAACTCTCCGGTAAATACTGTTTACTTACGTAAACAATGCAATAACCGCGCGCTAATATTTATATTGAATACCCAACAACAGTCAAAGACATTCCGTCTCACGTCTGTCGCTATTCGGATTATGACATACATTTCAATAACTGGAATACACAAATACATAATATTTAATTCAATTACAAAAGCAATAGCGATGTTATACGCTAGTAATTAAATTAGTTACATAAACATGCTCCTACATGGAATCTACACTAGTACTAGCGGTTTATGCTTTCTCTGTTAGCTGATGTTTCAATTAAATTATAGATGTTTGCATTACACAATAGTATTGTCAGTCACGTTGTATACCGGATGATATTTTTTACCGCCTCGAAAATAATATGGTGTGTTGTGTAAGTGGAACAAAAGTCATACACGAGAATATTTGCAAGTATAGGATCTGCGGGGTAATTGCGTAACACACTAACAGTAGCAATGGCTTTCATTTTGACAGTTCAACAGCATTCATTGCGATATTTACGTTCTTGAGCAGACAAATTTCTCGAACATATGAAGCAATGGATTAGCAAAATCCTTCGAAATGATTCAGTGATTGATAGTGTATTACGCAATTAGGGAGCGGGCTACAAATTCATTGATAAATTCCGCGCATTTAGTAGATTTTGTATGCTTTGAATTTTGATATTTATTAATCGAGGTACTATTTTTTTTTAAACTCTCATTTTTATCGTTCTTGTATGAAAAGTTAACTTCAAATGTGTAGTGTTTATTGCTAAATCAATTTATTTGTAAGTAATAAAAAAAAAAACTATACCACACGTAAGCTTCCACTCCGACCTATTTTTTTCAATACGGCTAATAATGTCATCCGGTATAATTGTAGTTGGTCAATATCCCATTACGCTGCTTCTTCTCATACAGGAAATTGAGCTACACGCTTCCTATTTGGTGATAAAAGTCCAAAAATTTAAATTTAGTAAAGATTGGACTAGTAAATGTTTTCCGGATCTTCTATTTAGCTACCATTGATTAATAGGATTTTTGAATCCTTAAACGTGAATGTTTACACTATATGGATATTATTTCTGAAATAAATTATTTGAATTTGAATTTGAATTTGAAAGACTAATTAGAAATTAGAAAAGCCTAAGTAGGTAAGTATTGATTTTTTATAGAACCTTGCCAATATCGTAGTTACAAGTAAAAATATGTATTGTTTACATTTTGTTTTAAACGCTATGCTCGTCGAAATCCATCAATTCTTTTTTTGACCTTGTAAGCTGCATCACTGCATCAAATTATTTGAATGTAGCGAATCACTCACAGACTGTAATATCTAAATAATTTCAATGACAGTACATCTAGAAACAATATTTATCTTCACCTCAACTACAACCGCAAGATGAACTGTTAACCTACTATTTTTATACTCTGTGGATATAGTCGTGATCTGCGGTTCCAGTCTAAGGTTGCGGTGAGGTATAAGGTACAACCGCGGACAATGGTTGACTACTTTTCACCCGCCCTTAGTAATAAGGTTGCAAAGTGGTCCACCGCCAGTGACCGTGATGGTACCTCTACCTACTCATAGCCTCATATCTATTTCAGTGATACTGCCATTGGTATGTATCTATGCAATTTTAAGAAAGGATAAAGATTGATAACGAAGCATAGTTGTAAGTATATAACAAATAGGCTCTACACTTAAAGACATCAGCAAAACGTAGATAGATTGAAAGCTGCCCAAGGCTGAGCTAAACTAGGCTGTAGTGGGTAAGAGAAGGTAACGTAATTCTTCGCTTTACGTGGGCAGATTGTATCTATGGAGACCTCCCTATTTAGTATACATACACACATTGAAGTATAAAACTGCGGGGTAATTGTATATGTTTTTTAATTCTGTTGATATAGTCGTGATCTGCGGTCCCAGTCTAACGTAGTGGTGAGGTATAAAATACAACCGTGGACAATCGCAGTTGACTACTTTTCACCTTTACGCCCTTATTAATTTATTTATTTATTGGATCGCCAACAGAGGCTACACAATTACATGCACATTGATATAAACAAGGACAAACACAGGTGTGCGCTTCCAATTATAGGAAACCACATCATTCACTTATTATCTAGGTAGGTACAACAAGTTTCACAAGGAAGAGAACATTGTTTTTTTTTAAATACACGAAAATCATAAAAAAAGGAAACTAATACAAATTAATTTTAACAACTACTAAAAAAAAAACAATAGACAACAGAAAAAATATTGTGCCTTTTGTGTCTTTTTTTAAATTTTGTTATTTTGAATGTAATATCAAATTCATTATGCTTCGATAAGTAGGTATAAGGTTGAAAAGGTAATAAGGCTGAACAGTGGTCTCTGCCAGCGACCGCGATGGTACTGTAGAGGTTTGTCTGCCGAAGGCGACCTCATATGGTGCAGACCGGCTATAATTTAGCGCGGGTTGCATTCAAACGTTCAAGCTAGTGTCAAATATTTTAATTAGGATTTTTGTTTAGAACAGTCAGTGTGAATACAGTCAAAAGTATGTAAAGTCGTTCTTACAATATAATCTAAAAGGAGTCATTTAGTTGTTTGATTCCTCCCGTTACCTCAGAGGGCTCTTCCAGTTCTCTACAGTACCTCTACCACACACACACATACACACAGCACAGCCTCATATCTATTTCATTGATACAGCCATTACTATGTATCTATGCACAAACATTGATCTGTCAACATCGCTAATTGTGCATATCACATCTGTATTATGCCGTAATTGTATTAGACCGTAAAGTTACATAGTAGATGAATATATCCCAACCATTGACACAAAATTATTATTCGCATTCCATATCATTAGCTTTCAGAAGTCCCTGCAAATTGTCGTAATTAATGGAATGGAGAAATGAATGCGAAAGTATCGCAATATGTTAAGTTAGAGAGAGAACCATAGGGTGGCAAACCTTTATTGCCTAAAAATTATTAAAATATAACTTCTGTGTATATGTACTACGTGCATTATCTATATCTACAATAATAATAAAGCTAAAGAGTTTTGTGTTTGTTTCTTTGAACGCGCTAATATCTGGAACTACCAGTCGGATTAGAAAAAAATCTGTTTGCATTTGATAGCCCTGTTTCTGAGGAAGGCAATAGGCTATTTAAAATCACGCTACGACCCTTAGAAACCGAACAAAAAGAAAAAGAAGTCAGAAAGAACGCTAAGCGAAAACTAAGTAATAACGCAGGCAGGCGATGTGATGCGACGCTGTAAGAAATTTCACGCAGACGAAGTCGCGGGCAGCAGCTAGATATTAAATACGGATGACAATACTCTACATTTATATACAATACTACAGCCCAACTTCCCTGCAGCGCAAATACCAAAACATAATTACCGAATATCAGCACATAGGAATCCGGAGCTAATAAATAGTTAAGTGTATTATCAGAACGACGTTATATGACATAAGTCCTGTTCACAAGGATTACCTACTGGTCCTGGGGAACCTGTTCAGGAAGACTGCGCTAAGACCTGTCGGGTTGTTGACACTATCGTGCACCTACGTTAGTCGCGAGCGCAGTTACGTACGGATGGCAAAAACAATCGGACTTGATTTTTTTTCTATTCATTTTTTTGTTTAAAGATTTTGTAGGTAGAATTATGACGACGACGATGATGTTTTGACTTCATTGTACACAATCAGCCTAGAATGTTCCCACTGCTGGGACACAGGACTTCTCTCGGAGAGAGGGAGTGGACCGTAATCCACCACGTGGGCTCGTAGGGGTTTGGATTATGTCACATGTCTTCGAATTTTTGGTTCTACGACATGCCAGTTTTGAGAGCAGTGGTGATGAAATTATTTACACAAATTTAAGCCCCAGTCTGACTGACTGAGTTCGCGCAGCCGAATTTTGGGGCAAAGATATTTGAACTTTTTATTATCGATACGCTAAGGAGACCAACATTATAACACAGCGGCATTGTTGTTGTTGTAAGAGTGTGCAGCTTTATGTTTTTTTCCTAAAACTAAGCTGAAGCTTGATAATGGAGTGGGTTTTGTCAATAGTGTAACATGACGAACGGGCCTCGACCTCCAGCCGATTGATTCTGTAAAAATCTCACCGTGAAAAGTTAGGTGAAGTGAGCTTAGAGTGAGCTGTCAATAGTGTCAATCCCTAGCATTAGTTGGAATGACAGCACATAAGTTTTCACGGTGAGATGGTTACAGAATCGATCGGCAGATCTTTGCTTAATAGTCTTAAGCTCGAGAAGTTAGTCTTTGCTTGTAAAAAGTAATAGGTATAAATTATCAAGATTTCTTATTGCTCACCTCTGCTGTTTATCGGTATACACTTGAAACGGACATAACAGTACAGAACGGCAATACTACCACGTTTTTCAAAACAAAGATTTTCATTTTATTACCCTTTCGCGTTTTCCCCATTCCAATGCAATTGCTCTAAACCCCATATTTTATGAAAAACGTATAAAAATCACGCAGAAGCTGCGGTCTTGTTTAATAGCATAAAACGCCCATAAAACATGGGGCGGTATTGATGATAACAACGAAACTTGCTCAGAGTATTTTATAAGTACTATAATGGAGAAAGTGGGTACTTATCTAGGTACTATCGATGTAAAAATGCGTTCGGGACTTTATGATGTGAAAGCAATAAAGTCGATTTTACAACTCGCTTTGAACTCAGATCGAATGGAAATTCTTATTTTATGGTGTACTTCTCTGTTCTAATGTGCTCCATTAGATAAATAGGTTTTAAAACGTGTACAAAGGTATAACTATTAGCGTGACTGTGATAATTAAATACCTACGTGTGAATCTATCTATACTACTTAGAAAGCCTGAGAGTTTGTTTTTTGTTTGTTTGAACGCACTAATCTCTGAAACTACTAGTCGGATTTGATAAATTATTTTTGCATTAGATAGCCCTATCCTTGAGGAATGCTATAGGCTAATTTAACATCACGCTACGAATATTAGGGGCCGAGCCAAAATAAAAAAGTAAGAAAGAATGGTAAGTGATAACGAAGTAGAATGGCAGGCGATGCGATGCGACGGGGTGGGTTGGGGGAACACGAAATTTCACACGGCCGAAGTCGCGGGCAGAAGCTAGTATCTAGATAAAAATGTATCTATGTGTTATGAAGCTATCACGAGTTTTTTAATGGTTAGGATTTAGGAAAATATTTTTTATCTCATTTTCAATTCTGGGTAGATATTATATTACGCCCTCAATTATTTTATGCTTAGGAAGGGTTTTCAGAATCCATAATATCGTATCGCTTTATGTTATCAAGTAGGCATTTTCCACTAAGCTTTTCCGGGATTTAAAAAATAAATCTATCATATTTATTTTCTTTGGTTCTTCGGGAAACTTACAGCTATTGTAAGGTCAACAAAAAAGGTCGGTACAAAATACCTGTAACATAAATTAGAAAATAAAATTACACGATCGACTAACACAAACTAAAGATCATTTAGACCCAAACAATTACCTACTTTTCTCAACGATGTTTCCATATTTATTTTATTATCTACCTACAGTTCCTTTTCTCGATGAAATAATAATTATAATCACATCGAAATCCAAAGTTCCAGTTTCAGGAAGTTTACATTTAACCATTTTACATTCAGATTACATCCGATATTATCTGTTTTATTTAATTTTAAAGTCAAACAAGGAAAATTTATAGGCTAATTAAAAGCGATTATTGTGAATTGAATATTATTTAACAGTGTAATATATTATATTCTTTAAGCCGTGGAGTTTCTTGTCGGCTTTTCTCCATAGGAAACGACCAATTGGAACCGTGCACTTAGCTTCTGAAGTTTCATAAGTGCCCATGTAGGTTTATGTGAAACAAAATATTTTGATTTTATTTGATCTTTAACTTATTTTTCTGAAACATCTTCTGCTCTGATTTATAAACGTTTTTTAAGAAACTCTTTGCTATATTTGTAAGAAACACTTTTATGAAACATTTTCTAACGTGACCAAGAGCGAACGCTTACCGAAAAAAGACGGTGTGCGCGTGACTAAACGATAGAAGCAAAAACTTACGACTGGAGCCGAGTATACGCGATTCAGCAACACTGACCGAATGGACCCGAGTATACCCGATCCAGCGTCACTGACCCGAGCGTGACGGTTGTTTCGTTCACTGTTCAAAAAGAAGAAAGAAGTTCAACTTTAAAAATAATAATAGGAAATTTTAAATCTTTTTTTTCTTCATTTGTTTTTGCTCACGTTACAAGTGCTTAGCGACACGTTGCTTGATAAAAACTAATCTAAGCATCCATTGCGGCTTTCGTTTCGCGGTAGTGAGTTTCACTGGCGCACTGTACTCGCCGCACCGGTATCTTGGGCCCTAACATTACAGCAAGTTTATTGCAGTAACCTTTAAGAGAAAAGAGATTCCATTCTTTCTTTCTTTTAAAATTTTTGAAGAGCTGTTTTCCGTCTCCTCTACTTCTCCAACTATATATTGTTTTTATTTTCCGACGTGTACGATGTGGAGGCACACTTTCCTGCTAATTTCTTACATCGGATTTTACAATCTTTATTTGATTTTTTTAATTGTTTATATCTGAAGGCCTATTCTCGTAATTTAAAACGTTCAAAATCTAGTCGCAGTCTCATCTCGGCGACAAACAATTGTCAAAAACTTGTCAAAATCTAGGGAAATTAGAAGTAATTTTTGACAGATTGACACTGAGATCAGACTGTGAACGTTCTTAAAATTACGAGAATTACCCCTCTGATGTATGTATCTTTAACCCCGGATCGAAACAGCTGGAAGTCATGGGGAGAGGTGTTTGCCCTCCTGCAGTGGGATGATGCAGGCTAACAGTATGTATCTGGTATGTCTGTAAGTCTGTACTAAATAAATGTATTTTCTTTATTTCTTTCCATAGTATGTTAGTGTTCAAATTCTTTTCAATGCTGAATTCGGTTTGCTAAGACAGCGGCGAGCGCCACATAACGGCCGCAGTGGCAGTTATTATGAAAATTATGGTACCGGGGTTTGACTTTACGGTTTCAAAAAACACTCTCTAGGTAAACACTTCAACTTACTTTCTTAATTAAAATTTAAGTAGAATATTGGCGCCGATTCCCTTGTTCACAAATTAAACTAAATTTAAGTTCAGTGCATCTTTTTCTTTCTATTTCATTAAGAAAAGGACAGAAGATAAATATTAGTTTAGTCCTGTCAAATTAGTCAGCGCCTGACATAAATTGACGTAATTTTAATAGCCATGTTTTTAATCACGTCTAAACTGTCTATGGAGTATCTTAATTTGACAGGACTAAACTAATATTTTATCTTCTGTCCTTTTCTTAATAAAATATAAAGAAAAAGATGCACTCAACTTAAATTTAGTTTAGTTTGTGAACAAGGGAATCGGCGCCATTATCTACACCGAATTCTAGAGAAGCGAAACTGATTTATGAAATGGTTGCTGCATCACTATCTCCATAATAAGGATTAATAATATTATAATTACCTGTAATAATTAGTTAGATTAGGGTATGATGAGGCTGACGTACCTTTGTAAGGTAAAAGCCTCTAAGTAAATAAAGAAAATAAAAAAATAAAACATTTCAGTGCGTGTCATTTAACGGTAAATTAAAACCTTAGCTTTTAGCTATGTATTTTACTCATTTTTACTTCATATAAGTACTGTGAAGCTTCAGGGTGCCGGGAGGAATCAATTAAATCACAGTTTATCACGTATGTTCAATATTTACTCCTAGAAATCATTCTACGTATTTTACATCTTTTTCATTTGGCTTATCAGCCAAATCTGAAGCCTAATCTCTTCTAATCTTAAAACTATGTTAATGTTTGTCTCGTATTTCATGCTATACCCTGTCCATTAACCGTTTTTTGACAGCTGTCTCTGAAAGCACATTTTCCAGATTACGTAAAAATTAACTTAAGAATGCGTAATAAAATAAATATATAAACTGCCTTATCTTATTGAATTATCTTATTTATGGCTTCTTAAATACATTATAATACCGTAGGTGTATCAATCAAATCAGTGTGTTGCTGAAATCAGTAGTTCCATCTATCAAAAAATGGTTTACCGAATGTACAGGGTATAATAACTTTTAGCTGACTCGCGGAGTTTGCATGCAAGTACCAAATAGGCTATAGTCTCTACAGTACCTACTAAGGGTTCATAAGTTGATAGATGGCAAATATGTTTCAATCCAATCTGTCTTGCGTAGAAAATACCTCCATCGTGATCTTCCATATAAATGCACCAGATTACTTAACTGATTCACAATATCAATACGTCATCAACAAATATTGGAGCAGCCCTTTCCGTTGGTTGAACGCTGCGTGGGAATAAAGCAACGGACACACTTTGTGTTTTTCTTCCGCTCAAAGATCAGACAGAAAGCAAGCAAAAGCTTATGTCAATAACAAAGGGATGTAGATAATTCCTTTGCTAGAAATTCCTCCATTATTCTTTGAGCAATTTATTTTATGACGACATCACGTAGCCTTAAGCAAGACGTTGCCCGTAGTTACCGCGACAGTTTTATTTATTTTTACTAGTTGTTGTCCACGGTTTCACTAGCATCCTAGAGAAACTAAGTCAAGTGCTCAGATAAATGGTCATCATCATCTGCCTAGCCTTTTCCCTACTATGTTGGGGTCGGCTTCCAGTCTAACCGAATGCAGCTGAGTACCAGTATTTTACATGGAGCGACTGCCTATCTGACCTCCACAACCCAGTTACTGGGTAATACGAAACCCCTTGGTAAGACTGTTTGTAAGATTTTCGAGCTTCTGGCGACCCATAACGACTGCCAAAGATCTACGAATGACAGCCAGGACCAACAGCTTAGCGTGCTTTCCGAGATTGTATGCTTTATTGACTGTTGTCTTGACGCCCTACCGTCTACAAAAATGTAAAAACTTAAAAAAAAAAATCGCCTAATCTAATCGAAAAACGTCAAATACGTTAAGAGAGACCTAAGCCCTCCTATAACCTTTAACTTTGCCGGCCAACTCGATTGCATTAGTTGTGATCATTTGTTGTGAGTCATATTCTAAGAAATAATAATATGTGTAATGTTAAATTTCTATCGAAATCTTTTTTAATCTTTAATCTGTTTCCGTTATTGAGTAATAAACACCAGCATATGTAGTGCATCTTGGGCTGGTTCGTCAAGATGGATCTTGTGTTTTCACCTGCAGTAAGTGGTGAAGAGTGAATTGCTTTTCATGTTTTTGGTTTTTCTTACTGGCGTGTTTTCCCATTTACAGTCCATTTTCGAAAAAAAATCGTTCCCTTTTTTTAGCCCTTAATGTCCCACTACTGGGCAAAGGCCTCCTTACGCTCTTTCCACCTCTCGCTGTGCAGAGCTGCCAAGGACCAATATTTATGAAACGTCGTCCTGTTCTCTTTTTATGCATTCTTAATGCTATAAACTACCTTCCTAAACTACTTCTTGTTGTACAAATACCTAATACCTTCTATTCGAAACATTTTAATATGTCCTTAGATGACTCACTGGTTTTCTGTTGTCAAGGGAAACAAAATTAAAGTGACATCGTCTCAAAGAGCTTTTGAAGGCCATTACTTTAGGCAGGGTATTATCTTACTTAAAAGTTAAGGTAGCAACAGTAATTATGTAATGTAAAATATGTCACAATAAATCATTATTTAAGGTACAAAATTGTATGAAGCTAAGTCATGCTTTGTTAGAATTAGTATTTCATTTCTTGTGATAACAGTGTTTTGTATGCATGAGTTGTGGGGCTTTTCTTTAAGCACACGTTAAGCTTAATGTGGCTTTGTAAGATTACTGGAGCAATTAAAATTAAGTTTATACTGGATAGCTTCCGACTTATTATGTTCTGCGGAGGACGTATGCTGGCTGATACGGATAATGATGATGATATTGATTTCAGATACCCTAAAGTGCGAATTTCTATCTAAAAAAGAGCATTTAAGCGTGTTTTTTATAAGTTACTTACTTTTACTTCCAAGCAGAAACGCGGAAATGGAATAGAATGCTTTTTATTATGTATATCATACGAATTAAATATATAAATTAGTAATTTTACATAGGGTGACACAATGGACAGTCTCATCTATTAAACCAATCGTTTAAAGACAACCTTTGGAAAGATTTTTAAAGGGAAAAGAAGAGACAATACTGCATGTACAATACTGGCTGTAACATATACAAATCATGCCTCAGAAGCCAATAAACACATCTGATCCCCTACACTGCACATAAGTCCGTTAACGTAAATACCATTATAGTGTTAGTATATAAATCACTGCCTCCGGACCATTCCCACTCCGAAGGAAAACCTATGTCATGAGCTGGTAATTTTTCTCCCAAGCCCCAATAGATTGTATCGGAGTAGTTAACTATGTTCCGTAAAAATAGCGGCCACGGCTACCTATTCAATAACCCAGAGTCTCGTGTAATGGAATATAAAATATGAATAGAGTAGCACTTCCTAGCCATGTAGGTCGCCTACTATAACTCTCGGGTCCCCACAGTGGCATACGTCTCCATTTTTGCACCCCAAGCGTATATAATTTAGCCTTTAAAGAGCCAAAAAGGGGAAAGTTGGCGATGTATTTATTTTATTTGCAGAAATAAATAACTTTGTTGACGTTTGTGGGACGTTTTTGTTGCTTTTTTAGTGCAGTTTGTGTTTTATTTGGTTTTTTGACGTTTGTTCAACTTGTCGAAATTATTATTTATGTAGTATAATTGTGTTTTATGGCAGAGTTGAATTTTTCCGGATTTTCCTGAAGGAGATTAAGTGTCCAAGAATAGTTTTGAAGAAAATTTCCGGAGCTTTATCTGAATTGACAATGTTTGGTTTGAAGTTATGTTACGTTGTTTTATGTATGAAAAATGTAAATTATTTTGTTCTCGATAAAACGTCAAAATAAATAGACAAAATTCCAAACAAACTGTCAATTTGGAAATACATTCTTTTGTTCTCGATAAATGTCAAAACAAGCGACAAAATTTGGAACGAAGATACTCTATTTCGGAGAATTTGAAGGACATTGAATAAAAAAAGAAAAATACTTAATATGAAAGCAAAAACAGGACATACATAATGTCGCCGAAAGTAATTGAATCAAAGAGTCATCAATTTTCATTAAGGTCCATTACAATAATGACGTGTCGGCAGAATGAAATCAACTCAATGAGATAACTTTTTATCTCAATGACTTTATCTTAATACCCGTGACAATACCGTATGAGGATCAGGAGTATAAAAACCAGGTGTTTTTCATCCATTTTATTTACTGAATAAGATTTATGTACAAAAGAATTGTTGCTAATCTCTGCTACTGTCAAATAATCAGAAGGCTTATTCTCGTAATTTAAAACATTCAAAATCTAGTCACAGTCTCATCTCGGCGACAAACAAATGTCAAAAACTTGTAAAAATGTAGGGAAATTAGACGTATTTTTGACAGATTGAGACTGAGATCAGACTGTGAATGTTCTTAAAATTACGAGAATTGCCCCTCTGTTATATGTTGTGTTAACTTGACCGGTAATTTTAAAGCGTCTTGCAAAAGTTTCAGTTTTTATTTTAGTTTGGTTTTATGACGTTGCAAATAAGGCATATTTTTCTAAAAGTAACGACAAGTTTGCATGGCTAACCTAATTTTTATAGGATAGGTACCTAGTTTATGTAAATATATTCTACCCTTTGAGACAACCCTGAGTTATAATAACTGTACCATAAACCACTCTTAAAGCTAGATAAAGTGCTTTTAAAATGTCAGTTAAGTAAGAAAGAAAAAGTATCTAATCATCGAAATAAGTATGACATCTGAAACCCAAAGTATTTACAAGGGTGACACACAGGACGGTGTTCACTGACCCGCCCTAATACCAATATGGAAGAGATCAATTTACTTTCATACATGCATGAGCCACGCGAGCTACCCGAGTCACAAGAGCCATCTGAGCCATGCAACCACACGGGACTAGTAGCTCTCTGTCTTATAGCAAACCTCTTCCGCAATCTAATATCTTAGCCGCAGACGTATGTGGATTGGATGACATTGTATCTGAACAAAATACTCTAAAACAAGAGTACTAAGCACACTTCTACTGGGTAGGTAGGTACAACAGTAGGTACTAGTCAAGGTTCGCTATTCAAGGAATTCCCTCTCACCGAGAGGAGGCCCGTGTCCCAGCAGTGGGATCATTATAGGCCGATTATGTATTCAAGGAAAAAGAAAATTAAAACCGAGTCAAAGTCAACAAAACTTTTCCTTAATAACATCGTCGTCAAATAATTCCAAATGGAATTGTTACAAAACGTTGTTCAAGCGTAATTTATTACGTTTTAATTAATAGTTGGCGAGACTAGTTTGTACCCAAATTAGAGGGAAGTCTCAAACTTCCGCAATAATCTTATCCCTTTCCCGCGCTTTTACGAAATGTATTGCGATTTGTAATATAATAAATTGGAAACTAAAGTTTAATGTGGAACTAGGTATGTAGGTACTTACTCTATCCGAAATTAACGTTGTAGAGAAAGATGTCAGTAAAGTTACGCCAGACATTTTTAAATAAACATAATTACATCGCTGTTTCAGAGTTCAGTTTAATATGAAAAGTTCTTGAGTTTTTCCGAAACATGCTATTAAAAATACATGTAAATAAGATTCAGTTGACGGCAAAGACGGATACTGTCGTCATTATAGACTAACATAAATCGCGTTCGTAATTAGTAGATCTTTAAAATACCAACACCAAATTGAAGACCCACTTTCAAACAAAGAATTCTAGACAGGTGCAGATTTATAGAAAATTTTAATTACACAGATTGCCCACCGCTAGATAATTAGAACGATGACAAAATAATTAAAGTTGCTACCCTCCGTTTGTTTAGCAATCACGCTGTGTCAAGATTAAAGCTATCCAAGAAAGATCTCCTCAAGGACACTTAAAAAAACCAGAAGGATTTTAAAAAGCAGACGCAGCAGGTACTCACCTAGTGCTTGACGGATGCAAATGAGACCGGGCGGCGCGGGGCCGGCCGCTTTTCTATACGGACGCTTTTCCTTTACCACAATCCAAACAATCCTTTATTTGCACCGACCTACAGAATTCTACAACGCCGACTAACCACGTGTTAAGTCTTAAAAATAACGGTCCTTTAATTCACTATGAGAAGTCCAAAACAAAAACTTAATAATTAAATGAAACTTTACTGACCGTAGTCCGGAGAGCTGGTGATGGGACCGTGGAGGGTAATTCACGAAATAAGGGATAAGTTTTTGATAAACGTCGCGTCAGACGCGGCACGCTCGATTTAGTACCGGTAGATTTCGGAGAGATCGTACGTCGCGGGTAGGAGAGGATCGGACACACGATCGGGGAGACCGAAACGATGTGAGTGACGCCGGGCCGGTGCGGGTGCCTCCCGCCGCCGGGCCGCGTCCGCGAGCAAGAGGGATGCAGCGAGCGAACCCCCCAACTCGCGAATATCGCCACTCGGATCACCTCGCCAGAGTCTCAAGTGCTCTCCGCCGCCGGCAACGCTCTCTCCTAGAGGGAGGGCTCCCGACGTCCCACAAGCGAAAGCGCACAAGCGACAACCGCGATCACACACCCGTTTGAAACTTAAAGCTGTTGTTTTAAAATAGAATTTGATAACTAGGTCACGAGATGAACACCTGACGTTCGGCGTCATATCGAAAAACGTATGCCCCTGTTGGCTAGGTGTAGCAAATACCATAACGAATACTTTGGCTGAACACGGGCCATATTATGCAACGTTACGTCTTGTATCCTACGGCCGAGCTTTTACAGTTCAGACGCTTTGTAGGATAGGGAGCTGTTTTCCTTTGTTTATATTTATAAAAAGATTTTTCCTTACATATTGCTGAGTTTTACAGCTTGTAGCAATTAGGATTACTTTCATGACATACGATTCGCAACCCGAACTTTTCTGTTAAGATGATTAAGTTATGGTAAAACGCGTTCCCGGAAGTTCTTGCGAGGCGGGGTGCGTTCTCGAAGAACGCAACACAACAGCTATCCATCAATCAATTAGGAACGGTTAACTCCTGTTATTTATTGAACATAAACTTCTAATGTTATGGTTTTGTTTCTTGCAGAGTTTCCGTGAAAATGCGAAAAAGTTTTTCATCAAAATAATACCTATTAATGTTATTTTTAGTTTGTCACTTTCAGCCATGTCACATAGGGAAAATATGAAAAATGTAACTGATTCTAGCATTATTAACATACTTCTTCGTTATATTCATACTTAACATTATTCTTAAAATAATGTATTATGTTGTGTTCTATAGATCAGAGGGCCAATTCTCGTAATTTTAAGAACGTTCGCAGTCTGATCTCAGTCTCAATCTGTCAAAAATACCTCTAATTTCCCTGCATTTTGACAAGTTTTTGACGTTTGTTTGTCGCTGAGATGAGACTGCGACTAGATTTTGAACGTTTTAAATTACGAGAATTGGTCTTCTGTTTTGTTTTTTTATTCCAATTATCTTATTTATCGTTTGTGCACGTGTTTCTCTGACAAATAAACCTATTTTTGTTGTTTTTTCTATGGAGTAAAGTAAGTACTTCCTCTGAACGTAAAACTGACTAAACCTACCTGTTTGTCAAACTAAATAAATATTATGTTAAAAGAACAAAACGGTGGTTGTAAACCCTTGTAAAACATAATATTTTATTCACATTACAGCACATGTGTACAAACACGGGTTATACAAGCTACAGCGCTACTTCAGCCGGAAATCATTTTATTTCCGAGCGCACGGAAATAATTTTATGCGAGATCTGTATGAAATTAGGTATTAACCTGCAAAAATTGCAGTTCGATAGAAATTATTATTTAGTTTACTTTGCCACTGCAAATTTCTTTGTCTTTTGGTGGATTTCGATGTTACACTTGTGTTAATCGTTGAAATTCGTGATGTCCATAATCAGCCTATAATCTTCCCACTGCTGGAACACAGGCCTCTCAGTGAGAGGGAGTGGGCCATAATCCACCACCCAGGACCAGTATTTTGAACTTTTGAATTTTTGGTTCTAGGACATGCCGGTTTCCTCACGATGTTTTCCCGCACCGTTTCGAGAGCAGCTTGTGGTTCGATCCTACGACTTACAACTTGCGACCGTTACCACTGGGCCACCACTGCTCTATTCGTGACGTAGATAAGGATACATTATTAGAAGTATTTTTTTTTAATTACTATTACACTTACATAAACTCACACCTTCCTCCCATGGCGGTAGATATAAACTACAGAAGCTGCTACGATCCTGATATACTCCTTTACTTTTAAGGTGTTTTGTTTGTATTTATGCGAATAACGCATAAATGCTTTGTATTTTTTTGTAAATGTCTATTAACTGCTTCCAAATTACGATGTTTATCTATTTTTATTTACTTTTTACATCCTTTGACTTAATATTTTTATTATTTGACATTAAATACCTAAAATTCTAATTTTTACTGTTGTGAGCGACATGTGGCAGGCTGATGTTACTAAATAAGCTCGACCATCTCTTTTGTAATTTGTTGATTTAATTTTGATTATTTTTATTTTTGTATATGTAATGTGACTGAATGAGTGTATTTGTTTGTATTATGAGTCAGTGATATTCGAATTAAAATTATTTTATTTATTTATTTTATTTTGTTTATTTCTTTTCTTCCTTAATTAGAAGTTGTTTTAGCCTGAATTTGGTCTAGATGATCTAGTACCCCGTATTATTTTCTAAGCAAGATGCAAATAATACTTATATACAAACTTGTAACCCAGATAATAAATAAACATTGAAAATATCGAATTGTCTCTCTAGTATAAGAAATAGTAATGAAAAGAAACAAAACAAAGGGTTATCATCATCACTACAGTCAGTTTTTAAACAACAAGACATAAACATAAACAATCACTCCGATTCCATTAAAAGCTGTTTCAACAAATAAATATATACCTAATAAAAAAAGATTGCCCATAACCATTATTCTGATAAATTCCTTTCCCAAATTGTAACCACAAAGGAAAGTATTAATAAACCAAGTAATTGAACAATAACTCGAATATTTCAGATGCCTACCTAAACTATTTATGAAGCATTTAAATTGAAAATGGT
The DNA here is from genome assembly GCA_911387795.2 of Apamea monoglypha. Classification (NCBI taxonomy): domain Eukaryota; kingdom Metazoa; phylum Arthropoda; class Insecta; order Lepidoptera; family Noctuidae; genus Apamea; species Apamea monoglypha. The sequence continues at coordinate 15,301,751 of OU426917.1, forward strand.
AGCTCGTGCTAGCCATTCTAAATCGTGGTCGAAACTAGGCAGGTGTCCAAAACGTGAACTCGGAAACGTGGTTAAAATCAATGTAGTTTTGAGAAGAAACAAATTAGGAGAAAATATACCTGAAGCTTCCAAATTATGTGAGAGATCAATTTTGTTTTCTATTCTAATATTATAATGTGAGTTTTTATGTACAGACGCCAACACGTCAAGCTACTACAATCTGTCAAATGTCTTTAATATATTTCCAACTTTATCACTAAAGCATTAGGTTCATGGTTGATTGGGAAAATTTTACAGTTTCGGGTAGCTTGATGTGCTGGCGTCTGTTCCTAGGGGGTAATCTTTGGAGCTACTGATCCGATTCCGAAAATTCTTGCACTAATGGGAAGCCACAGTATAATTGCCGAGGACATATTTTATGTTAAAACAAGAAATTTCACGCAGACCAATGCGCGGACAGAAGCTAGTTAATTCGTTAATTCTAGTAATTTCGTTGAATTCCATTGTAAATACAATGGAATTCAACGAATTATGGGATATAATTACTTGAGAATTCAATTCTCACATAATTCGTTTGAATTATGTGAGAATTGAATTCTCAATAACGAGGTCAATTTTGTTTTTATTTCTTATGGAAATCAACTTGTTTAAAGATATTTCAGAAAAAAGGATAAATAAATAAAAGAATAATCTGAAAAGAGCAGGGTAGAAAAAAAAGTTAAATAAATATGAGTTATACAACTTATATTAAGGAGATCATTGACTATCTATAAGTCTGTTCCAAAAGTATCTGATAAAAGTGTAAACAAACCATATTCAGGTGAAATTCTTACACAATCACTCATTATTCTTACCTATAGAATAAATACCTACCACTTCTAATCTTTATTTTTATGGTTTTAACTTTGTACCTCAGCACAATTGTAAGAAGAACAGTTATTTTGAATAACATTAAATTGTACCTTATTCAAAATCATCGACGAAAATTGAGGTAACAAAAGGTGACTGTCAGTCAAATGAAAGACCGTTTTTAAGGTAATTTAAAATTAGAATAGCGAGTTTCATTATTCAATGAATCAGAACAAAGCACTCAAGTTGTATGTGGCACAACAAATTGGCATCCATAGATACGTTTTCTGATCCATTTGTTTACATTTTCACTAAATTCTTTTGGAACAGACCATAGGTACAAGCTTCCAGAGAGAAATAAAAATACGGCTTTTATAAATAAACGCATTAAAAACACAACCTACGTTACGAAACGAAAGCACAACATATTTCTATTTGAAAATCTCAGGAGCTTGAACTTCCGCGTGAAATCATAAAAGTAATTGCTCTGAGGAGAAATCGCTAACAGGTAAAGGTATTCGCATCGGAAAACATCCTATAGTCTTTTATTATATTATTTTTGTTACATTTCCTGCCATCCGTATGATGTATATACAATTAAGGGCACGATCACACGTACCACAGCCACACCACTAGTGTGACTAGTGTCGCTGCAGCCTTTTTGCAGTTACATAATCAGCCTATATTATTCCCACTGCTGGGACCCAGACCTCCTCTCTGTGAGAAGGAGTGGGCCAGGACTGGGCCACGCGGGCCCAGTGCGTATTGGTGCATTTTTGCAGTTGCGTTGTGGTTACTACAAAATCAAATAAAGTAGTCGACGCAACGTTGTGTTTGTAATGTGCCTGGTCGCTAATGCGCAGCCTCGCTGGTGGTTGCGATGTGGCTGCGTTGTGGCTGCGACGTCGCCTTGCTATGGTCGGTATCGCCGACACGGTTGATTTCGACGGCCAAATGTGATCTGTGTGAATGAACTATTTATTTTTATACAAATTAGTGCCCATCCACATGGTGTCGTTGTGGTGTGGTTTTGGTGTGGCTGTGCTATGTGATCGGACCCTAAAAGAGAAATGTTTAAGCGAACGATGGCCGGAACTTACTGAAAGCCCGGGCAACGGTAAACATGCGAGCTCCACCGAAACATTTTCAAGCTTTTTGCCAATTTTATTTCAATGGCCGTCGATATTTGCTTCACTTTACATTACAAGCATAGTTATTGCTAAACAGACATTGATATAACTTAACAAGCTTTAAGGCTTTGACACACGTGCGTTTTCAGTGCAACGCTTGTCGATTTGCGAGTGGAGAGAAAAGCTTGAGGTTCACATGATCGCGATAACGCAGCGATCGACGTGTTGCTGAAAGGCTTTTGTGTTGTTGCTATGGTAACTTTTAGCTGACTCAAAATTATTGTTTTATATCGGAGAGGCAATTCATGTATTTTTAAGAACTTTCACATTGTATTATTCTCAGTCTCAATCTGTCAATAATACCTCAAATAATAATAAAAAAAAACAATACAATATAATCAGCCTACAATGTTCCCACTGCTGGGACACAGGAGGCCTCCTCTCTTTTGAGAGGGAGTGGAGTTACTTTGCGTAATTTGGGAAGGAAAACATCGTGAGGAAATCGGCATCTCCTCTAACTTACCTGTACTTATTACTGACAATTTTTTGACATTCATTGTCGCTGAGATGAGATTGCAACTAGATTTTGAACGTTTTTAAATACGGGAATTGATCATTATAGATAAACTGAAACGCAAAAACTATCAAGCAAGTATGTAAGTCTTCCTTACAATAAATAAATAAAACATAGCTCAACCAATATTTTTATCAAACCCTCCAAAGATCTGACATGAAAAAAGTATCGAAACAAATTATATCATAATAATCTTCACGGTTATAATTCCCGGTGGGATACGCAGAGGTATATTATCGAATACCCGCAGTTTGCCGATATATAGAGTCCCGCTGGGATAGCGGTCCGGCCTATTCATTGGGAACGTTCCATTCCTCTATAACTGGCATTTTCTTTTGTAATAGAAAAAACCCAATTACGAGCTTACGGTAGAAAGTTGAAAAGTCATGTTTACTACCGAACTGAGTTGAGTGTTGACAAAGATGTACATACAAAGAGGTACATAAGTGTGTTAATAATAGTTATTATATTTAGGGCTGTTTTTCCATTGCCAGATAACTTTTATTTGAGGTATAAAATTGACCTTTGACAGTTTTTGTATGAAATAACTGTCAAAATTTAAAAATTATTCCTCGAATAAAGTTATCAGATGATTGAAAAATCAGCCCTTATACATTACCGAGGGGCTTGTGGCCAAGTAATAAAATTTGCATGGGTCGTTCGATCGGGTTATGCTATTCTTGCCACGGTTGGCCTGTGGATGGGTGACCATCTTTCCATACCAAGATCCTCCGGGCTTCGGAAAGCACGTTAAGCCGTTGGTCCACGCTGTCATTCGTGGATCTTTGACAGTCGTTACGGGTCGTCAGAAGCTCGAAAGTCTGGCAACCAGTCTTACCAAGGGGTATCGTATTAAAGTAACTACGAGTAGGTAGGTAGTTGTAGAGTTCAGATAGGCAGTCACTCCATGTAAAATACCATACCCACTCTCACTTCTTCACTTTCATTCGGTTAGACTGGAAGCCGACCCCAACATATTTGGGAAAAAGGCTAGGCAGATTTATTACATATGTCCAATAAAATTATCTGAAAATTTATCAACAAGGAAATATTATACTTATCGTGTGCAGAAATCCTTTCATTGCATACTGAAATTAAGCAAAGCGAGCACTTTGCTAAGCCAATGAGAGATTCATAATTATCGATTTCGTGCCAGTAAAATGTTACAGTACAAACATTTACATTCGCAGTCATCTCATCATCTGAGCTTGTAATTGTGCTTTTTTACTTTTAGTGAAAGTAAACAAATATTAATAGGTTAAACCAAAAATGCAAAGAAAACAAGTCCTGAAAAATGTTTCTGACGTGCCTCCAATAATTTAAAACTAATTGGAGGCACGTCAGAAACATTTTTACTTAACCAATTATTAAGATTATGTTCTATAGCTCTTATCACAGGTTAATCACAAGTATGTAATATCAGGGAAAACTATTAGCAAATCGACTAACAACTTAAATTGTCCGTATATTCAAATTACTACCGTCATTCTCAACATTGTCGAATTGAGAAACTCCTCCTTTATGAAGTCGTTTAAAAAGGCATTGCAATGCCGCGCCGATTAGCTATACCTGTCCATTAGGTTAACAGTTTTTTGACAGCTGTCTTAGAACGTACATATTCCAGATTATGTAAAAGTTAACTTTAAAATATGTAATAAAATAAATATATAAACTGCCTTACATTCTTGAATTATCTTATTTATGGCTTCTTACAGACATTATAATCACGTATAACAATAAATGTATTGTGTGTTGCTGCAATCACTAGTTCCATCTGCCAAAAAACGGTTTACCTAATGGACAGGCTATAGTTGTAAATAAATTATGGTTAGTGTTCCTTATAAATAACTAAACAGAGCTCCATTTGTTTTAGAATTCACTCTACTTACACCGTACTTGTTAGTTCACCCCGCTCTCGCTGCGTCCGCGCCCTTACAACAATACGGCACGTTTATGTTGCCAGCACGCGTGACTTTGCATGACACAAACCAATATGTCTCACACCAACGTGCCACAAATCGATCCTGATACGGTTTGTCACCCCTTTGATGGATGGATTGCCGTTTCATTTACCCAATTCCCTGTTTATACGCAGTTTTTCCTGTTAAGTTCATAAACTAAGTGTGGATGGGATTTATGTTTCAATCTCGCTTGTTTCCTTGGAGGATTGTGATACTTTTATTTATAGAGCATAACCAGCCTATAATGTTCCAACTGCTGGGACGCAGATCGTGGTAGGTTGACAGTAATCTAATACGCGGGCCCAGTGCGGGTTGGTAGATGTCACATGTCTTCGAATGCTTGGTTCTAGGTCATGCCGATTTCCTTACGATGTTTTCCTTCACAGGTAATAGGTATTTAGTTTAATTTAATAAGACTATAACGCCTCTCCTAGGCTGCGTCACAATACCTTGTCCTCCGCCTTCCGCATCCAGTCTGTCCCAGCCACCATTTTAAGGCCATCGGTCCACCTAGCTTGGGGGCGTTCCACACTATGCTTGCCTGAGAGAGGCCTATATCCAGTAGTGGACTGTGATAGACTGAGTTGATTTGATTGAATAAATCTATTGTCACTCAGACTCTTGTACACTCGGCTACACATCAAGCTATACATTTCCAGTTTTAGCTGACCTCTTATTGGAAATATATAGCTTGCTGTGTAGCCGTGTGAACCTGCCAGTCTCTTATGTCAACTAAACCCGCACTCACATCTCCATTTTAATCGTAATTTAGAATTCTCTAGTGTTAAAACGAAAGCTACACTCACAAACACTTCACCTTAACCTATGTAAGTGTCCACAGGATGTATTTATAAAAACACTACTCACCAATTATTTTGTACGGTCACTATTAGGGAATTTTCTATAGGAGGACATTTCTTTTTTCCACAGCAACTAACTAAACTTCGTAAACCAATAAATGAGTCATATGATTTTCTTTACACCACTTGTGAACAAATTAATTAAATACAGATCATTTTAAAACTGCTAACCTCGGACACTTTTATTCAATTTGAGACTGGTAAAAACTTGTTACGACATTGTAACTAAGTTTTTCTAACGTCAGATAGGCAATAAAGAAAGAAAAGAAAGAAAATACCTACATTTATTTATCACAGACTAAATGACATACAATACACTAGAGGGGCAATTCCCGTAATTTTACGAACGTTCACAGTCTGATTTCAGTCTCAATCTGTGAAGAAATACTTCTAATTTCCCTACATTTTGACAAGTTTTTGACATTTGTTTGTCGCCGAGATGAGACTGCGACTAGATTTTGAACATTTTAAATTACGGCCTTCTGATACATACATCAGGTAAAAACAAATCAAATACAAAGTGTAACTTTACATTTTGTATTTGATTTGTTTTTACCGTGAAGTCCTTTGTAAGAAATTAGCAGGAAAGTGTACCTCACGGTCACGGCTGCGCCAAAGATGCCCAGTTCAACAAAAATACCAGACAACTAGACTAGTGCCTACAGGCACACGCTGTACAGGCTATGTCTGGATAGACTGGAATTTGGACCCTAACATAGTTGGGAAAAGGCTAGGCAGATGATGAGGTTAATGAGATTTATTTCGAACGCCACAAAGTTGATTATTTGATGAATGAAACCCCAATTCTATTTAGATGCATGAATGCGATTTGTCAAACAAAATATTGTAAATTCATGAAATGAGAGCTCCTCGATATTCCATTCGCGACTTATACTAACCGTCATGTCATTAATAGCAATTTGATAAAGAGCTTTGATAATAATTATGTCATTGAATTTGAATACTACCTGACACTGATCATAATTATTATAATATTCGAATTTGGTCTAAAATGCAAACTTATCCTACTTCTTACTAATATCCTACTAATATTATATTCCCACTATTCTATAATATATTTTTATGCCAATATTCCCGCGGGATCGACACTAATGCGGGTGAAATCGCGGGGCATCGCCTTTGTAATTATAAGTTTTTTTCACATTCACTGCAATTAATTCATTTAAAATGATGTAATATTTAATTATGCATTTTTTACTCGTAGATAGTTTTAAAAGTGATAAAAAAAATATAAATTTTGTAACGAAACTCTAACTTAACTAAAAATCAATTTCTGTAACTTAACTAAAAATTAAGAATAAAAAATGTCAAGATCAAATCGATTTTTTTTTTTACTTTGTCAAATACTCTATTTTGGTTTCATTGCTAACATGGTCATTAATACGTAATAGATACATTATTTAATAAAAATAGACAGCAAGACAAAATATTTTAACCTAACAAGGTACAAAACGGAAATCATAGTCTACAAAATATTTCAAGCCTGCTGCATTCAGACAGTTGGCAACATCGTCAGCCATAAAATATTTCGCTGTTATGAATTATTTGTCAATATTACTCAATTAAATTATGAATTATCGCTCTGCGGGCGTAATTATTCATTATTAATTACCATAATTAATATCGTAACACTAAATATTGGGTTGGACTTATAAAATTATTTTTAATCTTATATTTTGAATTGTTTCATTTGTTTTTTTTCATATATTATAGAAGCAACAAGAATAATGTACCCAGGGTTTTGTAATATCTTGATTTAAAAGAGTGTCCTTGGGGTTTCTTGCCCGCTCGTCTCCATAGAGATCTATGTTTTGGAATGGGCAACTAGCTTCAACTATCTGACTAACTGACCGACTATTTAATTTTGACAATATAAGTGTGCCTGTAAATTGTTTAATTGAATTAAATGCTTTGAGTTTGAGTTTGAAAAATCGTGTTAAAACTTTCCGAAATGCTTTTTTCCCGTAAATCTAAATAATCACTGTATTCTAACTATCTGCACCTTCTGAAACAGTGAACAAATACAAAGTGGCTTTTATTCTCAACTAGCTAACCCAACAAACGTCGTCCTGTCCAAACAATAGTCCATAGAAAAAAGAACTTTCAGTATTCCCAATTTTCAAATTTTTCGGGAGAATTCCAATTTTTCATACCATAAACACTTTATTCGGACTATTACGAAAAATTAGTTAGGGTATAATTATGTAATTTTTATTCATTTATTAATTTGGTATTCGTTGTTGTTTACGTATATATTACTAACTAGCTGCGCCCCGCGGTTTTCCCCACATAAGTTTCGATCCCGTGGGAAAATCGGGCTAAAAAGTATCCTATGTGTTAATCCTGGTTATAAACTATCTGTGTGCCAAATTTCATTCAAATCCGTGTAGGAGTTTTTGCGTGAAAGAGTAACAAACATCCATCCATCCATCCATCCACACAAACTATCGTGTTTATAATATTAGTAGGATTCTAAATTCATTTTAATTCAAACGTTTACAAATAAAATTAAAACAAATAAATCGGTCCAGCCGTTCTCGAATGATGCGTTTAACAACAACCAACTTTTACCGGCTGAATTTTTTATCCTCTGGACAAAAGCAGGGTATAAAAGGTGAACGGAGGAGAGCCGGTAGAGATACATATATTCAAAACAGACTTGAGTATTATATAAGTACATACACCATCAATCATTTCATCACCAACATACCTTATCTAAATATAGATAGACAACATAACACAACGCCTAATAATCACACGTCCATACCGGCTACAAACAGGACAGACCGCAAATTGCCAGCAATATTAGCCTATCTATAGTCTATAGTCTATACTATCTAGACATTCTGCACTGAAACTCAATAACCAAACGACCATGACTAAACTGTATCTAAGTAGCTAATAATAATATACCATCGTCTGGGTCTCATAGAGTAAGGAGTAAATGGAAGGATCCTTTTAACTTTTACGAGTTTTTATTCTGAGGAGGTGTTCCTGAAGTGTTCCTGAAAACAACGGCCTTCTAAAAATCTTGACAAATGTTTCAGCTCTTGCTTATTATTTGCAAAGTCTGAAACTGTTCAAGCATAATATCCAAATAATTATATCATAAGTAAGATGCAAAGCCGTATTATTTTGCTCTAACTGGTAGACGGGTGTAAGTCCTTAGCTCAATGCTCAGCTCCCTTTAATGTCCCTATACGCAACGCAGCAACCCGCGTATTCTGGATCGAAGGAAAAGCGTATATGTGCTTAAAGAAGTTTTACTTTTGACTAACCATACGATTGTTAATCCACTTGGCGCCGATACAACTTACTTATTTTCAACAAGATTGTATCCCCGCCTTCGGTATCATCATCGAAAAATCTTCTACTCGTAAAATAGTTGTGTTACCAGTAAACTTGCTTGATACAACTAAAATATATACATACATTTGTAAAATAAAATCGCTTTTCGTGCCTGCCTGTGTAACCGCGTTGTTCTTCTAACCGGTGCAATGAATTTTGATGCGATTTATACCATCATTTAGAGAATTTACTCCGAAAAGTTTATGTGCACAATACATAAATATTAATCTTACAGAAAATTTAAAAATCTAGATGTTTTGTCAAGTCGTAAAAGCCGTGCGAAGCAGGTAATGAATATTCTATATGAATTCTGTGTCAGCACTCCATTTACCAACTATTCCGTGTTGTCCACATAATGCGGATGTTTCCCGCGCTCAACTTAAACTAACTTCCGGTTCCGGTGTAATCGCATTTCCTTTGTTTCTGGCGGCGCCGGAGAAAATGTGCAAGCAAGCAAAATGTTTATATCGAAAGTTAATTTTGTCGATAATATGGTCATATTAGTTTTGAACCAAAATCAATATCGACTCTTAGGAAAGGTTTTGTAAAAAAATTAAGGTGTAACAGCGGGGTAGTTGCGTAACACGCTAACAGTAGCTATAGATTTCATTTTGACAGTTTAACGACATTAATTGCGTTACTTACGTTGTTAAGCAGACGAATGTTTACAACATATGAAGCAATGGATTAGCAATATCCTTCAAATAGATTCAGATGATTGAAAGTGTGTTACACAATTAGGGTTTTGTAGCTAGGGTTTCCCAAGTCTTCGATGGTCGCCACATAGCGTCCGCAACTTACCGTTGGATGACGTCACTGAAACGATATTTATGAAAGTAAGTCGGTGTGTGTTTCCCTAGAGAGCGTTTTTTTACACCGTAAAGTCAAACCCCGGTATCATCATTTTAATGACGGCCGACAGACAGTGCGGCCGTTTTATGGCGGTCACCGCTTTTCTTGGAAACCGTAGCAAAGTACGTATCAAACTGATATTCTATTCTATTCTATTCAAAGAAAAATCAGGAGTATTATATTCATAGGACAAAAATAAAGAGTAAAATTAAAATAAAGAGTAAAATATTTTTAAAAGAAAAATGTTTTATTTTTGTTACTAACTTTCTAACGGAGGCCATTTTAGCTAAAATGGCGGGGGTGGAAAAAATAATGATAAAGGATGAATTACAGAAAAAAAAACGACCTTTTTGTATTCAAAATTTAGAAAGGGCAAACTAATTTTCACAGAAACCATTTTTGCTTTGTCGCCTTCCAGGCGATTTCTTAGTGGTTCATAACTTAAACCGGCTCCACTACACAGTTGTTAAATGAAGTAGTAGTGTAGAAATTCCTGATGGAAAAAGCCCAATAAAATTTTACCCGACGGGAATCGAAGACAGGATCCCATATTCTGGAGTATCGCTAGTGACCTCTAGACTAACAGGGCAGTTACCCGAAAGCCGCAGTTGTCCTACTACATAGTTATGTAAATCAATCAGATCAGCCTATCGCAGTCCACTGCTGGACATAGGCCTCTCCCAGGTTACGCCACAACAACGTGTCTTCCGCCTTCCGAATTCATTCTGTCCCAGCCGCCTTCTTAAGGCCATCGGTCCATCTAGTTGGGATCGTCCAATACTACGCTTGCGGATACGCGGTCTTTACTCCACCGGCCATCGGCCCTTCGACAAACATGGCCATTGTACCGCCACTTCAATTTCCTAACTCAGCCTACAACCTAACCCTACTACATAGTTAAATCAATAGACATTGTATTTCCCCTAACAATTCATAGTCCAATTCACCAGTTCATATGTAAAACTCGTCATTCTGGTGGAATACATCATTTCAACGCAACGGCTGTTAATTACAGCAATTGATTAGTTTGTGACGCTCACGCATCTAATTACACCGTTGATACTGTGACGTCACATATATTTTGTATATAAACTAGACTGATTCTAATGGCAATTTACTTTTGATATATGCTATTTTGTATAGAGTGGTCCAATGAGGTGTGAACCAAACCAATGGTAAATAATCTAAACACATGGATCATAGTCAGCATAACGTCCCCACTGCTGGGACACAGACCTCCTCTCTGTGAGAGGGAGTGCGCCGCGGGCCCAGTGCGGGTTGGTAGATGTCACATGTCTTCGAATTTTTGGTTTTAGGACATGCGGTTTTCTCACGATGTTTTCTTTCACCGTTTTGAAAGAAAGAAAGAAAGAAAAAGTATTTAGTGCGACTCGTACAGGAAGATCATAAAACTAAACTAAACTAAACACAATAAAAAAAAACAAATTATGTAAAAAAGTAACAAAAAGAAAAATGAAACAGAAAGTCCTATACGAGGCCAAAAGGCTCCTACCTCAGCATGATGCTGCGACATTTAAAAAATAAATGTCCCAGCGCTGGTATTTTGAGAGCAGTGGTAATGAAATTATTTACAAAAACTAAAGCGCCTGTCTGGGTTCGAACCTACGAACAACAACTCGTAAGTCGCGACCGTTACCACTTGGCCACCACTGCTCTTAAAACTGGAATACACTCAAAACAAAAAATTAAAATTTTCCATAACCTAAATTGAAGTTTTTAATAGCATTACGACGCATAATTCGCATTAAGACCAATGATGGTTACCGTCATAAATACGCGAAATGACCAATCATTATATGACCAACACGCTTAGTGACTAATACGCTAAATGAACCACACGTGATATGACAGATACATTCGTCCAAGCACACAAACACAACAAACTATGAAAAAAAAAAAACACAGTCCGTATAATTAGATTTCCAGAATAATCGAATAACTAAACAAACTTGGTTTTGATACTAAGTAAGCTCGACATTTCACAATGTAAAATAGACTAGTGATTTATTTCCTAAAAGCGGAATAGATTCAACAGCTCTATTACAATAAACGCGGTGCTCACAGAATCTGTTATTAGATTTAGAAGTCAAAGCATACACTGAATATCTATGACTCGGCGTTTGAGATGCTCTATTAGGACGCATTAAATTGGAAGTAACTCCATACAGTTGTAGCATATGAGGCCCGTCCTTAGGAATGATATATAGACCGCTTATCATTTAAATTTTATGAAAATGTTTTTTTTTTCATAAAACATTTAGGTATTTATTCGCAACTGTTATTACAAAGCCACGAGCCGCTCGCTACGAGCCCCTCGCTCGTGGCTAAGTAATAACAGTTGTACGGGCCGATCGATCAGGTTATACTACACTTGCCACGGACGGTCCGTGGATGGGTGATCATCAGAGATATTTTATGAATTAAATGTCAACCACAAGATGTCAACATTATAATTGAGATCGCGTATCTGCTAAGAGAGAAATCCAGCGAACGTTATTCGGTTAGTTATCCATACATATTATAAATTAAGGGGTTTATTTATGAACGATTATTAAAGTTAAGTGAGAGGGGCTCGTGGTTAAATAATAACAGCCGCACAGGTCGGTCGATCAGGTTAAGCTACACTTGCTGCGGTTGGTGGACGGGTGACCATCTTTACATACCGACACCCCTCCGTGGCTCGGAAGTACGTTAAGCCGTTGGTTCCGGATGTCATTCGTGAATCTTGGACAGGCGTTACGGGTCGTCAGAAGCCCGAAAGTCTGACAACCAGTCTTACCAAGGAGTATCGTGTTACCCAGTAACTGGGTCGTGGAGGTCAGATAGGCAGTCGCTCCCGGTTAGACTGGAAGCCGACCTGAACATAGTTGGTAAAAGGCCTAGCACACCGATATTATTTATTTATTCGCAAACTTACATACATTATACCAACACTAAAATGTATGGGAGAAAAGGTTATTGGGAATCAAAAAACTCGTCTGCATCGCTATCAATGGTAAAACTGCCCAAAATGCTGGCAGCTTTGCCACGTCTGATGGCAATGCAGGCCTAAATAAATAGGCCAGCCCTCTAGTCATATGAAGAGTCGACTATCCGCTTGGCGATGTCCCGAAATACTCGATGAGCACCCGGACCCGGCCCGGCCCTTGTGTAGATTAGGAATAGAATGTAATACATTGTAGGTTGACTACATAGTGCCTGCTTGTATCATCAGCTGCAGCGCAGTTAAGTTAGAAGATTATATCTACATTTTTATGTGGATAAATATATAGTCCTTCTCTAGATAATAATATCTGATCTTACAGAGCTTAAATTCTATTTTGTATTTACTGATGCGTAGTTTTTAGGCTGATTCCGGAAACACCACTCCTCGGTCAGTAGGCAATTGTTTTTGACATTTTAAGACAACAGGAACTCACTATCTCTATGGTTACATTAAAAAAAAAATGGATTTCACCCAACCAACTTAAGTATGTATGTGTGTAACTTTTTAGTTTGTAAATTGCTCTGTACAATGCCTTGAATACTATTCTGTAATATTGTGCATGTAAACCTTTATAAATTAATTAAATCATGACTTGACATATACCAGTAACGATGAGACGGTACGTATCCCTACGTGTCCTTATCCACCGTCAATTTGACAATAACGTCCACCAAACGTCTTTTAAAAGGCGGGTTTAAAATTTCTTCAGCTTATTGCCAACTCTATACTTCCTCTGATTCATACTCTAGGACACATTTAACTGTAGTATAACGTAACTCTGGGAAGCGTTCGACCCGTCATGTCGGATCGACGTCTTTGAGTTCAAACGCGTGTGTTACCCTGATAACAGACGAAGGGATAGGCAGCTATACATATAATACAATGACATGAGGCTGAAGACTTTGTCGTGTGAAATTATCATTTTTATTTACCAATATAGTGTGTTAGAAATACGACGGTGTCTGTCAAAACATCCTGTTGAGTAATCAGTAGTTATCTACTTCGTAATAAGACGAAGTGAGTTAGATTTATTTAAGAATAACTTAATTACTTATTTATTATCTCCAATTCGTGCCTTGGGTATTTTGCTATATTCTTATAATTTAGTTTTTTTTTTTTTTAATAAATATTGACGTTGCCCCACACTAGGAATTTCTTCTGTATCGTGGAAGCGTTTTTACTTGTAGGTCATACATAGGTTCCGTGCGGGACTCGAACCCGCGACAACAGCGTAGCAATAATCGCTTAACCACTGCGCCAACCGTGCCGTCAAAGTTCATTCAGCTTTAGATATAATTATAATAATAGAATACTCTTTATTATGTACAACATATAAATTACAGAGATATATACCTATTTAGAAATTTTACCACTTTTACTAATTACTAATTTTTCTACGTTTTTTTTTTTACAAATTTTTCAATTTTCGTTTTTTTTTTTCTATAATAATAATGCCTTTTATTCCGAATCTAGAGAGCAAAATTTACAATAGAAAAACAAAAAAAAGGTCTCGAATTCCGGTGTGCTTCATGGCATAGCTACGCCTCCTCTAGCAATTAGATATAAAGTGAGGCCTAAAACATAAATTTCAGCACCAAAATTCCCGGGTCAGTTATAGGCTGAAAACGATGCATGTTCTGGATTTCCAGAACATATTTCCCACATCAAATTATACATAGCCGTGAGCGTATTGGATGAATTTTGAACTTGGAATAAACTTGCAATCTAAATTCATGGGACGCCGGATCTGACCGGACGGTGGCCAGTCTTACTTATTTGAACATTTGCACTGCGTTTGTTTGGGCACGAAAATATTGCAGCTGGCCAGTACGTGACTTCAATGTTTCTAAATGATTAGGGTTTGAATTTCGGTCAATCGATTTAAAGATGGAAATTGACGCTGTTCTTTTATTTTTGTTTGGAATAAATAAGGTTGCTACGTGTTTCTGATACTTTTTTTTTTTTTGAGAAGGTACCTTATCTTTTGGTGGATTTGGTGGACACAATGTGCGTCGGAAAAAAATCATACTCGTTGTTTTCTTCCAAATAGACGAAACAAAGATTGGTAAAATAGCATATTACTTGCATTATGCTAGCAAAATGTGGTGAAGGCCGCAGAAATCCACTGGATGTGAGAAGCAAATACCCATAGATAGGTATATTACATTTCTATGATAAAACCGGTTGAAGTAGCGATGCTTGGGGGATGTCCAACAGTGGACGTCTTTCGACAGAAATGATGATGCTAGCAAAAAAGGGACTAGCCGATCTATTCTGTAAAAAAATCACCGTGAAAACTTCCGTGAAGTGAGCTGTCAATAGTGTTAATCCCTAGCATCGCTATCGGGTGGTATGACAGACCACTTCAAGCTCACCTCACCTTAATTTTCACGATGAGGTTTTTACAGAATGAACCGGCTGGTTAAGCTTTTAATTACAAGATTACACTGTACAAATTTTTCCCAATAACACGAATAGGTATTTTAGAGTACCTACTCTAACTGGCTAAAAGCCCATTTGCGTTCGCCATTGCCTACTGCACTAGTAACCACCTGCGGTCATACAGATATAAGATAATACATACTAGCAATCAATCACCTTGTGGTTACCGGTATAGAATTACACACAAATATATACATAAACTCACCCTTCTTCCCTTGAGGGTAGGCAGAAACAACTACAATTGTTATATTTATTTTGATCAGTATTCATAAATAACTAATTAAAAACCTGTTAAGAGGACGTTAATAAATCACAATGGCTTAAAAATTTAATCATTTTATTTTGAGACCAGCTTCTGCCCACGACTTTGTCCGCCTGAAATTTCAGCGTTAAATAATCGAGATGTGGTTAAATCGAGTTATAAGTAAATTATCTGACCTATAGTGGCAAACATCGGACAATTCCTTCAAGTGCACCAGCCAGGGACGATATCTTTTCCTTACTTTCTCAATGTGTTCGTGACAATTCCTGTTCATCTTCTTATTTTTCTTCTTCATGTCGCTGGCACGAGACTGTATTTCAGATCTTGCCGGCCCAAAACTTCGCCCCTTCCACGGCGTCCTTGGTGGCAATACAAAGGTCACTTTGACTGCATGTTTTGGGATACAGAGGGCAGGATACGAGGTGGAGCATAGTTTGCGACATAGCTCCACATCCAACCCTACTCGAATGGAATTGTACTTCGACAGAAAAAGTCCTGCAGTGCGATTCCGTAACCATCTCACCGCGAAAACTTAGTTGAAGTGAGCATGGAGTGAGCTGTCATTCCAACTATTGCTAGGGACAACATCTCACTCTAAGCTCACTTCACCTAACTTTACACGGTGAGATTTTTACAGTATCGATCGGTTGTTTAAAACAACAGTTCCTGTCTACTTTACGCTACGTGCTGCTGCTCTGTGCGAGTCCTTTCAAAAGTAGCTGATCTAAATTCGTCCTACTATTCAAAAGAAGATTAACTATAGGTACTATTCAAGTACTCCTACTTACCTTTCTAATTTTTCAACCCTCAGCGTGATGCTTGAACATCCATAACGTAGTGCCTCTCTTTAAGTATTGTAAACCAACACCCATTGACCAAATACGTAACATCACATAGTAGTTTACCCTTCATCTACATATGTCTGGCATCAAAGGCACAATTGTCAACTTATCTAACTACCATCTCGTATCTAACAATGATACAACATTGTCAGTCCACGGAAGGCGCTCGAAATAATAGGCGTTTCAATATGAACAAAATACACGACAATGGAGGTGCTATCTTATTGTGTTGTGACGGAGCGCACGCGTGATTGGGCTTCGTTCAAATGTAAACATGAGCCACTACTACGGCACGGAGTATGTTAAATGGGTAGAGTAGTGTATATATTTATTAGATACTGGCCGCTACTTCGTCCGCGTGAAATTTCTTGCTCCCCCTGACCCACCCCGTTGCATCCCATCACCTGCCCGCGCTATCGCTTCGTTTTTGTCGCGTCCTTTTGTGACTTTGGGTTATACCGTGATGTTATATAGCCTCGTTAACTGTCCCGTTGGCCTCGTGGTTGCAAGCGTGGCTGCTGAGTATGGGGTCCTGGGTTCGATTGTGATTAAGGCTCCCGCAGACAGGCGGGCCGCGACTAGTAGAACAATTTTTTATGAAAACTTCATGGAAATTGATCCACCAGAAACGCGCAGCACCGTTGCATCGTACTCCTGTCTGTGGGAACCTTTTTTTTTACTTTAGTTTTGTGATGAAGTACCTAGTGTCTTTGTAAAGGCTTGGATGGGGAAGAACCACCATACTTATTAAATTTGCCAAGCAGCGTTATAAGCGTTATAAATGATTAATTCTGATCCAGCCTGTCCCTTGCTGCACTCTCCCAGCGACGCCCTAAGCCGAGGTCCGGTCCCACAAGGGATGCCCTTAGCGTGTAGTCGCTTAATTTCTAAGTTTTTAGGCCATGGCTGGAGGCCTTAATTTGTTGAGGCATCCACAGACAACCCCGGTTAAGCAGACGACAGCCTCATAGGTTGAACAGCGAGATTCCATTCCCAAAAAAAAAAATTCAAATTCAAATTCATTTATTTCGTGAACACAGGTTACATACAGGTGTTATAATACATAAGATCCGAGTTGTGCCCCGCCAAAAGGCAAACAAAATATCAAGGGTTCCCTAATACAACAATAATCAAAATTAACAAAATTATTCAGTATGTCCTAACTTGAGAACAGATTGAATTTAGTTAAATTCAAATATTTTTATTTATAGAACATAGGTAAACAAATGGGATGTCTAAATTTATAAAAATGAACGCTATGTCTTGCCATCAACGGTGTACAAATTTATAATTATTATTTCTAATTAATAGTAGATAAATGGAAAATGATAAAAATAGACAAAAAATTACTAAAATATTCAAAATTAATAAAATTTCAATAATTACATAAATGTCATTAAATTACAATTAAAATGTCAAACCAATAAAAGTCATTAAATTACAATTTGTCATTCATGTACTCATTCACTGTATAGTAAGCTTTCTCGCCCAATAAATCAAGAAGAGCCCTTTTGAAATGGCGTATGCTGTCAAGATCTTTTATTGCAATGGGTAATTTATTATATAACTTGGGTGCCATTCCCAAAAAGCTCCCTGAGTATAGTGCAGTCTTGTGTGGAATAGCACATATCTCTCTATTGCGTCTTTTTGATCTTAGTGTTTGAAACAAGTGCAAGTTTGATTTTGCGAATACTGCAAGAAAAACTTTATAAATGATCATCATAAATGGTCATCCTATGGACGACGAAATGGCAGACGCATTGCAGGAGTACAGTCAACAGCAAAGTAGATGATCAAAATAAGAAATTCAATACTAATGAACGGAGTTCGCGGCGTCGTGAAGTCGGCGTCGACGCCACACAGTTCTGACACGAACTCCGTTCATTAGTATTGAATTCCTGATTTTGATCATCTACTTTTGCTGTTGACTGTACCTTCTGCCGTACCGGCTAAAGTTGGAGTAATATTTTTTATTATAAATTATTTTAATTAAAATTCAATTTCTATTTTTATTTAATTAAAAATTATGACTTGTGGTTGAGCCTGTGCTGCCACCGATAACGACGTGGAATTGCCAAAGCTTTTGACCAACAAAAAAATTACTGTCGTGCCAGCGACACGAAGAAGAAGACTTGCTAAAAAGATCATCATCTGCCGAGCCTTTTCCCAACTATGTTGGGGTCGGCTTCCAGTCTATCCGGATGCAGCTGAATACCAGTATTTTACATGGAGCGACTGCCTATCTGACCTCCATAACCCAGTTACTGGGTAATACGATACCCCTTGGTAAGACTGGTTGTTAGACTTTCGGGCTACTGACGACCTGTAACGATTGTCAAAGATCCACGAATGACAGCCGGGACCAACGGCTTAACGTGCTTTCCGAGGCATGGAGGGGTCTTGGTATGTAAAGATGGTCACCCATCCACGGACCAACTGCGGCAAGCGTAGCTTAACCTGATCGATCGATCCGTGCGGCTGTTATTACTTAGCCACAAGCCCCTCTTGCTAAAAAGATATGAACATATTTTCACCCTATGGTTGATACTCGATCGATACTCTATGGTAGGGCCTCTGAACATTCAGGTGTATAACATGATAACGCTTCTGTAAAATTTCTGTTTAGGCGTTGATTTTTGAATCGAAATGGTATAAAATGGTGCTTAACTAAATTAATATCATTCTATCATCATCTATTTATACAATATCGGACCGACACATGGCCGAACCGAATATTATTGAAAAATGCGAAAAAAGTTCGGATCAGCTCAGTTGGGTCGGGACTATAGTCAATATTCGAGACAGTGTAGGAGTGTAGGATCGGGACCGACCGAACCAAATAGTAACTTCGTAGCAGGAAACGGCCGAACATTCGGCCGATACCACTTCGGAGTAGACCCCCTGGTAGTTTGTTGTTTGGTTATTCAGAATACGCGATAAGGTTGGAACTTAAACAATTGGATGTCAATTTTCGTTCTAGCCATTTCATATAACTGTTTAAAAATGACATTTTTATTTGAATATACGGTCAATTAAAGTTGGTAGTCAATTTGCTTCACAAAGATTGTTCCTGCCTTTAGATGGGTACCACCTACCTACCTACATAACGTAGCCAAACACGTTGCATTTTTCCTCCATTTAAACAGGAGATAAGATAGAGAACAGATTTTGGGGGATGATTTTATTAAAAAGAAAAAAAAACATGCAAGGATATAAAGAATATCCTTTTTATCCTTGCATGTTGGAGGTAGGAGGTAGGTAGGAGAAGGTATGTTTTTGGGAATATCCCAAAAACATACCTTCTTTCTTTACCAGACCAGTCGATAAAAAGAATACTCTGTTACTTTTTGAGGTTCACAATTTTATTAAAAAGCAAAAAAAAAACATGCAAGGATAAAAAGGATATTTTTTTTATCCTTTTATATTTTATACCCACATTTTGCCAGTTATAATATGTTTTTAAGTCCCATGTAAAAGGCAATCCTATTGCCATCAACCGGTACACCTCTGCCTAATCCTTCGGGCAATACAGGCGTTATGTTATGTAAAAATAATAGCAAGACAAAGAAAACCAAATCACTAAAACATTAAATGGAATATTGATCTGTTATCAAAACTCATCATCTGCCTAGCCTTTTCCCAGCTATGTTGGGGTCGGCTTCCAGTCTAACCGGATGCAGCTGAATACCAGTATTTTACATGGAGCGACTGCCTATCTGACCTCCACTACCCTGTTACTGGGTTATTACCCCTTGGTAAGACTGGTTGTCAGACTTTCGGGCTACTGACGACCCGTAACGACTGACAAAGATCCAAGAATAACAGCCAGGACCAACGGCTTAACGTGCTTGCCATGGCATGGAGGGGTTGGTATGTGAAGATGGTCACCCATCCACGGACCAACCGCGACAAGCGTAGCTTAACCTGATCGACCGACCCGTGCGGCTGTTATAACTTAGCCACAAGCCCTCCAGTTATCAAAACTACTCGTACATAAAAAAAGAAACTAATATTTACTCAGCAGTAAGTCTCAGTAACCTGGGTGGGTATCATAACGGTATCTCTAGAGTAAACGTACTCGTTTAACTTTATTAAAAGTTTCCTACGTGATCTTTTCTTCGCATAGTACTCAGCTAAGTAAGCTTGCTACAATTTCTGTTAGAAAGTTAAATATTATATTTTAACTATTACAAGATGCAGGTATGCAAATAGGTAAGTTATACGAGTACCTATGTTTAAAAATCTTACATAAACGATTACCTAGCCAAAACCCCTCATAATCGTACTAACTAAGCACGATTATCGATATCAATATCAATTATATGGGTAAATAAAGTTGTCAAAAAATAAAAGGCCCGTTTTGACATTTGAGAATGCGTTCTTGACACCTGTCAGTTTCATACAAACGAATACGTGTTTTGCGAATTTGATCTTTATTAACTACTAGAACTGTCAATGTCAAAACGGGCCTTTTGTTTTTTGACAACTTTAGTATTTTAACCACAAACTCACCTTTTGATTAAACATGGCGGCACCTAACTCAAAAAGCGAGCTGAATTACTTACTGTTGAAAAAAAAACATTTGTGCATTTTTTTTTCATTTCTAAACAATTAATAATTTATTCATCATCATCATCATTTCAGCCGAAAGACGTCCACTGCTGGACATAGGCCTCCCCCAAGCACCTCCACTTCGCCCGGTTCTGTGCTTCTCGCATCTGACGGGTTCCTGCGGCCTTCCAACGCTACATCTTCCGGCACGCGGTCGCCACTCCAGAACCTATCGGCTCCATCGGCCATCTATTCTGCGAGCAATGTACCCTGCCCACTGCCACTTAAGTTTGGCAATTCTCCGGGTTACGACGATTACCTTGGTTCTCCTCCGGATTTCGGAATAATTTATTAATAATTATTATTAACCCT
The DNA here is from genome assembly GCA_911387795.2 of Apamea monoglypha. Lineage (NCBI taxonomy): Eukaryota > Metazoa > Arthropoda > Insecta > Lepidoptera > Noctuidae > Apamea > Apamea monoglypha. The sequence continues at coordinate 15,322,822 of OU426917.1, forward strand.
TCAATTATAGACGAGGACCCCATGGTTTTATTTAAGCATCATTTTGACAGAAAGAAAAATATTAGGTAACTAAATCATAATTTTAAAACTAACCAGCATATTATTAGGTACCTGCTTACCAACTCATATAATAAACACAAACAATTCAATTCAATACAAAGACATAATAAACCTCAACACGAAGCAAATTTAACTACCGTGACGGATTTAACTGACCTTTAATCGTACGTGATCAATTAAACTAGGAAACGTGGGCCTCACATACATCAGTCAACGTTCAGACGGAGATACATTATGAATTAAATGTCAACCACAAGATGTCAACATTATAATTGAGATCGCGTATCTGCTAAGAGAGAAATCCAGCGAACGTTATTCGGTTAGTTATCTATACATATTATAAATTGAGGGGTTTATTTATGAACGATTATTAAAGTTAAGTGAGAGAGACCCGTGGCTAAATAATAACAGCCGCACAGGTCGCTCGATCATGTAAAGCTACACTTGCTGCGGTTGGTCTGTGGACGAGTGACCATTTTTACATACCGATACCACTCCGTGGCTCGGAAGTACGTTAAGCCGTTAGTCCCAGCTGTCATTCGTGGATCGTAAAAGAAATTACCGCTATTAAACTTACATATAAAAGAAATCAGTATGAGAAATCAGTTTCAAGTCGGGCATGATGGATTTAGGAAAGAAGGCTGCCATGCCCAACTGGGATTGGGCGGGTCACATCAGCCGCATGCACGATGACCGCTGGTTAAAAGTCTTAACGGCGCGCGGCGCCGCCAAGGTCGCCCCAGAAAGAGATGAGATGACCTGGGTGCGTACAGAAAAGTTCACCTGATTAGAAAAGTTTTTATTTATCAATTTATTAAAAGATGATCAAAAACTGACACTAGGTTAAATCATCGTCTGCCTAGCCTTTTCCCAACTATGTTGGGGTCGGCTTCCAGTCTAACCGGATGCAGCTGAATACCAATATTTTACATGGAGCGACTAATTATCTGACCTCCACAACCCAGTTATACGATACCCCTTGGTAATACGATACCCCTTGGTAAGACTGGTTGTCAGACTTCCGGGCTACTGACGACCTGTAACGACTGTCAAAGATCCACGAATGACAGCCGGGACCAACGGCTTAACGTGCTTTCCGAGGCACGGAGGGGTCTTGGTATGTGAAGATGGTCACCCATCCACGGACCAACCGCGGCAAGCGTAGCTTAACCTGATCGATCGACCCGTGCGGCTGTTATTACTTAGCCACAAGCCCCTCTGCCGAGAGAAGTATAAACTTAAAACTATGAAATGCTTTCACTGCTGACCAAGTGACGTTATAGCTACAGAAATACTGTAAGCATATCGGTGACGCGAACCCATAACATTTTCCCTCCCAAAAATCGCTCCACGCGCCTATAAAGATTTCACTTAAAGAGAACACACACATAAAACAGTTTTACCTTTAACAAAATAAGAACTCCTTTGTTTCGCGCAGAATGTTATAAACACGCCTTTAGAAGTGATTTTGTGCATACTCGCCGTAGACCACTAGCTCCCGGGACTAAGTTTGCACATAACTTAATGCTACGCGCGTGTTCACTGCACTATAAGATACATTGTGTACTTTTAATAATACTACGAAATAGAATAAACCGTAAATTGTAAGTTTTTGGTCATTAAAGTTTATTGTTGGATATAACAGTTTGTTGTAAGCTTATTGAATTAATGTGTTGCAGCTTAGTAATGTCTTTATCCTTACTACAGTTTTTAGGGTTCCGTACCCAAAGAGTGCCAACGAGAGAGTGCCTATTAGGTACTAAGCCTTCGCCGTCCGTCTGTCTGTCAGCGGGTATCTCATGAACCGTAATAGGTTGACATTTGAAAGTTGTTTTCCCAAAGTGTGTTTCGCGTGACGACTCCCGGCCACCGTAGGCGCGGGCCTGCGGGCGGAGAGCAATGGGTAGCTCACCGTCCGATCAGGACCAGGCCCGTGCCGGACGGCGCGTAAGTGTTCCACGCGCGCCTCAAAGAGTTGTCAGCATAATTTGAGGGGCCCCTTAGGGCCGAAGCCTGCCGGGTCAGCGGGATTGTCCGAAAGGGTTACCGCTACCCCGGAACATAAAGGGCAAAGGAAGGAATATGGGTGGGTTTTAGTCAGTAAGAGTCTGACACTCCCTTCCGCTCCACCCAGAGCGGGAGGGGTAATTTGATGATTTCCCATCCTTTCATTTTTTTTTTTCCGGATGGGAAATCATCAAATGACCCCTCCCGCTCTGGGTGGAGCGGAAGGGAGTGTCAGACTCTTACTGACTAAAACCCACCCATGTTCCTTCCTTCGCCCTTTATGTTCCGGGGTAGCGGTAACCTTTCGGACAAACCCGCTGACAAGTCAAACTTAGCCTGAGCTTCTGCGGGGTCACGAAGACCTACTGAAAAAACAAATGACGATCTAAATTATTTTAAAATTATAGTTAAACTCTTTTTTTACACATCAATCTATCAATCGTTTTCCATAACATACCATGGGATCACGCCTGTAATCCCCGAAGGGGTAAGCAGAGGTGAACCTATAGTACACGCACATTTCACCAGTTGTGATTTCCAATAAAATGTTGGTCCCGGCTGTCATTCGTGAATCTTTGACAGTCGTTACGGGTCGTCAGAAACCCGAAAGTTTGACAACCAGTCTTACTTAGGGGTATCGTATTTACCTACCCAGTAACTGGGTAGTGGAGGTCAGATAGGCAGTCGATCTATGTAAAATGCTGGCAGCATGTAAATACTGGCTGGTTAGATTGGAAACCGCCCCCAACATAGTTGGAAAAAGGCTATGCAGATTGATTCATGTTTTCCAATACAAATATTAATTACTTTCAAAAGTCTATCGATGTACAGACGCCAGCAGGTCAACCTACCCGAAACTGTCAAACTTTCCCAATCAACCTTGAACCTTAATGCTTTATCGATAAAGTTGAAAATCTATTAAAGAAATTTCATAGATTGTAGTAACTTGAGTTGCTGGCGTCTGTACCTACGTCTAAACAACGCCGTAATATAATCTCACAACCCAAACAAAACGATTCCCAAGAAACATCAGAAAATGTAATCTTTGATCGTACCCTTTAATATCTAAATATCTACCTCCGAGGGAGTGTGTATGTATTTGAAAAATATCAATTTGTTGACTAACAGGAGACGGTTAGATCGGCACACGTGACTGCAATGCTAAGGAGGACAGAACAGATTTTGAAGAAACAAGTCGGGTTCAACGCGATTTTGATAGGGTTACAGTGTGCGGAAAACTACGTGAATTATTTATCATATTTGTTTAGGAAGGGTTGTTTCTGTAGTGTTTTCGTTTTTTACACACACACACATTTATCTGGGAATCAATCAATCTATGTATACCTATATATAGACAGGATGTATCAGAAAGGTGTGGTCATATATAATTATAGGGTTTGGTACAGACCATAAACTGAACGGCGTTCTCCATGGGACCAATATCGTAATCGCAAAAAAATAATCAGCTGTTGTATAAATTTGGGACGACTCGGTATTAATTGTATGGGACAGATGATATTTTTTTTGCGATTAAGTTGTTGGTCATACAGAGAAAGTAGTTTAGTTTGAAGGTTTGTACCACACCCTTAAAATTGTATCACACCTTTCTGAAACATACTGTAGACATAGAAACTCGAATATTCACGTTGTTTATTCAAATAGACAAAAGATATAAATCCAAGCGTATCTTCAATCTTTATTTTTCCCTAACACTAACACTCCATTGTGCAGATGGACCTGACTATCGAATGATCAACAAAAACCAAAATATCTAGAACTCTACAGGGCTCAATAAGAAATCAAAACAAGCAGTTCTGCAATCGGCTATTTGATGTCTATCAATGCTTACACCCTTTTTTTTTTTTTTTTTTTCTGGTGGGAAATCATCAAATGACCGCTCCCGCTCTGGGTGGAGCGGAAGGGAGTGTCAAACTCTTACCGACTAAAATCCACCCATGTTCCTTCCTTCGCCCTTTATGTTCCGGGGTAGCGGTAACCCTTTCGGACAATCCCGCTGACCCGGCAGGCTTCGGCCCTAAGGGGCCCCTCGTTATGCTGACATCTCTTTGAGGCGCGCGTGGAACACTTACGCGCCGTCCGGCACGGGCCTGGTCCTAATCGGGCGGTGAGCTACCCATTGCTCTCCGCCCGCAGGCCCGCGCCTACGGTGGCCGGTAGTCGTCAAGCGACTCCCGACGCCCGGAGCGTCTCCCGCGGCGGCTGGGACGGGAGCCTCTCTCCCTCATCCGTCCCGCCACCTCCTTCGCTAGCATGACTGCTTCGCAGAAGGAGGCGGCTGCCTCCCACTCCCTCTCGCTCCGGACCATGGCTTGCACCAGGGCCGGGCGCGAGAGGCCGCCGCCGCTGCCGATCGCCTCTACGAGGACACGGCGGTGCTCCGCCCAAGCGGGGCAGACCTCCACCGTGTGCTCCACCGTGTCCTCTGGGCGATCCTGGCAATGGTGACACCCGGGCGTTTCCTCCCGCCTAATGATGTGCAGGAACCTCCCGAAACTTCCGTGTCCGGTGAGGACCTGCGTCAGGCGGTAGGTGAGGGTGCCGTGGCGCCTCTCTAGCCACTCCTCAAAGAGGGGTCTTATCGCCGCTATCGCGCCGTGCCCTGCGCTGGGTTGTGACAGTCGCTCTTTCCATGTCGCCATGAGATCGAGCCGGAGTTCCGTCCGCTCCGCCGCAATTTGCCGCGGGAGCGGACTTTCCCCCCGGCGTAGTGCCTCCGCGCGCCACTCATACAGGCGCGCGAGGACTATCGCCTCCAGATCCCATGGCGGCAGTCCGGCAAGGAGGCTTGCCGCCTCGCGCGAGATCGTGCGGTAGCCCCGGATGAGCCTTACGGCTACCACCTTCTGGGGCGCGTTCAGGTAGTGGGCGGCTCGCCGCTGCAGTGAATGCGCCCACACCGGAGCCCGTATGCTTACACCCTTATAATGCCAAATCTTGTAGTTATACAAAGTAACGGCTCCTATTTACAAAAGGATTATCATCATCAGCATACAGCAGTCCACTGCTGGACTCTCGATTTTGGGCTACTCTCATCCAGCTGTTATCAGCCCCCTTCGAATACCGTTGCTCCACCTAGCCTGAGGGCGTCCTAACCACGGTTGCAGATTCGCGGTCTCTCTCAAAAATACGTCAACCCCAACAGTCATCGGTACCACGGCTAATATGGCCGACCCATTCCCACTTCAGTCTGCTTATTCTGTGATAACAAAACGACAGCACTTTCCAAATATTTCTAAAACAGTTCTTCCTACACACAAACACAGTATTCACACCTCCAAATGTAGGTAAACAAATCTAGAGTGTCTGTTTGTCCCGAAACTCGAACAAGGTAATGCAGTACACCTGTGTGACTCGCTCGGAACGTAACCTTGACTAACAAAGTTCATATCGTTAAAAGTTAACGTTTTGAAGAGGACTATGCACGGCACCGTTGGCATCTTTGAATGAGAATAGTAGAGGTTACAGATAACTAAATTCTACTAATATCCTACTATATCCTACTCCTACTAATATTAAAAACGTGAAAGTTTTTATGGATGTTTGTTATTCTTTCGCGCCAAAACTACTGAACGGATTTGGATGAAATTTGGCACACAGATGGTTTATAACCAGGATTAATATATATAGGATACTTTTTATCCCGATATTCCCACGGGATCGAAACGTATGCGGGTGGAATCGCGGGGCGCAGCTAGTAATATTATAAAAGTGAAAGTTCGTATGGATGGATGTTTGTTACTTTTTCATGCAAAAACTACTAAACGGATTTGGATGAACTTTGGCACACAGATGGTTTATAACCAGGATTAACATATAGGATACTTTTTATTCCAATATTCCAACGGGATTGAAAGTTATGCAGGTAGAACCGCGTGGCGCAGCTAGTAGTTGATATAATAAACGGTGAAACTTCTGGAAACATAATGAAAATAATGCTACACGTGTAGGAAACGTGTACTTATATCTATATTTATCTACACGTGTCTCTCTGTGTAATCGCGTTGTTCTTCCTAACTACGCAACGGATTTTGATGCGGTTTTCACTGTCATATAGAGAATTTATTCCGAAAGGTTTATGTGTATAATTCATTGAAATTTTGATTCTGAAACAGTTCTCCGACATTCTCCGACTTCTCCGATGAATGGTTCGCCGAAAGAACGATTCGCTTTTCAGTGTTTCGCCGATAGAACTTTCCAACGACGAACGGTACGCCGACAGAACGATTCACTTCTTTTAGCCTACATATGACAACGAAATCCTTTTGGCAGGTCGTAGAAACCGTGCAAAGCAGAAGCGGGTAGCTAGTTATAAATAAACGATATTACAATCTAAACTTTACCAACTTACGAAAATTACGCTTCATAGTCTTACCACACATATTCCACAACAGATTTCCCGCCCTATTTCCCCGTAATCTTATTCATCAGCAATTCATCAGAAACCATAAAACTATCCAAAATTAGATATTTAATTAGGCAATTACTCCCCACCGGGATAAACGACAGCGTATAACAGGTAATAAGACGAAGTAGGTAAGTAAGAAAATGGTAGATCGGGTAACAGAAAATGTTCCAGTGAAAGATAATGGTCTTGTTATTTTCCGCTTTAGATGGTTTATTAGGTACTAGCTGTGCCTGCGACTTTTTTCGCGTGCGTGTCGGAAAACAAATTAGATTTTATGGGTTTTATTTTTTTTGCCCGGAACCCTAATTCTTTTTATAAAATAAAAGTCATATAAGTTGTTCCTCACATACATAAGTCATCTGCCAGTGAAAGTCCCGTCAAAATCGGTCCTGCCGTTTCAGAGATTAGCCGGAACAAACAGACCGACAAAAATGTTCAAAATAGTTTTTTTTTGTTATAGATACCGTGTATTTTCATTTCATATAAATATGCATTAAGTAAAAAGCTGTTACTAAGACATTACAAACAGACACTTAAATTTTTTATTTATTTTTATAGATTTTTGGATTTTGAGGCTAATACGAGTAGATGTTTTAGCGTAATGTGAATATCTACATGACTTGTAACGAGAAAAATATTTCATAAATAACACTAACTTTTGTTCGGATATTCATATTATTGATAGTCATAGTTTTCTTTCTTATAAAAGCTTTTAAAATTGTTTCTAAAACACTCCTGGGTATTGAGTTCTCCTCCAAAATTTTTGTTGTATTTGAATTAAGATAACTTTGACATTAGATTGTGTGAGGGAAATAGATTATTGTTTATTTTTTTTTTTGTCTACGTCAATTTGCCGTGTTAAGTCCATTTGAAAGAAAGAAAAAAAATATTTATTGCGACTCGTACAGGATTATAAACTCATCATTTCATACTCGTACAACTGTCGAATAAATACGGTTGTGATTTGAAAATACGGACAATTTAAGTTGGCAAGTATGGAGAATTAACTTCCTTGTCTTAACATATTTATTTATTTAATCTTCTTCTTTTTGTGCCGCTGGTACTCTTATTTTTATTCATTTAATCATTTATGTACACACATATACAATGTGTAACTGAATTAATGCACATTGCGAAAGTAGTTTGTTCAGAATCGTTTATTGAATCCATTTCTGTCATTTTTAATGTTGGTAATTTTTGATCCCAAAAATAATTGAAACTACGTAAATTACTCTCATATTTTCGCTTCAGTCAAAAGAAACCAAAATTGATGAAGTACCTGCTACACTAGACCCATAAACGTGTGCGACTGTGTGCATGAGTATATTTATAATGTGACGACAATTTTCTCCCACAATCAGTATAACTAATTTAAAAAAAAACCGAGTGTGCTTATGACCACACGACTGAAGTGAAACTTCTTTCACAAAATATTAATTCATTAAATTGTTCAAAACGAAATAGAATTACGAAAAATAACCAAAGAATCACCGTTCGCGTAACGCTAGTAAACTCGTAAACGAACTACTGACTGAGATATATACATATTTTACTTACTAGCTATAAGAGAAAGAGAGAAAGAAAATGTGCGCGCGCACTGCTCTCTCTTGCTCCGACACTGTGATACAGACAATAGGCCTGCACTGTGCTTAGATATACGGAACGTATTTGGCTATGAGAGGAAGAGAGAAAAAAAATGTGCGCACGTAATGCTTTCTCTTGCTTATATCCCCCACTCAACTCCCGTTCGCCTCGCCCGATCACACTTTTCGTAACGCTTACGTCACGCGTGCGCCAGCTTACTCCACAAGTTGAGCGTGCGTAAAGAAGTTTCACTTCAAAAACATTGTTTTATACATAATAATAAAAATTCAGTGTATATATTATTATGATTATAACATAATATTGCGTTAATTCCGGGATATGTTGTATAAACAGGCAAGAACAAAAAAGAACAGAATAATAAGTGCAAAGGTGATGCTTATTTGTAAAGAAATCTCTTCTAGCATACCTGCGATAGGAAAGTAGATAAATAGATGTAGACAGTGTGTAAGAATAAAGGAGAAAATAAAATACATAAAATCAAAAACAATGAATTCACTTAATAAAATAAAACAAATAATATAAGAATATACTTACATACATACAAATAAACATACATACATACATACTTCAAATAACACTAATATTATAAAGGCATTTGTGTGTGAGTGTGTGTGAGTATATGTTTGTATGTTTGTTACTTCTTCACGCTCAAACGGCTGGACCAATTTTGATGAAATTTGGCACAGAGATAGTTTATAACCAGGATTGACACATAGTATCCCGATATTCCTACGGGGAAACTTACGCGGGTGAAACCGTGGGGCTCATTCTATTCTCAGCTAGTAATTAATAAATTAGTATGTTTTCTTCTTGGCTGAGGTTGTTTTGGGCCAAATTCGTGCTCTCTAAAGTGACATTACGAGTATGTATGATATCTCACCTCCAACTCCAGTCATAATGACAGCTAACATTTTCAGGCAGACTTTTTCGAAGAGAAAACTTTAACAACCAAGTACTTTAATCATACTTTACCTACCTAAACATGTTTGCTTAACATACAGGTAAGTAGGTATATTTAAGGGAAAATCCCAGCAATTACTTCAACAACGTGGGGAACATTAACCCAAAAGTGTTATTGTTTATTTTATGGCGTGTTTGTCTAGGATAATATGTTAACAAAGCCTGTTATTAGAGTACTAGCACGCATTATCATTTCCCAGCGTAGCTACAAGTGAATGAGCTGGGTATTTTAAGCGGCATATGTACGGAGATGGAGGTATTTTAAGCTGAATTTGGCGTGTATAATCTTTAGTCCTTATCTCAATTGTAGTGAAGCTGTTACTACTTCAGTGATTCGTCATTTCAAATCAAGTAAACTATGGTATGACAGTTCAGAAGCCCTAACACGAACACACGACGCAAACGTAAATTAAATTCGAAGGATTTTTAATCGAAAATATATTTTCGTTATTTTTTTTTTTTGTGAGAAGCAGTTAATTAATATCACCCATAGACATAAATAATGTCTTTAAACTAGGTACCTAAATATTATGAGCGGAACGAGTATATTCAATTTTAAAATCGTCCGTATTTTACGTTCCGTTTACTCCCTGCGTTTGTGCTAGGCCCACAAGAATGAAGCGAAATGAATGAATAACTTGGAATGAAGTGTATAAACTTATGTTTTCATGAATTTTATCAATTAGCATGTCATCTGGGAGTTCATTGTAGAGATCATTGTTGGTTCATGTACCTACGTTTCGATGACCTGGTGAAGGTTGCGGGAATCCGCTGGATGCGAGTCGCACGGGACCGGTCAATGTGGCGACACTTGGGGGAGGCCTATGTCCAGCAGTGGACGTCTATCGGCTGAAATGATGATGAATGATGGATGATGTACCTACGTTTGCACACTGTAACCATTTCCATAGAAAGCATAAGTAGGTACCTGAGTATTGAATATAGATTCAATACTCAGGTACTTATGCTTTCTATGGAAATGATCCATACATACTTACAAACAAACATGTAACAAACATACATATAACAAATTCTAGGTGTGGAAAAGAGTCTGATGCCAAAAATATAGTTTTTAGAATTTTTGTCAATTTGTCTGGATGTATATTCCGGATTGACGCAAAAACGGCTAAAGGGATTTGGATGTTTGGCGCACAGATAGTTTATAACCTGGCCATTACCACAATTATTTAATCCCGGTACTTAATATGTGCCCGTGGGATATTTTCCAAAATCCACGCGGAGGCAGCCACGAGAAAAAGCTAGTTTAATATATAAACAATGTAAGGTGGATATTTTGTTCACTTAATTCGTAATGCATTTGACTACACATACAATTTAGGAGCTGTGACAATAGCACAACAAAGATGTTTGTAATAAAACTCTAGACAATGTCGGATATGAGAGTAATCTAATCATTATGCCATCATATTTCACTCCAGACAGCTTCTAGAAAATAAAGTGGTTTTCGTGTCTGTCTGTGTGATCGCTCAGATCTTGTAAACTACAGAATAGATATTGATGAGGTTTTCACAATCATTTAGAGCATTTATTTCCCGAAGATTGACTTGTACCATCTGCCTAGCCTTTTCCCAACTATGTTGAGGTCGGCTTCGGCTTCCAGTCTAACCGGATGCAGCTGAATACCAGTATTTTACATGGAGCGACTGATTATCTGACCTCCACAACGCAGTTATACGATACCCCTTCGTAATACGATACCCCTTGGTAAGACTGGTTGTCAGACTTCCGGGCTACTGACGACCTGTAACGACTGTCAAAGATCCACGAATGACAGCCGGGACCAACGGCTTAACATGTTTACCGAGACACGGAGGGGTCTTGGTATATGAAGATGGTTACCCATTCACGGAACAACCGCGGCAAGCGTAGCTTAACCTGATAGATCGACCCTTGATGTGATTACTTAGCCACAAGCCCCGATGTATATATCAGTAAAAAATAAATGTACTTACGAATCCATAGCCGATCCCACTGAACAAATAGGTACCAAGGTACTCAGAAAAATACATGTAACAAAGCATAAAGAACTTTCAAAATAAATAATCCGTCTTAATAAGGTAAACCGATCCACGTTGAAGTGTCACACGGATGATCATTATGCTCAGAACTCGATGCCTTACGTGATCGTTCAGCGGCTGAAAACGTGCAAGCATTCAGAGCGTAAGCCCCGCCGTGTCAGCCTGCGCCTCGAAGATACGTCACGTTTTCATTACACTAACTTTGGATTAACCAACATACGTCGTATAAACGTAGGCTATATGACTACTCGAGTCTTTAGCGTGTAAATAACGTATGCTTAATCTTTTTGTGTGAATTAATATGGACAGATTAATTTTTGGGCAGTTATTTGCCTAATTTTGTATAGAAGCAAGTTTTTTTTAACTAAACAGACAGATGTGCTGATGGGGAGTTTGTTGCGCCACTTCTTCTTCCCAGCAAATGCACTAGAAAGTGGTGAAGGGCGGGCGTTTTGGGGGACTGTCTTATGTAATTTTGATGTTCGAAAAATGCTGATTCTCAGCCAATTTTGAATACATGACTTTTGATTTTATTTGATATGAAAAAAAGTGTTTATTGGTCTAAACTTAAAGGATCGTAAACTATGTGTACACTGATTTGAGAACTGAGAAAAATCTTCTGATTGAATAACATGCAACAAAGTTATTTAACGAGTTAGGAGTACCTAACTAGTCAAATAACTTTCATTATCACCTTCTTTCATTTTTTTACTTCATTAATTTGAAGTAAAGGCTGAATGAGCTAATGGTTACAAATCAGCTGTTTATTAAAAACCCAAAATATAATATATCCGATAAATATATCCGACTTCAAGCATCGCAAATTTTGTGCCCTTTAACGACTCTTCACATGCATAAGCATAAGCAGAATCAGCCTTTAGTGTTGCCACCTGCTGGGGCAAAGGCATCCTCTCGGTGAGAGGGAATAGGTTGTAATCCACAACTTGGGCCCATTGCGGGTTGGTAGATGTCACATATCTTCGATTTTTCGGTTTTAGGACACGCCGGTTTCCTCGCGATGTTTTCCTTCACCGTTTTTGAAAGCAGTGGTGATGAAAATAATTTACATAACGTAAAGCGTCTGTCTGGGTTGGAACTCACCACCTACAACGTGTAAGTCACGGCCGTTACCACTGGGCCATGGATTCAACAATATTTAGTCATACGACCACGATAATATCAGTCTCAACATTTTGACTTTGGCTACTAGTTATTTTGACTACTCAACTTTACTTTGGACCTCACGAATTCAAACTAGCCTTCACTCCTTACCAAAGAGTCTTAACTGATTCTAGGTTTGCCTTTCTTAGAGTCGCCACAAATCTAGAAAATATTTTAAGGCCCATTTATATTTACTTTCCCGAGTTTCAACGTTTTCCTAGTTTAAACCAAGACACGGGAATCTTAAGAGACTATAAATAAGGCTTTCATTTATTTACACTCCTGTTACTCTTCCCTTGAGAAAAAGAAGCTCATATCAAGGTGTAATAACATAGCTTTAGACCACACATGCATGCATATTAAACTAACGTGGAATAGAAACTCTGGGCTTTAAACGAACGATCATTAAGAAATAGATCCCTTTGCTGTTCATCACTGGGTCTTATGAGGTTGATAAGAGTAATCCATTTCGTTAAACTAAAGCATAAATATAAGTAAGTGTTGCTGAAAATGTTTGTCATCTGGGTATGTCAGATTCTCACAGGCAGATAAAGTCGAAACGGTATTCTCAGAATATGGGGAAAGCAGGTGCCGTGTAGATTTGGAAGTAAACTTTAAACAAACTCAGGGGGAGTTGGTTTCGCCATTTCTTCTCAGAAGTAGTCGGATAGGAAATTACTCCATCGAGCTTATTATTTTTTTTTTCTTTAATTTGACGTGTAAAAGTGTCTCCTATAACCTTTTTTATTATTTTTAATATACAGATTAATAATTTCATTTCATTTCCAGGATAATTGCAACCTGCCCTTTTTGTGACTGGTCAACAGCACTTGACTGTCGTTGCGAATTACTAATAATCCACACAGGCTAGGTATCTTCCAATTTCATAAGGGCAACCCCTCTTCCCGTATGACGCCCACTCTAAGTACATTTATCAAAATAGCTGGTTATGTTATCACACCCTAACCGTATACCGTCACTAAGCTATCGTAAAACACCCACAAAATCCGCAAATTAAGAATCAATCTAACAAAACACGTAACACATGTCGTTTTCATTATAATTGCGAGTAAAACGGGCCGGACGATCGGTCTCTGCCACCGTTCCGGTCCTGACCCCATTACGGACACATATTAATTTTTCGCATCCAGCACCGGACACGGTCCTAATTGAGCTCTTTCACCTCCGCTCAACATTGACGATGATTAGTAGAAACCGGATTATTCCGCCGGAATGCATATTTTGCCTTATTTTTTGCATATTCTGCATCTTTTGGATTGTTTACGGTTTCTCGACTAGTTCTAGAGTAAAACGGAGGACCGTATTTATGAACGAATCATGCGCAATGTCACGATTGAAGTCTGAGTACAGTTGAAGCCTCCACTATGATAAAGTATCTAAGTTAAACGTAGCAAGCAGTTTCAACGTTACTTTAAAGTACCTTGTCATATCAACTCAAAGCTCAAACTGAAAGCATTAATCAATTATACCACTTACAGGCAGTTTTCCACTGCCAAGGAGTCGGTCAGTCAGAAACATGAATCTGTTTTCCTATACCAAAGCGTAGTAGTATCCTATAGAGAACAACGGATAAGAAACTCCATGGACATTCTTTTAAGTCAAAGAATTATTAAAAAATAAGTCAGTAAATAATAAAGTTTATTCATCAAAACAATAATAATAAAATGTGACATATTCGGTAACCCACAAACTAAGCGTCGGCGTCGCTTGTATCTTGTACCTTTAAAATATTGGTTACATCTGCATCCCCCAAGCTCTCAACACCCCAAAGCTAACCAGTGAAACTTGTAGATACTTGTAACTCTTTTATAGTCATAAAAAGAAAGAAAAGCACAAGTTCTAATCCCAATTTATTTACGTTCTTTATATACAAGTATTTGTCGCTTCAAAATGTTATCCACATCAGTTTAGCTCTTTGATGTTTATTACTTATTGTGTTGTCACAATAAGTAATAAACATCTCCATTTCCAAAGCCGTTTATGACCCGAGTATCAGCGAGGTTTCACCTTAATTATTAATTTAATATCCCATAAAACGCAGCTCCTTTTATAGTAGGTACTAAGCAATAAGTGAGGAAAAGCTAGACGGGAATTCAACTTGCATGTATTTTCACACATCGTAGTTCAGTAAATACGATTTTTACATAATTCCAGCTCAGAGAAGCTATATTTCAAGCACATCTATTTCTACAATGTGTAAAAAAGACATTGATAGGTACTGTAGAGTTTATACCGTATTTGGTGCTTACATGCAACCTCCGCGAGTCCATTAAAAGTTTTTGGCAAGAAAAACGAGACAAACATTAATTTAGTTTAAGATTAAAATATAAAACAAGTAGTCTGTCAAGCTGATAAGCAGGAAGACTGAAGATTCAAATCTATTTATTAATAACTAGCTGCGCCCCGCGGTTTCACCCGTATAAGTTTCGATCCCGTGGAAATATCGGGATAAAAAGTATCCTATACGTTAATCCTGGTTATAAAACATCTGTGTGCCAAATTTAATTCAAATCCGACCAGTAGTTTTTGCGTGAAAGAGTAATAAACATCCATCCATCCATCCATCCAAACTTTCACGTTTATAATATTGGTAGGATTAGTAGGATCACGATTTGTACAAGAATAGATTGGATTTTGACCTCCAAACTAGGCACTAGCCTGTATCTTGAGAGTCAGAGTTGCGACATTTTCAAATTTTTGTTTTCTAGTCATGCAATAATCACTATGTAGGTAGGTATAGTGATTATTGCATGACAAGAAAACAAAAATTAAACGTACCTAAAATCCTACTTCCTACTTATCCCACTAATTACCTATTAGTTACTCTTTCACGAAAAAACTACTACACTGATTTGGATGAAATTTAGCACACGTATAGTTTATAACCAGGATTAACGCATAGGATACTTTTTATAAGAGCAGTGGTGGCCCAGTGGTATCAGCCGCGACTTACGAGTTGTAGGTCGTAGGTTCGAACCCAGACAGGCGCTTTACTTTGTACAAATTATTTCATCACCACTGCTCTCAAAACGGTGAAGAAAAACATCGTGAGGAAACCGGCATGTCCTAGAAGCAAAAATTCGAAGACATGTGACATCTACTAACCCGCACTGGGCCCGCGTGGTGGATTACGACCCGCTCCCTCTCACCGAGAGGAGACCTGTGTCCCAGCCGTGGGAACATTATAGGCTGATTATGTATACTTTTTATCCCGATTTTCCTACGGGATCGAAACTTATGCGGGTAAAACCGCGGGGCGCAGCTAGTAATTTATAAATGTAATAACGTTAATAAGATTCTAGGAATAACTATGGATGTTATTATAACAACTGGTTGTTTTATTCACTCATCCCGGTTCGGAGAACTCGCGAGAGCTCTCACAGTAGGTACATACGCCTTGAATTACACCACAAAATATTAAAAAAGTATTCTCTTAAGATAAAAAGTAATCTTTTAAGATAATTAAATAATATTATAAATAATATTATTAATATAAAAATATGTATAATATTATTTATTTAGCTAAAAAGAGTCTAAAAGTGAGAGAACAATAATTACTTTTAGAAATATAATACCAGTCTATTAGGTACCCCGACTAGACTGCTAAAAGGCAAACAGTCCAAAATAAAAATAGAGGCAGAAAAATATCCACATTCCACAGTAGCAAAAGTAATTACCTACAGTGAGCGCAACTAGCTCGCGTTACGGACCAACGGAATGTAATTGCAAATCAACAGCCAATCATAGCTTACTGGATTACTAATCAGCCAATACTATTACGCGTAATGAAATTCTGTGCTGCGTCACTCGTAGTTCGAACCTTTTTAGTTTTTCGCCCAATGGATAATTGGCATGTTTATTTTTCTGTTTTACTAATTGGTAAGTTGAATGGAGTAAGTTTAATTGGAGGACGCGTGGGCTCGCGAAAGATCGAAGGAGTGGAGGAAGGCCTTTGCCTAGGAGTGGAAGAGCGCAGGCTAGTAAAAAAGAAAAAAAGTTGAATTTAAAAAAAAAGGTTAAACTCAACTACGAACAAAACGCCAACTAAAAATGTATGAACAAGACATCGATATTGAAATTTTTCGGTTTTCGTACAACCGGATTCACATGTTACTAAGGCATGTAATTAAGGCATAAATCGTACAGATTACCCCTTCCTTAACCCTTTCCTATAACTCTTATATATGGCTTTGAAATTTTGAGGTTCAAAAGTGCCTTTAATGTGCCTATTTGAAATAAATTATTTGACTTTGACTTCGCTTTACCGTAGTCGGGTAAAAATATATTTACCTTCTATTTTTTCGGGGTTTTCAAGAATGAAACTTGTTAATTTTTATAATAACTTAAAATAAAGTTACCTTTTACTCATTATCATACATGTTTATCAAATATACTGGATTAACAATGTTTACGTCCGAATTCATAACGGAATGCCAAAATGAAAACAAATCGCTTACAGTTAATTACGCGTCCAAACCCCTCTATAATAACTGACGCTCCAAAAAAACAAAACCGAACGCACGCGGGATACTCATATTAAACGAATAACTCGAATTCACAGACTGTAAAATACTCCCAACTCTAGCAGATAGTAGCAGATTAAATTGTTACAAATTGTAGGTAACAGTAATAATTACGGGTAGGTACACCTGCGTTAATGTTAATGTTAACGTCTGTTAAGGCACAGACGTTAACACTATGGCGTTAAAATTAGTCCCTTAAACGATTAGCTACATTAATGTGATTCAGCCCCAAAAGTTTGGGCTAAAAAAATTGTGCGTTAAACACGTTCACAATGGAGATAGAAGCTGCTGCGGTACTTTGTGGCTTTTCCTTGGCGCGTGCGGCGCTTGAAATAAGACAGCTCAAATCTAGGCAACACGGTTTGATGCGTTATTCAACTTGCTAAAACCCTTTGATATGACGAAAAAACCACCACCCGAGTTATCGCTTAAGATCTAACGACATTAACAATAACATATCTTAATAAATTAACGTTTTAAATATTGGTAACATCTCAGTAATGTGTTATTTAGCGCGTTAATTTGCGTGTAACGACGCTGGTGTGGCAGAAGCATTATAGAAGAGCCGGTAACATAAAGCTACGGTTTAACTGCAACCAGCTTTGTCTCGGGAGTTGTAAACGTTCGGCGTATCTTTCAAGTGTTACTCCAAAGACAATTTGTTTTAACTGACTTTGTATTAAAGGATTGAGAGGTAATCAATGGTTGGCTAGTTCGCTTTGGAGAGAGGGTTTCTATTTTAGGACTTTTTAGATGGATTCTTTTATTGGCATAGATATGGATTTATTCGTAAGAAAAGTCGATTTAAGGATTATGTTAATTGACGGACAGTAGTGTCCTCTCAAATAATAGCATGAAATGATCACCGAATTTCATTGATAAAAATGGTGATTATTTACCAATTTTGACAAACTTTTGGTCTGATCATGAAAATAATTGGATTAAAATAAGAACAAGATATTTACCCGTTCCTTTCCTTTTCATGATGACTCTACAAAATATAACCTACACCTGAGAAAATAAATCTTCGAGTTTCATCATTATAACTAAATTAAAAGCCTTATTCAATATCCGTGCTATTCTGAGTATTGAAAATAAGTATATTCTGCAGACGCCTGTGACGCGCTATCATGAAAACATTTAGCGGAAACGAGTTACAGCCACTTATAGGAACCAGTGCCTTATATTGGTTTTGCATAAAAATACGAGTTTATTTCGATTAAATACTTATACCATGTTTAACCAAGATCAGTCGGTCTATTTTGTAAAATAATCACCATGAAAACTTAGGAGAATTGAACTCGAAGTGAGCTGTCATTCCATCTGGTGCTAGGGATTGAGACTATAACAGCCGAGCGATTCTGTAAATATCTCACCGTGAAAACTTAAGTGATGTGAGCCATCAATAGTAAGGTGGACTGACAGCTTACTTCAAACTCACTTCACCAAAATTATCATGGTGTGTTTTTTACAGAATAGATCGGCTGTTATCGACATTCATAAGTTATGCCTCTAGCCTCGGTACCTTTGGTGTTAAAAGGTCAGTAAGGGGCTATGTCAAGTTCAAGGGCAGCAACATTCTTCGTTTATCTAGTTACAAGTTCCAACATACCTACTGCTATCGTCACTAGTCAATCATGGTGAGAATATTAACGTTATAGCCGCCGAAATGGCCCAGCCATATAAAGATGGAATAAAATGTGAAAATAATGACTAACAACAATAGTGTAGAGATTTATGAAAGTCTCATGTTGAGCTGCTACCTAAGCATTTCTTTTTTGTTTTGACTAATAAAATCTTGATCTAGAGAGATTATCATTTTCTAGCCCTTATCCCCAATTTATTTGGAGTCGACGTAACATGTCAATTTCTTCCATACTTCTCTGATAGTCGTCATCTCGGTAGTCAACCCCTTTATAACCATATCATCTTTCACACAGTCCATCCATCGTTTCTTTGATCTTCATCTACTCTTCAACGTCTACGTCTCTACTCGTTGACATTCCAAAGAGATCTTACGCATGATATTTTATCATTTAATTTCCTCAAATATTAGCAGCAATCTTCAAACACTAGCGACCTCCCATTTGATAGCCGTTTTATCGTAGCCAAGGACGCTTTTTACTAGCCACTTCGTAGCTTCTTGAAGCGATGCAGCTAAATGCTCTGCCATAATTGGCCATCGGAATGATAGCCCAGAAAATGTCAGGCTATAAAAGCAGACATTTCCAGTCATTTTTATTGTCACACAAACATTTTTAGGCGTTAAAGAATGACCTAATTTATGGAGACGAAATATAAAAGGAGTAATGAACGATTTGAAAACAATGTTTAACATCGTACGGGCACTTGAATTTCTACATTTATATCTGTAATATTTATGGTGTAGATAATAAAGAGTATTCTATTCTATTCTCTTACGAAGAAATAAAGACCAACTCTAAAAACTTAGTTTATTTTTCACATGTTGGTGTTTTTTTTTTATTAGCCGTTAATGTCCCACTGCTGGGCAAAGGTCTCCCTACTCTCTTTTCACCCCCCTCTCTGTCCAGAGCTGCCAAGGACCAATCTGACTGAATGGTGTTACAGATTCTTAATCCATCAGTAACATCCGCTGTAAAATTATTTTAATTTTCATTTCACAAAACACGTACAAAAACTGAAAATACCTATCAGTCTGACGAGATTCATCGCTTAGTAAACACAGGCTTTTACTGCCAAAAGGAGCTAGTTTTAATTATCTCCTTTCCGAGGTACATCAGT
This sequence comes from Apamea monoglypha, assembly GCA_911387795.2. Taxonomy (NCBI): domain Eukaryota; kingdom Metazoa; phylum Arthropoda; class Insecta; order Lepidoptera; family Noctuidae; genus Apamea; species Apamea monoglypha. The sequence goes on from OU426917.1 coordinate 15,342,387, forward strand.
ACCAGTTACCGACCGCCTGGAATTTTTGGGTATAGAGTTGACGTCAGACCTAAACTTCGGCTCAAGCATCGAGTCAAAAACACAGGCTGCAGTCAAAAAGCTGCATATCCTAAATCAGGGAAGGTGGTAAAAAAAACAATCGTTATCTGGTACCTACAATTCGCTTATGGATAAAGAAACAGAGCGCTGTATTCCGAAAAATAATTACAACAGCACATTTACATAAAATGGGTGTAAAACTATAAATGGTGATAAAAATCATCAGTTTTAATTAAATTCTGACCATATAATATTCTAGAAGTTCAGCAAAAATACTGAAGAAGTGACTCTGTAAGATACTGGTTTGTATAAAGCATGTAACTACCCATTTTTTCTTTTTAATGCTTACATCACTTTTTATAAGCTACTGAAACCTTATTCGGTTTCACCTTAATTTAAACCTCAACTGCTCTTCAAAAACACTTTTTATCATAATTGTAACAAAGTGTGTGCTTAATAATTTTCATTAGTATTAAACGTTATATTTTTATAATAGCTTACCATTTGTGTTAACGTATCCAGATTTTAATTATTTCGCCATAAAACGGCACAAAATGGGCTTTTTCACAATCACTTAGCGAACGACATTGCCCCGAGCGATAATACAGCAAATACTGGGTTATTTGGCTCTCAGAATTACTGGTCAGAAAATATCGAGCACATAATAAAAGACAAGGTTTTCTACTCAATTGAACTATCATCGGATGTGTTGTATTCGTGTTTTATATTTCTATTATAAAGAAAGTGATGGAAAAGTTACTATCTAGAATTTTTTAGAAAAATTTTGAAGTTTCCACTATGATGGGATCGAATCCACAATTAGGTCTCTCTCCGTATCAATCAACTCAGGCTGTTGTAGTCCACTACTGGACATAGGCCTCTCCTAGCCTGCACCACAACTCCATGTCCTCTGCCTTCCGCTTCCAGTCTGTTCCAGCTACCTTCTTAAGATCGTCGATCCATCTAGCTGGGGGGCGTCCCACGCTACGCTTGCCAAAACGCGGTCTTCACTCTGGGGCTTCCTCCTTTTACTTTAGTAATAAAGACAATTGTCCAGTAATACGACAATTTAAGTCCTCTTCAGTCCGTGAAAGAAAGAAATTATACAAAATCAAGAATATAAGTGATGGAACCCTAAAGTACTGATAGCATTTCATAAGGCAATAGCGATAAAAACTATATCTCTAATTCAGAATAGGGCATTAATAAATAATTAGATTGTTACACATACGACATCATACATTCAAGTTACTTAGAACCAAACAGTAACCATGTTCGAAAAATTCAAGTCATTTTACAACAAAGATCATTTAGATTTATCTACAGGCAATGTCGATCCTTTCGAGTTTCATCAGATGTTCTACAAAATGTTAGTCGCTTTTAAAGTTGCAGATCTCGGAAACGAGGATCCACCATCGTAAGTTTAGAGTAACAAGATTTCCTTTTTTGGGGACCTTCTTTATCAGGCGTTATCTTGGTATTCACCCCCTTTTTTGCCATAAAAATATATCTTTTATGTCATCTATCCATTGTCTGTTAGGTTGTCTTCTACTTTATAGACACTCACATACATTTTCAAAATTTTTCGCAGGGAAAGCACGTATCCTTTATTCCCGATCTAATAATTTGTAGACATCATATTATAATACATGTAGATGCTAATTGCTATTGCTAAAGGGCATCTGTAGCTGTGATGCTGATCTGAAAATGACAATATTATAACATCAAATGACAATATTATGATTATTCCCAGGTACTTCAATCAAAATGCTATCCTCTTCATTGTTGGGCTCCTAGCTACATTTTTCGTATCAACAGCCTTCTATCACTGTCTGGAGAAATTAGACCTACCAAATATGACGGAGGCTGGAACTTATGCTGTGGTATTAAGCTATAAGTTGTTAATACTCTCGTGTACAAGAAGAAATATACCGCAGTATCACAACTTGTTGCGAGCATTGAAAAAAGATTTTCATTATATTTGTACGGTGGGAGAAAAATACCGGTTAGTATTTTTTTTTTTTTTCTAGTGGGAAATCATTAAATGACCCCTCCCGCTCTAGGTGGAGCGGAAGGGAGTGTCAGACTCTTACTGACTAAAACCCACCCATGTTCCTTCCTTCGCCCTTTATGTTCCGGGATAGCGGTAACCCTTTCGGCCAATCCCGCTGAACCGGTTAGTATTTAGATATTCTTTAGTTTAGCTTTGTTTTCGTGGTATCTATTCAGATATACTCTCCAGTTGGTGTATTTACATCTGATATTTCTTGTTTTAAATGTTGTAATTGTTTGTAGGCAGTTAATCTATTATTTTGTGTTTGTTACAGAGCACGGTATTTTGAGGAACAACTGAAAACATGGAAGATCTGTATATTCACGTGCATATTCAATGCAGGTGTTCCATTGGGGATGAATATATTTGCTTATATTTCGCTCTTTTACTTTCTGGCTACTAATGATGCCGATTCAGAAGGGAGCAGACCTCTTTTGTTTCCATTTTGGTTGCCGAACGTTGATTTTAGCAGATCACCAGTCTATGAGATAACTTTCATGTTTGCTAATATTACTGTCCTGCTTTACGGCTATAATTACGTCTGTGAGTTTTGTTCTATTTACAGTAGGTTAAATTAGAAGATTGAATGTAAACGCAATTTTCCATTTCTGTAAATGTTTCATTTTCCTATTTATCACATATATTACTGTTATATTTCAGTTATGTTTCAAACACAAGTAGTATGGATCAGGCAGATAGCGTCGAAAGTAGATATTATAACATGGAGTCTTCAAGATCTCCTGGTGGATGTACATCCAACCACCAATAAAGAGGAAAGTGAATATTTCTCTAAATTGATTGAGACTCGAATGAGAGACATCGTGGTTCACCATCAATCTATGTTCAGGTAGAAAGGCATCAACCGACTAACTAAATAAAAATATATTGGATTTGTATTTTATTTATTTTCATTATTTTAGCCTACTGGAAGATTATGCGAATGTCTACAAGAAATTGTTGTTGTACGAACAAACACTTTGTGGACCTGTGGTGTGTTTGACTGCTTACTGTATTGCAGAGGTAATTAATATTCAACCATGAATACATCATCGTTATTTTTAATAAGCATACAGGCTGTTCATGGAAATGATTTATTTTCTTTAGAAATTGGACCAAGGCGAGTTTCAAGCTATACTGCTACTACTTTGCGTTGCTACCATTATACTGCATTTCGTACCAAGTTTTTTGTGCACCTATCTTACCATTAAGGTACGTCTTAGAAATTAATATTGATTCACTCAAAGATAAACAGAGAGAAACAAACATAAAAATAGAAACACAAAAAGCTGAGTTAAATATCCCTTGGTTTACAACTGCCTGCAATTTACATTTTCAGGTAAAATCTGTTTGTGATGCGTGTTGGGACACTCCTTTCTGGAATGCAGGCCCCGTGATACGTCCTTACATGGTCCTTATAATGCAACGCTCTTTACGACCTTTGCCTCTTCAGGCTCCTGGTTTTAGAGATATTTCTCTTGAGACATTCTCTGAAGTAAGTTAAAGTAAACACACAGGTCTCCAAAATACCAATAGGTACTTAAATAAACCAATATTGTTTTCTTTTCAGAAAATGTCATCTGCTTATTCGCTCTTTAATATGCTGCGGCAATCAAATCTTTAAAAAGCTGAAAAGAATACGTACATGTTAAAATATAACTCTACACCTAGCATTGTGCACTGTTTAAGTAAAATTATTAGGAAGCACAAAGCAACAAAATAAGTATCTATGTATTTCACAAAAATAAATGACTCTTAATCGGTGATTCTCTTACTCTCCAACTTGTTTACATTACTGAATGGACCATTTTTTGCGAGAGAACTCGTAACTCTTGAATATGGTATCAAGAAAAAGCATCCAGTAAATCATTAATGAAGACTAAAAAGGGGTCCATTCCCACTATCGAACCTTGAGCAACGCCCATTGCCATTTCAGACCCTTATGAGTTTAAGCCGGTTACTTGAACTTTAGCCTTTCTATCTTTCAGGTATGATCTTAGTATGTAAATCAAAAGCCAATTTTTAATACCATAGTGGTCTAATGTCAGCTGAAGTGTCTCATAGTTTACGCAATCGAACGCCTCATAGAGGTCTCAAAAGATTCCAATGGCATTTTGTGCAGAAGCACAAGATCCCAGATGGGATATATCCCAGGCGTTAAAACTGTTCTATATTAGGGTGACACCTGCGTCAGTGGTATAACACCTTTTGGTGAAACCGTACTGTTGTTCATGAAAGATGGAATTTTCATAACCTTACTGACAATTGGCAGAATTAGTACAGGCCTATAATTGCTGGGTTCTTTACTATCACTGGATTTGAACAAAAAAACTACTTTACTGTGTTTCATGAGCAGAAAGACTCCTTGGCTTACACTGGTGTTAAATATGAAAGTTAAATAGGGCGTAATGGTGTCGATGATAGATTTACAGACATTCCCCCAGAGATCTTCTGTTGATTTAATTTTAGGATCCTTAAAAGCTTTTGTAACAGTCTGTTGGTTTGTATGTTAAAAACTAAGCTCCAAAGAAAGAAAGAATGTAAAGGCATGCTCTTTACATTATTTCTAAGTAAGGCAGCAGAAAGCGTGGATGAGGAATTTAGAGCTTCATTAATTTAAAGGGGAATATTAGCAAAAAAGTTTAGAAAATTATATATTATTTCTACATCTGAGTTGATGGGGCCATGGAACCAAACAAACACACTGGAGTTACCTTTTTTTTCTTTAAGGAATTCTTTATGGATACCATAAATAATGAGTACGTACGTAATAAGCCCCAAATCACAAAGGGTGGGATAGTGTTAGGGGAGGAGGAGACGGTTGAGGGTTTTGCTTCCTATTTCTACTCGGTGTACAGTAAGACCAGGCCGACGTTAGACTCAGCCGCGGCGGAGCGCTAGGCGGTGGAGCTAGCTCGACGCGCGTGCACGTCGACCGCGTGAGTCAAAAAGAGTTAAGCGCGGCACTCCAGCGGCTCAAGCCCAAACAGTCGGTGGGTCTGGATGGAATACCACCTTTCATTGTCAGGGACTGTAGCTCAGTCTTTTGGAAACCACTGCTACACATTTTCAATCTATGCTTACAAGAAGGACACTATCCAGATCAATGGAAAATGACGCGAGTTATCCCGGTACCAAAGGGAGGTTCAGGAATCCGCACGAAGACAAATATATTTTAATGGTTGAAAAGATACAACATAAATTCACGAGGTATTTATATTTGAAGCAATATGGGGCTTACCCATTCTACCCGTTGATGTATCTGAGTCTGTTTGTGTTGGGCATGGTCGGGTACACTAGGCTGGTAGTTAGGAAGGACGTAGCGTTAGTAAAGTACGTGGCGAGGGTGCTGCGCGGTCTGATGCACCACCCAGGTGTGCTGGAGGCGCTGCGGCTGCGTGTCCCGGACGGGTATGTGGGGGCGCGCCGCAGCCCCGCTTTGTTAGATGTGCTAGGACGAATTTACTCAAGTTTGCTCCATTGTCAAGGGCCGCACTATTATAAATAATATGCCGTCGGAAGATGTGTTCGATAGCCTGCCGAAATTTGAGTTAGGAGCACAAAGGTGCATTGAAGCAGGTAATTGTAATTTTTATTAGTTTATTTTTATTGTTGAATTCTATGTTTGTATAATTTATAGATAGTTTATTAAGTGTGTATAACATCGTCTTGGAATACTGTAAGATGTTGTACTTAATAGGGTGAATAAATAAATAAATAAAAGTATAGATAAAGAATTCACCGGAAGCTACTTACTCGTACATTTGCGCGCACCCCCGACTGGTAGATATCAGCCTGCCATGGCTTAATCACCAAGTGCGGCCGATCCTACGACCGCACGTCCACCCACAGAACAAACAATCGCCACCTCTTTGGGCCTAACTGGCCGAGCGATGACTCAGCCCCAAGTGTGCCGCCTACAGGCCTCTCCTTATGGTTGCCGGAGTTCGTTCAGCGCCCACCGTCACCCGGCTGCTCTTCTGGTACGTGTGGAGTAAAAAGTATGGTCAAGCGCAACCTACGTTGCATGTATCACCTCCACCTCACACCTCCTTGTAAAAAGAGACGACGGCATCCCACGCATTCTCGCTTCCGATAATGGACTGAACAACGGCCGGATGCGAGAGATCACCCACACGACACCACACTGATGATCATAATCATAATTATTAAGCTTGTCAGTTGCTTTATGTCATTTACAAATTACGTTTTTACCAAGAAACTGATAAAAAATAAGTATTATTCATATGGTATAGCTTTATCGGCCATCTGTTCTGCGAGCAATGTGCCCTGTCCACTCCCACTTAAGTTTGGCAATTCCTTGGGCTACGTCGGTTACCTTGGTTCTCCTACAGATCTCTTCATTTCTGATTTGAAGCGAAGGTTCTGAAGCGGCGACGGCGTACCTGAAGACGTAGCGTTGGAAGCTTCAACTAAGTGGACCGATGACCTGGGGAAGGCCGCAGGAATCCGCTGGATGCGAATAGTACAGAACCGGTCGAAGTGGCAGTGCTTGGGGGAGGCCTATATCCAACAGTGCAGTGGACGTTTTTTAGCTTTAATAATGATGATGATGATACGATACACAAAAATAAATGATTATATGATTATTATTTATCGTTACTATCTTACTTGTTTCCTATTACAACTACCAGATTAGACCATTTTGTACGAGTGAAAAAGCAACCCTTGAAATTGGTGTCAATAGTGGCGCCCAGCGTGGGAGTGGCAAACACACTGGTGTTACCTTTGTATCATAATTATTTAGCTTACCAGTTGCTTCATGCTATTTACAAAATACCATGCGTTTTCAATATTACTATGGACAGCTCGGCAATAATATCTGGTTCCATGGTTCATTTATATGAATTTGTGAAGAAGAGAATTATAGTTCTTGGGTAACCTAGGGCGTACAGAGAACGCATCAATTTAACATAATTATAATATATTATATTTCACTTTAATTGAAATATGCAGACTGAGTAAATCTGTAGTGAATTAATAATAATATTAATTTTAAACAATTAGTGAACATTTTTGTGCAGCAACCCAATACGTGACATTGAAGAAACACCAAAACTTTCTGACGAGACAAGCGACCCCGAAATATAGGATCCTGCATCGGCTTCAAGACGAGTCACCTGAATGCAATAATATCGGACATGTAAAGAAAAGAAAAGAAAGAATCTCACCATATTAGGTTAGGGTACTCTTGTAATCTCAACATAATTATTTGTAGTTGTACTTATCACAGATTTAGGTTTATTTTGGTTTGACAGCTATCCTTCATGTAGAAGCCAATCCCATGTAGAGGCCAATCAGTTTTGCATAGAAAATGAAATCAGTGATTCTTCTATGTTTCTCCAACGACACCATCTTAAAATTAGATAGTCTGGTTTCGTATGACCATTTCCTTTAGGCAATTCTGCAGGCATAAGCTGGATTCCAAAGAAATCTCTTTTGTATTCGCTCTAGTCGTAGACAACAGTACAATTTGGAGACGCCTTTTAAATGGCATTTTCAACACGAGATACGAATGTCAGTGCGTTATCGAAAACAACTACTTAAATCCCTTTTTTTTTTTTTTTTTTTTTCTGGTGTGAAATCATCAAATGACCCCTCCCGCTCTGGGTGGAGCGGAAGGGAGTGTCAGACTCTTACTGACTAAAACCCACCCATGTTCCTTCCTTCGCCCTTTATGTTCCGGGGTAGCGGTAACCCTTTCGGACAATCCCGCTGATACTTAAATCCCTTACTATTACTTGATATACCTCGAGGACAGCAGTAGGGCACACATGGAACAAAAATAAACTAACGGTAAGTGACGGCACTACCGTTAATTTCTTTTTCGATGTGTATTTCACGTGGTAGCATTGTCTAACGTTTATAGTCGTTTTATTATCGTAACTAACCAGTCGACATCGCTCTGAAATAATACAGAACGATCGTTAGATTCGATTATCTTTCATTTTAATATAGCTTCGCAGTTTTTTCGTGCTATTTTAAAATTATGTTTTACCCAGAAACTGATAAAAAACTGAAAGGACACAAACTGATAAAAGGTCGATGGAAGGATGGATTGTGAATGGATGGTGGATGATGGTGGATGGTATGGTGGCGGTGGTATGATTGAAGATTAAAAGTATTACTATGGACACTTCACAAAACAAAATAATTTAAAATATAACGATTGCAAATATAAATTTTGACAACAGCTTACTATGTTACATCCAAAATATTGGATTTAATAGTAATTTGGCCCTGACACTTTGCAAATATGTTATGCGAGTTCTTATTACTCCCTTGGGCTCTAAGATTTGGAGCACTGTAGTTAAAGCAAGCTTTGCTGTTGGGAAGATACGTAAACTGCTAATCTGATTAATTATTTAATATACTGGATGTGGTTCTTCTCTCTCACTCTTTCTCCGTGGACGTATAAGACGAATAAGAGAATTTCCAGTGCTTTGATTTGGTATTAATAATAATGTAAACTGTTCTCCTCATAAAGCAAAACTATTGAGATGCTAATAATTGTTGCTATGGATAGAATCCTGTAGTTCTCTGATCTGGTAATAAAATTTCACTGGTCTTATTTATCAAAATTCCCGTGCATAATATGAAACACAGTGAAGAGCTCCACTTCATTATATTAACTGTTAATGAAAAACAGGACTCACATGTTGTAAACAACTTTTATGTTTTCTGCATTTTAAATAATGCGATAAACATGGACCGCTGAAATGATGAAATAGGAACGTTTTGGAAGCAGAGTTTTTTGTGTTTACATTTCATAGCTTTAATATTATTCACGTCCTCACTCCACCACTTAATGTTGCTGAAAAATAGAAAATATGATCTTAATAGTATCTAACGCCTTCCTCAAGTCAAAGAATTTAGAAGAACATCACGTCATATTAAGAGACATATGACGTGATGTTCGATTAAAAAAAAGGGCGAAGTCAAAGCCACGGTCTATACTTACCTAACTAGTTTTGCCAAATAATAGCACAAAATAGGTTTTATTCATAACAACTTAACCAATGGCATTACCTAAGGTGCAATACAGCAAATATACGGGGATATTTGGGCCAAAAAATGACTGACCAGAAATCTATTTGATAGGGGCATCTTGCAACTTTATGATGCCGTTCGAGTTTTGAGCTATGTGCTGGCCGGTAAGGGTTTAAATTGGCTTCTGCAAGACTCACCCACCCACCCTTCGGGTCTCGGAAAGTTGTTGCTGGATTGCAACTCCTATCTGATGTCGATTTCTTAACAGCAGTATACGTCATCTTAATATTATCTGTTTAACGCTTTCCTCAAGTCAAGGAATTGACTTAATTAACACACGACATGACGTGATGTTCGATTCAAAACTGATGAAGACAAAGCCACGGTTAGTAACAAGTTTTCCCAAATAATAGCACAAAATAGGTTTTATTCATAACTACTTAACCAATGGCACTGCCTCAGGCGCAATACAGCCAGTATACGGGGTTAGTTGGGTATAAAAATTACTGGCCAGAAAAATATCAAATGGGTAGGTACATAATAAGAGGGAAGACAATGAATTCTACGAAACCATACTTGTGAAGCATTGAATACGTGTCATGATAAAGGGCTATGTTAGTTAGAAATTGAGATATTTGATATCTGAAAAAAAAACTCTGGATCGATTTCAAACTTCCCGTGTAAAATTCCGGTACTCTACAGATTTAGATTATTCTAAATTATTTAATACAAAATCGGTCACCTAGAATTATTGTGAACAGATAAAAACCGAAAGAAAGTGACTCATCATAATTTTATAGATAGAAGATAGAAGATTTTTTAGTAGAGTACCAACTGGTTTAAAGATATTTATTTATTTATTTATTTGGGACAAACAAACAGTAACACATTATATCTGCGCAAACAATATAAATAAATATATTATATAAATGTGAAACTCACACCGTTATCCACAGCATATATGTATGTTATGTATGATATGTTTCATACTAAGATGTGCTTTCCATATATGTATGTATTTTCAAGTGGTGGAGCCACTTAATGTTGCTGAAAAATAGAAAATATGATCTTAATAGTATCTAACGCCTTCCTCAAGTCAAAGAATTTAGAAGAACATCACGTCATATTAAGAGACATATGACGTGATGTTCGATTAAAAAAAAGGGCGAAGTCAAAGCCACGGTCTATACTTACCTAACTAGTTTTGCCAAATAATAGCACAAAATAGGTTTTATTCATAACAACTTAACCAATGGCATTACCTAAGGTGCAATACAGCAAATATACGGGGATATTTGGGCCAAAAAATGACTGACCAGAAATCTATTTGATAGGGGCATCTTGCAACTTTATGATGCCGTTCGAGTTTTGAGCTATGTGCTGGCCGGTAAGGGTTTAAATTGGCTTCTGCAAGACTCACCCACCCACCCTTCGGGTCTCGGAAAGTTGTTGCTGGATTGCAACTCCTATCTGATGTCGATTTCTTAACAGCAGTATACGTCATCTTAATATTATCTGTTTAACGCTTTCCTCAAGTCAAGGAATTGACTTAATTAACACACGACATGACGTGATGTTCGATTCAAAACTGATGAAGACAAAGCCACGGTTAGTAACAAGTTTTCCCAAATAATAGCACAAAATAGGTTTTATTCATAACTACTTAACCAATGGCACTGCCTCAGGCGCAATACAGCCAGTATACGGGGTTAGTTGGGTATAAAAATTACTGGCCAGAAAAATATCAAATGGGTAGGTACATAATAAGAGGGAAGACAATGAATTCTACGAAACCATACTTGTGAAGCATTGAATACGTGTCATGATAAAGGGCTATGTTAGTTAGAAATTGAGATATTTGATATCTGAAAAAAAAACTCTGGATCGATTTCAAACTTCCCGTGTAAAATTCCGGTACTCTACAGATTTAGATTATTCTAAATTATTTAATACAAAATCGGTCACCTAGAATTATTGTGAACAGATAAAAACCGAAAGAAAGTGACTCATCATAATTTTATAGATAGAAGATAGAAGATTTTTTAGTAGAGTACCAACTGGTTTAAAGATATTTATTTATTTATTTATTTGGGACAAACAAACAGTAACACATTATATCTGCGCAAACAATATAAATAAATATATTATATAAATGTGAAACTCACACCGTTATCCACAGCATATATGTATGTTATGTATGATATGTTTCATACTAAGATGTGCTTTCCATATATGTATGTATTTTCCCTTGACAGCATTTCCTAACGCAATAGTAATAAAAATGGTATCTCTAATACGAGTACAGTATGTGAAATTTACAACAATTTGATAGCAATTCACTGTATTCGGTGAAGCTTCTCAAGACGAACGGTCACCATGATAAAAAAAATTAAATCATTTTACAACAAAGACCACTCTGATTTCTCTACAGGATATGTCGATCCTTTTGAGTTTCATCAGACATTCTATCAAGCATTAGTCGCTTTTAAAGTTGCAGATCTCGAAAACGAGAATCCGCCATCGTAAGCTTAAGAGTGCCACATTTCCTTTTTTGGGGACGGCGCAGTTATACCAACATCTTCATACATCTTAATTAGTTGTCCTCTTAAAAAAAAGGGGTTGAACCTTATTGCTATATTATCTGTTATTTGCGCAATATATCTATTGTTTGATTGGTCTGCTTCTACCTTTAAAACCATTCACATACATTTTCAAAACATTCGTCATTCCTGACCTAATTATTGTAGACCATCATAACAGGTGCTAACTGCTATTGCATCAAAGTGACTGGTCAAAAAATAATAAAAATATTGAATTCCAGGTACATCAATCAAAATGCTATCCTCTTCGTTATTGGGCTCACAGCTACATTACTTTCATTCACGTCTTTCTGTCATGGTCTGGAGACCTTAGACATACCACATATGACTGAGGCTGGAACTTATACTATTGTACTAAGCTATAAGTTACTAATACTCTCCTGTACAAGAAGGAATATACCGCAGTATCACAACTTGTTGCGAGCATTAAAAGAAGATTTTAATTATATTTGTACGGTGGGAGAAAAATACAGGTTAGTGTTTAGATATTCTTTAGGTTCGCTACAGTTTTATAATTGTTTTCGTTATATCTATGCAGATTACGAAATTTTCCAGTTGCTGCACTTACAGCAGTTATTTCATGCTTTACATGTTTAAATTATTTGTAGGTAGGTAGTCAATTTTGTTTGTCCTTGTTTCAGAGCACGGTATTTTGAGAATCACCTGAAAACTTGGAAGATCTGTATATTCACGTGCATATTCAATGCAGGTGTTCCATTGGGGATGAATATATTTGCTTATATTTCGCTCTTTTACTTTCTGGCTACTAATGATGCCGATTCAGAAGGGAGCAGACCTCTTTTGTTTCCATATTGGATGCCTAACGTTGATTTTAGCAAATCACCGGTCTATGAGGTGGCTTTCATGTTTGCTAATATTAGTGTCCTGCTTTACGGCTACAATTACGTCTGTGAGTTTTGTTCTATTTACAATAGGATCTATTATAAGATTGGGTTGTAAACGCATTTTTGCATTTCTGTAAATGTTTCATTTTCCCATTTATAGTATATTTAGTATGTATTTATTTACCCATTTTCCCATTTTTCCATTTTTAATATCCCATTTTTTTCCCATTTACCACATATATTACTGTTATATTTCAGTTATGTTTCAAACACAAGTAGTATGGATCAGGCAGATAACTTCGAAAGTTGATATTATAACATGGAGTCTTCAAGACCTTCTGGTGGACGTACACCCAGCCACCAATAAAGAGGAAAGTGAATATTATTCTAATTTGATTGAGACTCGAATGAGAGACATCGTGATTCACCATCAATCTATGTACAGGTAGGGGACACCGAAGAGAGTCGTAACAATTTTCGATACATATAGCTAGTTCTATCCTCTATAGAATTTTCAAAAACAGTACTACTTATTGTTTAGATCAGATAAAAAACTACATAAACTAAGAAGAGTCTTTATATCAAAAATATCTTTAAACTGATATCACAACTCTCCTAGTACCGAGATGGTTTGTTACAAAGGTAGAGGTAAGTTGCGGCACAGGTGATTTCTGAGATGTAAAGAAAATAAATTAAATGGACTGATAAATTTATATAAGCTACATTAAACAAAAATCAACTTGAATAAACTTTCAGTAGTAAGAAAAATCTACAAAAAATCACATTATTTCCATACTTTAACCCACTGAAGGACACTGAACAGTTAAAAAAGTTATTGGATTTGTATAATATTTGTTTATTTTCGTTATTTTTCTGTAGCCTAATGGAAGATTATGCGATTGTCTACAAGAAATTATTGTTGTTCGAACAAACAATTTGTGGACCTGTGGTGTGTTTGACTGCTTACTGTGTTGCAGAGGTACTTAATGTTCTACCTTAAATTATCATTATTTTCATTAAGCAAACAGAGTTTCATAGAAATAATAAATTTTCTTTAGAAATTGGACCAAGGCGAATTTCAACCTATACTTTTACTACTTGGTGTTGCTACAATTGTGTTGCATTTCGTACCAAGTTTTTTGTGCACCTGTCTTACCATTAAGGTACGTATTAGAAACTAATATTGATTCACTCAAAGATAACTAAACACAAAAAGCAGTTCTGATTATCTCTTGATTTATAATTACCCTCAATATACATTTTCAGGTGAAATCTGTTTGTGATGTGTGTTGGAGCATTCCTTTCTGGGATGCAGGCCCCGTGATACGTCCTTATATGGTCCTTATAATGCAACGCTCGTTACGGCCTTTGCCACTTCAGGCTCCTGGTTTTAAAGATATTTCTCTTGAGACATTCTCCCAAGTAAGTTAAAGAAAACAAACAGGTCTCCAAAATACCAAGAGGTACTTAAATAAAACGATATCGTTTTTTTTTTTAGAAAATGACATCTGCTTATTCGCTCTTCAATATGCTGCGGCAAACAAAACTTTAAAAAGTTGAAAAGAATATTTACATGTTAAAATATAAAACCAAGCATTGTGCACTGTTTAAGTTAAATTAATAGAAAGCACAAAGCAACAAAATAAGTATATATGTCTTACACAAAAATAAAGGATTCTATAATATAATCGGTATTTGTTTTATTATCAGTATTTCCTAAGGTCGGATATTACAGGCGGCCAACCTGCGCCTGCGGCTGGGAATACATATCGGAAGCGAGAGATTAACCGCACGAAGTGTCACGACGAGAGCACAGCGCTGTTGGGCTTAAGCTGAGCACTCCTCCAACATATTGTGTACGCTTGAAACAAGTTTTAAATACTACTAGGTTTATACAAAACTTATCAAAAAAAATTAAAGTGAACAAATAGTTAAAAATATAATTGTGACTGAACAAACGACAATACATGCATGATACATGTTTTGACAAATCTTTCATAAGACTTGTAGAAAACAAGTATCACAACACGCATGCATAGGCACCAGGAGGGGGTGCAAGGGGGTATACTTCTGCAAGTACCCTGTCATTGAAATAATAAATATTATGTAGTTACAAAAACGTTTAAAATTTAAAAAAAAATCGAAAACGCCTAATATAATATAGACATATCCGAAGCGAGATCTGAGAGGAGAGATCACTTCAGAATTCCGGGCAGCTCCTGAGAAACTCCTTACGGAAAACCCCAATAATTCTTTGCCTAATCTGGGAATCGGTTCCAGGACTCCACGCTCAGCTGTCACGCTTGCGACCACGAGACCAAGATTTAATACATAGGTATACATGAGCGTTAATAGTATGATTTTCTGGGGGTTCATCTTCAGGTCCACGAAGCCATCTCGAAAAATTTTACATTTCAAATTGGATATGCTACGTTTTTGTTTGTCCATTCAATAAGGAGTAACTTCGTGAACTGCCTAATTAAATCTTGGTCTCGTGGTCGCAAGCGTGACAGCTGAGCGTGGAGTCCTGGAACCGATTCCCAGATTAGGCAAAGAATTATTGGGGTTTTCCGTAAGGAGTTTCTCAGGAGCTGCCCGGAATTCTGAAGTGATCTCTCCTCTCAGATCTCGCTTCGGATATGTCTATATTATATTAGGCGTTTTCGATTTTTTTTTAAATTTTAAACGTTTTTGTAACTACATAATATTTATTATTTCAATGACAGGGTACTTGCAGAAGTATACCCCCTTGCACCCCCTCCTGGTGCCTATGCATGCGTGTTGTGATACTTGTTTTCTACAAGTCTTATGAAAGATTTGTCAAAACATGTATCATGCATGTATTGTCGTTTGTTCAGTCACAATTATATTTTTAACTATTTGTTCACTTTAATTTTTTTTGATAAGTTTTGTATAAACCTAGTAGTATTTAAAACTTGTTTCAAGCGTACACAATATGTTGGAGGAGTGCTCAGCTTAAGCCCAACAGCGCTGTGCTCTCGTCGTGACACTTCGTGCGGTTAATCTCTCGCTTCCGATATGTATTCCCAGCCGCAGGCGCAGGTTGGCCGCCTGTAATATCCGACCTTAGGAAATACTGATAATAAAACAAATACCGATTATATTATAGAATCCTTTATTTTTGTGTAAGACATATATACTTATTTTGTTGCTTTGTGCTTTCTATTAATTTAACTTAAACAGTGCACAATGCTTGGTTTTATATTTTAACATGTAAATATTCTTTTCAACTTTTTAAAGTTTTGTTTGCCGCAGCATATTGAAGAGCGAATAAGCAGATGTCATTTTCTAAAAAAAAAAACGATATCGTTTTATTTAAGTACCTCTTGGTATTTTGGAGACCTGTTTGTTTTCTTTAACTTACTTGGGAGAATGTCTCAAGAGAAATATCTTTAAAACCAGGAGCCTGAAGTGGCAAAGGCCGTAACGAGCGTTGCATTATAAGGACCATATAAGGACGTATCACGGGGCCTGCATCCCAGAAAGGAATGCTCCAACACACATCACAAACAGATTTCACCTGAAAATGTGTTATTACTGTAGAAAAGGCAATAACGTAATTTTATAACACATTGTCAACACTTGAAATATAGCTGTTTAGCTAAATCGTGCATTTGTAACAAAAACGGCCGTTTATGTTTTGAATGCACGATTTAGCTGAACAGCTATATTTCAAGTGTTGATAAGGTGTTATACAATTACGTTATTGCCTTTTCCACAGTAATAATAGAACATATTTTGTATTTTTGATTCTATTTACGAGTTATGACATTTTTTCGATTGGCGGCGCTAGTGGACTGTAAGAGGCCTCTTAAGATCTTATAAATAGAATTATGATATTACATGTTTCGCCAAGATAATTTCCAGTGCTAGATTTGTTACTAACAATCATGAAAACTGTTCTCCCAATATGGCAAAACTAATGAGATGTTAATAATTGTAGCTATAAACAGGATCCTTTGGATTTCTGATCTGATAACAAAATGTTCACTGGACTTGTTTATCAAAAATCCCGTGCATAATATGAAACACAGTGAAGAGCTCCACTTCATTATATTAACTGTTAATGAAAAACAGGACTCACATGTTCTAAACAACTTTTATGTTTTCTGCATTTTAAATAATGTGATAAACATGGACTGCTGAAATGATTACATAGGAATAGTTACGAACTGTGGTATTTTTGTGTTTACATTGTGTTGCTATAATTACTGTATTCTCGTCTATCAATGTTTCTGAAACATAGAAAATACACACCGACGAGCAATAAAACATTAAACATCAAAAACAAAACACAAAACAAAAAACATTCACATCATTCATTTTCATTCATTCATATTAATTCCATGATTTTTTTTTTGTTTTCATATCGCAAAACATTTTCGAAACCACGCAAAATAGCTTCTTGAAGTGTAAAGCAACATTTAAATGCAGGTATTTAATAACGCGTTCGAGTTGAATGACGTGCAATAGGAGTGGCCTATGTCCAGCAGTGGAT
Source organism: Apamea monoglypha (assembly GCA_911387795.2). Classification (NCBI taxonomy): domain Eukaryota; kingdom Metazoa; phylum Arthropoda; class Insecta; order Lepidoptera; family Noctuidae; genus Apamea; species Apamea monoglypha. The sequence continues at coordinate 15,359,451 of OU426917.1, forward strand.
TGCTATAGGTTGATGATGATGATATTATAACGCAATAAAAAAAATCTAATTATAAATTTGTATTAGCAAAAAACAATTAATTCTTATAGTGGGTTTACGAAAATGAAAGTAATTTTTAATTATTAAAAAAAAAAATATCGGCTCAAAAAAATAAAATATCGAAGAAGAGTACCATCGACACGAAACGAAGAAGAAGAAGACACGATTTAGCATGCCGAGTACGAGATTCCTCAGCTTATGCTGAGGAATATGCTTCCATTCTTCATTAAGTGCATTTTTCAGGACATGAAATGTGACTGGAGGTGGATTTCGGCTTCTAACACGTCTGCCAAGCTCGTCCCAGATATGTTCGATAGAGTACAGGTCAGGGCTTCTCGCTAGCTACTCCATTTGATAAATTCCCACGTCTTGAAGGTACTCGTTTACCACATGAGCTGTGTGTGGCCGGGCATTATCATACATAACCATTGCATTGTCGCCCATATCGACAAAATATGGATGTTCATTGAGAATCATGTTTACGTATCTTACAGCGGTCAGATTGCCATTTTCTATCGACACTAGCGCAGTGTGACCATGTGATGAAATACCGACCTACACGTGTACAGAACCTCCTCCTTATGGGATTTTTTATTCGGAACATGCTTGTATAAAGCGTTTTCTAGACCGTCTGTAGACTCGACGACTCCTGTCATCATTATTCAGAGAACATAACTGCTTCATTCGTCCTCACCCCATTCGATGTGCTCACGGGCATATAATATTCTTGCAACTTTATGAGTATTTGCTGGCTTAACCGGCCCGCAAATTTTCATGGCCGGTAAGGCTTTAATTGGCTTCTACAAGATGTCTCCTGACTGTCCACTCACTGATTCGGCACAAAAGTGGTTGTTGGATCGTTACTCAACACTCGCAACAAACATTTAAACTCACATTGTCGTGTAGCGACAGGAAACTAAGTTTAAATTAAAGAAAGGGAGGTTGAAGTTTATTACAGATTTAATAAAATTAAAGATTATATAAAAAAATGGAGATGAAAAGACAGTGGTGTGTAGTGTGTGGGTGAGGCAGGATGAAGATGAGTGATTAGTGGGTTGAGGAGGCTGAAGAGGTAGACGCGACGCGAGGCAGGTGGCGGTGACAGGAGCAGGCAGAGGTGGAGAGGTGCTGGTGCGTGTGCGGCACGGAGGATACCCGTAGGGGGGCCCACGCGACAGTAGTAGGTCGCAGCACGGCCGCACGACACAGCAGGCGCGCAGGCACGGTAGGGGCCCACGCGACAGTAGTACGTCGCAGCACGGCCGCACGGGAGGGCAGGCACGGCGGCGCGAGCGAACAGGCACGGCAGGGGCCCACGCGACAATAGTGGGTCGCAGCAGGGCCGCACGGTAGGGCAGGCACGGCAGCACGCGGTCAGCCCGCCAGGAGAGACGGCCCTGGTTGAGAGCAGGCCAGTAGTTTCAGGAGGACGGAGGACGAGGTGCAGCGCTGGTACGACAGGTTCCGGAGTCAGAGAGTTCCCTGGCTAGGTGACTCCGGAGTACCAGCACTACTTTGAGGGTTCACTTTTCAGGCGAAATCGAACTCCAACACGAACTCCCACTGGAACTCGAACTTGAACTTGAACTAAAACTGGAACTCGAACTGGAACAGAACTGTCAGTTGCGTTGCTTCGATTCCACAGGTAAACTCGCAGAACAGCAACTTGAAGAAATAAATATGAATTTGAAATATTATGGCCAGTATTGATTTGCAATAGTTTGAATATATTTTCAGCTAAAAGTGACAGGCTGAATTTATAAGCAAACTTGTCATGGCGACGTATTGACAAACGTCGTTGTCAGAACTGTCATAATAAAATATATTAATAAAATACAATTAAATATATAGTTATTTCGTATTAAAAGCGTATTAAAAGTATAGTGTTTATAGGAAAAATGATATCAATGAATGTGGGCGAAATTTCCAGCCCTTGGATGTTACTAAATCGTCATAGTGTTATGTTGAAGTTTGATGATTAAACGTGACCTGGTGTCGTGAGGAATAGCCAGATCAGCACCTAACGGTGACGGAATGCTTGTCTGACCTGGAGGAATGAATGTAGATAACCGTGAGTATGTACATTACGTTACAACATACACAAACAGCCAGACCCGGAACAACTAGCTGTAGGCAATAGAAATATTTGTTCCGTGCAGGAATCGAACCCGCGACACGCAGCGCAGCAGTCGACCGCTCAGCCACTGCGCCAACCGTGTCGTCAATTGCACCATAGTGATGATCCTGGCACATTCCTCGGATGTGAGAGGAATGATGATACCTTTGTTTACAAATCAACGTCTACCGCAAGCAATTTTAGTAAAAAAATCGATACTCAAAGGTAAAAAAAAAACAATTAAATTAAATCATCGTGAAAATAGGAGTATTCAAATGTAATCCAAAATTATTATTTGTTTATTACTTTTTCTGTCCATGACTTCAAACAAGCCAATAAGGTTATAATGTGTAAATATCTGTTTTCAAGATTTTTGTTTACTTCATGAAACTAACTTGTGTGGTTTAGGATTCATTAAGATTTCTTTGGGCACTTTGCAAGTGGCTTTTTTATCTAACGCTTTCCTCAAGTCAAAGAATTGACTTAATTGACACACGACATGACGTGATGTTCGATTCAAAAATGACGAAACCACGGTTAGTACCAAGTTTGCCCAAATAATAGCACAAAATAGACACTTAACCAATGGCATTGCCTCAGGCGCAATACAGCAAGTATACTGGCCAGAAAAATATCAAATAGGTAGGTACATAATAAGAGGGAAGCCAATTAATTCTACGAAACCATACTTGCGGAGTACTGATTTCGTGTCATGATAAAGGTGATTCTATGTTAGTAAGAAATTGCAACAGTTTTTGGTTTCAGATTTCAAATATTTCATCTGACATCTGAAACAAAAAACTCCGGTCGATGAGTCCGTGGCTAAATAATAGCAGCTGCACACGTCCATCGATCAAGTTAAGCTACGCTTTCCGTGGTTGGTCTGTAGTTGGCTGTGGACCATCTTTACATACCGAGAACCCTCCGTGCCTCGGAAAGCACATTAAGCCGTTGGTCCCGGCTGTCATTCGTGGATCTTTGACAGTCGTTACGGGTCGTCAAAAGCCCGAAAGTCTAACAACCAATCTTACCAAGGGGTATGGTATTACCCAGTTGTAGGGGTCAGGTAGGCAGCCGCCCCATGTAAAATACTGGTATTCAGTTGCATCCGGTTAGACTAGAAGCCGACCCCAACATAGTTGGGAAAAGGCTAGGCAGATGATGATCTGAAACAAAAAACTGTGATCCAATTGCAACCTTCCCGTGTAAAATTCCGGTATTCTACAGATTCCAGTTAAACGAAATGATTTAATACAAAATCATTATTATTTTACAGATAAAATTGGTAGGTAGTTGTGAACCAACCTCTTTAAAGACTTAAGATGTTTTTCATACCGAGATGTGCTTGCCCCTACCAGACCCTTGAAACCATTTCCTAATGCAATAGCAATAAAAATTGTATCCCTAATACAGAATGTGAAATTCACAACAACTTGATAGCAATTCTCTGTATTCGGTGAAGTTTATCAAGAAGAACAGTCACCATGATAAAAAAAATTAAATCATTTTACAACAAAGACCATACTGATTTCTCTACAGGATATGTTGATGCTTTTGAGTTTCATCAGACATTGTATCAAGTGTTAGTTGCTTTTAAAGTGGCAGATCTCGGAAACGAGAATCCACCTTCGTAAGTTACTATTGCCAGATTTTTTTTATATAGTATACCACATCACATACTCCCATTGTAAGTAAAAAGAGCACCTCTAAATTTCTTTCTAACAGTCTACAGACGGGATACTAATTAAAGGTACAGTCAGTCTCAATAAGATGATATCAACGACAGCAATTTATTTAATTGTCTAGAATCTACATAATTATATTCCATTACTAGCTGCGCCCCGCGGTTTCACCCGCATAAGCTTCAATCCCGTGAGAATATCGGGATAAAAAGTATCCTTCATGTTAATCCTGGTTATAAACCATCTGTGTGCCAAATTTCATCCAAATCCGTTCAGTAGTTTTTGCGCGAAAGAGTAACAAACATCCATGCATCCATCCATACAAACTTTCACATTTATAATATTAAGTAGGATAATTATTTTTGTGGCGGACTACACCTTCCTGTTTGATTAATTCCAGGTACTTCAATCAAAATGCTTTTCTCTTCATAACTGCGTTAGGGGCTACTCTAGCCATGTTCATCGCCTTCTGTCATGGTCTGAAGACTTTCGACATACCTTTTATAACTGAAGCTGGAACATATACCATTGTGCTAGGCTATGAACTACTCATACTTTCATGTACAAGAAGAAATTGGCTGCAATATCACAACTTTTTGCGAGCTTTGAAGGAAGATTTTGAATTTATTTGTACGACAGGTGAAAAATACCGGTTAGTAGGCATTTCTATGACCTTTTATAATTAGCAATTTATTTTACCTTTACTATTACCCTTTTTTTTAATATGTTGTACTAATATTTTTGCCATTTTTATCAATTTCAGAGCACCGTACTTTGAGAATCAACTAAAAACTTGGAAGATCTGTATATTTGCGTGCATATTCGTGTTTAGCACCGCATTTGGAATGGTCGTATTCGCTTCTCTGTCGCTAGTCTACTTTCTGGCTACTACCGATGTCAATGTTGGAGAAAGTAGACCGCTTTTGTTTCCATTTTGGTTGCCAAGCGTTGATTTTGGCAAATCACCGGTTTACGAGTTGACTTTTATGTATGCTAACATGTGTATCGTGCTTTACGCCTATAATTATATATGTGAGTTAGCGTTTTTTTTTTTCATGTTATATAATTTTTACCCGGTATTAATTTTTTACTCTCCCTTTGTGTCTGTGTTTCAGTTATGATTCAAACACAAATAGTCTGGATCAGGCAGATAACGTCGAAAGTGGATATTGTAATATGGAGTATCGAAGATCTTCTAATAGACATATATCCAGCCACAACTGAAGAAGAAAGCTTTTACTTCTCTTATTTGATTTTGAGTCGGATGAGAAAAATTGTTATTCACCATCAATCTATGTACAGGTAGATTTTCACTTCTGCCCATATTTACCGCAACACAGTGAAAGGCTTCAGACAATGTAAATAAACGTTGCCTAGTGAAGAACGTGGCTCACACGTTGTAGACAACTTTCATGATACAAGTACGACAGAAAGAAACAAAGAAAAAAGGGAAGGAATGTGATACAATAGAATAAAAGTGATAACTTACACTACAACGGATCATCAAGCGACGTTTTGATGTTTTTCTATATTAGCTTCCTTTGATCATTCGCAGCATTTCGGTTGAGAAACTAGTGCAATATGGCGCCATAGCGGTATGATTCCAAGAATCTTGACTACCTAGAACAAACTTAGTAGTACGCAGAACATACATCGTCTGTCCTTCCTCGTTTAATTTCCTTAGTGCATGAATTTGTTTATGGCACAAACATGCTTGGACACACTACTGTGCCTAGAAATGTGGCCGCTAATTCAATTAATGTCCTCCGACCACTAATTAGGTCATGTTCAGTGGACATTTACGGGCACTCATGGTATGGTATGGGCCAAACAATTATTGCTTTCTCGAGGTAATTATTGGAATTTGAATATTGTGTTAATTTGGGGCTTGTTACCTAAGACTAATAGGTAGTTATTGTTTCTAGCTAGTTACACATACATATACCAAAACAGCTAATATACAGCATGGCGCTTTAATGGCGACATTAATTTAACACACGTATACGGTTTCGCGTTTTAGTTTAACGAATATATTTTAATTCAATTGAAGATTAATATTTATTTATTTCTTAACAATTTTCTAAAATAGCATCTTAGAGCAACCTGACTTAAAGAACTGTAGCGTAGGGGTCTTTGGCCGCGGTCACGGATCATAACATCGCATCAATGTATTTAAAACAAAAAACGTGCAAAGAGAAGGCGAATTGAAGGAAAGAGAGAGAGCCCTATGGCGGCGAGCGGCGCAGGTGGAAGTTTTCAAGTTAGGTTTTTTTTTATGTTGTTATAACTTTTATGATTACCGACCACTAGCCCTACCCGTGTGTTAAATTAATGTCGCCATTGTAGCGGCACGTTGTATATGTAGCCAATACAAAGATTTAGTAAACCTAGCTACAGAGCTAGGTTTACTAACTGGTTTTGGTACTTCCTGTGAAACACCGGCTCATAATATTAATTAATATAATTTTCAAGGTTATCGTTGCTGTAGGCTGTTACTTACGTAAAGTATGTCTTCTTGTTAATATGGTCTAATTTAAGAATCGATCTATCTTACAGTCAGCTGATTAAAAATACACATCGTAAACGTATCAAGGGCTTAAATAAAAAACAATATATTTTGTAGTTTTTTTTTTTTTTTTAATAATTACTCCTGCCTAAGGATCTTTTAATATTTTTAACAACATGACCACACTCACCACACTTAATAAAACATGTTTCTAAATATTTGTCAACTTTACTATATTTCAGCCTAATGGAAGATTACGCGATTGTCTACAAGAAATTATTACTATTCGAACAAGCATGTTGTGGTCCCGTAGTCTGCTTGACTGCCTACTGTTTAGCAGAGGTACATAATTATTGTATCATTTTTTAGTAACGTGCAACTTAAATAATCACAACGAATATAAATCATTTCAGAAATTCGACGAAGGCGAGTTTCAGGCTATACTTCTAATGCTCTGCGTTGCTACTATTGTGATGCATTTCGTACCAAGTTATTTATGCACCTTTCTTGCCTTTAAGGTAAATAAGAGTATATAATTGAATTAAAGCTCAGAATTTTTAATAATATTCATTTCATTGTACTAAAATGAAATATATTTACCGTACAAATAATTGACATCTACCTTCAATTTACGCTTTTAGGTAAGTTCTGTGTGTGACGCGTGTTGGAGCATTCCTTTCTGGAATGCAGGCCCAGTGATACGTCCTTACATGCTCCTTATAATGCAACGCTCGTTACGACCTTTGCCACTTCAAGCTCACGGCTTTGAAGACGTTTCTATTGAAACATTCTCCAAAGTAAGTCAAAGTTATATCCAAGTTTCTACGAAATAACTTTTATATGATTGGATTTTAACGTATTTTTTATGTATTCCAGAAAATGACGAATGCTTATTCGCTCTTCAATATGATGAGGCAAACTAATCTGTAAAAAGATTGCAAGAGTTTAAATGAAAACGGTAAGTCACAATCCTACACTTGGCAATTAGCTCGACGAGCACCATCTTAATTAATCCGATAAGATGCACAGAACAAGAAATAAATCATAAAATGGTACTACTATCGTTATTTGTTTTATTATCCAACTTGTTTCCTATTTAAACTTCTCGAACGGGCCATTTTGTACGAGTGAATTCGCAAACGTAGAAATTCGTGTCACGTAAAAGTGGCGCCCAACGTGGGCTAAACAAACACATTGGTGTTACCTGCTAATCTTATTATTTACCTCTTTACTTGCTTCGTGCTATTTTAACCAACCCTGGTTTTAACAATGAAACATTTGGGAATGCTGATAAAATTAGGTTTAAGGTTATTTAGGAAAGATTTTACCTCTTTACTAACACATCAATAAGGTAAGTCCATTAATATTTTGGACTATTTATGGCAACCAAAAAAAAACAAAAGGTTGATAAAATGCACTAGTTGAAACTTTGTTAAAGAACACACAGATCACTTAATGACTATCACTCCCAGAAACCAAACGATCATAAAGTCGCACAGACACAAGAGGGTACTTTCACAGCGCAATATCCAATACAACACGTAAATTATTACACTCCGTCGGACACTGAAAATAGACAAGAAGGAAAGAGGCGAGCTTTATCCAATAATAATTTTCACTTGAAACGCTCTATTTGCTCGCCGTCGCACGATCTGATATTGAATATGGATAAAGTGAATTATATTCCAAACGGCGAGCGTCGACTCGCAGAGTTTCAGATAAGCGGATTACTTACAAGTTATAATTGGTTCTCGCTATTCGAGTGACTAAGAGAAAAACCCGGAGTCATTTCAAGCACCTCTTAAGTTCTTAGATAAAGGCAGCAATTTCTTTTTCCCCCTTTTTTAAAAATAATTCTTTATCTGTGGTGAACGCAGTTTTGCGCAGTTTGTAATTTATCGCAGTCATAACAGAGATTAACGAAACAATTTGTGAATTTCATACGATTTCTATTTTGGAAAGCCTAAATTCAGCAAAAATTAAATGGGTGCCCTTTTAAAATTGAGATGTAGAAATAATGAAATTTTTAGCCAGTTAAGTAAGTAATATGGAGTGGCGACCGCGTATCGGCATGCGTAGTGTGGGACCCCCCCAGCTAGATGGACGGACGACCTAAAGAAGGTGGCTGGGACCGACTGGATGCGGAAGGCGGAGGACAGGGTGTTATGGCGCAGCCTTGAAAAGGCCTATGTCCGCCATTGGACTGTAATAGGCTGAGTTGATAGCACGGATGAACACTTGTATGCCACAAGAGACTGCTGTTTTCAGCATTATGTGACTTCGCTCATGTGCCGTGAAATTTAGATAAAGCTATATTGTTGTCGGTGTGAAAGTAATGGAATTATATAAATATATAAAAAATGCCTACGCCGACTAAGAAAGTTTACACTGCATTACAAAGACAATACCCGCTCAGATGACAACATCTTACATTTACATAATAGGAGACCAAGGCCCAGAAGATTTTCTAAGAGCCCTAAAACTTGATTAACAACTTTCAAACAACACTTACCCCGGATTTCTGAAAGCTTAATCAATTTAGTCTATTGTTAAATCTCATGCCACTAGTGCTTGTTATTTTGGTCATCACGGCTGATTTACTTAATCATGTTGACAGGCTTTCAGAGGCCGGGAGTTAAACTCCAAATGTCATTGTTATACGAGCTGTATTCCTACATTCAATTCATTCATACGTCGCATCCATTAACAATAAAATTCCCATCCAGCCCGTATGTAAAAAATGGTCACATCGAATGAGCACAGTTAGAGAGCTGGACATGTTTGTAGCTAACGCAATTACCAGTGCCGCCGACAGCGTCCTGCAATCTGAAGCCGATTCAATTAACAGCGGCTTTTAAGTTCATCCATTGTACGTATGCATCTACTGACGTCGTGTGAAGTCTGTGGGTGTGAATGTTAATACGTGTTTATTACTGAGTATTGCATTTTTTCCCTGACCTTGTCCTCTGTTTAAAATTGACACTGATATAACTAGATTGATACCTACTATAAACTTTTAGATCTTGCTGTCCACCTACTGGTCTCTAGATATACCTATCCATTTCATTTGATACCTTCATTTGTTTTCGAATGATGACGAATGAGGACGTCCTGTATGAAAAAAAAAAAAAAATTGGTGACCAGTCGAACCAGTGACGAGTCCGCCATAATTTATTACAATTTATAAACTTTTGAGGTGACAACATTTCTATTTACACCAATAACAGCACACTTAGTAACCAAAGAATAGAACGCTACTGCTTTGAAATCAAAACCACAACACGTAAACAATCACTATACTGAAATACAAGGTTCACTACGGAAAAAAGAATTAATAAAAATCTGCATGGAGTCCAGCAGGGTATAGGGTGTTACCAATATTTGATTGTTTCCGCGCTCCAGCGGTGCGAGCCGTACTCGCGTCATTCATGTATGGCCGTGCTATGTACTCAACCCAGTTCGAACCACGTGTTAACTTTTGCTACGTAAAAACGATTTTTTACACTCGACTTATTGCATAAACTATTGGTGATCTGGAATTAAGTCAATAAACATACGAAGAGTATAGTATAGTAGCCTAATAGACAAAAATCTGAGGACCTAAGTTTGGAAGATCGACCAGTAATTATTTATTATGCTTATAATATATATAACAGTTTGGAGGTATGAGGAACAGGGCGTAAAGCACTCATCCTCCATAGAAAAGGAAGGATCCTCCGACCAGACGGGTGTTGTGTCTGGCGGGCAATTGCCCAACGATTGATGTTGGGAAATTGTATCTATGCTAATTGCGCGGTAAACTCTGCTTGCGAGATGCAGGATTTGCGTGACGTCAGTATGACGCGTTGTTCGCATGTGGCGTTGTAAATACCGCTACATCACTCCCCTCCGGAGACCGGAGGTCGATAGTGGGATAAGTCGTGTATCTTGCGATGCTTGCCAGGCCAGCTGAGGTTCCAGTGAGTTCGAACCGGTTGCCGCATAGTTCATAGTGAGTCGGAACTGTCTGCGGAGATGCCCGAGTGAGTCGGGGTGGCGCATAGTTCACGGTGAGTCGGAACTGTCTGCGAAGATCCATCCACCATCATTTAGGCATCAAAACTTTTATTTTGTCTTGGTAGTTGGTGCTGCTAGTTTAAAAAAATAATACCTAAGTGTATCCTCAATGTATCGTATTACCCAGTAACTGGGTTGTGGAGGTAATATAGGCAGTCGCTCCATATAAAATACTGGTATTCAGCCGAATCCGATTAGACTGGAAGCCGACCCCGAATATGTGTATTATAAATGTCATCGGCATCTTACAATAAAGTTTGAACAGAAACGTGTCAAGTTTATTTTCATGAAGGTCTTTGCGACCACATAGTTCTATCCGCGCTTTTTATGAATTCTATAGTCCTTATTCAATGAAAAGAATAGCACAAAACTATAAATATTTTTTCGCATAATTAACCTGTTCGACAGTCGCTGGTCATTTATACAAAGTTTTTCACGTTTATTTTACTCGGCTGTTATGGTTGAGTGAAGACGGCAAATGAGCCTGTGCCCCACTTGTTATCAATTTGCGTCAAACTAACTATGAAGTTCCTTGCAAAAACATTTCTGATGGTAAAATACGTAACGGAACCGTACCTTTACATAATTTAGTTTATCTAGAAGTAAGAATTCGAGTACCTAATGTTTAATGAATTGTTTTGTCACTATTATCGTTAACTGTTTATTTATCACGTAATTGTTTTCTGTTTTTAGTAGTCTTAATACCAACGGCACACGATCTAGGACAACGACCTCAAAAGACCACTCACCTACAATTGCTTACAAAAACATCATTCGTTCATTACACATTGTTACAAAAACCTTTTGAACCAACCAATTTAAATGTAACATTTAAATTAATTTCCAGATATTAAACATTTTATGAATAAACCCCAAAAAGGTGGTCCTTTCTGGTGCCTTTGAGATAAAGAGAGAGTATTACAAAATGTTCAGTTACATCTGCATTCACGAGTTGTCGACCGCACTCCGTGGTCAACTGGAACATGGACCATAGAAACAAATGAGCTGGCCACATGATTATTAGCGCAGTTGGTAGTCCTTTGAGCTGTCTAAGCAGAGATAGATTGATGCAATGATTCATGCATGTTTGATAGATCGTTGATATTAAAATGGATTGTTGTGCAAGTAAGCTTTTATGCAGACGTATGTATAAAAGTTTCCGGGAAACTCTCGGAAATCAATGACACTTCCCAATAGACGTATTTGTAAACACAGATCGTTCCTCGTAGATAAGTCAAGCCAAATTTATTGTTCAGAAGGATGGAGTCTGTTAGATATTTAATGTGCGCCCCGAAGAACAAAATTCTTTATTTATTAAATGGACAAACTTCTAATACTTAAAATACCCTAACCTAATTAAAACGATTAACAAACTAAAATATGGCGTTGAAATATTCTTCCGCATCGCTGTCGACTCGTAATGTACCCAAGAGACTGGCAGCCTTGCCACGTGGTATGATGAACACATAAAAATACCATAAAACCAATTCAGGACATACAAAAAGTCAACCGCTCCTTGTCGCATCCTCCATTCGTCGATCTTCGCCGAACCTATTTTCCGGGCCGACATTATCGGCTCGGCAAATTTCTACAATCTCTGACCCTTTGTGACCGCTACTGGTCATGACATGTCAATTACGATATCCTGTAAGGCCGCTCTTGATACATTATAATCACATTATATTCTCTTTTAAAGGAAATCTCAATCGTAATTTCTGGTTTGTAATGATTTTGCCGCTGCTGAGTGTGGAGAAATGTTGGTGAATTGGATCTTAAAAATTAGTAGTAGGTATACCTAGTTTAGGTGGTGTAGGTATACCTAAGAGTAGGTAAAGATTTGAAAAATAGGTGTAAAAATACGGGGCAAAATTAATTAAAAAGATTTTTTTTGTTAGCCTGTACTGTGCCACAGCTGCTGGCCAAAGGCCTCCACAAATCCTTCCAGGAACCCATTTCCCGCGTCACCTCGAACTAGCCCTCGCGGTACGCGTCCAGGTCATCTCGCTATCTCTTTCTGGACCAGCGTCGGCAGCGCTGTCCGTCTTCAGGCGCCCATTGTGTGGAGACTAAAAAATTAATTAATTAATGAAAATGAACTAGATGTTGAGAGCTATAAAATAAGGAAAGGGACCTTGGAATGGAACCGTGCATCTTTTTGATATAAAATATCTAACTAGGAGTGCCTGGAAGTTCAAGTAGCGTGGAATGATCGAAGCTTTTAAAATTTTCCGTAAAGAAAATGGATAAGTAATTAGAGTAATGGGAAAAAAATCTGCATTGAAGTAAAACTTCGCCCTGTAAAACAGCTGAAACCTACTAAACAACAATAACACGAGACAACCGTTTCCTAAACAGATACTAAGTTTATTTAATAGAACACACCATATTACTACCCAAACGCACCAAACTCGTGTAGATCCTCCCATATAACAGCAATCACAGTTTAATGACGTCATATCCTAGTTATTGGTGACGTCACCAATCCGCCGGGTGTCAGCGACGCAACGAGCCCACTTAACGAATTCGGACGCAAATCCCGCCGCCGACCGATCCGATTAAAAGCGTCCGAATTTTCTGCTTATATGCGTATCTATGTGGAGGCTTAGGGTTTATGGTTTATAGGTTGTAAATACGTGGAAGATATTGTTTTATGGGAGATTGTGGGCTTTTTCCACTATTTCTGGACTTTTGTTTCTTTCCCTGAAAGTTTTCTAAGCTCGTTGTTGAATTAATTATGGATATTCTAAAAGTCAATAGTTCATGTCCTTGTTTTTTCTTCTTAAAATTGTCTCGGGTGAATGATGTCTTCAGCTGAAATCGTCTAGAAACTGTATTTTTGGTTCTAATTCTGAGAACTAAGACGACCAAGGTAAAAACACTCTGATAGACTGAAAAAACAATACCTATTATATTGATTCGCATGAATTTTCCGCATGTCCAAAACATTATAGTAGGTCCTAAATACCAAAATATTGATGACCTTTGGTTTTCCAGCGACCCTGAGTTTACCGTGTAAACTGTGTCTTACATGTTTACTATCATGACATTGTAATAAATCGATGACCATAAATTAGTTACTTTAGAAATAGAAAACCTTTATCATTGCACGACAAGATAAAAGCAAATACATCAACTTTGCAATTTTCCTAACAGTCAATTTTCATCCTCAAAAATGCTTCAGCAAAAATGTAATCTTCTATCGACTAACGAGCTTCAATACTGAAAATAGAAAGACTATAATACCTCGGAAATGTCACCGCGACCTGGAAGCTGAACTTCCACATTTACATTCTATTTATACCCTGTTATGCAAGCCTGAATTTAGCTTTACGTAAAAGCTTTTCCCTGTATGTGCAGCAGCAATTAAAAACCCTTTTAACATTGTCTTATGGATCCGATAATGGCCAATGATGGCGCGTTTTGGATGTAGGTATGTTGATACATCGTTTTTTGGTTTTGATTGGCTTTTTGAACATGGAAACACTATTTTGTATTGGGATTTTGCACGTAATTGTTTTGTTCTTTTATATTACAATGGGCTCTTTTGTCCTATGTTGATTTGAATAGATTGATTATTTGCAGTAGCGATTAAAAACCCTTTTAACATTGTCTTATGCATCCGATAATGCCCAATGATGGCGCGTTCTGGGTGTAGGTATGTTGATAGATCGTTTTTTGTTTTGATTGGCTTTTGAACTTAATATTTGTTCTTTTTGCCCTGTACTGATTCGAATAGATTAATTTAATATGTATTATGAATGTAAATTAATACTCGTATCGTATGAATAGTCGTATCGGTATTCTTTTGAACGTTCAAGTATTTGTTTTTAAGCTGGTAAAATAGTTTCGGGTAGGTAGGTAATATAAGTATTAGGTACACAGTGTATATTTATGCCTTCTATGGGGATAGTTGAAGCCACGAAATAACTTGATTTATCTAATAAATTAAAATACAGTCATGCCTACTTAATTGGGCGCGAAATTATTCCGGTTTAAAATGATTCTACGCCGCCCACATTTTATTAACTTCTACAAACCCTCCATTCTAATTCCGTCCACACATCAGGTCCGTTCCTTATATACCCCTTTATTCCTTTAAAATATCAACAATTCAAAATAACGGGTCCGACAGTAACACGCGTGACACGTCCGCTAGTCACCGCTGCCGAGTTTTGAGTGACATCTTATTTCCTCAGCACACTAGCGCCGCGTCCGTGTAATAGCCACGTGCCATTCTATTGAACGTTGCCGGAACTACCGTCCTACTTTACATACTACATAAACGTCATTGTTTTTGCATTTCAACTTGTATTAACATGTCATCTGTTTTGATAAGTTTGATGAGGGTCTACTGCTTTATAAAGCTAGTAGGTAGGTACAGGCTTTAGAAGTAATTATTCTTAAAAGAAAACAATACTCTTTTGGTTTATTTTCGGTTTGAAGGACCATTGAAATATGCACCACATCTATACTCATTTTAAAAATAAAACTCGATTGAAAAGCTTCATCAGTCGGCGCATGCATTGTCTTCGGACAACGTTTACGTTAGGAAATCTGATTTAGGGAACAATGTATTTTCCTCACTTCACTTTAGAGAGGCATTCGCTTTTTTCCATTGAACTCTGAGTACTGTTTGTATTTATTAATGCAGTAAACGACAGTTATATTTAAAACAAGCACATTTTTGATAGATCTGCTTAAAACTTACATTAAGGGATAGATATTTTTTTTATGATCACCAAAGTATATTTTGGGATAAAATCAAAAAGCTAAAAGTAAATTTATCCAATTTTGTGTAACTTTTTACCTAAAATGGCAAACGCCCGTCGCCGGGGGGCTTTAGTCGAAACGAATTTCAGTTCCTGAACTACCTTCGTCCAGTTAAAAATAAACACGTCTGGCGCGTCTGAGCAGAGTGTCAGACTTATCTCTGTTTATAGTGGAATTATAACAAATTCTAGTCTCGCTGGTATTAACGTTACTTGGAAATATTAATAGGATTATGTAAACTTGAAATTGGAAATTATGATCGCAGAACCATAGTCAGATTAAGTCATCATAATCAGCCTATATTGTTCCCACTGCTGGGACACAGGCCTCCTCTCGGTGAGAGGGAGCGGGTCGTAATCCACCACGCGGGCCCAGTGCGGGTTAGTAGATGTCACATGTCTTCGAATTTTTGCTTCTAGGACATGCCGGTTTCCTCACGATGTTTTCCTTCACCGTCTTGAGAGCAGTGGTGATGAAATAATTTACACAAAATAAAGCACCTGCCTGGGTTCGAACGGCCTACAATTCATAAGTCGCGGCCGTTACCACTGGGCCACCACTGCTCTTCTTCTTACTTAAGTAGTTATAGCTTGTTCAGGTTTTTTTTGTCATAAATCAAGACCGAAAATAATAATAAAAAAAAATTATTTATAATTGTTATTACTTTAATGGTCGGCGTTCTAAAACTTACTAAAGAAATCCTACTAGATACCGTCAAAACACCTACAGTAGAAATCACTTTTGGTAGATTTTTATCAACCAGCCCCCGACGCCAAATCAATCTTTTTTACTCGCATTTAACGAAACATTTACAACCCCAGTGGCATTTATAATTCAAATTATAAGATCGCTCGCGGACATAAAGCGAAGGCTATTACTTTCAGGTCCCTAGGAAGAGCTCGTAAGTAAGGAACTGTTATTGCGGAAGCAGGTTAACGTTTGTAGAGAACGACTTCACAGACTGTTGACTAACCAGTGCACTGAGGGAGCTACCTACTCTGACAGGGGTAGCACAGTTTTGGTTGCTTGAACATTACGAAACAAGAATATGCTGTGTATGGGATGAAATTGCAAAGCTGCCCTGTGGGATAATTACGTAACACACATAGAAAGAAATATACTTATACTGTACTAGCTACGCCCCGCGGTTTCACCCGCATAAATTTCGATCCCGTGGGAATATCGGAATGAAAAGTAACCTACATGTTAATCCTGGTTATAAAGAAAAAGAAAGAAAGAAAAAGTATTTATTGCGGTTTTACTGTATTTATTGTGTGTAATTTATGTATAAGCCATC
Source organism: Apamea monoglypha (assembly GCA_911387795.2). NCBI lineage: Eukaryota > Metazoa > Arthropoda > Insecta > Lepidoptera > Noctuidae > Apamea > Apamea monoglypha. Next base: position 15,375,917 of record OU426917.1, read on the forward strand.
CGTGTGCCAAATTTCATCCAAATCCGTTCTGTAGTTTTTGCGTGAAAGAGTAACAAACATCCATCCATTCATCCATACAAACATTCACGTGTATAATATTAAGTAGGTTTTTACCAATTTTTTTTTATGCTTTTCACTTTAACATTGCTTCAAGTTTTGAAAAATTCATCTGCTTGCTCAGCAAAATAAATAACTAAATAACCGTTGCTGAACTGCCAAAATGAAAGGCATTGCGATCGATAGCCATTTTATTTGTGTTACGCAATTACCCCGCTGGCCGCTGAGTGTCACCAGACAACGAAAGAAAAGGTACCTACATTAAGTATTTATTGGGACTTGCACAAAAAAAGGGTTAAAAATAAACAAAACAACGGTGTAAAAAACAAAAATTAAAGTATGCAAATTATTTGAAGGTTAGTACCTATCATGCTTCATCTTTAAACTATTATAAATTACATAAACATTCACTGTACATCATCATCATCATTTCAGCCGATAGACGTCCACTGCTGGACATAGGCCTCCCCCAAGTGTCGCCACATTGACCGGTCCCGTGCGACTCGCATCCAGCGGATTCCCGCAACCTTCACCAGGTCATCGGTCCACCTAGTGGGAGGCCTTCCAACGCAACGTCTTCCGGTTCGCGGTCGCCACTCCAGAACTTTTCGGCCCCATCGGCCATCCGTTCTGCGAGCAATGTGCCCAGCCCACTGCACTTAAGTTTGGCAATTCTTCGGGCTACGTCGGTAACCTTCACTGTACATAGTTTATTTTAAATAAATCACATGCATGAGACATATTTTACCCCAAAATTTATAACCCGCGGCGTAACTTTTGTTGTTTCATGTATTGTAGGTACGAGTATTTCATGCACAAGTTTCAGTTTGAACGAACATTTAAAAAATACTTTCCCCATCAATTTCACAGAAACAATATTGTGCTTCGTGACCTGTGTGTCTCCTGTGTTTCGGACGGATAATGGAGATTTAAATTATGCCGAAAGTGCCCGACACTAGCCGGCTCAATAAAAACCTTTGTTTACATTGACAGCAATAAAGTACTGCCGAACGTAGGTACACACGACAACACATCAAGCTATAAATTTCCAGTTTTAGCTGACCTCCCACTGTATAGGTTTTTTGTACAATCAGAAGTCAGCTTATACTGGTTATGCATAGCTTGATGTGTAGCCGCGCGTACAGTTTACAGTGTGCACCTGCTCTTGTGTACCTATGTGTATGTTACCTTAGTTATGGAAAGGTGGATACAATAAAATAAAATAAAAAAAACAATTTGAAAACAGACGCAAAGCAAATAAAAGGTCACGAGATTTTACTTCGAAAAGGAAGATACCGAAAGAATCTCTTTTTTTTTCAAGTTGGATAAGAATAAGGAAAACGCTTCAATGGTTTTTCATCTATTTATTAACACCTTAGCTGATCTACTAATATTTTTACTGCCTTACGAATTTATTTTACTTATCTAAATATTTTCAATGTAAAAATCAAAAGGTTCACTGTCTCTGCCCTTCCCGGAACTACTTACCCATAGGAACTCGCGTCGAGACAAACAAACGATCAACTGTCGTGCAATGGTTTTAAGGCTATAAAAGACGTTATAGTACTGGCCTTCACGACCTTTACCTTATCTAAGGTATCTCAAAATACAATAATTTCTACATCAGAATGCATGAATTTCACTACACCATTGCATTGTTTAGCGGTGCACAGAAAACACTTTCTTTCCAAATTTTCTTTCTTAAAATGCCAATAGTCTCCGAGTAAAATGGCTGTTTGACTTCCGAAATTAGAAGGGTTTCGTTTTTGTAATTTGGCTAAGATATTTTCCAAATTCAAAAAATACGGCAGACCCTTTCAAGTGTTGAAACCCGAATAAAATTATATCGAATTGTATTCTATTAAATATAAATAAAAGGAATGCATCAATGACGTTCTTCCCACACATTTGAGAAATCGTGTGAGAAAATCGCGTTTTTATGTATCTTTTTTTGTGTGTTTTTATGTGTCTTTATTGTTATAAAAATCTGATTTAACCAACCAACGGAAAAGGCACTATAATGTTAATTAAATTTTAAGTGCATCATCCACAAAATATAATTATTATTTATGGCAACACAAATAAATGTTGCGAAGTGCGAAAAAAAACGCGACGAAAGAGAAGGATTGATAAAGTATTTATGCTGAGAATTACTTGGCAACTCCCGTGATGATTGAAATAACTATGTATGCTTATGTATGAGATTTCCAGATTTTAATTTCCGTAATTCCCCTCCACCATTCGATATCTTCTCAATCATTTTGTACACAATTTCCTGTCGGTGACAAAAACAGATTCAGAATTCAGCCATCCACTCGAAAGGTTTTCAAAGCGGTGTCAGTAATAAAGGTGCATGCACACTCATCGGCGACGCCCGTTAATAATTCATGAACATGCTTAGCGTGCTCTCGTCATGCCACACTTAACCTGACGATCGGTTGCACACCCTTTATGTGAACTTCACGGAAAATTCTCCTTTAATTCTTGCGTGGATGAAATTTTTCGTGGGGTTTAACGTGTAACATAGACAGATTTTATTGGTTTGATTTAGGGCAAGAATATTTGGTGGTTAGTTTCAGACCGTGGCACCAATTATTATAAAACTGGCAACCCGATCGCCCTCGCTTTGTACAGTTTTTGCGACTTGATAAAACGTCGAGATTTCTTTATTATCTGCAAGTTTGATACTAATGTAATATTGTACACATAAACCTTCCGGAATAAATTCTCTTCATGATGGTGAAAACCGTATCAAAATCTTTGGTGCAAATTAGAAGAATAACGCAGTCACACAGACAGGTACGAAAAGCGAATTTTATTTGTAATATGTACGAGTATAAATTCTGGTTTATTCACGAGTCTCGATTACGTGAAAATATCGGGATAAAAAGTATCCTATATCTAAAACCAGGTCATGGTCTACCCGTGTGCCAAAATTTAGCCGAATCCCTTCAGTCGTTTTAGCGTGAAAGCGTAACAAATAAACATACAAAAAACGAATATTTCCTCTTTATATTATTAGTTTAGAAGAGAGAATACATGTTCGACCCCAAATAAATTGGTGTAAGGTCAGGAGAATCAGAATATTAGTTTAGAAAAGAGAACATTTTTGGAACCATAAAAGATGTAAAGCCCTCGTTACTTCCCACGAATATAACAACTACTTAACTACTACTCGCGAATTTATTTTTATTTCCCTATTCCGGCGTCGTCGACAATGTATCTACCGTTGACTTGTCACTTAGTAAGGCTAAGGCCGCCATTGCCGCCATTAAGAATTCATAGGAGCCAGCTAATACATAATGTTACAACATTTAAACACAAGATTAGGCAACTGTTGTTTACTTATGCCGTGATCTGTATGCTAATTTATTTGTCTTTAGCATTGACACTGTAAGTACCTAAAATTGGGTAAATAAAAACCGAATACAAACGCTTAGAGGGCCAAAGAAAAGATCGTGAAATATTCTCAATGAACTTAGAGCTTATTAAGTATGTATTTACAGAATTGCCATTGATCAATACATACAATAATCAATGCAACCCTCTAAATTCATATAATCCAATCGATTGCCAATTTCATGATGATGCAATAGTTATGTGAAAATAAAAAATGAATAATCAAACAAATTTTTGACCTTAAGCTGATTAAATTAAACGAATTGATGTATTAGTAGTATATATCCATATCATAAAATAAACGACCTTTGTGGATATCGACGCAGTTTTTATCATACGTTGGTTGTATATAAAGCGGTTATCCGGCAGGTGAAAAGCTTTTAAAACAATTAGTTGTGTTGTTCGAGGCTCCAAAGCACTCAATATAATTTACGCGAATTCACAGTGAAGTATCAATCATAAACATGTAGGTACATTATTAATGATACGAGGGGATTATATTGTACGTAATCATGTTAAAGTGATTTTAAAGTTAAGTGCTTGAGTTTGGTTTGAATTATATTTGGGTTAATGAGCGCTTCATCCTAAACCACAATCAGTACTTAATAGCTGGATTGTGTTTATAGAAATATTTACACTTTTACTCACAAAAAAAAACACACAGAACGTGAGATAGGTCCTTATATTGATGACTGGCTTCGCCCTGCTGTTTCACCCGCATAAGTTTCGACTTCGTCGGAATAGCGGGATAAAAATATCAAATCCTAATCCAAGTCATAGTCTACCCATGTGCCAAATTTCATCCAAATCCGTTCAGCCGTTTTAGCGTGAGAGTAACAAACATACAAAAAATCAAATATTTTCTCTTTAAGTATAATATTACGAGTAGTTTAGATAATAATGAGCCTTGAATATTAACAACACCTTCAGACACAATACACAATTGTTAAATAAATCCTAAGTTTCTAAATATTCAAAAAGTGTGCATATTGTAATTTATACCCAACTAGTTTCTGCCCGCGACGTCGTCCGCGTGAAATTTCTTGTTCCCCCGACCCACCCCGTCGCATCGCATCGCATGCCCGCGCTATTTCCTGGTTATCTTTCTGTCTTTTTGCTCGACTCCTGAGGGTCCTAGCGTGATGTTAAATAGCCTAGTAGCCTTCCTCAAGACAATTCTTGAGGAAGGCTACTAGGCTATTTACCCAATAGCCATTTTTTTCATTTGATAGCCCAATGGCTATCAAATGAAAAAAAAAATCCGACTGGTAGTTCCAGAGATTAGCGCGTTCAAACAAACAAAAAAGGTTTTATTATTCTCGGAATCCAGCGCACTTTTGACGTTTATTACTCCTCCAATTTATCTACCTATATCCTAATTTAGTCCTAATCCAATCTAGCTACCCCCAAATCCACTAACACGCTCAGCGTTCACAGCCAGTGAGCAAAGCACATAAGCAGGTGTATTTAAAATAGGTTGTTACCTTCTCCTAAATGTAACACTTGAGTACATCTCGGCAATAGATAAACCAACGTTTTGAAACGTATTAACCTAAATGATTTACTCCACTTAACACAGTAGCCTAGCAGCACCGCCCCGGTGAATTTTATTTATGCCCATCACTTTGAAGTGATCCAGTTCTCTGAAAGGGTTAATTAAGTGAAAGATTCTCACGGCCTGCGGACTGAATGATCAGGTTAGACAAATTAGAACGTATTATTGTGCAAAGAACCCATATAGAACCCGACAAATATAACAATGATGCACCCTTTTCACATTATAACCTTTAGTATGGTGGTGTCTGGGGGAAATATTCATTAATTATTGGTGAAATGTGTGCTTTTTGTAAATCTTGGTACATAAAGGCAGGCTTTCAATAGTATTTGGGTTTGGAAAAGCAAACGATATTAGAACCTACATTAGATCAGATGCATCAGATTTTTTTAAGCGCTACTTGCATAATATGATCATAATTATGCAAGTATATATAATACAGGTTAAGGGCGGGCGTTTTGGGGGACTGTCTTTGGTAATTTTGACGTTCGAAAAGTGCTGATTCTCAGACTAATTTGAATAAATTACTTTCGATTTTGAAAGATTTTAATTTATACTTAATTTCTATAGATAAGTAAAATAGGTAAATAAATATAACTTAAAACCAAATATATAAATACTTATACTAAAATATAAATACCATAAAAGCAAATTATACTATTTATTTAATATGTAAATTTTGAATTTCACATAATATAATTAATTAAGTATACAAAACATTGTAAAACATTTTAAAAGAGTAACAGTGGTTTCTTGCCCATTCACCTCTTGGAGAGGCAACTCAAAACATTTTTTTTTTAATGATTTTACTTTGACTTTGGATGTTCCTTCTCCGACTGCATTGACAGTTTTATGAAAGGTTGTAAATATGAAGGTTCAATAAATCTATTTTATAATTACTACCTATACCTGACTAGTATTAAACCAGAGGCACTAAAATCATACGTTAGACTCATTAAAGTTTAATTATTCCAAAGTGATAAACACAGCACGTTTTACTGTAACAGTAACACAATATTGTTGTAGTTAATAGCCTGAAGTCAGGAACAGTATAATGTTGATTGGTTTGTTGTATATTCGCCGAGTTACCTCCGAGCTATAGTTTTCGGCAGTATTCGGCAACGCAATAGCAATATACATCGTAATGTTTATGGAAATTAATCATTATGTTCACAGTAGGTACAAAGTTTGAAATTGTGATGATTTTTATACCATCAGTTATCAAACAGAAACCTAATTGCGTAACACACTATCAATCTCGATCTGAATCACTTTGAAGAATATTGCTAACCCATTGCTTTAGGTATATGTTTGAAAAATTTGTCTGCTCAATAACGTAAATAACGCAATAAATGTTGTTGAACTATCAAAATGAGACCCCTTTGCATTGCCTATGGCTTACCATAAGATAAAGCAACAATAAAAGTTGCACCGTCTAAACAGTGTTTAAATGATGCATGTCATTTATTCTTTCAATTTTATTGTATGCCACAAGCAAGAAACTTGCATCGTGGAAAAGGGGGTTTATGTTAGCCATTGAATTTGTGCAGAATTACCGACTCTTCTCTATTTTTTTACTCGGCCAATGGACATTTACGCCACCAAGGATTATCACACACTGAAGATATGTTGGGAACCTTATGTTAGAATTATTGTAAAAAAGTGTGATGGGTGTGTAGCGGTATTTACAACGCCACATGCGAACAACGCGTCATACTGACGTCACGCAAATCCTGCATCACCGCGCAATTAGCATAGATACAATTACTCCCAACATCAATCGTCGGGAAATTGCACACCGGACACAATACCTGTCTGACCGGAGGATCCTCCCTTTTCTATGGAGGATGAGTGAACTTTACACCCTGTTCCTCATGCCTCTATACTGGTTACCCCGAGTATGAACGTCAGCGCAGCCTTCGTGCAAATACTTCAGCGTGACGTCATCATCATCACTCCCGCAAGCTTTAGCGGCGAGTCACCCAGCCAGCCAGCATCCACGGCTTCAACGGGTATCCTGTCCACCAGCATGCAGCGTCCGTGCATACCTGATCATCACCCTCAGCCTCATCAGCAACCTTGGCACAGCACACTGCACTTCCGGCTGGTCAACAAGCAGAGCACCCTCTCCTGGTCGACGCAGCAGCCAGCCTCAACCCGGCGCTGTACGACATCCGACGCACTGGAGTATAACGCAGCGCCACCCCGACTCACTAGGGACATCTCCGCAGACAGTTCCGACTCACCGTGAACTATGCGGCAACCGGTTCCGACTCACCTCAGCTGGCCTGGCAAGCATCGCAAGATACAAGACTCAGCCCACTATCGACCTCCGGTCTCCGGAGGGGAGTGATGTAGCGGTATCTACAACGCCACATGCGAACAGCGCGTCATACTGACGTCACGCAAATCCTGCATCTCGCAAGCAGAGTTTACCGCGCAATTAGCATAGATACAATTTCCCAACATCAATCGTTGGGCAGTTGCCAGCCAGACACAACACGCGTCTGGTCGTAGGATCCTCCCTTTTCTATGGAGGATGAGTGAAGTTTACACCATGTTCCTCATATCTCTAAAGGTGCCTTAACTAAATCAGTAGCAGTAGATTTCCTATTTACTAAGTCTCACTTCAGTAGGTATTTTAAATAGGTACGGTATGTCTAATTTATAGGACGGACGGCGCCGCCCAGGCCGGCCCAGGAAGAAGTAGCGAGACGACCTAGAAGCGTACCGCAAGATTGGGATCGAATTAGATGGGGTTGGATCGAATTGGCTTTAGAAAAGGATGCCTGGGAGGATTTGGGAGAGCTTGTCACACACTGTCCCACTGTGCTTTGCTCAGCACAGTGGGACAGTGTAGGCAAAGTAAAAAACAAAAAGCTATATATAATTATATGTAAAGGTTGAAATATACCTATACCTTACCCACGAATTATAAACATTTTCCATACCTCTGGCACTTCAATCAAATGACGGAGTGAATAACACTAAACACTTTTAGTGGGTGCCTAATAGTATTTCCCCTGTACAAAAACAGCAGTCATTCGAACTTGGAAGCCAGCCACTTCTTTTTTAAACGCTCTAACTAAGTTGACAGGAGGTTTATAGCAGTTCTATTTTTAAAAAGATGCAGTTTAATCAAACAGCCGTCGCAAAGGCAGCGCGTATTTGACTGAAGCTAAATTTGGTTAATTACGGACGTAACTGAGAAGCACTCGGCATTTTCAACTTGATGCAATAATTTAAAAAAAAACACAACCAATGCTTGTCTTCAAAAAGAATTGTGATATTGCACGTGGCTGGTTCCTAATATCATTAGATTGTAATTACAAATGCTGGCCTCCACCTTTTGTTAATAATTTGTTACAATTCTATTTAATAATTAATTTATTCACGATAATGATGCTATCAGAATATCATAGGTAAATATTATATCAAAAGTTAGACCTTGTTATAACAGAACCACAAAAGTGCTAAATTAAAATCAACCGACAAGTCCACTTTACCAACATAGATCCATACCTATAGGTATGGGAATTTAATAGGGAGCACTTAAAAGCGACCGCATGTAAATTACGTTATATGAAAGTAGGAAACTACTCATACACTTATTACTTGCACAAGTAATACAATATTCCCATTATTGCAAGCACTCGAGAAAAGTCAATCAGGCCTTCACTTAGACCCCCTACCTCCCATATATCTTTTGAAAGTTACATTTTTCGCTATGCCAGGTTATTTTCGGTCGTCGTTTATTGGAGCTGGAACCTCTGTAACTTTGTACAGGTGTCATGGTTCATAAGAAAACATGGATGAAGGGTTATCTTTTATGCTATGTTGTTTATTTTTAGGATTAGCGGAGCGAAGCGCAGGCGAAGTTCCGTTCATTCAGTTCTTAGAAATGATTGTTAGGTATCTAAAGTTATAATAAGGTAAGCTTCGAAAAAATATGAAAGCTGAGGAAATGTATTTGCAAATGTGCAGTTTTTTGAAAGAAAAGAATGTTTTCATAAGTATTTAAAATAATCATAGACGCAAAACGAAAAGTCTCGAGCAAAATACGAACTCCAAATACAAAACGAAGCAAATCATCATCTGCCTAGCCTTTTCCCAACTATGTTGGGGTCGGCTTCCAGTCTAACCGGATGCAGCTAAATACCAGTATTTTACATGGAGCGACTGCCTATCTGACCTCCACAAACCAGTTACTGGGTAATACGATAACCCTTGGTAAGACTGGTTATTAGACTTTCGGGCTTCTAACTACCCGTAACGACTGTCAAAGATCCACGAATGCCAGCCGGGATATCTTGGTACGTAAAGATGGTCACCCATCCACAGACCAACCGCAGCAAGCGTAGCTTAACCTGATCGATCGACCTGTGCGACTGTTATTATTTAGCCACGGGACCATCACAAAAAACGTTTCCATGAAAATTTTGACTGAAATTCAATTAAAAAGTGTGGTGTGTAACAGACGTTCGCTTTTTTAACGTTTTCTATTTACCCAGTTCATTCTTTTGTTAGCAGCGGAATTTGACAGTTCAATTTTTGAGAGGAAGGTTGGATTACCGAAAAACCGTAGGTACAGGTAGGAGTAGACGCTAACACAAAGACGGCTCGTAAAAGTAGGAGTGTAAAATGTTTGTTATTAGGTTTATTATATTCTGAATAAGTTATCGAGAAAAAGTGCGAAAGAGGTTTTTAGGGTTTTATAGGTAAGTAAAGCTATGTCAAGGGTGTTATAAGCTTAAGAAACAGGTTTGTACTTTTTTTATGAACGCCTGCGTATTCTAATAGCTAAATAAAAAATCCATCAGTTTTCTTGTTAATTTAACGCTCCATATACATGTGGAGACAATAATACGACAATAAATTAAACTAAAAGAAAGAAAGAAAGAAAAGAAAGAAAATACGTTTATTTGCGGCAAACATGAAGCATAAAAAAGAACATGAACACACAAAAAAAAAAGTAACAAGTTGGGGGTAAACATGCAAAAATTAAAAAAAAGAAAAATATTCAATCAAATATATCCAATTTATAGTCACTACAGCTAGTCAAAGATTGGCAAAACCCATAGTCAGCCCATCGCTACTATTTAGTTTGTTAGAAAATATCACATTAAAAAATTTCGATGCTAGGATTTATTTCATAGTTCCAAAATATTCATGATATGCATCATTATTGCCAGTGTTTTCATTTATGGTCGTATTGTTGTCTCCACATTGTATACTTTGTCGATAAAATGACTGTAGTAACAATACGAGGCGGCTTATAGCCACCGAACAAAAGCGCAGCAAAATCAATTTTAAATCCAAAAAAATTCGCCGGCAGCTCACCGCCGTATTCGGACACGTTTCACAAACGCAGGAGCCATGTTTCTATTTCGATTACCGAAATATTGGAAATAAAATATAACCGCTATCGTATTTCCACGCGACAGGCGGAAATAAAGCTTGCCGACAAATCGACACGGCAGCCGCATCGCGGTGTAGGAGCGTGCCGTCACACAGCCCTACGCTGACGAAATTGTATTACTAGGTAGGTACTGAACACTGAATTCTCCCTTTTTGAGTATTCAAACTCAAACGCAAAGCATTTTTTTTATTATTAAGTCGGTTGCGCTAGCTAGCCCGTGAAATTAAAGGTTTCTTGCGTTTTTTTGCGCAATTTGTAGGTGCAGCCGGTTATATGTTGTACAAAATATGATTCACGAGCACAAGTATGTATTTACAGAATTATAATAATTAAAATCTTTAATACAACCCTTTAAGTTCATATATCGTTTCCCTATCCCGCATAATACGCTTTCTCGCTTAAAACGCGTTTTTGGTTGGGTCCCTTATAGCCTTCCAGTCCAAGACTTCCTCCTTCCTCTTTTCCCAGTAAAATAGCTTTGCTCTTTTCAAATTTCCTTTTCTTGTTAGGTCCTACGAGCCTAGCGAGTAATATCGTGAGAACTGAAAAGGCAATAAATGTGATAAGGTGGAGGTCAAACAGATGTTGACATTGATTATTTGCTTAGAACTGTTAAATAGGTCTGATGCCAAATCAAACCACGTGTCAAGGTATTTTGTTACTATGTTGTCATTTTTATCTTGACTTTGAAACTAGGTACTTAGTCGCCATTCAAGAGAAAATATCTCAAATGGAATTAGTATGGTGCGAATAATTGAGGATATTCAATGATGTGATAGATCTGGAATTTTAGAAAAGGCGTTTCGGTCCGTCAGTTAACCGCAATGACAAGCGGTTACCTGCTGGACTGAAAGATCTCTCCCAAAGTCAAGTTTAAAACACTTCCCCAGCCGCGACTACGGGTTGTCGTGGTTCGATCCAAAGCAGGTTATTTACTTTGTGCAAATTATTTCATCGCCACTGCTTTCAAAATAGTGTAGAATATAATAGAATCTCTTTATTCTGTAGGTACACCATACATATTACAGATATACCTAAATGAAGAAATTTTACAAGGGGTGATACAATGAGCAGTGGTATCACTAAAAGCGACCTTTTGAAGACAACCTGGTGTAGGAAAACATCGTAAGGAAACTGGCATGTCCTAGAACCTAAAGTTCGGAGACATGTGATACCCGCACTGGGCCCGCTCCTTCTTACAGAGAGAAGGTCTTGTCTCAGCAGTGGACCCTGTGTCGTAGTAGTAACAAAATTATAGGCTGATTATGTATTTCCCCAGACGAACTCTAAATCATCCTTTGTATGAACAAAGGATGATTTAGAGTTCGTCTCGAGTTCGTCGTTGTTCGTCGTTCGTCGAGTTACTGGAAAACTGTTTATGAAAACAGTTTTCCAGTAACTTATTAAGCAATTGAAGTTAACGGACTAATGTGATGTCGACAAAGTAAAAAGGTCTTTACACCGACCCACAAAAGATATGATAACCTCCTTTAGTAACTGTGTTTAATATGACCTTAACAAAATAGTGTTCTAAAGTTATTTTATCACAATGAAACACTATATAATATTGTACCTAACACAATAAATATATAGCACTTAGTTGGAATGTTTGTTAGATTTAACTTAACTGCTATTTCGTAGAATCTGTTAACAGTATGTATGAAAAACATTGTGCAGAACCGAATAAATACCTTTTAACAAAATTGTTTGATATCAAAATGTATCCTAAAACGCAACTGGTAGTTTTATCATTCATTTAATAAAACATATTGAATACACTAAAACTGACATCGTTTTATAAAATGAAACGCTGGATGGGCTCTGATTACTTTTGATGCAAAATTCGCTGTTAGTTTTTTTCTATGGCCGCATCAAATGACGGTGATTTAATTATATTTCGCTATGTTTTATGTTTAGTCCAGGTTTTTATTTTTTATGGCAGATTTCTGATTATGTTATTTATCAAAGTATTCGTTCAACATAACAACGGTACGAGATCAAGGGCCGGTTGTACCAAATACATGGTTAACTCTTTGATTGTAGTAATTAGAGACACAATAGAAAGACAATTGCTTATGTCGGACTGTGTAACATAAGACATTCGAGAGGTTAACGTAACATACGTACGTTACATATTAACGAGTACGTAATCATAATTATTTGACGTAAGTCAAGGCCATAATTCTGTAATTGTAATTTGAAACAACGCTTTTTTTGGTTTGATGATAGTTAGCGCCATTTTTTACGTATACGCGTGCGTCGGGTGGATGTGAAACAACCCGCCCTTATTAAATTGTAAATTAAGACAACTTTCTAAAAACAATAGACAGGCGAAACCGTAGGAACACTTAGTTAATTTTATTGAAACCCTTATCATTTTCGTGGAACACCAGTATATATTTCACAGACTTTAGGTTTTTGTTGGAAATAAATACGAGTTTTTTTGTTTACTTGAAAGTATTGCTACAGGAGGTACAGTGTGGCTGTGTTTTAATACAAGGTACGTTTAAAAATAACCTTAAGTTATATAATATAAAATGGAAACCTTTTAAAAAGAGAAATAAATCTTGATGTGACTTTGAGAATGATAATATATAATTATTATCAATGTATAGTACAGACGCCAAGCACATCAAGCTACTACTATCTGTCAAATTTCTTTAACAGATATTCAACTTTATCGCTAAAGTATTAAGGTTCAAGGTTGATTGGGAAAGTTTACAGTTTAGGGTAGCTTGACCTGCTGGCGTCTGTACAAACATTTAGGTTGAGGATAACGTGTGTTGTAGTACAATTAGCGTTATTTTTAGATTAACGAACCGTGACTTATTAGATGTGATAACAGAGTGAGATGTGATACATTTAAGGGTATTTTAATGTACATTATACCATACTAAAGTGATCTGCAGAAAACCAACGCGTAAATCCAACAGACTTTGCACTTAATTTTCACAATAATTAATTGTTAAATGATATTTTCATTTCTGCAAGTGGATTTGTATAAACACGTTTACACGTCAATAATATTTTAAAAACTAGTTGAGGTCGGCGTTTCCTATCTGACTACTCTGAGAAGAAAGGCCGAAACAAACTCAGAGGTCACAGTCTCTTTCAAAGTCCAGACATAATCTTGATCAGATCATATTGTGAAGACCATGTAGATGTTCAGTTGCATCCTCATAAAGAATCATTAAAACCGCTTTTTTACCAAATATGCCTAACGCCTTGCTGTATTAAATAGAGGAGTATTGCATAGTACACCTACATATAGTAATAACGTTCCCACTGCTGGGAAACAGGCCTCCTCTTGGTGAGGCCGTAACCCTACATAAAGCCACAATTATCAAAAGCTTACCTACACAATAATGTTTTTTACAAAACTAATGAGCGATGCATCTCTAAACGAACTGACCCCATATCCCCTTGTCCTGTTTCACACGTGGCGCGTTGCCGTGCCAATTCTCCCATCCTCCCCTCGACACATTATCACTCTTCTGGAAGCTTACCTTATGATGTGTTCACGGATGAATGGCAGCATTTGGGGTGTACTGGAGTATTGTGAGTACCTACGTGGTTAGTGTCTGTAATTAGCGTTACCAAGTGAAGGGAGTTATCAGAATTATGTTTCTATGGATACTGTTTTTTGGTCATTAGGGAGGTACTCGTAGGTATCCCTTTACACAGTTCTATCAAAGTTATCAGGTGTTAATTTACGGAAATCCTTGAAAGTAAAAAAAAAAATAAAAACTTAGACTTAAAAGTTTTAGGTGATGTTCTTTTTTTATTATTTTCATGACTTTATTAGATTTAATGTTCTTTTTTTAAGTTAGTATTTCCTATGCGTGCATGCATAAAATATTTTTCGTTTTTTCTAAAATGTTGTCTAAAAATATGTAGTATTTTTCCGCAATAACTAGATCCAGACTTGCATGCCGAATGCAGCACCCGGCTGCCAAAAATATGTACATGCAGAAGATGGGATGCTGTCTTAATGTTCGGTAAAGGAGTTCTAGTAAACTCTTCATTTATAAGATGACTGGGTTACAAGTTTAAGTTTAGCTAATCATTAGGTTTTTAAGTTAACCGTGTAGAAAAATTTAAAGCAGATCAACAATCCAATGATTTATCGGGTAACGACCCTACCTACGACGGATGTACGGAGTATGCTCTCCTGAGCAACACAGGAAAGAAATACTTACGCTTTTCCAAGATACATTTCCTCTGCATTCACGCGTACCGCCAAACAATATACTACAATATATTATGTACTCAAACTCCATAACATTTAATCAAAATCCAATCTATTCAGCTTATTGTTATTAATCAGTATAATCAGCCTATACCTAATGTTCCCACTGCTGGGACACAGTCGAGAGGGGAATGGGCTGTACCACGCGGGCCCAGTGCGGGTTGGTAAATGTCCCATGACTTCGAATTTTTGGTTCTAAAACATGCCGGTTTCCTCACGATGTTTTCCTTCACCGTTTTGAGAGCAGTGGTGATGAAATTATATACGCAAAGTAAAGCGCCTGCCTGGGTTCAAACCCACGACCTATAACTCGTGAGCCGGGGCTGTTACCACTGGCCCACCACTGCTCTGTTATTCATTAATATAACACACAATAATGATGCAATAAACTTGTTTCGCTAGAAAATTCAAGATCGTGTATCAAGGTTATATCCAGTCAAGTTCAACAAGTCTATTAAAACTGCATTTCATATTCGTACGTCTACGTAATTCGTATTAGCGGAAGAGGAAGTAATACAAGGTGTCGTTTTGCATCCTCGACCAAATCAAGGAGGTAACTATGCAGGTGATTCTCGACACGAATCAATAATAAAATAAGTAGGAATTTTTTTTTTTCTAATTTTCGGAAATCGGCATGTGTGGAACACGCATTTTAAAACGCGGCCTGTGTGAGACTGCACTGTAACTGCCCTTTTACACACACCTAAAAACGCGGCCGCTTATACGATACCATAACGCGATTCTCTTCGTTGAAAGTAGTGTATTCTGTAAACTATTCGGTAAACTTAAATAACTAAGAAACAAGTACGTATTCGTTGTTTACCAGGGATCGTAATTTTATTTGATTATTTATGTCTTTCATAACAGCCTCCTGAAATTTGACGAGGATGCAAAACAACAGCTTGTATATTCTAGTACTTATTAGAATGTCTATCATAATATATATAATTATTCTGTCACCTAACTCCTCCTAAACGTCTGGACCAATTTGGATGAATGTTTGTGTGTACATTTCAATGGGTTCCTGGATGTTTTGAAAACACAATTGGACCCGGTAGGTGGCGCTGCTTTTCCGGGCAGGACGAAGTCTGCCGGGTCCGTATATACCTATATATATATGGGTAAAACTAAACGACCTCAGTTCTTTAAAATTTTATATATTTTTAGTAAAAGGTGATATTTTATGAATGTCAAGGATTTTTTGTAACTGAATAAGTTTTTAGCATACATTTTCATCTTAAAAAATATAATATTTTTAATTATGCTACCTACAAAAAGAAACGAAAAGTTTCAATGAGTAATAAAGATTACTACTACTTAAACACGAACGCTTATTACGCTACTTAATTTAAAAAAAAATATTCACGTAATACTTGAATAGTAGCATATTTTTTATCCTAAATCTAAAAACCCCGAATTCATACGTAAGCAACATACATTTAGAACCCAAAATTCTTTACAAAACCTCTCAACTCAATGTTAGCACATTTTGTTGGAGCTACAACAAAAGTACCAAAGTGCTCATTGGTCCAGTATTTGCGTTAATCGTGATTCGTAAATGAAGAGCTCGTTGACTGTCCCAGGCCAGGTAGCACGTTCATTACCTAGACAATGCAGAGTGTTTTTCACGATTAAATTGACCGTAGAGAGGCAATTTGAACAGGGCGGCTGTTCGTGACACCAGCGTTTCGGTCAGACGGAGTTTTTTAATTTTTCGTCTCTCCGCTCACCAGATTATACGTACACAGCTAGGGGTTAGAGCTGAGATATTTTGTCGTTTGTTATCTGTATTTTTGCACTGTCTTTGTTGATAAAGATTATGAATGATAATTTTCAGCAGAAGCTGTAGGTAATTCAAAAACAGTGGGTAGTGAACTTGATGTCTGTTTTATGAAGTGTTTTTGAGTAAATATGTAGGTAGGTCTGCATAGGTCTGTGACCTATGTGTCAGTCATCAACCAAATAATTAGTTAGGTACTATCATGATTTTGGAATAGGTAACGGTTTTATTACATCCACCTTATCACAGACCAATTAAATAAAAAACCATGCTTTCATTCCGTTTAGTTCCACGTACAGATCGGAAACCATATTTATATAACAATACATACATATCTATGTACACATACACAGTTATGTTTCAGTTTGCGTTAGTTTTGAACGATACAGGTGCGTTGTGTGTTGTGTGCGACTTTTCAATTATGTCCGCGAACTCGTCGATATTTATAAAATGTTTTTTCGACGAAACCTATTCAATATTTGCCGCACATGCTCCAAACAAATAATCGTTGATGGACGCGTAGTTATTAAAAATGTTGTACAATTTCAGTGTCGGTACCTATGTATTCTGAAAAAAGTGGAGCTCTCTTTGTGGGTAGTTACAAACATTCTCTGGCATCTAATTGGATCAGCATTGTGGTCTGACAAGCGTTGTCATTATGGAATACTCGATCATTGAAACTGGTTGTTAATTTATACTACTGAAGTGCTATTCAAAGATGAAAACTATTGTGCCTTTAATAATTTCTAACGTCACGATATTTTACCGTAGACGTCCGCGTCCACTTTCATAAAATATATTGAAATACGTGCACGTTATGATGGACGGTAATTTAAAAGAGTCTTCATATATTTCCATACATTTTACTTCCCTGTGTTTACCGTGACGTAGACGTGGACATCAATAATTATATCGTCACGTTAGAAATAAATTATAGAAGCGCACATTAACCCCTTTTTTCATATAGTCTGACCAAGATTATGTCTAGACTTTAAAAAAGACTGTAACCTCTGAGTTTGTTTCGATCTTTCTTCTCAGACTAGTCAGATAGGAAATGCCGGCCTCGTCTAGTTTTTTAAATATCATTGACGTGTAAAAATGTTTGTACAATCCCACTTACAAAATAAAATAATTTATCTTAGACGTTACTATTACAGTTAAGCACTGATTAGCGACTGTTTAACCATACATTTTGACGTTTAAACGTCACTTAACTTTAGTCATCGTTTATAAATAAACCCCCTTCTTGAAAAAACGTTATTATTAATCAGAAATTTAAAAAAAAAAAATGTCTTTTGACGCACTTTCATGACATGTGATGTCATAAATTAAATTATTTAACTTGTACCTATACAATAGGTCAACAATAAGGTAACCTGTATTCCGCATCTAGTGGTAGGTAACATATGAAAAAGATATGTGTACGATTCATAAAACTGTGTGCACGTACATAGTTTTGTTTTTTGTACACACAGATTAGTAAAAAATGCGAATATTTTGACAGAGGTTGGATAGGAATACCGAGCTAAGTGTCATCGAGCCTTTCAACCCCGCATACATCTGATACTGCACTGTTAGATATTTCAAAAAACATTTGTTCCGAAAAGAAAGAACCATTTTTTGTCGATTCAATAGACACACAGATTTATTTATGAAAGTCGTTGTACTTGTACATATTGGTAAGTTTAAGATAGCTACTATACAAGGTGCACTTTAAAAAATTATAAATTTCTTTGTATTATTGTTATGGCATATAGGAACTTATAAACGTATCATAATAATATAATGTCTTCATTCATAAATAATTTTGGAAACTCTAACATGATCTGCGGGTTAATTGCGTAACACGCTCTCAGTAGCATTTTGACAGGTAAACAACATTCATCGCGTTATTAACGTTGTTGAGCAGACATTTTTTTCGAACATAATTATGAAGAAATGGATTAGCAATATCCTTCAAAATTATTCAGAATGTGATTGAAAGTGGGTTACTCAATTACAGTGCTGATCATCAATCTGAAGGCTAATTCTCGAAATTTAAAACGTTCAAAATCTAGTCGCAATCTCATCTCGGCGACAAACAAATGTCAAATAAGTACTTGTCAAAATGTAGGGAAATTAGAGGTATTTTGACAGATTGAGACTAAGATCAGAAGGCCAATTCTAGTAATTTAAAACTTTCAAAATCTAGTCGCAGTCTAATCTCGACGACAAACAAATGTCAAAAACTTGTCAAAATGTAGGAAAATTAGAAGTATTTTTTGACAGATTAAGACTGAGGTCAAACTGTGAACGTTCTTAAAATTACGAGAATTGCCTCTCAGATTTACGTTTTACGTACTAAACCGTGATTCAAAAAACACCGGTTTCTTTATTTATAAGGACACAACTACTTAAATAAGGTACTAACTCAAAAAAAAAAAAAAATACAAAATGTCAAAGATAAACTAACCAAACTCAGATTTTAATTTTCCAGACCAAAATGACAGCTAATTGTCATGTTGGCAAAATAAGGTCGACCGCAGGTGTCATTTTAGTCTAGCAAATTAAAAATCAGAGTTTAGAAAGGTACTTATGTGAAATATATATGTATTAACAGGCTAGTTTAATATTTGATCAGCATGTACATTTGCTGGTCACACGACCAACATTTCAGTATAATTTCAAACAACAGTTTAACACGAAACGAGTTTACAATTTTGAGTGTGAATTTTCACATGTCAAATTGTTACGTAATAAACTTAATTAATAAATTAAAGTGTTAATAATAAAATAGGCAACTAGCACGCTATTTGACACATTAGGTTGACTGCATCTGAATTTAACAGCACAATATTCATATTTTTTTTTAATAAATAATAATAAATGTAAATTAATCAAATTATTTAAGATAAGATAATGTGAAGGAGAACATCGTGAGGAAACCGGCCATGTTCTAGAACCATAAATTGACAAAAGACGTGACATCTACCAACCCGCACTGGGCCCGCGTGGTGGATTACGGCCCACTCCCTCTCGCAGAGAGGAGGCCTGTGTCCCAGCAGTGGGAACATTATAGGCTGATTATCAATGTTTATTTGCCAAAAACAGTTTCCTTATAATCTAGGTACATTAATAGACAAAAAATAAGACGCAAAGGAAGCATTTTGCTAATGAACTTCACACACATTTTTAATCAAATTAGAAAAAAATAATTTCTTGTCACTTCTGTCACCATTTTTCACATGTGTATTTGAAACTCTCATGTAGTCAGAGAAATTAAATGTTAAGATTTACACCCTTCGTCAATTTGCCGTGTTATAGCCATTTCATACAACTGTCACAGAATGACAGAAGTTTAAATAATTTGACTGAAAAATATACGATCAATTTAAGTTGGTAGTCAATTCAATTCGCCTAACAGTTAATTTCCCCCACTTAACCTAACTATTTCATAAATAAAATAATTCTAAATATATCGTATAAAATAAAGGTTATAATGTCCAATGATCCGGCTAGTACGGTCTGCATACACAGTCGATCGTAGTTAAATTAAACCATCCGGTCGAAAGCACTGCCGCAGGCTTCGATGCCCATCGAATATAACCCCCCCCCCCCCCCCTCGAATATAGCCCTAAACTTAGATGAACGATTCCAGTTTATATTAGACCACTGTATTTACACTGGATAGTGTTATAGGTGCTTAATTTTAGGATTTAACCTAGTAGGTAGGTACCTAGTTATTTTGTAACTTAATAAATATTATGTATTTTGATTTATACCCTGTCTATTAGGTAAACCGTTTTTTGACAGATGGAACTAGTGATTGCAGCAACACACAATACATTGATTGATATATTCAATTAATAACTATAGGTATAGATGATTTTTTTTTCCGGATGGGTAATCATCAAATGACCCCTCCCACTCTGGGTGGAGCGGAAAGGAGTGTCAGACTCTTACTGACTAAAACACACCCATGTTCCTTCCTTTGCCCTTTATGTTCCGGGGTAGCGGTAACCCTTTCGGACAATCCCGCTAAAGGTGTAGATGATTATCTAGTAATTGAGCTCACACAAAGGATTTAAGTAGGTAAAAAAATTACATAGCTTCCTACACCTACCTAAGTTAGATGAATACCTCAATTAAACTTAAAAATTAAATAATACAGAAGCTAATTACTGTAATTACATTAACAACACAAAGCATTATTAATCCTACTATCCTACTTCCTACTAATATTATAAATGCGAAAGTTTTTATGGATGGATGTTTGTTACTCTTTCTACTAAATACTTTTTATCTCGATATTCCCACGGGATCGATTGAGTTTCGATCTCGGTCGCGTTTATAATATTAGTCTTTATAATTATAATACATTCTACATTAACACAATTTGTAGCAAATAAAAATATACTTAATTCGCAAGTTTGATTCATAT
Organism: Apamea monoglypha; assembly: GCA_911387795.2. Lineage (NCBI taxonomy): Eukaryota > Metazoa > Arthropoda > Insecta > Lepidoptera > Noctuidae > Apamea > Apamea monoglypha. The sequence goes on from OU426917.1 coordinate 15,396,796, forward strand.
AACAAGATAAGTACTTACAGTCACAAAAAGATGTTTACATCGACAAGAATTTATTTGATTGTCTTAAATTTGTATTGTTTAATACTGTATTAATGTGTAGCTAAAATGAAGTACCCAATGTGTAATAAGTTTTTGTTTACACAATGATACAATATTATGGAACAAAGGTTTTAGACAGTTAAATATATTCTTGTCGATGTATAGATACATCTGTTTGAGGCTGACTCAGATTCAACTTTTTGAGGCTGATTGTACTATTGAAACAAGGAAACTTCATTGAATTATTATTTACATATATTTGATGTTGAGTGTTTGTACTTATTATCAAAATATCAATTATACTCTGATTCATAATTTGCTAGACTAAAATGTGTGGGACGCCCCCTAGCTAGATGGACCGAAGACCTTAAGAAGGTGGCTGGGACGTACTGGATGCGGAAGGCGGAGGACAGGGTGTTGTGGCGCAGCCTGGGAGAGGCCTATGTCCAGCAGTGGATTGACAAAAAAGGACGATCGCAGCTGTCATTTTAGTATAGCAAATTAAAAATTAGAGTTTAGGTACCTACCTATTAAAAGTAACGATCTACCTACTTACAATGATTTGAGCAAATATAACCCACATTCTTCAATATCGCAATGATTGCAAACCCGTTGGTCCCCCTTTTCGTCCCCTAAGCAATTTCACCCTATCAAGTATCAATGCACCCTTTGGTCCCATACAGAAATCCAAACGTGTGTTTAATTTACTTTGCGTTTATTAAAACGGCATATTTTAAACCACCTTTCCCTTTTTGCTTTATTTTAAGCAATAACAATTCTAGTGATTTGCTGTTTCTTATAAATATTGTTTTTACGGTTCCTTAGCCATCAGGACACAATTACCTACTAAGCCTACGCCACCTTCTGTCTGTTCGTCCGTACGTTTGTCTGTCACGGGGCTATTTCTTTTTAACTGTAATAGGTAGCCAGTTAAAAAGTTCACACGATAAACCCGTACCTATGCCATACTCTATTTATAGCTGTAGCTACTAAGTACATACCCACGTCGGAAAGAGGCGTGAATTTGTACATGTAATGTATGCGTATCATAAAAAATATTGCTGTCACGGAACCCTTAGCGCGCGTTTCCGACTCGCACTTATCCGGTTTAATTCTTTTTTTTTTTTTTTAAAACGTTGCCCCACACTAGGAATTTCTCCTGTATCGTGGGTGCGTTTACAAACATTTAAACTCACATACACAAACAGCCAGACCCGGAACAAGTACTTGTAGTTCATACAAATATTTGTTCCGTGCGGGAATCGAACCCGCGACACGCAGCGCAGCAGTCAACCGTTTAACCACTGCGCCAACCGTGCCGTCTAATTAATTTATTAATTATGATCTACACGCAGTATGTACATATACCTATACTAGACAATACACTCGGAATTCCGTCCGTTATATCAATAATAATAAATAAAGCATAATGGTTGGAATGTTAAGAACACATGCAGACCTGCCAGGAAATATAGAGTTGTAATAGAGAAGTTTTTGACATTAATGGCCGATTCCTATAATATACGGACCGTTATGGTTAAAATTAAGACTCTTATATCTTTACTAATAATAAAGCAAAGACCTCATAGCTTTGCACAGTAGACCCTTCCATATGGAAGTAGCTATTACTGGTAAAATTAGCTTACGAATCTATTTATATGCCTAGTTTAGCAAGAAAAAGTGCTACCATCGGTAAGCAAAACGAATCGTTTTTGTTTAGGAACCAAGCATAATTCATCTACTCTGTATTTACCTACCTACAATTTGTAGGTGCTACACCTACAAAGAACATTTTGAAAAAGTGTCCCCATCCTTGCAGCACTTTTTCACAAATATCAAATGTTTTCTTTGTCGGTGTAACCTGCGGCAACAAAAAACATAATTGCATCTGGACTTCCTACTGCAAATGAGTTGTAGGTTAACTCTAATTTTAGATTGGCTAAAGTTCGTTTTTAATCCTAGATACTAATCTGACATGTAAGTCTTTTGTGCTTGCGTTTTTTTAGTACAGAAATTTGACATTACATCTGTGACTTAGTATCTGGGTTTAAAAAACGAACTTTAGACCAAAATGACAGCTATGTCATGTCGACAAAAAAAGTCGACCGCAGCTGCCATTTTAGTCTAGCAAATAAAAAATCAGAGTATAGGTGAATTAACCTGTTTGTGTGTGAATTAAACCTGATCGGTACGGTGAAGTTAACGATAATAGTAGCTTGGTAAATGGAACTAGATACCTACAACATTAAAATTGTTTACAAATGAAGATAAACCTATTATTTTATCTCCATTTTAAAACTAGATTGTTATCACAGATAATAGGAAAACCCCTACCAACCTTTGTATGTATTCCGACAAAAAAATAAAAAAATAATGTTTTTTTTTTTTTAATATGTCTCCGCTAAGTTATCATCTTCCTGCCCTTGTCCCGTGTTACTTGGGGTCTCCCCAGTCAACTGTCACACTATTAGTCATTCCCTTCCCTTTCATATCTCTCTGCTAAGTATTTTTTTAATATCATTATTAATTATTTCATTTACTCGAGAACCATAAACAAACTCTAAATGAGTGAAATCTACGGATTTGTTCAACTTAACATGCCTAACAATGTTAGGGAGTCTAGTTCTAAGTCTTTCAACATCTACAGGAGTACTGAACCAGTCAGATTCACTACTGAACATATAAATTGGAGCAGTTATCAATGAGAGATCGAAAGAAGGAGGCTGCATAGAAGAATACGCCTCCTGATTCATTCTCGAACCATAGTCAAATCTCTGGAACCGTTTACTCAAGTAACTTTGAAAATAATGAACAAACGTCTTCGTAGACACTCCAGCAGGTATATGACTGGCAAGCACTGGAAGCCTTTCTGAATACAGATTAGTAATATTCCTTAATCCAAAACTTATATAATACTCTAACTTACACAAAATATTTTCAGGCACATCGTCCCGACACACTTTAGCATGATAAAGATTATTCAATACATTATTAGCAAACAAATCGTACACTCCGATGCTATCTAGAAACGATACTAAAACGTCCAAATTTTGCGCTATAATGTCCATAAACGGGTACTGTGTCTCGGTTAACCACGCTATCGGAGCTAATAATACTGCTTGCTTGATCTTCTCGTTGTATTCTGGCTTCATGCTACCCATCACGAAAAAAATGGCCGTTCCTTGAGACAACCCAATATAGGACAGGTTACGTCGAGACGTTGTTTGGAGTATATAATCAATCACCGCAGGCAAATCTTGCATTCCCATCTCTTCATAGCTGAAATTCCAATACTCTTTTTCAGGGAGGTTTTTGATATGTCCTTTACTGTATTTATTTCCCCTGGCATTATATAACCAAACATCGTATCCTTGTTCGGCTAATTGAAACGCTATAGACTTTGCTGGTCCTAGAACCAACCACGAATCAGAACTGTCACCAAGTCCATGAACTAACAACACTGGCGGTCCACTGTTCGGTATTCTGTAAGAGTTCAATGTATAACCATCTTTCGTTATCACTGTACGTTTTTCAGGCCGATGGCCATACTTAGCTATCAGTTGCAAAGAGTTTAAATAAATATCAGAGTTTCGGTTCCGAAAGTCTGCGTCAGTACTCACTTTTATTTTATGTCTATTCTTTACGTATCCGAAACAAAACACGAAGATAACACACCGAAATATATTCGCGTTACCGAAATTCATCGTGATTGCGAAACGTCTCGCGGTCGCGAAAACAAAAATTCATCTGTAGTTGAACACACACACGACGGCGTTATTTACTCGCTTTTCGTCAGTCAATGCCATGCTGCGGACCACTTGCTGCCTAGGATCAGGTAGCTTTAACCTCAGACAACGACCTACAGTCATGTTTCCGACGCGCCGATCGGAAGCAAACAAATTGATACCACCAACCTGATAAACTAGTTTAAAGTGTTGACTGTTAGCGCCTTTAATGACACAAGAATTATTACAAACTCTATAACCAGTTGTGTCACTAACGCAATGTTAACAAACTAAGTAATTTATTATTTATTATTATGTAAGTACCAAACTTGTTTCTACTTTTAATTCGACGGAGCGGCAGTAGGGTGTGAATGTCAAGCTATGTCGTAAACTATAGTCAACCACCTGTCCTGTCGTCTATGTCCTAAAATTTGCAGTTAAACTACAAAGTGACGTTTGCGCTACCACCGACGACACCGTGGAAGCGGCGAAGTAATGTGCTAGCAAAGTTTGAAATACAGTCGTGCCAGCGACACAAAGAAAAAAAAGAAGCTAAATTATCTCAAAACTCTTGACTTGTCTTTCTCTTCTTTAAAGACCGTAGTCTCCCCTCTTTGAGGAGTGGCTAGAGAGGCGCCACGGCGCCCTCACCTACCGCCTGACGCAGGTCCTCACCGGACACGGAAGTTTCGGGAGGTTCCTGCACATCATCAGGCGGGAGGAAACGCCCGGGTGTCACCATTGCCAGGATCGCCCAGAGGACACGGTGGAGCACACGGTGGAGGTCTGCCCCGCTTGGGCGGAGCACCGCCGTGTCCTCGTAGAGGCGATCGGCAGCGGCGGCGGCCTCTCGCGCCCGGCCCTGGTGCAAGCCATGGTCCGGAGCGAGAGGGAGTGGGAGGCAGTCGCCTCCTTCTGCGAAGCAGTTATGCTAGCGAAGGAGGTGGCGGGACGGATGAGGGAGAGAGCCTCCCGTCCCAGCCGCCGCGGGAGACGCCCCGGGCGTCGGGAGTCGAGTGAAGACTACCGGCCACCATAGGCGCGGGCCTGCGGGCGGAGAGCAATGGGTAGCTCACCGCCCGATCAGGACCAGGCCCGTGCCGGACGGCGCGTAAGTGTTCCACGCGCGCCTCAAAGAGATGTCAGCATAACGAGGGGCCCCTCAGGGCCGAAGCCTGCCGGGTCAGCGGGATTGTCCGAAAGGGTTACCGCTACCCCGGAACATAAAGGGCGAAGGAAGGAACATGGGTGGGTTTTAGTCAGTAAGAGTCTGACACTCCCTTCCGCTCCACCCAGAGCGGGAGGGGATTTGATGATTTCCCATCCCGAATAAAAAAAAAAAATCACATACCTACAAATGTTTCTGCCCTCGAACATCCATAGGTACAAAAATTGTCATAATCGCACTATTAAGTGTTATGTTGTCTAAAAATATGTAGTTTTTTTCCGCAATAACTAGATCCAGACTTGCATGCCGAATGCAGCACCCGGCTGCTAAAAATATGTACATGCAGAAGATGGGATGCTGTCTTAATGTTCGGTAAAGGAGTTCTAGAAAACTCTTCATTTATAAGATGACTGGGTTACAAGTTTAAGTTTAGCTAATCATTAGGTTTTTAAGTTAACCGTGTAGAAAAATTTAAAGCAGATCAGCAATCCAATGATTTATCGGGTAACGACCCTACCTACGACGGATGTACGGAGTATGCTCTCCTGAGCAACACAGGAAAGAAATACTTACGCTTTTCCAAGATACATTTCCTCTGCATTCACGCGTACCACCAAACAATATACTACAATATACTATGTACTCAAACTCCATAACATTCAATCAAAATCCAATCTATTTAGCTTATTTTTATTAATCAGTATATTCAGCCTATACCTAATGTTCCCACTGCTGGGACACAGTCGAGAGAGGAATGGGCTGTACCACGCGGGCCCAGTTCGGGTTGGTAGATGTCCCATGACTTCGAATTTTTGGTTCCAAGACATGGCCGGTTTCCTCACGATATTTTCCTTCACCGTTTTGAGAGCAGTGGTGATGAAATTATATACACAAAGTAAAGCGCCTGCCTGGGTTCGAACCCACGACCTATAACTCGTAAGTCGTGGCTGTTACCACTGGCCCACCACTGCTCTGTTATTCATTAATATAACACACAATAATGATGCAATATATAATTGTTTCGCTAGAAAATTCAAGATCGTGTATCAAGGTTATAATAACCAGTCAAGTTCAACAAGTCTATAAAAACTGCATTTCATATTCGTACGTCTACGTAATTCGTATTAGCGGAAGAGGAAGTAATACAAGGTGTCGTTTTGCATCCTCGTCAAATTCAAGGAGGTAATTATGCCACTGATTCTCGACACGAATCAATAATAAAATAAGTAGGTATTTTTTTTTTTCTAATTTTCGGAAATCGGCATGTGTGGGACACGCATTTTAAAAGCGGCCTGTGTGAGACCGCACTGTAACTGCCCTTTTACACACACATAAAAACGCGGCCGCTTATACGATACCATAACGCGATTCGATTCTTTGAAAGTAGTGTATTCTGTAAACTATTCGGTAAACTTAAATAACTAAGAAACAAGTACGTATTCATTGTTTACCAGGGATCGTAATTTTATTTGATTATTTATGTCTTTCATAACAGCCTCCTGAAATTTGACGAGGATGCATAACAACAGCTTGTATATTCTAGTACTTATTAGAATGTCTATCATAATATATATAATTATTCTGTCACCTAACTCCTCCTAAACGTCTGGACCAATTTGGATGAATGTTTGTGTGTACATTTCAATGGGTTCCTGGATGTTTTGAAAACACAATTGGACCCGGTAGGTGGCGCTGCTTTTCCGGGCAGGACGAATTCTGCCGGGTCCGTATATACCTATATATATATGGGTAAAATTAAACGACCTCAGTTCTTTAAAATTTTATATATTTTTAGTAAAAGGTGATATTTTATGAATGTCAAGGATTTTTTGTAACTGAATAAGTTTTTAGCATACATTTTCATCTTAAAAAATATAATATTTTTAATTATGCTACCTACAAAAAGAAACGAAAAGTTTCAATGAGTAATAAAGATTACTACTACTTAAACACGAACGCTTATTACGCTACTTAATTTAAAAAAAAATATTCACGTAATACTTGAATAGTAGCATATTTTTTTATCCTAAATCTAAAAACCCCGAATTCATACGTAAGCAACATACATTTAGAACCCAAAATCCTTTACAAAACCTCTCAACTCAATGTTAGCACATTTTGTTGGAGCTACAACAAAAGTACCAAAGTGCTCATTGGTCCAGTATTTGCGTTAATCGTGATTCGTAAATGAAGAGCTCGTTGACTGTCCCAGGCCAGGTAGCACGTTCATTACCTAGACAATGCAGAGTGTTTTTCACGATTAAATTGACCGTAGAGAGGCAATTTGAACAGGGCGGCTGTTCGTGACACCAGCGTTTCGGTCAGACTGAGTTTTTAATTTTTCGTCTCTCCGCTCACCAGATTATACGTACACAGCTAGAGGTTAGAGCTGAGATATTTTGTCGTTTGTTATCTGTATTTTTGCACTGTCTTTGTTGATAAAGATTATGAATGATAATTTTCAGCAGAAGCTGTAGGTAATTCAAAAACAGTGGGTAGTGAACTTGATGTCTGTTTTATGAAGTGTTTTTGAGTAAATATGTAGGTAGGTCTGCAGCTGTGACCTATGTGTCAGTCATCAACCAAATAATTAGTTAGGTACTATCATGATTTTGGAGTAACAGTTTTATTACATCCACTTTATCACAGACCAATCAAATAAAAAACCATGCTTTCATTCCGTTTAGTTCCACGTACAGATCGGAAACCATATTTATATAACCATATATACATATCTATGTACACATACACAGTTATGTTTCAGTTTGCGTTAGTTTTGAACGATACAGGTGCGTTGTGTGTTGTGTGCGACTTTTCAATTATGTCCGCGAACTCGTCGATATTTATAAAATGTTTTTTCGACGAAACCTATTCAATATTTGCCGCACATGCTCCAAACAAATAATCGTTGATGGACGCGTAGTTATTAAAAATGTTGTACAATTTCATTGTAGGTGTGTATTCTGAAAAAAGTGGAGCTCGCTTTGTGGGTAGTTACAAACATTCTCTGGCATCTAATTGGATCAGCATTGTGGTCTGACAAGCGTTGTCATTATGGAATACTCGATCCTTGAAACTGGTTGTTAATTTATAATACTGAAGTGCTATTCAAAGATGAAAACTATTGTGCCTTTAATAATTTCTAACGTCACGATATTTTTCCGTGAACGTCCGCGTCCACTTTCATAAAATATATTGAAATACGTGCACGTTATGATGGACGGTAATTTAAAAGGGTCTTCATATATTTCCATACATTTTACTTCCCTGTATTTACCGTGACGTAGACGTGGACGTCAATAATTATATCGTCACGTTAGAAATAAATTATAGAAGCGCACATTAACCCCTTTTTTCATATAGTCTGACCAATATTATGTCTAGACTTTAAAAAAGACTGTGACCTCTGAGTTTGTTTCGATCTTTCTTCTCAGACTAGTCAGATAGGAAATGCCGACCTCGTCTAGTTTTTTAAATATCATTGACGTGTAAAAGTGTTTGTACAATCCCACTTACAAAATAAAATAATTTATCATAAACGTTACTATTACAGTTAAGCACTGATTAGCGACTGTTTAACCATACATTTTGACGTTTAAACGTCACTTAACTTTAGTCATCGTTTATAAATAAACCCCCTTCTTGAAAAAACGTTATTATTAATCATAAATTTAAAAAAAAAAGAAAAAAAAAGAAAGAAATGTCTTTTGACGCACTTTCATGACATGTGATGTCATAAATTAAATTATTTAAATTGTACCTATACAATAGGTCAACAATAAGGTAACCTGTATTCCGCATCTAGTGGTAGGTAACATATGAAAAAGATATGGACACTTGGTTGACTGGTAGAGAATGCCTAAGGCATTAAGTCCGCCTTTGTACCTTTTTGTGGGAGAAGAATAAATAAATAAATAAATAAATATGTGTACGATTCATAAAACTGTGTGCACGTACATAGTTTTGTTTTTTGTACACACAGATTAGTAAAGAATGCGAATATTTTGACAGAGGTTGGATAGGAATACCGAGCTGAGTGTCATCGAGCCTTTCAACCCCGCATACATCCGATACTGTACTGTTAGATATTTCAAAAAACATTTGTTCCGAAAAGATAAAAACATTTTTTGTCGATTCAATAGAGAATAGGCACACAGATTTATTTATGACAGTCGTTGTACTTGTACATATTGGTAAGTTTAAGATAGCTACTACACAAGATGCACTTTAAAAAATTATAAATTTCTTTGATAAAAACTTAAGTACCATTATTATTGTTATGGCATATAGGAACTTATAAACGTATCATAATAATATAATGTCTTCATTCATAAATACTTTGGAAACTCTAACATGATCTGCGGGGTAATTGCGTAACACGCTATCAGTAGCAATGGCTTTCATTTTGACAGGTAAACAACATTCATCGCGTTATTAACGTTGTTGAGCAGACATTTTTTTCGAACATAATTATGAATAAATGGATTAGCAATATCCTTCAAAATTATTCAGAATGTGATTGAAAGTGGGGTTACTCAATTAGAGTGCTGATCATCAATCTGAAGGCCAAATCTCGTAATTTAAAACGTTCAAAATCTAGCCGCAATCTCATCTCGGCGACAAACAAATGTCAAATACTTGTCAAAATGTAGGAAAATTAGAGGTATTTTGACAGATTGAGACTGAGATCAGTCTGATCTCAGTCTCAATCTCTCGACGTCGTCTGTGTGACGTGAACGTTCTTAAAATTACGAGAATTGCCCCTCAGATTTATGTAACAGTTTTACGTACTAAATCGTGATTCACAAAACACCGGTTTCTTTATTTATTAGTACACAACTACTTAAATAAGGTAACTCAAAAAAAAAAAAACGTCAAAGATAAACTAACCAAACTCAGATATTAATTTGCCAGCCCAAAATGACAGCTAATTGTCATGTTGGCAAAATAAGGTCGACCGCAGGTGTCATTTTAGTCTAACAAATTAAAAATCAGAGTTTAGAAAGGTACTTATGTGAAAATTGTAAGTATTAACAGGCTAGTTTAATATTTGATCAACATGTACATTTGCTGGTCACACGACCAACATTTCAGTATAATTTCAAACAACAGTTTAACATGAAACGAGTTTACAATTTTGAGTGTGAATTTTCACATGTCAAATTGTTACGTAATAAACTTAATTAATAAATTAAAGTGTTAATAATAAAATAGGCAACTAGCACGCTATTTGACACATTAGGTTGACTGCATCTGAATTTAACAGCACAATATTCATATTTTTTTTAAATAAATATTAATAAATGTAAATTAATCAAATTATTGTGAAGGAAAACATCGTGAGGAAACCGGCCATGTTCTAGAACCATAAATTGAAACAAGACATCTACCAACCCGCACTGGGCCCGCGTGGTGGATTACGGCCCACTCACTCGAGGAGGCCTGTGTCCCAGCAGTGGGAACATTATAGGCTGATTATGAATGTTTGTTTGCCAAAAACAGTGTTTACGTTTCCTTATAATCTAGGTACATTAATAGACAAAAAATAAGACGCAAAGGAAGCATTTTGCTAATGAACTTCACACACATTTTTAATCAAATTAGAAAAAAATCATTTCTTGTCACTTCTGTCACCATTTTTCACATGTGTATTTGAAACTCTCATGTAGTCAGAGAAATTAAATGTTAACATTTACACCCTTCGTCAATTTGCCGTGTTATAGCCATTTCATACAACTGTCACAGAATGACAGAAGTTGTAATTTGACTGACAAATATACGATCAATTTAAGTTGGTAGTCAATTCTATTCGTCTAACAGTTAATTTCTCCCACATAACCTAACTATTTCATAAATAAAATAATTCTAAATATATCGTATAAAATAAAGGTTACAATGTCCAATGATCCGGTTAGTATGGTCTGCATACACAGTCGATCGTACTTAAATTAAACCATCCGGTCGAAAGCACTGCCGCAGGCTTCGCTGCCCATCGAATATACCCCCCCTCGAATATAGCCCTAAACTTAGATGAACGATTCCAGTTTATATTAGACCACTGTATTTACACTGGATAGTGTTAAAGGTGCTTAATTTTAGGATTTAACTTAGTAGGTAGGTAGTTATTTTGTAACTTAATAAATATTATGTATTTTGATTTATACCCTGTCTAATAGGTAAACCGTTTTTTTGACAGATGGAACTAGTAATTGCAGCAACACACAATACATTGATTGATATACTCAATTAATAACTATAGGTGTAGATGATTATCTAGTAATTGAGCTCACACAAAGGATTTAAGTAGGTAAAAAAATTTCATAGCTTCCTATACCTACTAAGTTAGATAAAAATTAATTAATACAGAAGCTAATAATTACTGTAATTACATTAACAACACAAAGCATTATTAATCCTACTATCCTACTTCTTACTAATATTATAAATGCGAAAGTTTGTATGGATGGATGTTTGTTACTCTTTCACGCAAAAACTACTAAATACTTTTTATCTCGATATTCCCACGGGATCGATTGAGTTTCGATCTCGTTCGCGTTTATAATATTAGTCTCTATAATTAGTATCTAGTCTCTATAATTATAATACATTCTACATTAACACAATTTGTAGCAAATAAAAATATACGTAATTCGCAAGTTTGATTCGTATAACAAGATAAGTACTTACAGTGACAAAAAGATGTTTACATCGACAAGAATTTATTTGATTGTCTGAAATTTGTATTGTTTAATACTGTATTAATGTGTAGCTAAAATAAAGTACCCAATGTGTAATAAGTTTTTGTTTACACAATGATACAATATTATGGAACAAAGGTTTTAGACAGTTAAATATATTCTTGTCGATGTATAGATACATCTGTTTGAGGCTGACTCAGATTCAACTTTATGAGGCTGATTGTACTATTGAAACAAGGAAACTTGATTGAATTATTATTTACATATATTTGATGTTAAGTGTTTGTACTTATTATCACAATATCAATTATACTCTGATTTATAATTTGCTAGACTAAAATGTGTGGGACGCCCCCTAGCTAGATGGACCGAAGACATTAAGAAGGTGGCTAGGACGTACTGGATGCGGAAGGCGGAGGACAGGGTGTTGTGGCGCAGCCTGGGAGAGGCCTATGTCCATCAGTGGATTGACAAAAAAGAACGATCGCAGCTGTCATTTTAGTATAGCAAATTAAAAATTAGAGTTTAGGTACCTACCTATTAAAAGTAACGATCTACCTACTTACAATGATTTGAGCAAATATAACCCACATTCTTCAATATCGCAATGATTGCAAACCCGTTGGTCTCCCTTTTCGTCCCCTAAGCAATTTCACCCTATCAAGTATCAATGCACCCTTTGGTCACATACAGAAAACCAAACGTGTGTTTAATTTACTTTGCGTTTATTAAAACGGCATATTTTAAACCACCTTTCCCTTTTTGCTTTATTTTAAGCAATAACAATTCTAGTGATTTGCTGTTTCTTATAAATATTGTTTTTACGGTTCCTTAGCCATCAGGACACAATTACCTACTAAGCCTACGCCACCTTCTGTCTGTTCGTCCGTACGTTTGTCTGTCACGGGGCTATTTCTTTTTAACTGTAATAGGTAGCCAGTTAAAAAGTTCACACGATAAACCCGTACCTATGCCATACTCTATTTATAGCTGTAGCTACTAAGTACATACCCACGTCGGAAAGAGGCGTGAATTTGTACATGTAATGTATGCGTATCATAAAAGTATTGCTGTCACGGAACCCTTAGCGCGCATTTCCGACTCGCACTTGGCTGGTTTAATTAATTTATTAATTATGATCTACACGCAGTATGTAAATATACCTATACTAGACAATACACTCGGAATTCCGTCCGTTATATCAATAATAATAAATAAAGCATAATGGTTGGAATGTTAAGAACACATGCAGACCTGCCATGAAATATAGATTTGTAATAGAGAAGTTTTTGACATTAATGGCCGATTCCTATAATATACGGACCGTTATGGTTAAAATTAAGACTCTTATATCTTTACTAATAATAAAGCAAAGACCTCATAGCTTTGCACAGTAGACCCTTCCATATGGAAGTAGCTATTACTGGTAAAATTAGCTTACGAATCTATTTATATGCCTAGTTTAGCAAGAAAAAGTGCTACCATCGGTAAGCAAAACGAATCGTTTTTGTTTAGGAACCGAGCATAATTCATCTACTCTGTATTTACCTACCTACAATTTGTAGTTGCTACACCTACAAAGAACATTTTGAAAAAGTGTCCCCACCCTTGCAGCACTTTTTCACAAATATCAAATGTTTTCTTTGTCGGTGTAACCTGCGGCAACAAAAAACTTAATTGCATCTGGACTTCCTACTGCAAATGAGTTGTAGGTTAACTCTAATGTTAGATTGGCTAAAGTTCGTTTTTAATCCTAGATACTAATCTGACATGTAAGTCTTTTGTGCTTGCGTTTTTTTAGTACAGAAATTTGACATTACATCTGTGACTTAGTATCTGGGTTTAAAAAACGAACTTTAGACCAAAATGACAGCTATGTCATGTCGACAAAAAAGTCGACCGCAGCTGTCATTTTAGTCAAGCAAATAAAAAATCAGAGTATAGGTGAATTAACCTGTTTGTGTGTGAATTAAACTTGATCGGTACGGTGAAGTTAACGATAATAGTAGCTTGGTAAATGGAACTAGATACCTACAACATTAAAATTGTTTACAAATGAAGATAAACCTATTATTTTATCTCCATTTTAAAACTAGATAATTGTTATCACAGATAATAGGAAAACCCCTACCAACCTTTGTATGTATTCCGACAAAAAAATAAAAAAATAATGTTTTTTTTGTTAATATGTCTCCGCTAAGTTATCATCTTCCTGTCCTTGTCCCATGTTACTTGGGGTCTCCCCTGTCAACTGTCACACTATTAGTCATTCCCTTCCCTTTCATATCTCTCTGCTAAGTATTTTTTTAATATCATTATTAATTATTTCATTTACTCGAGAACCATAAACAAACTCTAAATGAGTGAAATCTACGGATTTGTCCAACTTAACATGCCTAACAATGTTAGGGAGTCTAGTTCTAAGTCTTTCAACATCTACAGGAGTACTGAACCAGTCAGACTCACTACTGAACATATAAATTGGAGCAGTTATCAATGAGAGATCGAAAGAAGGAGGCTGCATAGAAGAATACGCCTCCTGATTCATTCTCGAACCATAGTCAAATCTCTGGAACCGTTTACTCAAGTAACTTTGAAAATAATGAACAAACGTCTTCGTAGACACTCCAGCAGGTATATGACTGGCAAGCACTGGAAGCCTTTCTGAATACAGATTAGTAATATTCCTTAATCCATAACTTATATAATACTCTAACTTACACAAAATATTTTCAGGCACATCGTCCCGACACACTTTAGAATGATAAAGATTATTCAATACATTATTAGCAAATAAATCGTACACTCCGATGCTATCTAGAAACGATGCTAAAACGTCCAAATTTTGCGCTATAATGTCCATAAACGGGTACTGTGTCTCGGTTAACCACGCTATCGGAGCTAATAATACTGCTTGCTTGATCTTCTCGTTGTATTCTGGCTTCATGCTACCCATCACGAAAAAAATGGCCGTTCCTTGAGAAAACCCAATATAGGACAGGTTACGTCGAGACGTTGTTTGGAGTATATAATCAATCACCGCAGGCAAATCTTGCGTTCCCATCTCTTCATAGCTGAAATTCCAATACTCTTTTTCAGGGAGGTTTTTGATATGTCCTTTACTGTATTTATTTCCCCTGGCATTATATAACCAAACATCGTATCCTTGTTCGGCTAACTGAAACGCTATAGACTTTGCTGGTCCTAGAACCAACCACGAATCAGAACTGTCACCAATTCCATGAACTAACAACACTGGCGGTCCACTGTTCGGTATTCTGTAAGAGTTCACTGTATAACCATCTTTCGTTATCACTGTACGTTTTTCAGGCCGATGGCCGTACTTAGCTATCAGTTGCAAAGAGTTTAAATAAATATCAGAGTTTCGGTTCCGAAAGTCTGCGTCACTACTCACTTTTATTTTACGTCTATTCTGTACGTATCCGAAACAAAACACGAAGATAACACACCGAAATATATTCGCGTTACCGAAATTCATCGTGATTGCGAAACGTCTCGCGGTCGCGAAAACAAAAATTCATCTGTAGTTGAATACACACACGACGGCGTTATTTACTCGCTTTTCGTCAGTCAATGCCATGCTGCGGACAACTTGCTGCCTAGAATCAGGTAGCTTTAACCTCAGACAACGACCTACAGTCATGTTTCCGACGCGCCGATCGGAAGCAAACAAATTGATACCACAAACCTGATAAACTAGTTTAAAGTGTTGACTGTTAGCGCCTTTAATGACACAAGAATTATTACAAACTCTATAACCAGTTGTGTCACTAACGCAATGTTAACAAACTAAGTAATTTATTATTTATTATTATGTAAGTACCAAACTTGTTTCTATGGAAAACAGCTATGATTAACATAAACTTCGACAGTTGCTATTAATAATTGTCGCCAGTGGTTGACATTCAATTCGTCTAGTGAACATGAACCGTAAAACATGATCCTCGTGCAACAGTAGAACGGTATTGAAGCTGACGATTATTTAAACAAACACTTTTAAATAAAACAGGACGTATCAAATTTGTAGTCATGCGGATCCTCCGTATACTGTTGATATCCCCATTATTAAACAAGGTTATTTCACACAAACTTTCGCTATATATGAACAGATTTTGTTTCCTTACGTAATCACATACCTATAAATGCTTCTGCCCTCGAACATCCATAGGCACAAAAATTGCCATAATCGCACTATTAAGTGATATGTTGCAACATCCTCTAACAAATTACTGCTAGAGTTTTGTCGGAAGTTTCACAAAGGTCTAGGTCGCAAACTTATGGCACCTTGTAACAATAGTCCACTAGCTACCGAATATAACCAAATATAATTATTTCTACAACGGTACGTGATGAAAATTTGACGGGCTCTCGGCCAAAAAGATGATAAATAAGTTTTTTAATGTAAGGTTAAGATGCATTCGCTGCAGTCAGTCTGTAGATATGTAGGTGTGAATTACCATTTTATAACATTGAGACTAGTCATGACCCTGTTTCTTGGAAAGAAGAGCTTAGCCCGTAGTACCTGCAAAGTTATCCTTTCAGGGACACTCAACTGAACAGTTTCCTTCTTCATCTTCTGCCACCCACTGTCACGTGGTTTTTTGGGTTGTTGCAAATGTTTTCCCATTTTGTTATATGTCCCGTTACACTGACTCCTTTTCATTCATAATTATCATCTCTCAAGAAATCCATCCATGTTTGCTTTGGTCTCCACCTGTCCTTCTACACTAACCCCCCATATATATTTTTTTATGTTAGGGCACGACCTTGAGTTGCTGCTTAGATAATTTATCAAAATCCAGTGATGGTCCGAATATTTTTCAAAGAATGTTAGTACCTAATATTAATTTCCCGTATTATGGTTTTCTTTTAGCAAGAGAACGAGATATGCCTGCTTGCTTAGCAATAAGACGTGCACTGATGATAAAATTTCCTCTTGAATTAACAGAAAATATTGTTATCATAGGGCCGGACAGTTTCGTAAATATTGATAATTAAGATTACAAATAACAGAGAACTTCAATAGGTCACCAAATATTTGGGAATTTAATCATTTAGACGATAATAATAGGCCATCCTAGGTTCGTATTGGAACAATATATTTTCAATACCCATTCAATTTATTAGTGAATTATTAGAGTTGATTAGGTTTGGACGTTTGGTACTAACAAGTGCGTCGCCAGTTTAATTTTTAATAATAGTTTATGTGAATTATCTAAGCGCAAGTGGAGAGTGTTTTTTTTTTTTAAAGAAAGCCTCTGTTTTTACACGCCAGTAAAAAAAAAGTGTTTTTGTGTGGATAGCTTTATGATCCATAACCTGACACCCAAAGTGTTTACCGTAGGTAGGTTAAGATATAAGGAAATAGGAAGGAGAATACGACTTAGCATTAGAAGCCGGCTCCTATAAGAACCGGAATACAGAGGCAAAATCTCGAATACTATAATATTGGCTACTAAATAATACGTACCTGTATTTTAATTGAATTCAGAACATTGAACTTTAACTTTTATTCAATGTTATTCAACTTGATGGCAAACTACATACTTAGATGAGGTGAGCATCCAAAAATTTTGAGAATTGACGATTTTTACAATGGTCGATTTTATCTAATCACATGTCATTTCAAGGCTCTTAGTAACAGCTGCACGATTCAATAGATCAAGGCCAAAATACGCTTGCTGTGGTCGGTCCGTGGATGGGTGATTGGGGGTATGATCTACTTCATACCAAGACCCTCCTACCTCGGAAAGTACGTTAAGCCGTTGGTCCTAGTTATCATTCCTAGATCTTTGATAGTCGTTACGGATAGTTAGAAGCCCAAAAGTCTCACAACCAGTCTTGCTAAGGGAAATTAATGGTGTCAACCAGTTACTGAGGTCAGATGGGCAGTTTCTCCATGTAAAATTCATGTATTCAACTGCATTTGGTTAGACTGGAAGCTGACTCCAACATAGTAAGGAAAAGGCTAAAAAGATGATAATCAAACTAGATGTTATCAATCTAAAAAGTTTTGTAAGTAGTAAAGGACTTAACTAAATACCTATGTCGAATTTACGCTTCGATAATGAAGACCACAGGAGCCTTGGCCACATATGATAAACAGTAGCAAGCGTCATCATGGAATGGGATAGCCATTAGGTATACCATAATATTGATTCATAATTTCGTCTTATTTCTAAACACGGGGTTCACAAGCGCGGTGTCATAACAAACACATTCAGAGAGAGCGCCTCGAGTAGGTCAGTTTTTCGCCCATTGTTTGTGGAATTCCTCTATGAATAGCGAAAAACAATGGTAACCTGTCAACGAAGTTATTATGTCATCATAATAAATGATAAACAGTAGCGAGCGTCATCACGGAATGGGATAGCCATTATACCATAATATTGATTAATAATTTCGTCATATTTGTAAACACGGGGTTCAGAAGCGCGGTGTCATAACAAACACTTTTATTCAGAGAGCGCGACGAGTAGGACAGTTTTTCGCCCATTGTTTGTGGAAATCCTCTATGAATAGCGAAAAACAATGGTATCCTGTCAACGAAGGCTATAATATGAGGTGACTGCGGTGTCTGAACTCATTTGTCACTTGAGGAAAATGAGATCAACCAGGGGTCAAAGTTAAGGTTAGTGAGATAATATATTCTTTTTTATTGACGGAAATTAAATTGACTTCCTTGTTGAGTACAAATTATTATTATTATTTATATGTTGTAATTTCTTTTTCCAGTATGTGCAAAGACTGTTAATGAGGTTTATTTTACAGAATTAAAATATCTTTTTATCGGGTTCGTAAATATTATAATAATAATGATTTAACTGGGTATCTGTAAGTAGGTACCTATAGTTGTTTTAACGCCGGAAGTAGATCGAATCTGCAACAGTGACAATTTATTAATTAAATTAAATAATTTAGCGTTCAAAAGCAACCGTTTTTAGTGGGTTTTATCGCAAACGTTACAATGTAACATCATAAATCAAAACTTAATCACGACATTCGACAGGTCCGCTTTATGGATAATTAAAATAATTCGTTATGGTCATATCTACCTATCTAAGAACAAGAAGTATTATTAAGTGCGTATAGCACATTGGTTACTTATATAATAATAATAATAAATCATTTATTTCAGATTCATCCTAAGATTACATCCATATTTGTTATATATAGCAATTATAGGCAATGTCATAAGTCGTGTCAACCAACTTAAAACTTATTAAAATACATCTATCTGCATTCATCTTAAGTTTAATTTGATAATCGTTTCCATAAAATATTTTACCTAAACCATTAGGTATTCACGAATAAAATCTAAACGAAAAAAACGATGTAAGTTGAACCAGCTTCCTCATTCCATTTTTAAAGGACTACTTTTCCCGCCATTTCCAAAGCGTAATTCTAAAACTTCTTCGCCACTAAAGTCGTCGCTTGTCAGAGCATCCTCTAGGAAAAGTGTGAAGCAGTAAAGCGAATGTCCTCTGTCATGGCCGTCAATTCACTTAGGGGAAGTCGATCATGCCCCGCTTGATACTAAAAGCTACTAAAAGCCCTCCATAAAAGCAATAATTAAATTGGTGTAACTCAATTTAGTAAGGCGATGCTGCCGAAGGTGAACCTACCTATGTATGCGAACCTCTTTTGTGCAATAGACTTAAACTATTAGTCCCTGTGCCCTCTTCTACGTTTATTTTTTCCACTTTTGGAGTGACTCTTTAAGTCTTGGCTAGAGTAGAATTTAATTTTCTTGTTATTTTTACTTACATGTTCCTATTTATTGTAAATACCTTACAATCGTATTTTATTCCAATAAATTATTAATGAGTAACCATAAATAAATAAATAATATAATTAGATACTTCAAACATAGTCATAAAGAGATAATTATCTACGTATAGGAAACCGGACGATTTTCGGCGTTTGAGAGACCGCTAACGCCATCTTCCGAAAGTTAAATGAAGCCCGGCGAGCTGTGGTCTGTAGAATGTAGACATCGAAATTGAGTTAAAATCTCCCTTCAGTTATGAGGTGCCACTGCGGGAAAAGCTTTTTGAGGTGTGTTAAAAATATGTATGGCCCGGTGAGACCTTGTTTCGGAAAATGGGGACGGGGCGAAGTCGCGGAAAAAAGCTAGCAACTTATGAGTGAAAGAGATCAAGCAATGGCTAGTTTTTAGAAAACACAAAATAATAGCAACTGAGTTACCTACTGGCTTAAACAAAGCCATGCATGCATAAACATAACATGACAAAAAATAACAGATAAACGTAACATAATTAAGAACCTTTTGTCATAAGGTTGTTAGTTATGTTATGTTTATCTTCTTGTCATCCCAAATGCCCTTAAACCAGAGGGGCAATTCTCGTTATTTTAAGAACGTTCTCCTCAGTCTGATCTCAGTCTCAATCTATCAAAAAATACTTCTAATTTCCCTACATTTTGACAAGTTTTTGAGATTTGTTTGTCGCCGAGATGAGACTGCGACTAGATTTTGAACGTTTTAAATTACGAGATTTGGCCTTCTAATATTGGCTCAAAAGGACTCACAGGCAAAATTGGAGTTGAAATATTTATATTTGGCCTGTGTTTTACTGAAAATATTTATATTATTGACTATTTGACTAATATTAACTCAATACAGAAAGTAAAATATCTTTCTAAACTATAATTTAAAAACAAAGGAACAGGAAATCAATATTTCCCGCGAAGATCTTGTGTATAGTTGCCATATCAGTGGTTGGGTAAGTAATTTGTTGGAGACGAAAAATAAGACGTTTACATGATTTTGACTTTGAACATCTTAACGTATGCGTAAGAATAGTCATAAAACATTATGCAATGACAACACCTTAAACTCGTGAGGGGTGATTTGAATCAACAGCACGTATGACATAATTTATTCAGGCCATTAAAGAAAATTTGTTTGACTAAACACTTCAAAAAGAAACTAAGTAAGAATATTTCCTGTTATGTTAATAAATATTTATAGACTAAACTAATCAAGACAATTATGTAAACTACAATGGGAAATTTTACATAAGTTTCTGGTAACTCTAAACAATGAATTATTACTCTGTGTCATAACAAAGAACTGTCATTCAGACAGCTGTCCGCTGTCACTACAAACGTCAGTCAGTTAAACATTACTTCCGAGTGCATGTTTTTGCGCTTATTATTTTGAGATAATAGTTTATTAATACGAACACTTGTTACATTACCGGAGTACAAGGTTGTAGAAACGAGTTGTGGCTATTTATTAAGTTCATCATTACAAACTACGTTCGTTCATTTAGTTTTTAGTTTTATTTTTAGTACGTAGCGGGAGTCGTGAGTTCGTAAAAGTTTTATAATTATTTTAACATCTGTTTATCAGTTGGTCTAACTATGTCAGGTTCCTATGAAGAGCCCCCCGAGATGAACACATTGAGTCAAGTAATTGATACGGAGCATATGAACAAAATTAAATCGAATTACACAAGGTTAGGAGGTAAGTGGTTTCTAATTAGTTTCTTATTACTTTTATGACTGACTTATCAGATACTTTCATGTTTTTTTTATATAAAGTTTAATATAAGTAGGTTACTAAATTATAAACGGGAAAGAAATGAGAAAGTACTGTCACTTGATGCATCATATATGTACGAAGTTTTAAACTTTCAAATTGCAGCTTTCATTTGTTTTATTACCAGAAGCTATCATGTGCGTATGGTGTTCAATATTACACAATATTGTTATCGTTTGTTATGGCAATTCAGTCAGTAATAACATCAACTTTTAATAAAATTGTCTGTCCTGCCTGCACCTTTTATTTTACAAATGACATCAAAACTAATCAAAATTATAACTATTATGAAGTCTAGATCCTTTTTAATGCACCATTAAAAGTCCTCAATAGTTTTGTCATAACAACAAACAAAGCAAGTAGAATATAATTAATTGTAGCAATGCTGTACCAAGTAGTTTGCTACTACACAGTAATTACCTACACATATTAGGATTTTTCTATCCTTCCTAAGCTGTTTCCTTGCTTCATATTGTGCTTCAATAAAGGCTATTTTTAAAGTGTATTCAGCTGTGCACATATCACATGAATATTTAAAAAAGTTGTTGATTAACGTTTAAATAAAATTTACATCTTATCTTTTGTATCATTACAGACAAATGTTATTTGGAAAATGCTGGGGCCACACTATATCCACAATGTTTACTTTCTGTTGTACATCAAGACCTTATGGATAATGTCTACATGAACCCTCATTCCGACAAATATACTAAGGACTGTGTGGAGCAGATCCGAAGCGACATTCTAAAGCATTTCCATACAGATCCATCTAACTACACAGTTGTATTTACTGCAGGAACAACATCTGCATTAAAACTAGTTGTGGAGTCATTTCAATTTTCTCTAGACAATGATGAAGATGAACAAAGTACCAGTGGATCATTTGTATATTTGAGAGATAATCACACGTCAGTGCTTGGTCTGAGAGAAATTGCTGCAGAAAGAAATGCTGACATAATACACATATCACATCATGATTTCTTAGATGCATTAAAACAAAATTCTGAGAAATCAAATACAATGCAGAGGGTAAAATTTCCAAGCAAAAATGATGCCAACACTTTGCTGGCATACCCCGCACAAAGCAACTTTAACGGCTATAAGTACCCCATAGACTGTATAAACAACATTAAAAATGGGTGCCTTAATGGTCATTTAAAAAAACAATTATGTAAAATAAATAATAGCTGGTACGTTCTACTTGATGCAGCTTCGTTTGTGTCAACAAGTAGACTTGATTTATCTGAAACCAAACCAGACTTTGTGTGCTTGTCGTTCTACAAGATATTTGGATACCCAAGTGGTTTGGGGGCAATTTTAGTTAAAAATAGTAGTAGTGACACACTTTGCCAAAAGAAGTATTTTGGAGGAGGTACAGTCGATTTCGTGTTAAGTACAGAAGATGTTCATGTGAAGAGGAAAGACTTGTATGAAAGGTGATTATTTCTTTTAATTTTATATTTATGATTAACACTGCAACTGATATTTATACAAGTTAAAACGTATGTGAGCCCTTTTTTTTCTGGGTGGGAAATCATCATATGACTTCTCCCGCTCTGGGCGGAGCAGGAGGGCGTGTCAGACTTTTACTGACTAAAACCTACCCGTGTTCCTTCAGTAGCCTATGCCAGGGGCCACGGTATCTCTTCCGAACAACCCGCGGCCCTGGTAGGCATCGGCCCTAGCGGACCCCGTCAGTTCATGCTGACATCTTTTTGAGGCGCGCGTGGAACACAACGCGCCGTCGACCCGGGCCTGGTCCTTGCCGGGCGGCGAGCTGCCCACTGCTCGCCGCCCGCAAGCCCGCGCCTACGGTGGCCGGGAGTCGGCTGGTGACTCCCGACGTCCAGGGCGTCTCCTGCGACGAGAGGGCACAGAGATTGCCTCTCCCTCACGCGCTCCGCCTCCTCCTTTGCGAGCATTACTGCTTCGCTGGAGGTGACGGCTTCCCATGCACTCTCGCCGTACCAAGCCAGGCCTGGACCAGGGCCGAATGCGAAAGATCGCCGCCACGAGGACGAGGCGGTGCTCCGCCCAAGCTGGGCAGACCACCGTATGCTCCACCGTGTCCTCCGGGATGTGTGTGGGCCCTTCCTCTGAAATCGAAGTTGGCTTGGCCTGTTAAGTTTTTGTTACAGTTTAACCTGGATAAGTGGGATCTCCAGGAATCTAGCATTATTTGTAACTTAAAGATGTTTTTCATTCACCCAGTTTCCAAAGTCAGGTGTTAGACTGTATATTGACTTCATTTCCATCTCACTTCATCAATGCGTGATGTAGCATATTTGGAACAATACATGCGATATTTGAGCAGCTGTTCTATAATTTTAGCAATAAGTACCTACTTTACTTAAAATATTAAGTAGTAAAAATAAATTCGTTTTGTTTAAACAACTGTGATGTACAAAATATGTCGCTTTTTCAACATTTATATCAATAATAATTATGTTGTTTTCAATTTCAGGTTGGAGGACGGAACTATACCGTTTTTAGCAGTAATTGCTTTAAAGCATTGTTTTGACACAATGCATAGGTTGATACCTAAATCAATTTACGACGATTGGATGGACACCATTTCTTACCATACATATTATTTAGCTAGAGACCTTTATCATCAACTGCTCGACCTAAAGCATCCAAACGGTAACAAGGCTGCAGTAACGTACATGGATTCCGACTTTACTCATATTAAGACACAAGGTGCAATAGTTACATTTAACCTCCTGAGAGCAGATGAATCATATATCGGCTTTGTTGAGGTAAGAACTGTTATTTTCAGTATTACAGAATTGACTTATCTAGCAAGAAAACCTCTACACCTGTGGGATGGCAACACATGTGAGATTCTTCCAGTATTGCAGGAGTCCATAAGCGGCAGTATAAAACAAAAGGTCAAAGTCACCTCACTTCAGTTGAGCCGTTAGCTTGTTTCTCATCGTCATATGCCCCTTTTTTTTCTTTTTTTTTTTTTCCGGGTGGAAAATCCTCATGGATGTTCGCCGCCCTGGGGTGGGCGGCGGGGTCTGTCAGACTTACTGAGTAAAAACCACCCCAGTGTTCCATCCCACTCCTACGCCGGGGGTCGCGGGAACGATCCTTCCGCAACCCCCGACTGGATTTTTTTGGCATTTCCCAACTATGTTGAGTTCGGCTTCCAATTTAACCAGATGCAGCTGAATTACCAGGATTTTATATGAAGCCTATCTGACCACAACCTTACTGGGTTGCACAATACCCCTTGGTAGGACTGTTTCCCAGAATTTCGGGCTTCTGACTAACCGTAACTACTGTCAAGACTTAAGATCGATCGATCCTTGCGACTGTTACTGAGCCACGAGCCCCACCAGTTACAGTAATCCGGACGTTTTTGAGTACATACGGAAAATAGGATAGGCGCAATATAGGTACCTACCTACCACTTATGTTACGATTTCTGGGATGCTCGATAACGAGTGGTTTCCGACCTGGGATGTCGTGACCTCGAAACATACACGCTGAGAGAAAGCTGTTACACAAAAAGATTACATTTCAATTGTTATTTAAACGCCGCATACAATCTTACAAACAATGTCCATACAAATTATCTGCAATGTATCTTGTATAATACTTGGTCTATTGAGTTTCGTAAACAAGATGATGAAAGATTGTTCAGTGGCCAGCCTTATCATTTCGTTGGTGACGCAGTTATTTAAGTATTACCTTCTGTTGTTTACAAATTCTTGTTTACAGTTAGGTACTATGTTATACAATTACATTTTGTTTTACTTTCATTGTTATGTTTTATAATGTGTTTCTTTATTAAAATACTACCTATTATCTGCGATATTCACAAATCACCTATTGCCCCCCCGCCCTTGACACATTTTAGTCTGAGTTAGCGCAGAATTCTCCCACGCATATCTATCAGTTGTCAATCCCTTTATAGACACGTCATCATCACAGTTTCTAGTCCTTTTATAGTCACATCATCTCAGTGTTTATTCCTTTCATAGTCACCTCATCTCAGTTTTTAGTCATTTTATAAACACGTGATCTCGGCTTTTAGTCCTTTTAAAGTTAAATCATCTCAGTTTTTAGTCCTTTTATAGTCACGTTATCTTGGCTTTTAGTCCTTTTATGGTCACATCATCTCAGTTTTTAGTCCGTTTGTAGGCACATCAGCTTTCAGGTTTTCACTCGTTTCTTTAGTTCTTCGCTATTCCACAGCCACATTCACAAGTAATAATAAACGATTTTCACAAATGGGCTGTCCAAGTGACTTACCTACATAAATCAATCTCTAAAAATAAAATGCTGTTCGTTGGTAAGCACCATCACCTGAGAACGACTGGAGCAATTTGGCTATTTTTGGTTTCAAAATGTTCCGAGTAGTCTGAATTATGTTTTTAAAGAATACACATTAGAAAAGTTTACCGGAAATTTTTCAAATTCGAGAAAAACTGAATGTGCTTTTTCCTGTGGGATTTTTGTATACATTATTGAAATTTCGACAGTACAACTTCTGTCGGGTCAGTTAATTAATAATTAAGTAAAATACCTAGTTTAATCTTATGTTATCTCTGGTAGGTACCTACTATGGTTAGGATAATAATTATAACATTTCATTAGGAATTATAAAGACAACATCTTGATAGGTAGTTAATAAGTTTCATAGAGAAATTCTATGTTTCAGTTTCAACATATGGCCGACCTATTTAACATAAGTGTCCGAACGGGATGCTTTTGTAATTCCGGCTCCTGCCAGCGACATCTAGTGGCATCGAATAAAGAGTTAAAAGAAATGTTCAAATCGGGACACGTGTGTGGCGACGAGATAGATCTTATTGATGGAAAGCCAACTGGAGCTATAAGAGCCTCATTCGGCTTTTTCAACACTTTCGAGGATGTCGATAAACTATTAAATATGATAAGCAGATGCTTCGTTAAAACTAAAAGAAACCCAAGAAATCACATTATGGAATCATTAAAATCTAGTAAACTGTATAACGGCATAACAAATACACATAAATTATTAGCAAAACAACAAGAGTTTATTATGCAAGAAGTTGAAGATGTTTCACATAATATGGATTCTGCAATTGTATTAAAAGAAGCAGCTATATTTCCCATAAAATCGTGTGGTGCTTTTAAAATTAGGTCTACTTGGAAAATTGGACCGAAAGGGTTCGAATATGACAGGGATTGGATGATCATTAAGGATAATGGTGTATGTTTAACTCAAAAACAAAACACAAGAATGTGTATGATACGACCAAAAATAGATCTGAATATAAGAAAAATGACGTTATATTTTGAAGGTAATGGAGTGTTCTTAATGAGTAATGACCGTTTTCACTAAAATAGCGACAGACGCTGTTGGATTTTCAAAACTTGGTTCAACGCGGAAAGTTGAAAATCCAACTCCTTCTGGTGTCTCCTAGTGTTAGTGATAACGGGTATGTCTCCTAAAATAATTTTTCACGAATATCATGAATAATTGTTAATTTAAATAACTTCAATATTTCAGGTAAACCCCCAATATCGGTACCTTTGGATATTATGTCTGAAAATATACATAAAAATTCATCACTCTGTCGCAGCAAAGTTTGTACCGACACAATACAGGGCTACGATTGCGGTGATGAAGTAGCAGACTGGATTTCGGAAGCGTTAGAAATTTCATACCTACGACTTATCAGGCAAGCAAGTGACGACAATAGAACTCAAAAGAAGAAACATGATGGAGAGAAAACACTACTTTCATTAAGTAATCAGGCTCAATTCCTTTTGATAAACAAAGCTACAGTGCGATGGTTGAGGGCGAAGATTCTTGATCCACAATTTTCTGACGATGTGGATAGTTTAACAGATCGTTTCAGAGGAAACCTTATAATTGAAATGGATGAGGAACTTGCCGAACGAGATTGGCACCGAGTTATCATTGGAAATCAAGAGTTTAAGGTAAACATCTGCTTCGACATTTTTAATAAATATTAGCTGACCTTACAGACGTTGTCTTGTCAAAATTTAATTATGGTATTGAGTTCATTAAAAAAAATGCCATCGATAAAAGCACTTTCAGTTTTTCCCAAATTTTCTGGGCAACTTTTCTAAAATTCCAGAACATTTTAAAACGGTAATTAGCCAAATCGATCCAGCCATTCTCAAGTGATGAGCTTACGAACAGCATTTAATTTTTATTTATATGTATAGCTAGATCAAAGAAAAATGGTAATCAATAACTTTGTAGTTCATTTTCCTTTATCAAGTGGGCTGGTGTATGCCGTAGAATATCATTACGCAAAGTGGTAATGGCTTTAAAATTTTAATCATTTCTTTCCAGGTCGAAGGACTTTGTCCTAGGTGCCAAATGGTGTGCATCGATCAAAAAACCGGTGAAAAAACCGTAGAGCCACTGAGAACTATATCCGAACAGTTTGCAGGAAAGTTACGGTTCGGTATTTATTTAAGTTATGTAGGTGCGGCTGACGGGTCGAAAGACCGTCTCCTCAAAATATATTCACCGGTAAAACCTATAATTAATGATGATGATATAAGTAGGTGAAATATTTAGATAAATGTGTGGTTTGTTAAAAAAATATTATAATTTAAGAAAATATCTTTTCTTATTTGGGGTAAATTTGGGTGGTGGGGTGAAACTAATTGGGATTTATGATTTAAGTTTGATGCTGCGACAAATGAGAGGTACTTGTTACAATGATATGAAGGTAATATAATATTATTTTATCACTTTAATATGTACCTCTCATTCAGTCATCTGGGGTATGATCCGTATCTCATAAAGTAGTCATTATGATATGATGTGCTAAACCAATTATTTTGTGTTTCCCCTATCACATGCCATCATAATAATATGACAATGATTGCATCTTTACACGTGTTTCTGAAGTTATATCGGAACTTAAAACATTAAGTACGAAAAATATCCCGCTTTGTTAATTTAATTCATGGAATTCTCCTCAATGATAATTCATGAAATAATCCTATTATGCAAGCCCATCGACCCGTATTCAGTAAAATATTTCATGTACCTTTTTTTTTTGGGCGAGTAATCATCAGATGACTTCTCCCGCTCTGGGCGGAGCGGGAGGGCGTGTCAGACTTTTACTGACCCATGTTCTTTCAGTTGCCAAGGGCCACGGTATCTCTTTCGAACAACCCGCGGACCCCGTCACTGTGCTGACATCTCTTTGAGGCGCGCGTGGAACAGAACGCGCCGACCTCATGTCCGTTTCATGTACCTATTGCCCCATTTAACATTGCTTTGTATTAATTCATAAAGCCCAAGCCCCTCCATTCTAATTTCTGAGTAAATAAATAGCATTTTTTATTGATCTAACTCTTCCCGGCCCAATGTTTCTAATTAGATAATAATAATAATTTTGATAACTGTATGTAATATTTTTCTGTCAATTCAGACATAGCAGTACAATCTGTATATCTGATTTGTAAGTTTCTTTAACATAATGTTGTATTTAATAAGACGTCAATATACTTAGAGTAAAGTAAACCTAAAAATATGATCGAAAAAAAAAGGTTTACTTAATGAATGAGTGAAAGATACAACTTAATACTAATTCACTGCATGTCTCTCACTTAAATATACTTTATTATCGTACATACAGAAGCAATGCAATATTTGTCACGACACATTGAGAATAATCCCTTGCTTAGTTTGGTTTGGCGTAACAAGTAATATTATTGTTATAAGACCTTAATGAGATATGGACCTGTCCCTAATATTGTTAACATAATATTTAGTTAACTTTACTAATATTTTCTATAAAATATATTAAAATGTTTTATACATACTTACGCACATATTATATTTTATATGAAGTTTATATCTTTATAATACAAATGTATAATGAGTGCAGGAATTTATGACTGCGACGTTTTTTTTTTTTTTAGAAAAATCGAATTAAATACAGAAATAGGAGAAATAAATTGGATTCTAGTTACTATTTTACTAAAAATATTTAAATGGCTTATCTGTCATGTGCTTAATACTTATTTTAAAATGTTGAAATTGTATTTGAATTGTATGAATGATATTATTTATCATACTAATGGGAATCATTTCAAGTACCTATATAATTATGTAACGCAGCTAAATTCGCTAATTTGGAATAAGTTATACAATTAATATATAGTACCTATACCATGTTGGCAGTTCCTGTACCTACCTTTTATAAATATTTAGAGATTAAGTAGATAATGTTTTTGGAATTTATAAAAATATTTTATCACCTAAGTATGTTATTCAATGCTGACTACTTATTTGGTTTTAAAAATAACCAAGTAATTTAATTTAATTAGTTTAGAGACTGAAATATTCTACAATAATTATTGCCCTATTGTGAGAGGTTTAAAAAACTATTTTGTGATAGGTATTTATATATATTAGTATGTTTTTGGGCAATAATCCACCATGAACATTCCATTAGAATTGTATAATATATGTAAAAATGATAAGAGATAAATAGTCCCAAGGATACATAGATCTCTACATAATAATTTAAACCAAAAATTTTGTTATAAAATAACAATGATAATGTAATTTAATTTTAGTGAAAAATCTTTTTGTATACCTACATCAACGGAAAAACTTGCGGACAGTCAAATTTTGAAACTAACACAATTAGTTATATTATTTTAAAAAAGAAACTATTTATTTTCTTTACCAAATAAGAGTAATTATTTTCTCATTTATATTTATTATTCCATGACTAGTTTTATATAACAGTTGTTTGTGATTAATATATTTTATGATATTGCACAGTTTATTGGTTGTTCTCCTTTTATTAGCCGCGGCTCCTCTCCTAGTGACACATTGTTGACTACTTCTGCTACCTCGTTAAAGTCTGGTAGTGCCATTGTCTGTAGCTTTGAATATACTAATTTATCATTTACTTCTACTTCAAATGCACCTGTAAGAGAAGGAATAACTACTTATTTTACTTGATAATCACATATTCACTGAACCTGTTCAAAGTTGTTGGCTATATCTGCAAGTGCTTTTCACTTCTGCATTAAGTCTTATGGATATCTAGTAATCATATTGTACTGTAAGGTACTTTCCTTATCATAAGTTACGGCATATGATAAGGTACTTTTTAAACTATCTGATGATAACCGAACTGACAGTCAGTAACAGCAGGTAACATGAAGTTTGGTGTTAAAAGTAATAATGTTTGCATCAGCAGTGTTAATCTGTGAGGGTTTTATTTATTGAAACATATGTGAGACCAAAAATATTTCTTTTTATTATTTTTAACACGTCTGTCATATTAAAACAAAAGTACGAAAGATCAACAAATGACGTGCAGTGTCATTTGGTACTGGGTTGGCTGCCAGTAGTGCCAGTACTCACATAATCTAATTAATATCAATGCTTTAAAAAGTATTAAGTACCTTGTCTTCCACGAGCGCAGTTCACTGTTGCTTTAGGAGTAATCTTCCTAATAGTTTGTCCAAGTGCCAAGCAGTGACCGCTATAATCACAAGCACCACTGAAAAATTAAGAAAATCATTGCACAATTTTTCACCACATCGGTTACTGTAGTTTCTGTCATGTGGAAAAAGGTGCAAGTTTATGTGTGTTTGTATGATATATACCAGTAAGTATAATTTAATAGCTGAAATAGGACCATCTTGACGATTTATTGATGTTACTTGAGTGCCCTTTACCGAAACTAACCTCACTGAGATGTTCCATAATTAGCAAGATCGACGTGGACACGAGCACATTTCTAGTTCTTTGGCATTTATACAAAAGTGCTTTGATAAATTCGGAAAATTTCTATAGCATTGCAGTTTACAGTTTATTCATAACACAAGATAGTTACTTCTTACGTACCAGTATTCAACCTTCACTATTGGATTATTCGTCTTTACAGTCTCATTGCAGGCCATGGTTAAAAGTTTTATTAGTGGTTTTCTCTCACATTCTTAGAAATATCTTACAATTATATGGAGAATTTAAGTTTTTCTTCACTTTGACCACCATAATACTCTATGACTTTGATGTTGATGATAAACTTAGAACAGCTGATTGCATAATGTTGCCAGTTGCCACCAAATAAATCCACTGTTCGATGTCAAGTTTGGTTCAAAATGCTCCTAATTAACACAATGAAGTAAACATGAAAATAAGTTAATTTGCAGTTTAATTATGTGTGTCTAAATCTAATCATAAAAAAAACATATTCATAAAATATTACATAGGAAGTCAATCATTTGGCTCCGCTGTTATCTGATACGGACAGTTGTCAATTTGTCATTTTTAAATTGACACTTTGACAGTGACAGTATGAAAGCGATCGATTGTTGATGTTTTTTACTATTTCTAATTTACGTTGAGTCCAATAAAACGTATACAATGTATCAGTATTATCAATAAAGCAGCATTTGTGCAAAGAAATCCTCAAGTACCGGCTAGGTGGCTTATGGGAGGTGATACACCGATGCAACTTTTCTGGAATTCCATTGTTGCACTGCCGTTATCAGTATGGACTACGATTATCTCATTAAATTACTCTGTGTGGGGGACTCTGGCGTCGGGAAAACAAGCTTCTTATACAAATATACTGATGGGGTCTTTCACACCCAGTTCATTTCAACAGTTGGTATAGACTTCAGGGAGAAAAGTGTGGTAAGTTCATCATCAAACATTAATATTTTATCACATTCATTTACGTACTTTATCTCAATTGATTGATACCGATAAAATTAATTAGCGATGGGAGCTTTTTGTAGTGCCTTTAATTGAGTGCTTGAATTGATTAGTATAATTCTACCCCAAGGTTGGTGTCCTACTTAATGTTTTTTTTTTTTTTTATATATATTAATTTATTATTTTGTTATATTCAGCTGTACCAACAAAATGGGAGGCAACACCGTGTTCACTTACAACTATGGGATACAGCTGGGCAAGAGCGGTAAATAACAAGTATTTTCATTTACAAGAATACCCTTTATTCCCTGGTACTAGAATGCAAGTTATTGATTTCCAACTATAGTTGTTTTTATTATAAAAGTAAATGATTGTCTTTTACAGATTCCGTAGCCTGACTACAGCCTTCTACCGAGATGCTATGGGATTTCTTTTGCTGTTTGATCTCACTAATGAGGCCTCTTTCCTTGAAGTCAGGAATTGGATTGAGCAATTAAAGGTAATTACCCATTTTTGGCAATGATTTTATAGCATAAAATTTAATGTAAGAACCTTGAAATGAACCTCTGTAGATTCCTGAACTGCTTCAAGGATCTACTGGACAGATTAAATATCTGCATGCTATTTGATACACACACATCAACTAATTAGTTGCTAGTGTGTCTAACCAAATAATAATAAAAAAATAATAATAGAACTGTTTCCAGTAATTTAGATGAGAGGTTCTCACACTTTTTCTCCTGATTTAGCTATCCTCCTAAAAAATCAATTGAATACCCAATCCAATATTAGTATTACTTGGTTGAAGACATATTAGATAAATGAAAAAGTAATCAATATCACAAGACGAACGGAAAACGCCTGGAAGAGCTACTGGTATTTGAAGAATCTGTTTAAGGGTGAGTTGCCTATGGCACTGAAACGCAGGCTCATGGACATGTGTATTTTTCCCGTCTTAACCTATGGTGCACAAACTTGGTCTTTGACTAACATCCAGAAGTCCAAACTCAAGGTCGGCCAACGAGCAATGGAGCGCAGTATACTAGGCGTTAAGTTAACTGATCGTGTTCGAAACACAATACTGCGCTCCAAAACGAAGATAGCTGACGTGGCTCAAAAGGCTGCCCAACTTAAATGGGACTGGGCAGGACATGTCTGCCACATACCAGAGAAACTGTGGGCCCAAATTGGTGCCCTGAGACAGCGAGGCGAGGTCGCGGCAGACCACCTAGATGGCGGGACGAGCTGGACAGGTTCCGTCAAAATTGGAAGGAGGACCGCGGGCTCGCGAAAGATGGAAGGAGTGGAGGGATGCTTTTGCCCAGGAGTGGGACAGCGTAGGCTAACATAAATAAAAAAAAAATTATATTAGTAATAAAACTAACATAAATTATTACTTTATAATTTCAGACTCACAGCCTGTCTGAAGACCCTGACATAGTGCTATGTGGACACAAATGTGATTTACAAGAGAAGAGACTGGTGAACCAGAATCGTGCCCGTGAATTTGCCAAGAACTACAACCTTCCATATCTAGAGACCAGTGCCAAATCGGGTCAGAACATTGACCGCGCCATTGAGATTTTACTTGACCGCATCATGAACAGGTAAGAAATTATTGATAGGTACTTTTTTCTCTGAACATTACATAATAATTGTATCATAATTAGAGTTCGGTCGAAACACGATTTTTAGCCGAAACCGAAACCATAACCGAATATTCGGCTCCTCTTCTAATTTCGGCCGAAACAGAAACTTATGTAGTTAAGTAAAAGTTAGTTAAATTGACTGCCTGAACCTGACTTTTTGACCAAAACTGGCCGAAACCAAAAAACCTTCGGTCGGACAATAAATTCATACAAGACAATGAACAATTTCTTTGCTTCTCTGAAAGTATAGTAGTTAAAGCAGATATGGGATTTTTTGGCCTTGGATTGTTGACCTAAATTGTAACCAAACGTTATATTATGAAAATACGAGCTTTTGCCAGCGGCTTCGCCCGCGTGGAGGTCGGAAATTATCGCACGGGAACGTACTGGCAGGATAAACCGGATAAATGTATCCTATGTGTTAATCCGGGTTATAAATTATCTGTGTGCCTAATTTCATCCAAATCTGTTCAGTAGTTTTTGTGTGAAAGAGTAACCTAACATCTATCCGTCCATTCATTCATCCTCATAAACTTTCGCATTTATAATATAGGATAGGATAAAGCCACATCTTGTTTAAAGACGTTGTAACTCAAGCACTTGCCCTCATCATATTTTCCTACAATTATCCAAAACGTTGCCACCTTATTTAATAAGAAAATGGCTTCCTTGCAGGATGGAGTCTTCAGTGGAATACGCGATGCTGTGTGCATCAGGACGCCGCCGTCAATCGCTCCAAAAACTACAGGCGAATAAAGACAAGAAGTTTTGTTCTTGCTAGTTTTATATTTTGTGATTTTATACTGTCTTTTACATTCTACTGTCTTACTTTTGAAACTAAAAGTATTTGCTATACAATTTATAAAATATTTGGAAAACTTCATAAAGGTTTTATATTATTATAACTTGGAACCAAAATGATTTATTCAAAAAGGGTCTATGGTTAATGAGACTGATTTTTGTTTTCTAGTTCATGGAACTAAGTATTTATTTTTACATTCCATCATTTCCATCCACTTTAAATTGTAACGACTATTCATTTGCTGTATTTGTTTACTTTTTTTTGTTATTTGTGCAAATCTTTATTTGATTTCTTTTCACTACATAAGTATTTGCAATATTTTTGATCAGAACTTCATATTTAATCGCTTTATTGTTAGATATTATCTGAAAATGGGCTCTGCCGAATATTAATGTTTCATTCAGAGTTCGGCGAAACATTATGCCGAATTAATTATTCGTCAGTCAGGTACGATCGTTTTGCCATTTCAAAATTGGAATAATGTCTTCATGCTCAAAACTTTATACACCTATATCCTATATTGCACGTTTGTATTGTGACAATCACTATCACCGAATATTCATTAGATCTCATATTATACTTTATTCCTTATGATAAGTGCAGGGTACATAATCCTAGTCACATGGAAGTTGAAGAGAGTTAAACGTTAAATATTAAGTTATTGTTAGCTAGTACACAATGATGACATGGTTTTGAAAATTAACATTACCTTAAGTTTGGCGGCGTAACCGTGTTTTGGCTTGCTTTTAAGTCGTTCGGCTAAAGTTACATCAGTATACCTCCTATTGAGCTTGTTCGCCCTGAAACCTAGGTGTTACGAATTTACAGCTCGGCTCTATGGGTTCTCGAATAATTGATTTTATGTTTGGCTAAACCTACGGGTGACACATTTTTGACTGAAACAGGTTTTCAGTTCAGCTAAATTTAAGTGTAACCGAATTTCGGTTAGCCTAAAACGGATTTTCGGTTCGGAATAATCTAAGGGTTTTTCGGTTTATCCGCCCTTAGGTGGATACGCGGGAACGCATGTCCGAAAATCCATCCTAGGCTTAGTTAGATAAATGGAATTTATAGGCCTAGGGTGGATTCTCGAACATGCGTTTCGCGCGGAAACGCATACACCTTAGGGTGAATTTTTGGGTTGGATAAATGGAATAACCGAAATCTAACTGTAATCTAGTTTCGGTTCAGCTAAACCAGTGTAATCTTTTTTCAATCGAAATTTCATATGCATTCATGAGTCATTGTGTATTCGAAGTCTATTGTTATTAGCTTGTTTTTGTTGTTGAATGCTTTGCACAAGTGTGATATTTTAGTAGCACAATATAATTATACAAAGTATACCCACTGAGTTTTGATCTGCTGAAGTTTTTGGGAAAATCTTATGATATTTGATATTCATGAATTAACCCTAGTCTATTGAAGTAAACATAATTTGAATGAATTGTTATACACTTTTACATTTTAATAATATTTAGATTGTAAGTGAACATTATCGTAAAGGTGTGTTTAGACCAGACGAGCATTACAGACATTAAGTATATCTTGCAGAGAGTGTCGGTCCCAACCATAGGTCTCCAAGTAGTTTTTCTGTGATTTTGCCCGTTTTTTGTTAAGTCTAAACACATCTTATGTTTTGTATTTGAAGTATACTTGATCACGAATGTGTTTGTCTATTTTTAAGCCTGTATATTGAAATAGTGACCCCACAGAGGCTTCTTTCCCTTTGAAATATACGTACCTATAGAATCCTTTCATAATGTAGAAAAATTAAGCCAAAACCTTTCCCTTAGAAGTTAAGACGTAGTGAAAACCAAAGTAAAGTATAAAAAAGGTCATCTCAACCAAGAGAGAGCAGTTTACAAACAAGGAGAGCCTCGAAATGCTCTATGGTCCCACCTTTCTTTTTTAATATAGTTATTAAATCTACATTTAATTAAAAGTCTTGCCATAATCATTAAGTTAAACGTAATCAATTCTAGTCATATTTAATCAATTTCATAAAAGCGCAAAATTATGAAAAGCGCATAAAATTATGAACGGCGCATAAAATTATGAAAAGCGCATAAAATTCGAACGAAAACTTTGTATTTATTGTGATCGGCTTAAATATTTATTAAATAATAATATTTTATAATGTATTAATAAAAATATTGAAATTTACTCTTGACCAAATTGCGATTTATATACAATACCTATTATAAAGTGTCAATTTCGTGTATTTGATGTTTTCTGTGTCATTAAATTAAATAATGATTAAAGTTTGTTTATATTTTCACCTGAGATACCTATTATGTGTTCAAAATTGAATAATGAATAATCTAAAAAAGATGAATAGATCTGCATATTAAATATTTAAGAACTAGACAAGAAGAAACATGCCATGTTTTGTCTTTGCATCACCCTAAGGTCGACTGGTAGAAAATGCCGCAGGCACCTTTGTGAGGTTTTTTTTTGACTTGTGCATAAAGTTTTAATAAATAAATAAATAAGAAACAAGCTTGGGGGTCTACTCCAAAGTGGTATCGGCCGAATATTCGGCCGTTTCCTGCTACGAAGTTACTACATATTTGGTTCAGTCGGTCCCGATCCTACACTCCTACACTCTTTCGAATATTGACTATGGTCCCGACCCAACTGAGCCGATCCGAACTTTTTTCGCATTTTTCAATACTATTCGGTTTGGCCATGTGTCGGTCCGATCCGATCATTCGCACTTTGCACTTCGTAGCACGACCAACGACCACTAGACCGAGGACCAACTGACAACCCCCTGAGAAACTGCATGAGGTCCTCACGGGGTTGTCAGTCGGGCAGTGTTATAGAATTTTTCCGTCTGGAATTTCTCAGTAGCAGCCCGGAGGCAAAATTTGTGCCCGATTGATGGCAATGGGCTCACCCCTCATTACATAGAACTTTTAAACATAATTGGCGAAATGTGGGTTTAGGTACGGACGCCAGCACATCAAGTTACTACAATCTGTCAAATTTCTTTAATAGATTTTCAACTTTATCGCTAAAGCATTAAGGTTCAAGGTTGATTGAGAAAATTTGACAGTTTCGGGTAGCTTGACCTGCTGACGTCTGTACACTCATAAATATTTTAGACTAGCTTCTGCCCGCAACTTCGTCCGCGTGAAGCAACTTTCTTAATTGTTTTCATATGTTCTTAATAAGAACCTTCTACAAAGTATTAGAAAACTTAAAAAAAATTCAAATATATAAATAATCAAATTTTCCTTAATGCTTTAGCGATAAAGTTGAAAATCTATTAAAGAAATTTAACAGATTGTAGTAACTTGATGTGCTGGCGTCCTTAGGTACATAAGATTTCGCCTGCCTGTCATGTACATCGGTGCAAGAGATCTGCAGTACCAAATCTACGTACCTAGCGAGGTCAGTTAACTTATTAATTCACGTCATGTAAATTAAAAAGCACATTTTTAGCTTAGCCAAAAAAAAATGGATCGTTACACCAGAGGGCAAAATTGTATGACTGAGAACTGATGATCAGCTACTAGCCTGCATCATTAGCAAAAAAAATGGGGTAGGTACCTACCTATTCAACTTTGGTACCCACTAATCCGTGGTACCTTTCGATTATAGAGCAAATTTCAGTTTAGTGTTCAAAAGCGTCAATGATGATAGTCTGTCACGTTCGACTCCCAGGTCTTAAAAAGTAGGAACTGTTCGGTTTTCATTAATGTTGGGGAACGACGACTGCTTCAGGGGCAAAGTAGTCTAGTAGTCTGCCGACTCTTCAGCAAATAATCGGCGTGGTGTTCTGTACTTACCTATCTACTACATTAACATTTATGATCACAATGATTATAAACATATACATACTATGTAAGTATGTATGTTCATAGTCATTCCACATCATGGTATTAACAACAGACTGTCAGTTGTCAGTCTTAACTACCCACAAAAAACTTTGAACTGATCGAGAATATTGAATAGTGAAATCTAACCAAATCAAAGTTTATTTTGAAATTGTATTTAGCCGTACACCGAGGGGTCGTGGCCACTCGTGGGTGAGTTCACCAAACTGCGATCATCTGGCCCCCCTGCACGCACGTGATACGTCGGCCTGCAGTACTTTATACAACAGCCACGCAAAATTAAACCAAATGACGTAGAGACAAAGCCCAAAATTGTGTGCATCATACTGATAAGCTGCAATAACCAGTGACAATGCCTCTCCACATGGACTCTGTTGCATGGACATAGTGTTGAAATTGCCCTTTCTGAAGGACGCGACCCCATCACGCAGACGCGGAAGCTTTAGTACTACGTCACACTAGCGCTAATCTCGCTTCTACTTAGCGTTGTTTTCGTTGTTTCTACGATACTAAACCATCATGTGATCTTTTGTTTTGCTTATAAATTAAACCTTTCTTCATTTTTGTTTCTGTATGTTTTGTGTCTTGAAGTTTTCGTGTTGGGAGCCGTCTGTTTCCTCCTGAAGCGAGAGTGTACTGTGTTATAGTGCCGCTTCATCCGTAGCTAGCTTCATTCCGTTTGCCAGTTTGTTTATGAGTTGGAAGACAACAGATTGGTGCAGCCGGCTTCTCCGAGCTCCGTAATTCGAAACAGCGTGTGTTTTCAGTAAGACGCGAGTTATCAATGAAGCCGCCTGAAACGGCGATCGAAACATGAACACAGTGAACACCCGCGTGCTTGTACCGGAGTGAATAACACAATATTCGCGTGGTTTCAGTGAAGTGTTGACATTTTGTATTACCTATCGAACTGCAAACGATTCGACAACGATATTGTATTGAGAATAATTCGAGAATTAATCGTAATCAAGTAGTAGAACCTAAGTTAAGCAGTGATTAATAAGGATATTTAAAGGGTAAGTTAATTTGTTTAATTTATAAAAACTTTTGGGTTAAAATAAGTATATTCGTAAAACTACCTAATTATTGCGTTGTTAATTATACTATCTACTAACTATATATTTATTAATTTAGACAATAATATAGCACAATATAAAATACCTACCTATACCATATCTATCTACGTAGGTAGGTACCTATTTACATTTTTATAATTTTAAATTTCAGTTTTTATGGTAAAGATGCAACAATGTCGTGAACAAAACAAACATTCATCACCTATTATATTCTTATTAGAAACGAATAATGAAATAATGGATAATCCACAAACGAACTATTAATAAACATAACATTATTTAGGTGATTAGAATTCAGGAACACGTGCTTTTTATTTACATTCTTATTTTTAATGCTACGAATTTGTCTTGGTCTTGCTATGAGAAGTCGTTGAGAGAAAACGTAATTTCCCTGTATTTTCGTAATTATTGGCTTTTGTGTATTGTGAAAATGAGGCAGGATGTGCCTGGGTACCTGAGTAAAGGTGCCTAGGTACCATTAGCTACCTAGGTATGTGCTACATGCATGGGTGCAAGGCCGACGGCGGCGTTGCTACGACAACTTGGACTTTCGTTCAAACCACCCTTGCATTTTTAATGTCTAGTCTTTAAAGGAGCCTGGGCTGGCATTATACTAAGTCCTAATCGTTTCTGAATTATAGTATTCTCCTAGATTGCTAACTTGTTTTAATAAAATATTGTTAAGTCAGGTAAATTAATTGTTCCCCCCCGGTGGGTTCCCGCATTGTCGAGACGGGGGGGCTCAGTAGCCGTGGCTTGGTCACGGTGAAGCCAAGAGGAACCCGAGGAGGGGCCGCTCGTCAGGGCTTTACCAGTAAGTCGACGACGTAGCGGCCAACAAGTAGGTTGCGGTGCCGCTTGTGCGACATCGCAACTGAGGCGGGCCGTGATGTCGTATGGGAGGCATCACGGCTGAGGGTTGGAGGCCGCGGCGGGGGAGGAGTGCCGGTATTGCGGTGCGCCGCTCTCCCTACCTTCCTCGGCCTTGACGGGGTCGCCACCGTCTGATGGCGGACGCGGTGGGGCCGCAGAGGAAGAAGAGTGTTGGTATGACGTTGGCCGCTCTCCTTATCCTCTGCGGCCGAAAATTGGCAGGCGGCGAGGACAATGACCTGATCCGTCGCAGGTGGATCAAAGGTGCCCAGACACGGGGTCATCTGGCGCCCATGTGCTGGTTTGGTCCCTGGGGTGGTCACGGCGTGCTACGTGTTTTGGTGCGCCGGTGATGGGGAGTACTCCCTAGAGGAGGGTCCGGTGCCGGACAGCCGCGTCGGTTTCACGGATGAGTGCTAAGGCGTGCAGTTTAAGACACCGTGGAGTTTTAGTGGGTTAGAGTCCCACATAACTGCACTATCTCCCCGTGGTAGTGCAGAATGCATGAGCATTTCCCCACGATAAAAAAGGTAAATTAATTGTTACCTACGCAAATTGAATTGTTCGTACCTTCCATATTCTTGGGGGGTTTGCCATAATCGCCAGTATTGTGGTAAAATGCATAGAGAACGCTGCTGCCCGTTCTCCGGTACGTCCCTTAGTCGCCTTTTACGACACCACGGGAAGTAGGGTGGTGCTATTCTTTAAGTCCGGCACCACACGGACACGTTACCTTTACCGTTCGTACCTATATTCAAATCAAACTGTCAATCTCTGACAGTAGTATGACATGGCATGACTTCAATGACATAGGGTGTCAATTTCTGTGACAATTAATTTATCTGGCTGGAGTAGCTGATTGTAAAATCGCCCTACCCCAACCTTTTCCATAAGGCATCCCCTTTTTCTTTCCAAACCTCCAAAAAAAAACATTTATTTTGGACCAGATACTTGTACTCATGTAATAAACCTGCCAAACTGCGTGGTGCCGGCTAGGAATTTCGAAATTGATAGCAGTTGAGTGTGAAAACAGATCCCAATGTGGTTACAATTTGTCCCACTAAACGAATCCGCATTCCGAACCCAGATTACTTTCATACTACCGTAAACTAATATTAAAAATTCAGGGTTTAATCTCGGGGAAGAGAAGGCAAGCTGAATTTAACTTTTATTTAATGGGATCGCATTTGATACTGAGAAGTTTAATGTAACTGGAATTGTTGTATCCTTATTATTTATTCGTAATGAGTAATGTTATTGTGTAGGTGACTAATGTAGGCTATTCTTTATGTCCAATACAGAAAAAGAAAGAAAGAAAAATTGGTTGGTTAGTTGGTTAATTGGTTGTTTGGCTAGTTGGTTGGTTGTATGTTCGGGTGAGGTCCTTAGGTACCTATCAAACCACCATAATTATTTTATATTTTATTCGTAATGAGTTATGTTATTGTGTAGGTGACTAATGTAGGCTATTCTTTATGTCCAATACAGAAAAAGAAAGAAAGAAAAATTGGTTGGTTAGTTGGTTAATTGGTTGTTTGGCTAGTTGGTTGGTTGTATGTTCGGGTGAGGTCCTTAGGTACCTATCAAACCACCATAATTATTTTATATTTTATTCGTAATGAGTTATGTTATTGTGTAGGTGACTAATGTAGGCTATTCTTTATGCCCAATACAGAAAAGAAAGAAAAAAAAATTGGTTGGTTAGTTGGTTAATTGGCTTGTTGGTTGGTTAATTGGTTATTTGGCTCGTTGGTTGGTTGTATGTTCGGGCGAGATCCTTAGATACCTACCAGGGAAGACGGTGGCACAGTGGTCACGTGCTGCCGTGCATAGCGAGACTTAGGGGAGGCCCGTTTACAGTCTCCCCAAGGAATGTGCCTTACAGGCGTTGCGCAGGGGTGGTTCCGGAATTGGTCTTTTAAGAGGAACCGGGACCACCCCTATGTGCGGATAGTGATCACCGGGGTGGTTTTAGTGAGGTAAAAATCCCACACTCCCCGCCCTCACTACTCCCCGGAGGTCGGGAGCCTTTTGAAGGTTTCCCCCCGAAAACAAAAAAAAAAGGTACCTACCAAACCACCATAATTATTTTATATTTTGGTTTGGTTAATCCCTCTAAGACCTAGACGTTTTTTCCCCTGTGGAAGGCTTATTGGATACCCAACCATTCGCATGGGGACGAACTCCTAATAGAAGGTAGTCCCAAATCTAGAATTCAAATGGAAGAAAGGTATAAAAGCAGTTGGATCCCATTCTTCATCTCCATTTAATAGGTAGATAAGTTCTTAGGTACTTACAGTTAATACTTCCTTATGCCACATCATATCCTTAATTATGATACTTAAAGCATTAATATAGGGTGGGAGTTTTGAAGTAGATCCTCGTGTTCTATTACAGCCAATTAGTTTTAATTAATCTTAATAACTCGTTAATTTATACACATCGTTGTTGCCAAAACAAGCTAGCAATAAATGTAGAGTACAATGGAAACGTTTAGAACATTTCTACTAAGGGCAAGATTCACAGACTGCTTTTTGACTTTACATTGGTAAGTAGGTATACTTAAAATAACTGTCTCATATGACATTGAACTTAGTTCTTACAACATTAATGTTTATATTCGTATTTAAACGCTTGCTCTACTACAGTAACTCTATTACCTAGTCAAAGTGTGTTCTGTGAATCTTACTTTAAGAGGGCCTTTCGATTTGTGCTTCCAGAAAGAGGGCTTCGGAGAAAACAGAAACAAACATTCAGAAATTGGATGGAAAATGGCTCGTTTTTGCTCAGCACTTTGGCTGGTGGTCCCTTTGAGTTAATAGGGATAATAGGAATAATATCAGGGTGCATCAAGGAATCTCTGAAAGCTACTTGCACAGGTTGCTGGCTAGTAACAGAATATATACCTACTGTAGCAAACCAACACTTGCAAAACTCACAAACGACGCTTGTGTCCGACGAAAAGTACGACCTGTAAGTTATAAAAAATAATTATTATGTTTCAAAAATTCTAGCCAGTTGGTCTCCAACTATGGCCGTCGATAGTCATGTCTAGGGCAAAGGGTATCATTTTTTTTTTCATAAAGTACCCCAGCTCATCCGAAAAATCCGTGTGGTGAACGAAGTAAATGAGAGACTGAATATTTTTTCGTGCTCTTTGAGTAAATTCGCAAGAGTGTTATTAAATATAGTTAGTTATGTAAGGTAAAAAGTTATATTATTTGATGTTAGGTATGTAAGGTTAGATAAGTTATTTTTTAAATTGATAATTACGCTGTCGCATTAGGGTAAGGCCTGTTATGATAAATAAATAAATTATACATGAAACAATGAACAGGGTACCTATAGCTTAAAATAATCATCTACAAACAAGTATTTCAAGAAATTCCCCACCAAAATTTCCTTGACTGGGGATAAATAAGCATAGCTCAGGATCCAGCTCAGTTAGCTGTTGGAATCTAGGCCAATGAGACGGTGGATGATTGAAATATAAACTGTTTACATTCCATGCGAAAACCGAATAATTTATAACATTCACGTGAGCCTGATTCATGACTATGTTTTCGGTTTTTGAACAAGTAAGTATGTGAAGAGAGAGATTGGGGAGAAAAATTTTGATATACTCGTAGCTCAAAGCTGTCTGACGTCAAAGTTTGATAGACTGGTTCTGAAATACGTTGCTTTGAACGTTATTCTGTTTTTAGTTGTACCTGGAAACAGTATTTTTAGCTTTCGATGGTCTTGTGATCACAAATCCGGATTCCGGATTTGATGTTCAAGGCTTTGAAGATAGTTCTCTGGAGGCCTCTAGAATACTATTACAATCATACTCGTAAATCTTTATTCATCTCAACATCATATTACAGGCACTGATTAATAAAATGCACAGTCTTAAATAGTGAAAGGTGTCTGAGATAGGAGCATCCCGAGTTACAGACCATCCAGCTCTTCTTTTTTTTTCCTTTAGCCTATATTGTCCCACTGCTGGGCAAAGGCCTCCCCCGTGTTCTTCTACCTTTCCTTGTGCTGTGCTTTCTCCGTCCAATTGGTTAAGAACGAGTCCAAATTGTTATGCCAGCGTTGCTTAGGCCTGCCTTGGTGACGACGCCCGTCTTCAGGCAGCCACTGTGTGACAACTTTGGCCCATCTGTCTGAATGCGTCCTATAAGTGTGACTTTTTGATAGGACATGTTAATTTACAAAACGGTTAGAGTCAAGACATTATAAATAATAAAAGTTTAAAATTGCAATTAAGTATAAGCAGTACCTACAAAGCTAAGAGAAAAATGGAAAAAAAAAACAAATGGTTTTTGATATACTCAAAATGGAATGGGGGGGCTTGTGGCTAAGTAATAACAGCCGCACGGGTCGATCGATCAGGTTAAGCTTCGCTTGGCGCGGTTGGTCCGTGGATGGGTGAAGACCCCTCTGTGCCGCGGAAAGCACGTTAAGCCGTTGGTCCCGGCTGTCATTCCAGGATCTATGACAGTCGTTACGGGTCGTCAGAAGCCCGAAAGTCTGACAACCAGTCTTGCCAAGGGGTATCGTATTACACAGTAACTGGGTTGTGGAGGTCAGATAGGCAGTCGCTCCATGTAAAATGCTGGTATTCAGCTGCATCCGGTTAGACTGGAAGCCGACCCCAACATAGTTGGTAAAGGCTAGGCAGATGATGATGACCTACTTGTAATGGAAAAGCTTCATAATATTGTACCCATAAACGTTTACAGCTGAACTCAGTTGAGGATTTTGTATCATACCAT
This sequence comes from Apamea monoglypha, assembly GCA_911387795.2. NCBI lineage: Eukaryota > Metazoa > Arthropoda > Insecta > Lepidoptera > Noctuidae > Apamea > Apamea monoglypha. The sequence continues at coordinate 15,441,692 of OU426917.1, forward strand.
CTTCCTGTCCTTTTTCCGTACCTATTTGGGGCGCCTTAAGTAGTTGTGTAGGTATATCAGCCCTCGTCTAAGTGCTTCCTTCTTTCGTTGCCATTATTTCACACACAGTGCTGGATGCACTATGTGTGAAATATATATATATATACTCATTAATATATTCTCTTTTCCTAAGTCATTCACAGGGCTCCAAGTTTAAGGACTTGGGATGTGAAAAACCCTACCTAACCCTGTTGACAATGTATCCATCATTTATCTATTCTGATTTCCTCATATTCCTAGAATCATTCACATGGTTCCAAGTTGAAGGTGCTAGGATGTGAAAAAAGCCCTACCTAACCCTATTATCAGTGCATCCATCATTTCTCTATTCTCTTTTCCCAGAGTCATTCACAGGGTTCCAAGTTTAAGGACCTAAGATGTGAAAAAAGCCCTATCTAACCCTATTGACAATGCATCCGTCATTTATCTATTCTCTTTTCCTAGAGTCATTCACAGGGCTCCAAGTTAAAAGACTTAGGATGTGAAAAAACCCTACCTAACCCTATTGACAACGCATCCGTCATTTATCTATTCTCTTTTCCTAGAGTCATTCACTGGGCTCCAAGTTGAAGGTCCTACGATTTGAAAAGAAAACCCTACCTAACCCTATTGACAATGCATCCATCATTTATCTATTCTCCTTTCCTAGAGTCATTCACAGGGCTCCAAGTTCAAGGACCTTTTTTTTTTTTTTCTGGTGGGAATTCATCAAATTACCCCTCCCGCTCTGGGTGGAGCGGAAGGGAGTGACAGACTCTTACTGACTAAAACCCACCCATGTTCCTTCCTTCGCCCTTTATGTTCCGGGGTAGCGGCGGTGCTCCGCCCAAGCGGGGCAGACCTCCACCGTGTGCTCCACCGTGTCCTCTGGGCGATCCTGGTAATGGTGACACCCGAAGTTCAAGGACCTAGGATGTGAAAACAAAACCCTGCCTAACCCTATTGACATCACAGTCGTAGGCGTATCGTATGCAGTTCTATTTTGATCGTTCAATCTAAAATCTCTATACTAACGCGTCGTTGACGTTGGCAGTAACCGTGGGCCGAATAGTTTGATAGTCTTCAGATAACAGACGTAAACAAACGTATTTCCATACAACTGTCATAGTTATTTCTGTGCAGTAAACTATGGACGTATAAACAGACCGTTTGCGTCTGCGGTAACTTCGCTCCATGACGTAGGTAATTATAATGAATCTTTCGTAAAACATGTGTAGACGTGCCAAGTAGAGCGTGCATTAGTAATATTAGTATTAACATGTTCTCTGAAAATTGAGCTTTCAGTTGTATGTTTATCTTCAAAGACAAATGACGACATACCATCATATATTCTCTAATATACCTAAATATTAACAAGATCACGGGATGGTACTTAAACAGCGTTATCCATGCAAGAATACCATTTAGCCTGGCCAGATGGCAAAACTAAATGATATGAGGCTAGTGGACTAATTCTCCTAATATGATAATTCTCCAACCACACTTACAATAAAAGGTACTTCACCGTAGCCATGTTTAGACAGATATATTTATACATCTAAACTTATAATAATTGTAAAGAGTAAAGATTTGATTTTTTGAACGTTTGTTTGTTACGTTGTCACGCTAAAACGGCTGAATGGATTTAGATTAAATTTGACACATGAATAGACCATGACCTGGATTACGACATAGGATACTTATCATCCTGATATTCTCACGGGATCGAGACTTATGCGGGTGAAACAGCGGGCGCAGCTAGTACATATTATATTTGTACATTAGCTCTTCAATTTATTATCAGCAATAATTCGGATAATGTTATCTTCATTGATTGTAGATTATCCTCTTCAACTTATACAACCCTTTTCACGTAATTCTTTATAATAATAATATCTTGAAGTCTTGATCTTTCTATCTAATACTCTCTGGCACCATAACAAAGCTCTGCCTCAATAATAATCCCTACTCCTGTTTCTTAACGACTTCACTGAGAGAACTCTTTTATTCTTGGAGGCCCAAAAATTGTAACAATGACCAATTTTTTACTTAAAAGCTCATGCCTAACTTACCAACTCTAATCAACTACATCTACGCCCTCTTATTTATAAGAGAAGTTTAAACGTAAAAAATGTATTTCGAAATTCAATTTGTCTTACGTTTTTCAGATCGCGATATGTGGTAAGAATGTAGGTATTTACAGAATTATAATAATTAAAATCATAAATACAACCCTCTAAGTTCATATAACCCTATATTTCAAGGAAACAGTATTTTAATGAAATGGTCATTGATATTAGATAGATAGAATACTCTTTATACTCTTTTTATTTTTTCTTTTTCTCTTCTTTATTACATGGAATAAATGACTATTCATGATTATAAATAAACGATAAACGAAACTCGACCCTACTCGGCAACCTACTTGGCCCTGTTTGCCCTACTTGACTCTACTCGGTATTCAATAAACATCAAAAAATATGTCAAAATCGAGACAAAACCGAGTTTCTAGTTTCTACGAAGCTTATTAGATCTCCATTCACATTCCGTTAGCCATTCAATCATTGTTACCTCACAGTTCATAACGCTTATTATACAGTCATTGCTAATTTAAGCGTTCTCTGTTCCGCCATAGTTAATCAAATTGGTGGACGTGGGTACTCTGGGTACTATGTAATTTGTGCATAATATTTATAGCGTTCTAGATTTCATGTTCTGTAATGTTGCGACCTGAAAATTAAGGGGGTCTACTCCGAAGTTTTATCGGCCGAATGTTCGGCCGTTTCCTGCTACGAAGTTACTATTTGGTTCGATCCTTCAGTTGCCTATGTCAGGGACCACGGTATCTCTTTCGAACAACCCGCGGCCCTGGCAGGCATCGGCCCTAGCGGACCCCGTCAGTTGACTATGGTCCCGACCCAACTGAGCCGATCCGAACTTTTTTCGCATTTTTCAATAATATTCGGTTCGGCCATATGTCGGTCCGATCCGATCATTCGCACTTTGCACTTCGTAGTAGACCCCAAGGTCTCATTTAAAAGACATTTCGTATTACAAAAAATACCAGCCTATTATTAACCCACTGCATTCGAGAGGCCTCTTTTACAGAGAGAAGGCTTCTTTATTTGCTAATGGAATTTTAACCATACCTAGTTTTGGGCACTAGATCGTGTCTTGTAGAACCATGCTCGAGCATCAATCTATTGAAAAAGGTTTAGACCTCTAACTTGACGATAGTATCGTGGAAGTCCACGCCCACGTCCATAACGTTATCGTCGACGGTAATTTTAAAGCGTCTTCATATATTTCCATCCTTTTTACTGTGAACGTCCACGGCATCATGATAATACATCGTGACACGTCATCATCCACAGTAAAAAGTCACGATAAAGTCATCCACGATAATATCGTGACGTTAGAAATTATAAAAGCGCACAATCTCCACTCAAATCTAGTTCGTCATCGAAATTCATATAAGAACCGTAATTCTAGAATAATTTGTTGTTAAATCAAAAGACTTTCCTGAATAAACGATCACAGTAACGGAACCAACAGATCTTTTTGTGGTTTGATAATATATCACAACAATGAGATGTCTCATTGCTTAAGTTGCCCTTTATGTAAAAAAATAAAAAAAATATTGAAATTTAATAATCTTTATGATGACAAATGATACTTACTTATACTGTAAGTAAAGCTGAAGAGTTTGTTTGTGTGTTTCAACGCGCTAATCTCTAGAACTTCCAGTCGGATTTGAGAAATTATTTTTATATTCGATAGCCTAATTCTCGAGGAAGGTCATAAGCTATATAACATCATGCTACGACCTTTAGGAGCTGAGCAAAAACAAACCAAAGTCCGAAAAAACGCTAAGCGAAAACGATGTAACAGCGCGGGCAGGCGATGCGGGTCGGGAGAAAAAGAAATTTCACGCGGACAAAGTCGAGGGCAGAAGCTAGTAAATGATAAGAGAATAGAATATTTCTACCGCCTACTCTCACGCACGTTATAGGAGTCAAATAAGGGTCACTCCTTGAATGAGCGCGACTAAACGCTATCTGTTCGTTGTGAAAGGGCGTGGGATATGATAATCATGAGTAATGTGTTTTTAAAAGTTCATATTAGGAACTATTAAACCGATAACTGTATATTTAATTCTGGAAATTACTAAGTTCTTGGTCACCTATTTAGAGTCGGCACAGCAGCAGCACGTTAAGCAGTTGGTCTCGGCTGTCATTCGTGGATCTTTGGCAGTCGTCACGGATCGTCAGAAACCTGAAATTCTGAAAACAATTCTTACCCAGTTCGGGTTGTGTTGGTCAGATAGGCAGTCCCTTCATGTAAAATACTGGTATTTAGCTGCAGCCGGTTAGACTGGAAGCCGACCCCAACATAGTTGGGAAAAGGCTAGGCAGATGATGACAGCAGGACTTCTTTCATAATAACTATCACTATCAGCCGTCATCTCCGTCTTTACCTCTTACCAATCCTTTTATAGCTAGAATGTTCAATTCACATTCACACTCAAAACTTTCCTCACTATACGGGTCCGTCATTCATCCATACCATTCGCGTCCTCACTACCCCAATGTGGTGTCGTATTAACGGCAGTAGGGTGTGATCGTGAAGCAATGTCGCAAACCATGCGCTTCTATCCTACCCTCTATGTCCCAAAACATGCAGTCAAGGTGACCTCCTGTTCTGTCGCCGTAGAAATGGCAAATTTTGGGCCCACAAGATCTAAAATATAATGTGTAAAAATTCCCTGTTAAATGTCCCAATAAAGTAAAATAAAATAAAAAATATACAGTCGTGTCAGCGACACGATGAAGAAGATTTTTTTTTCGTTACTGGCCAGCATTGTAATGGTCTGCGATCGATTGACGTAGGTCATTGCGTGACTCGCACAACTGCACACCCTTCATCAGCCAGGATATAAAAGTCAGCTGTTTACCCAGCGCTTGCACATTCGCCGCGCATTCGTACTTATGTATGCACCCTAAGATACATATAATTACACAAATTAACATACAGACAGACATTCCTCGTGGCACTGCAGCGAATCACGTAATGGGACTGAACATTATCATTCTGGGCTGTCCTTAAAAGATTCATGTAATGCGATATTTAACAGATGGTAATTTGTTAATTTGAATGCAGCACTGTTAGAGAGTTTTATCTTTTGAGATCACTTAGCTCTCACTAATTAGTATTTCTGATTTGTATTTGCACATGAACACATAACTGAATAAGATATGTTGCATGTAAGAAGTAAGAAAAGTTTTGGACACATTAAAATTAAAAAATAAAGAAAGAAAAAGATATTATTTGGGAGGAAATAAAAAAAAGGTTTTATGGGGTCACTGGTAATTAGTGACCATATTATGATTGTACTCATCATAACAAAAAACTTTCCCAAAGAAACGATTTTTTTAATTTACCAAGCGCATGACCCCAATCACCCCTACCTATAGAATATTGAATACCATGAGTACCACCATCAGCTGTAAAATAATTTACTTACTAATCCCTTTATACAAACAAAACTATTCCACGTTTACCTTGCATTAGTATTTTTCATTCATTTAACAACCGTATGGACCGCGCGGGCGGTTCTATTGGGGCGCTTGGTAAATAAAAAAAAAATAGTTTATTTTGGGAAAGTTGTTCGTTATGGATCATGTGTACATAAAAATACTGTGTTTCTATTTCATTCTTTTGTTTTTATTTGTATAAGTTTACATATCTTGAACAGGCTCAATAACTTAACAACAATTATATAACCTGGGGAAGGGTGGAGTGTCCTACCACAAGCAAACTATTTGCTTAAAAGGATTCTCCCCATTGTAACTAGAATACGTTATTAAGTTGATGCAATAAACATTTTTATTTTATTTATTACTAGCTGCGTCCCGGGGTTTCACCCGCATAAGTTTCGATCCCGTGGGAATATCGGGATAAAAGTATCCTACATGTTAATCCTGGTTAAAATAACCCATCCCTGTGCCAAATTTCTTTCAAATCCGTTCAGTAGTTTTTGCGTGAAAGAGTAACAAACATCCATCCATTTAACCATCCATCCATACAAACTTTCGCATTTAGGTATAGGATTTAGTAGTATTTATAGGATTAGTAGGATTATTTATTATGTGTTTTAAGTATCGGTCACTAATTACCAGTTACCTTACACCTAGTAACTGTTGCTCTCAGAAGTTATATAACCTTTCATTGCCATAAAATAAAGAGAGGGCAAAAGAAAAGATCAAACCAAACAAATCAAATAAAATACGTTCCACAAACTGCGGAAGCTGTGACGGTGCGGCCTTCAAACAGTTTTTCTTTCCAATATCCGTCCGCCCTGATGACTGACGTGAAACATTCTTAAATAAAATATCGCTTCAAATTGAAATTTTCTAAGAGATCTTGATAATACTGGGTCTTTGGGGCTTTATAGGCTGACAATGACTCGGCCAACTGTCCGGTGGCGTCCGTCCTTATCTATCGGTGACCCAACCCTTTTCACTGCCACTCGGAGCATTCTGTGCCTATCTACTTACGTTGATGCCCTCATGAAGTCGTGAGGCACGTATGTACTTAAGTGCGAAGGTACGTACTTGGAGGCAGTTGCGAAAATTCGAGGGTATTTCGTTTTTGGCGGAAAAAGACGTGGGTGCTTAAGGAGTTCTAAATGGATTGACACATGTGCGGGGAATTATTTTGCTTATGTGACAGTCATTGGAAATTGCATTTAGCTCAGTAATTTAAAGAAGACAGTTACTTTTATAAATTATTCTTTCCTTTTAGATAGCCATGTTTCACAAAATTAAATTTTGAATTTATTTAATGCTAGCTTACTGGACAGACGTTGCCCTGTTTCCCGGAACTCGATCGCAGCGCCACCAAGCGGGTTCAATTGTGAATCTAAACCATCCAGGGTGCCTCTTAATCACACACAAAAATTTCATCGAAATCGGTCCAGTAATTTAGGAGGAGGTACATACACACGTACAGAAGAATCATATATCTAAAGATAGGTTTAAAGGTGACCAAAATCATCACCCACTTATCCTACCCGTATCCGAAAGATGGACAACGCGTTTAAAATAAGATAAACTCCCATTTAATTATAAATTCCAAGGTCATTAACATTTTCCCCATTAAAAATACCATCACAATTACAATGACCTTATAAATGTTTCATGATATGTAAATTTAGAGAACAACACCGAATTCTAGACAATTAAATAGGTCATAATCATTTTACGAGTCCCAATTTAGCTGGTATGACGTAGTTTTAGACATATTATTGTCTGAATTTAAATTTTATTGACACTTATGCCGTAATGACAAGTATGTGTTGGGTTGTGAGATGAAACACCCTGTTTCTAATTCGAATATTTAGTAGAATCCTAGAGCAGGTTCAGTGGTCACGGCTTCGACTAACGAATGGTTGGTCGTAGTTTAAAACTCAGATAAGCAGTTTACTTAGTGTAAATTTTTTCATCACCACTGCTCTCAAAACGGTGAAGGAAAACATTGTGAGGAAACCGGCATGTCCTGGAAGCAAAAATTCGAAGACATATGACATCTACCACCCCGCACTGGGCTCGCGCGGTGGATTACAGCCCACTCCCTCTCGAAGAGAGGAGGCCTGTGTCCCAGCAGTGGGAACATTATAGGCAGATTATGAGTAGTTTTGGGTTATGTTTGATTTCTGATTGATTTGATTCTTTTGCAGAATTTATTCAGTCTTTAGAGACATTCACTAGTAGTTTGGCACCTGTGTAACACGGAGGGTTAATTTGTCGTCATTTTAGCACTGATGAGTTATTACTTCAAAACTAATCTATACTAATCTCTTATTCTAATAATAAAGCTGAAGATATTGTTTGCTTGTTTGAACGCGCTAATCTCTGGAACTACCAGTCGGATTTGAAAAATTATTTTCGTATATGATAGCCCAATTCTTGAGGAAGGCTATATATAGGTTAACATTACGCTAAGATACTTCGGAGCGGAGCAAAAACAAAAAAACTCAGAAAGAACGACGAGGCGGGTCGGGGGAGCAAGAAATTTCATGCGGACGAAGTCGTGGGCAGAATCTAGTATAATATAATATATTATTATCTATTGCTTAATCGCAATATATCGTTATTATATGACGTTTGTATGTTATGTTAACCAACCGTTTGAAACATCCGGCCAAGACGTTAAAGTCATGATAAGCTGCTTTTGGAACAACTCGTGAAAATACTCAAGAAAAAAAAGAACCATTTACTAAAACATTCATTTATTGTTTTTTACCTGAAAAGACTACGAAATTCAACTCAAGTTCGGAGGATATAAAAAAAATTACTTGGGTCTAATAACATTCTCCAACTATTCGAATAAATAACAAAATGTTTGATGTTAGAGGCATAAAATAAGCAATAATTACTACTCTAGTGGTTCGAAATTCCTTCCACAACCGATATTAAATTACTCAGATCCAATAAAGCTCATATTAAAAGTAATTGGTGTTATAGGGTGAAAATTATTTTAATAAATGTATCAATATTGATTTATCTCCCAGTTCGAACCTCAGTTTGACCCCTACTTCTATTTTAACCAAGATCAGCAGCTGTAAGGCCAGCGTCAGCTTTTCGTGTTTTGAAACGAATTTTGACAACTATATTCTTAATAGAAAACTATCCTTTTATTATTGTGGTACCCTTCGTAAATCTGTTGACCGATGCCTCTCCAGTTATCGTCTGACCGTTCAACCCTCTGCGTTCGCCCCCACGATACGGTCCCGGTTTGTTATCGACGGATTTACTTTTTTTATTGCGGGCTCTAAGTTCCTTTGCTTTATCCTCGAATTTATTGCGGACTGATGTATGGTTTAGGAATAAATTATAGTATTATTAAGTTTTTTAGTAGGTACTGATAGAAATATTATCTACTAACACTAACGTAATTAGGTAGGCAGGGTCTTAGGCCGCGGTTAAGTTTTCAAAGGATCAAAATACCTAATTTCACTAAGAGTCTTTTCCACAGAGTCCGAATAGGCACTCATTACTAAGTAAACACACAGTTGACGGCACAGTTGGCGCTGTGGTTAAGCGATTGACTGCTGCGCTGCGTGTCGCGGGTTCGATTCACCCACGGAACAAATATTTGTATGACCTACAAGTAGTTGTTCCGGGTCTGGCTGCTTGTGTATGTGAGTTTAAATGTTTGTAAACGCACCCACGATACAGTAATTCCTAGTGTGGGGCAACGTTATATAAAAAAAACAGTAAGTAAAAAGATGAAGCAGGATTTGAATGACATTATCTTCAGAGTTGAAAACTGGCCTCAAAACTCAAGAAACCAAAATGCAGTGATCATTCGAACAATCATTGGACAAACAAAGAAACTTACTTACACGAAGTTATGATTAGTATTAAGCTAAATCTCTTTCGAGCTACCTCTAGTTAAGATTACCTATGCTAGTCTTTGTTACAGTGTTCTTTGACGTAACATTTTTAACTTTTTTAGTTTTCTCGGATGCTTAGTAAACAGTGGCATTCGAGCCAGTAACAGTATTACCTTACTTTTCTTTGTCTTATTGCAAGTTCTAAGGCGGAGTTTTCTTTTAAAGGCAATGCAGTTGAAGCGTTTTAACAAAAATTGTTTACGAAGTTTTGCCGTTAAGGTACCTACATTTTCCCTATTTTTCTTTCATATCTTATGTACCGTTTGTTTGTTGAATGCTGTATCAAAGAATTTTCTGCACAGAAGCTCTGTTGCTTTTATGCAAGAATATAAAATATTTTTGAAGCTCCACTTCACTTGTAGTTAATGCTGTGTTGCCACAAAAATCCATTTATTCTGCGATGGATTCATGTGAATATAAAAACCGGGGTGTTTTCAGCTTGAAAAGCGTTAACCGTTGTAAATTTGAGAGTAATATAATTATCTGTGTAATCATCGTCGTCCACACTTCACACGTATTTGAAACAGTTTCGTTCAATTCCTGAAAGTTGTCGCGTGATCGAATCTCGTCTTTTGTCTTCGGGACTTGTGCTTAGGGACTTGTATCGATGTGTCTTATTATCTGTTTTGCCTCGAGTTCTCTAAACCCCAATTATTGGGCCGCTTATTGACAACCACTACTTGTATAGTTCCTTCAGAAATCCTATTTCGATTAATAGATACCTACTTGAAATTGAATATCGGAACGAAGGTAGTTTTTCCGATTGGAATGTACCTCTACATGTGTTTTACAAGGAATATTATTGGTTAAATACATATAAATATAATGAAAAAGAATACAACTCGTCCAAAATTAATGTTCCCAATTGCATAGGTCACTTGTTTCTACTATCCTTGGCAAGGGCCACAGCTTTAGTGCCACAGTTCCAAACTCGACTATCTTGTAGGAAAGAGGACCTAGCAACCGCGTCTATCAGATTCGAGATAGCAATGATTGTCATCTTTATCCGATTGTATTGCCTTCACGGAGCTGACCTTTCCTTTATCTGCTAGTGTCCTATTTGCATGGGTAGTGAAATGTGTTATTCTTACTGTACTCACATGAGTTTTTGTGATGTTAAGAATACTGAAAATGAGCTTAAACAGTCTTCATATAAATTTATCATAAATGACGGTTAATAAATATATTTAATTTTTGTCGGCCATAATTTCATAGTTCTACTCGATTTATGAAACCAAAAATATTTATGGTTATTCATGATAAAGCGTTCGAATATATTTTAAAGGATATTTGTCAGTGGTTACCAAATGAGGAGTTGGCAAAATTCCAACGGAAATAAAATTCTACTGCTTTAAAATATGTGCCTGTTACGTCCCAATATCCTGCTCAAATGTCCGGGCAACCTATAAACCTATATCTGGGCAGCACAACGTGACAACGTTAAAATTTCACGCGTGCTTGCGGTCTTATTTACCCAATTTTGTGATAATGGTTTTTGGAATCTTGAGTCCTGCTGGTTCTAGGACCGGGAGAGGACTGAAAAAGAAAAAACTTGAATCAAAGCGTGTGTAACTCGTGGAAAGACAGATGCATAAAGAGTATAGTTAGCTCTATTTCATATCTTGGTGGCTAGTGTAATAATTGGGGCGGACGCGTAGTCACACCAGTGTGACTATCAGGATTTTTATGCCAGTTTGTCATACTGGTATTTTTTTTTTACACTACTTAGTACGTATTAGAGCGGTGAAAAAATATCGATATCAAAATGCATTTTGTAGATATGAACAGTTTAACGTCTAAAACATTTCTATTTTGTGGATATTAGAGATGCATCGGGTTTATAATGAAATCTCACCAAGAAGGACCAAAGAAAATTTGGTCTTTCGAGCCATTCACCATTTTTGGGTATGCGATGGTTTGAAGGGATTTCCTTATACATATAATTCGATGTTTTAACGGCTAGCAGTAAAAGTAAAACCACATAACACTGCCAACTAAACTCACATTTACCCTTCACACTTCACAAGAAATATAGCTTGTTTTATTCTCATAGTAAGCCCAATACAGTAAAGCATTGTAATGTTCAAAGTGCTCAGTTTCATATACAAAGTGAGGTAAGTACTCGTTCACTAATATTATCTTGGACCAACAAAGTGCTCTTTGAGATGGAACAGCTGACTGCAGTTAATACCACAAAAGCGCATAGAGATGCTACTGTAATTCATTATTGCATGAGATATTGTGCTGTATTCTTAGAAGGCGTCTTGATTAAGTTGTTAGTTAATGTTTTAGTATATTTTGTAGGATTTCATTATGTTTTGGGAGATTCTTGATTTTGACAGGAAAAGTTCGGATATCAAAGTGTCATGACCTATTTTAATTTAATGCATGCCAATAAAGCATGCGAAGTATGTCAGCAAATATGTGGAAATATTTATATTTAAGACTTTTTATATAACATATATATCATGCAAAATGAAAATATTAATGAAATTTTTATTCATATTCATCAATTTTTAAATATAGTCGAACAAACGAGTCTTAGAAAAAAAAGACCAATATTAATATTCTTTTTTTAATAATAATACATAAATAGAACATATTTCATGGAAAATGAAAATTTTAATGAAATGGTTATTCATATTCATTAATATTTATATTTAAATATAGTCGAACAAGCGACGAACGAGCCTTGGAAAGGGTGAATATCTTTTTTATATAATAATACATTTATTATTATATAAAAAAGATATTCACCCTTTTTTTGTGAGAAATAACATGGAATAGAAATTAGAAATATAAACGATCACAATATCAGGCATTGGGACTTGGGAATTAACCTATTTAATATACAAAACAAATAATATTACAATTGGAGACTTGGAGTGGGTTTTACAAGAAAATAACAGTTATTTAAATAGACTTTAAGCTAATAAGCCTTTTATACAATTTGTATTGGCTCGCAAAGAACAGCGAAACACACAATATGTAAATATTAATGTCAACATTATAATATTTATTGGCTTGTCATTTCTATGTAAATTGACGTGGGACCCGATATATGAGTCTTTTTAAGCACATGTAGGCAATAACATAACATGGTTAATAATTTTGCTTAAACAATATGAAACAGATACATTTTGTCAAAGTGAGGGATTACTGACCCATCGAACACCCAGTGCGAGTGCGGCGCTTCCGATCAGACCATGCCCCACTTGCTGGACTGTTCTAAGTGCCCGTTCACCTACACATCTGATGACTGATGCCGCAATCAACGTGGCCACCTACTTGGCTAAACTATATATTATGTATAAAAAAAAACCGGCCAAATGCTAGTCGGAGCCGCGCACGAAGGATTCCGTACCATTATCTATACAACATTAGTCTACCTGTTGCCGTTATTAATATCGAGCACAAAACGGCAAAAAAATCACGTTTGTTGTATGGGAGGCCCCACTTAAATATTTATTTTATTCTGTTTTTAGTATTTGTTGTTACAGCGGCAACAGAAATACATCATCTGTGAAAATTCCAACTGTCTAGACATCACGGTTCATGAGATAGAGCCTGGTGACAGATAGACAGACAGACAGACGGACAGTGGAGTCTTAGTAATAAGGTCCCGTTTTTACCCTTTGGGTACGAAACCCTAAAAACAACGTGTAAGAGTACCATCGACACGAAATGGAGAAGAAGAACAACATGACTACGGTCAGGTACGCCCAAAGTCACATAACCCACGTCATAGACTCCATATGTTCCATAGGAACTTTCTAAGATTATCTTGGAATACATAAGTATGTACATCACTGACGTCAGTGAAGGAAATTATCGTGAGGAATCTGTAGCGGTATCTACAACGCCACATGCGAACAACGCGTCATACTAACGTCACGCAAGTCCTGCATCTCGCAAGCAGAGTTTACCGCGCAATTAGCATAGATACAATTTCCCAAACATCAATCATTGGGCAGTTGCCCGCCAGACACAACTCCCGTCTGGTCGGAGGATCCTCCCTTTTCTATGGAGGATGAGTGAACTTTACACCCTCATACCTCTAAAAATCCTGGACTTTAAGTTAATATAAGTCGGAAATCTCCAACCCGCCTTGAACTAACGTGAGTAGTTATGATTCGCGGGTTCTGGCGCAACCGTCAGGTGCGCCAGACCCCCGTTCTTTTGTGAATATTTTGCATTTTGTAGGAAGCTACTGTCCTCATCACGAAACAATGCGTTGCGCCAGAGCCCCGTTCTTTTGTGAATATTTTGTATTTTACAATGCGAGATTACTAGTGGTGATTCGCCAGAACCCCGACCCTCATCGGTCGCCGAGGGACGACGCAAACTAAAAAAAAAAAAAAAAAAAAAAAAAAAGTTTGGTATGGTTTCTATGGTTTTGATGTGTTCTGAGTTCGAATCTGCGGTCCATTTTAGTATAGGATGCACGGTTTCGGAGATGTGCAGATTGATTTCCTCATATCTAATTGATATCCGGTGTCATTGTTCACCTTCTCGGCGGTCGGCGGTCATATCTATTACTCATTGTGCACCCCGCTTATCACTGCTTTTGTCTTGAACTTCTTTGTTATAACCTACCTGCCTTTTCTGAATCATCAATAAAACACATTCCTTCATTTTACTACCATTTTAATTCCAAATAATTATTGATGAACATTTAAATTATAGTCTTATCTACTTATAAAATAGGAGCGAAACATCTCATCCACTAAAATATCGTTGTACAGTGTGTTCCCTGTAAATATGCTCGTAAAACTATGCATTGAATATCCCTGAAACTTATACAGCAAATACATTAAGCAATATTCACCACAAACTGAAGTCCAATCATTCTGAATCCTATCAAAATTCCAGTCCCATCTCTTACAATTCCTTTTCAAAAACTGGAGATGATATCGCTCAGGTGTTCGTCCATATGAATCAAAATATTGACCGATGCCATTCGTATCGATATGTATAGCTACCCAGTGTGAACCTGGTTTATCATCCGCATCCAAATTGCATATTATATACGTTGGTACATGGGTATACATAGGCAGTCTATTAGCAGCATAAACATTATTTTCTAGACTGGGATGAATCTTTTTCATATGTTTTTGTAATTCTAGTGTATCCATGATATTACTGTTATTAGCAGATTATTACAGTACCAATCTATTCAATGGTTGTCATAGGAATGTTCACTCATCACGAAACAATGCAAGATAAGTCTGTTGACTCATAAAGCGATACAAGCTTGTCGACTTGAAAGTTACTATCAGTTTCACTGCGGAAATGCCTTAGATTAAATAGTGCTATATAAGCCGAGCAGCCGCAGTCATAGAATCAGTGTATGGTCGTCTCGTTAGACCGCAGTGGATCTTCCAATACTACGTGTGTGTTACTTCAACGCATCAATTGCCATGGAGGTAAGTGTTTATTTATTCTATTGACAAACTTACTTTTCTTTCTGTTGTTATTTCCTTACGTGTGTTTGTGTGTGTGATTAAGTGTAAACAATTTGATATTAATATGATAACTGTGTTGTTGCAGAAATCATTCAACTTCGATGAAAATACCTATAAACAGTATTACTACTCGCCACTCTCCCCTCAGCAAGAAGAAGAGAGTGACGACATCGTCATTAAGAACACATGCGATGGAGGAAAAAGGAAATCGCAGTCGATTGATCAATTTTTTGAAGTAGAATCAAAAACGAAAAAGAGCAAGAAGCTGTTATCGTCAACTGTCGCACGAGCCGCTAGAGATGGTATATCATACATTTCTACTAATTCTGACGACGGAGACCAAGCGACGCATCTCATAAAAATTGAAATGTACGATATGAAGAAGCTATGCAAGATTCCAACTACTGATCATTGGAAACATGCTACCACGAGAATTAAATATTATGTAAAGAATAATAACGATTGCATTTACGACAACACAAACGCCCTCGTATACAATATTACAAAGACAATAGCAGAAAGTGAAAAAGTTAAAAAATACTTTTTTAACAATGACACTCATTAGTGGATTAGTGAATGTGATTCTGTTTACTTAAAGTACTTCTGTGTACTCATTAGATTTTACTTGACTTTCCTAATCCTTTGCTAGACTATAAATATTGGACATTATTTGAAATTGGGTATCAGTTGCTCTATCAACACTTAACTGTTACTTACTGTGCTACATACTTTCTTCTTTATTATAAAGATGGAAAACTTCAGTGAAATGTGCACCAGTGCTTTCTTTTCCGCACCCATTGAAGAGAATATAGAACAATCCAACAGCGAATTCAATCAGGAGCTGTCTAAAGTTTGTGATGAAATGGAGAAGCGTGAACTGTTCGATTCATCGTATGATGATGAGTTGTATAATCAATGTTTGATGGTTGAAACAACGTTTATCAAACGAGGTATCACTACTGATGAAAATAAGGTTACCAAGAAAGCAAAATTTGATGAAGGAGCTTCTACATCATCAATTGAAACCAATGACGTGGACAACAATAAGGTGGAATGTGATACATGTCATGTTTATATTAATAAAAGGTATTTATACAACCATTTAAAAAGCAATACACATAAAAATAATCTTTTAAAATCACATAATTCATTAACAAATGTTACAGTTGTTGAAAGCGCTTTTGGCAATCGAATTTTAACATATAGAATTAATAGTAAAACACTTCAATCGGGACAATATTTTGAAACACCGGAATCGTTTTTAAATTCGTTAAAAATCGATATCTTATTTTTGATAAATGAATGTATTCAACAACATACAATTTTTAAAATAAACTTCATATTGCATGCTGATTTCATACAACAAACTAAAGATATTAAAAATACGTTTGATTTTCAAACGTTTAATTACATAATTTGTCAGGGAGATGACTTAAATATTTTTTATTCATCATTAATAGACACTGTAGTCGGTAAAATTTGTCAATTTGAAAAAAAAGATAGTGGTTGGAGTCTTAATCAAATTAAATACATAGATATGAATGTTAACAAATTCAACCCCCTACGTGGTAGTTCATATATCGACCTTCCTCAAGATATTAAATCAAAAAAAGCTGTAATCAATGTTAAAAATAATGATAATATGTGTTTCAAATGGGCATTACTCTCTGGTTTATATCCTGTATGTAAAAGTGTAGATCGGGTAGCATCTTACGCAATTCATGGAAATAAACTAAAATTTACTGGTATTTCTTTTCCGGTTAAAATTGCAGATATATCAAAAGTAGAGAAATTAAACAATATTAGTATTAATGTTTTTGGCTTAGAGTATAATAAAGAAAAAAGGTGTAATTCTGTTGTAGGTCCTTTATATTTAACAAAATGTCGTACACCTAATCATATTAACCTACTATATATATCGAATGGTACTAACAAACATTACTGTTATATTAAAAACTTATCGCGATTAGTTAGTTCACAAATATCAAGTCAACATCGTGCAGTTTATATATGTGATTCATGTTTACTTCATTTCCCATCAGAGGAAAGACTTAATAACCATCAACAATATGATTGCGCCCACATTTGTACGGAATTACCAAACGGTGAGGATTCCAAAAAGGATTGGTTTGGTAAAGCAACCTCAAATAATAAATTAAAATTTGATAAATTCGTGAAAAAGTTGGAAATGCCCTTTGTGGTTTATGCAGACTTTGAGGCATTTTTGAATCCGATAGAATCATGTAGTAACGATCCATCCAAGCCTAGTACAATTAATATTCAAAAACATGAAGTGTATAGTTTTGGATATTACATTAAATGTTCATATGATAACAGATTATCAAAATATGAGACGTATAGTGGGCCAAACTGTGCACAAGTGTTTATGAATCGCCTTTGTGAAGATGTGAAAACAATAGTTAAAAAAAATAGTTTCCAAAAATGTCCCGTTCCATTATCAGATGAAGATAAAATTAAAATTTCAAATTCAAACATATGTCATATTTGTGAAACTGAGTTAAATGAAGATCCTTTTTACGATTTTGATTGGCACACTGGCAGTTTTAGGGGTGTTGCACATCAAGTGTGTAGTTCTAAGTACAGAACCCCTCGTCATATTCCAATATTTTTACATAACCTCAGTCACTACGATGCTCATTTCATTGTCCATGCATTAAACCTCGATGATGGCAAAGTTGAAGTTATTCCACAAAATAAAGAACGATACATATCATTTTCAAAACAGTTAACAATAAATAATCAACCAGTAAGTTTAAGATTCGTAGATTCATTGAAATTTTTATCGTGTAGTTTAGATCAACTAGCTAAAAATCTGAATGATGATCAGTTTACAGAACTAAAAAGGAACTATCCTAATAATGAAGATTTTTCACGTTTAAGACGGAAAGGTATTTATCCTTATGAATTTATGTGTAATAGTGATTGCTTGAAACATCCATCACTTCCTGATCAACACCAATTTTATAGTTCACTCACAGATTCAAATATTTCAAATGATGATTATAATCACGCAAAAGATATTTGGCAACATTTTAAGTGTAGTAGTATGTCTGATTATTCCAATTTATATTTAAAAACTGATGTTTTACTTTTGACTGATGTATTCGAAAACTTTAGAAAGCTTTGTATTAAAACTTATGGATTAGATCCTGCTCATTACTATACTGCCCCAGGTTTAAGTTGGGATGCAATGTTAAAATTTACCAAAATAGAATTAGAATTGTTAACGGACTATGACAAAATTGCTTTTTTTAAAGCTGGTATTAGAGGGGGTGTATCTCAGTGTAGCAATCGTTTTGCTAGAGCAAATAATAAATTCATGGAGGATTATGATAGTGAAAAACCTAATTCATATCTAATATATTTTGATGCGAATAATTTATATGGTTGGGCAATGTCTCAATCTCTTCCTGTTGGTGGTTTCGAATGGATAGATTCTAATACAGATTATAATGTGTTGGATAACTCTAATTTCGGTTATGTTTTAGAAGTTGATTTGGAATATCATGATGAACTTCATAATTTGCATTCTGACTTTCCGTTATGTCCCGAAAACATATGTGTGGGTAATACTAAAGAAACTAAATTAGTTCCTAATTTAAATAATAAAAATAAATACATCATTCACTACAGGAATTTAAAACAATGCATTGAAATGGGAATTAAATTAATTAAAGTACATAGAATTTTAAAATTTAAACAGAGTTCTTGGTTAAAGAAATACATAGACTTAAATACTAGTTTGAGAACGTTAGCTACATCAAACTTTGAAAAAGACTTTTTTAAATTAATGAACAATTCTGTCTTCGGTAAGACTATGGAAAATATTGAAAAAAGAGTAAACGTTAAACTACTAACTCACTGGGATAATCGTGGTAAAGTTTTAGGTGCTCAAGATTGGATTGCAAAACCAGAATTCCATAGTTTATCAATATTTTCAGAACATTTAGTCGCAATACAATTACGGAAAACAAAATTAATTTATGATAAGCCGATTTATTTAGGATTTTGTATTTTAGATATATCTAAGACCCTTATGTATGAATTTCATTATAACTACATGATTAAAAAGTTTCATAATAAAATTAAGTTATTGTACACCGATACCGATAGTTTGATATATCAAATTTTTACAGACAATTTTTATGAGGATATAAAACCAGATCTACTTCACTATTTCGATACATCAGATTACCCGGAAAATAATATTTACGGATATCCAAAAATAAATAAAAAAAAGTTAGGTTTTTTTAAAGATGAGAATAATGGTAAAGTATTGAAGGAATTTGTAGGGTTGCGATCAAAAATGTATGCCTTAGAAATAGAAGATAAATTTATAGCAAAGGCAAAAGGGGTTAACAAAAGTGTTACCAAAAAAATGAATATGGAAAATTACAAATCGTGTTTGTTTAATAAAAATGTATTATATTGTAGTATGCTTCGATTTAAGTCAATCAAACACACTATTTTTACACAAAAAATAAATAAAACATCTTTATCATATAATGATACCAAACGATGTATTATGAACAACAACATTGATACATTGGCTTGGGGACATTATAAATTACGCTAAGTGTAATACTTTTTACTTTTATTTCTGTGTGTATATACAAACTTTGTACTGATTGTAAAATTATGATATTACTATAATGTTATATAATAGTTTATTACATATTTAAAATTTATTGTTTGATTGTAAATAATGTAAAATAATTGTAGTTTCTATTTGTGTGCTTAAATTTGACGTTGAGGTGATTGTGAAATCACCTTTCTCTTTTATCATTTTAGCAATATATATATTTAATTTTTACAAAAACATTTTCATTTTTATTTCATCCCTTTAAACTCTAGACGTGTGAAATGTTTCACTTTATCCATCCGTTTACTGCTATTGTGGCAGGACCAAGTGGATGTGGGAAGTCAAATTTTGTAACAAATTTCATAAAATCAGTTAAAGAAATATGTAATTGTGATTTTAATCAGATCACATGGTGCTTTGATGAAATGCAGCCTTTATATAATTTACCAAATGTTAACTATCATCAAGGAATTCCAAATCTTAATATGTTTGATGGTGAAAACCCACACCTTATTATTATTGATGATCTAATGAGAGAGTCTGATGGAAGAATTGTGGATATATTTACAAAAGGTAGTCATCACAGGAATCTTAGTGTATTTTATTTAACACAAAATTTATTTCATCAAGGTAAAGGTCAAAGAGACATTTCTTTAAACTCAAGTTATATAATTTATTTTAAAAACCCTCGAGATAAAACTCAAATAAGATATTTAGCACGACAAGTGTCACCAGATAACCCAAAATTCATTGAAGACGCCTACAGGGATGCAACTTTAGAAGCGCATGGATATTTAATGGTAGATTTAAAACAGAATACAAATGATTTTTGTCGTATCAAGACAAATGTATTCCCATTTAATGGTTACTGCACAGTCTACGTCCCCACGAAAGAGTTTAAATACACCAAGAATCAAACAATTCAAATCATTTCTAAATGATGCATCGTCGACTCACAACGCATAAGCATTTGCTAAACGCTTTGCATACGCTTAAACCAAAATATCAAAGAGCGTTACTTAAAACGTGTGATGAAGAAGAAATAAATTGTATTTGTGAATGTATTCATAACGTTTTACAAGGAAAGATACCTCTTAAAGATCAAGATAAACAAAAATTGAATAAACACAAAAATATACTCCGTAAACTGGTGCATAAGTGTAAACATAAACTAAGAAAAAATATTATTATACAAAAAGGAGGGGCTTTCTTACCAATAATATTAGGTGCAATATTGAGTGGATTAGTAAGTGGACTAGCCAGTTAACATGGAAAATGCTAAAAAAATGATACTTATTGAACCTGGATTGATTGAAAAATTAAAACAAGAAAATAAGGTTACTAGTAATTTGTCTCGATTAGATATTGAAATGCAAAATATTATGAATAGTAAGACGGAAGACCGAAAGAAGTGGATGTTATATTTACAAACACTACAAAGATACCTTCACTTTACCGAAGAGGATCGTCAACCACTCAGATTACCAATTTATTCTGATACATCTAATGAAGATTCAAATGGGTCTAAAATTGGTTTTAAAAATAAAGATAGAGATCTAAAAAGTTCAGTTGATGTTGAATCTTTGTTGGAGGAGAAAGGATCCATTAAAAGTATAGAAAGTGAGGCAAATCCACTGTATTCACCAACACAAATACTCAGTTTAATACCGAAAACTTATAATAAAAAAGGTGAGTCATTATTAAACTTAATTGGAACAAGTAAAAGTAAAATACGTTGGGATAATGAAGGCACAGTCATAATTGATAATGAAAAAATTCCAGGAAGTAATATTGTTGATTTAATAAATGATTCACTAAGACCCTTAAAAAAAAGTGATCCGATAGGGTGGGATAGATTTGCTAAAGCATTAAAAGATATTAAAGTACCACTTACTTTTATTGGAAATCCAAAGAGATGTGAGTTTATTAACCAACTTCAAACAAAAGATCTGAACAAAACCTCTGAGATTGAAGTTCAAGAGTTTTCTACACCGAGCAGTGGAGATAAAAGATCTATAACTAAAATACGTAAAAAGATCGATTGGGAAAAATGGACCCCGTACTAGAAGAAATTAACAGGATTTATTATGATCCATCTAACCCCGCTGGTTTTGGTAGTATTGATAAATTATCAAAAGCTATGAAGGGTAAAATGGATAAAAAGCAAGTAAAGGAATGGTTACAATCACAAGAAACATATACATTACATAAACCCATTCGGAAAAAATTCCCGCGTAATAGGTACATTCTATCAAATATTAATGAGCTGTGGCAAGCTGATTTAAGTGATATGCGAACTCATTCTCAATATAATGATGGTTTCAACTACATACTTTGTGTTATTGATGTATTTAGTAAATATGCTTTTGCAAGACCAATGAAAAAGAAAAACTCAGAAACAACTAAAGAATGTTTTGAAAGTATATTTACTGAAAGTAATTCAACACCTACTCACATACAATCTGATAAAGGTACAGAATTTGTTTCAAAAGATGTACAAAAATACTTTAAATCCAAAAAGATAAATTACTATACCACTAACAATCCTGATATTAAGGCTAGTATTGTTGAACGATTTCAAAGAACTCTAAAAATGAAAATGTGGCGTTATTTCACTCATAATAATACTTATAGATATATAGATGTTTTACAAGATTTAATTTACTCTTATAATCACAGCATTCACTCGAGTATTAAGATGTGCCCATGTGATGTAAGTTCCAACAATATTATGACAGTTTGGACTAATCTTTATGATAGAGGGTCAAACAAACTTTCTTTAGAAAATCCAAAACCAAATTTCAACGTGGGTGATTATGTTCGAATAACTAAATATAAACATGTTTTCCAAAAAGGATATGAATCAAATTGGAGTGATGAAATATTCATTATATCTTCAATAATTGATAGATCTCCATGGGTTGTTTATACAATAACAGATTTACAAAATGAACCAATAGTTGGTACTTTTTATGAAAGAGAATTACAGAAGGTCACTTACAACCCCACCTCACAATATAAAATAGATAAAATAATTGGCACTCGTTATTCGGGTAACAGAAAAGAAGTATTAGTGAAGTGGAAAGGTTATCCAGATAAATTTAACAGTTGGATTTTAGCTTCTAGTTTAAAAGAAATATGAATAAAGAAAGTTTTTATTTAACTTTGCTCAGCAATAGTTCAATGGAATACTTTCCTGATAACAAGACCACAAATTTTTCAACAAAATTACCAAAAGCTATGAAATTAGAAGGTGAATGGTCGGTTGGAGTTGTCGAGTTTCAATATCCATGCACCATGTTTACTGTTCAAGATCATGAAAATGTTGTTTATATCACAAAAACCATGTTAATGCCTACTGAAGATAAACCATCAACAGTGTACTACAAAAAACATATTCCCGCTACCAACTACGATAACGTTGAACATATTTTAAGAGCGTTAAATGGTGTTAGAGAGAACTTGAAATTTCGTTATGATGGAATAACAAAATTTGTGTCTGTTTCTGTTTTGGATAAAAATATAACATCCGTAACATTATCACCCAAATTAAGTTTACAACTAGGTTATGAACCAGATAAAAATCTCCTAGACAGAAATTTTGGGAAGTGTCCTGCTAATTTACACTTAGGGTTACCATCTCAACTATTTCTATATTGCGACATTATCGATCCTCAGATTGTGGGTGATGTTATGACTCCGCTATTAAGAGTCATTTCATTAGATCCTTCAAAATACATTTATGGTGCGAATAAAATGCACGTTTTCTCTCCACCTCACTACTTACCTGTTATGCGAAGAGAGTTCGATACGCTGGAAATAGATATAAGATCGAGCACAGGACAAAAAATACCATTCCAATTTGGAACCGTGTGTATTAAACTACATTTCCGCAAATTATAATAATGTATTCTCCTCATGATCATCATAAATGTCCATATGAAAATTATTATTCACATCAAGCTGGATCAGGAGTTGGAGTAATTTATAAGGGTTCACCATACCAACGCGGTCATGGTATTGGGAGCTTCTTAGGAGGGTTATTTAGATCAGTTTTACCTTTACTTTCAAGTGGTGCTCGAGTGGTTGGTAAGGAGGCATTAAACGCTGGAGTAGGACTTTTATCGGATATGGTTCAAGCCCGTCCTATGGAAGCCTCAATAAAAGATCGTCTAAAGCAAGTTAGTACGAACTTAAAACGAAAGGCTGATGACAAAATTGATCGATTTAACATGACAGGATCTGGGTATATAACTAAAAGAAAACGATTGGCCTCGTTCATTCCACCACTAACAGCTAAAGTGAAAGCTACGAAAAAACTTGGTCTAAAACCAAAAAACATCAAAGATATATTTTCAAATTAAGTATGTCTTTCCTTCATAATCATTCTTGTGAGTGCGTTAAGTCAGAATTAGATTTGTTTGCATTACCGTCTACACAAACAAGCATTGAAAATGGATTGTGGATTCACTATAAACCAATTTCATCTCTTGCTGATGATGGACCTATCGAGTTTCAAGTTCCTGGAACAGGCGATGACTACATAGATTTGTCTCATACATTACTCCACATAAAGGCAAAAGTATTAAATCAAGATTCAACAAACTTGATATCAGCTACAGCAGTAGCACCTGTAAATAATTGGTTGCATTCACTTTTTAGTCAACTCGATGTTTATTTAAACCAAAAACTTATATCACCACCTAATAATACCTATGCCTATCGAGCATACATGGAAACCCTTTTAAACTATGCTCCTGCTGCTAAACAATCTCATCTTACTTGTAGTCTTTGGTATGAGGATACAGCAGGAAAAATGGATTCCACAGATGGTAAAAACATAGGATTTGTTAAAAGACAGGAATTAGTTAATGAAAGCAGGGAAATAGAAATGATTGGTCATCTTCATGGTGACATTTTCAATCAAGATAAATTTTTAATTAATGGCGTTGAAATGAGTGTAAAATTAGTTCGGTCAAGAGAGAGTTTTAATTTAATTGCTGGGTCAAATGATGTAAAGTTTAAAGTTTGCATTACGGACGCAACTCTTATTGTTCGAAGAGCACGAATTAATCCAAGTGTATTACTCGCACATCAGAAAGTTTTAGCTTCTACCACTGCTAAATATCCTATTACTCGTGCTGAAGTTAAAGTTTTAACAATTCCATCCGGTGTACAAGGAAAAACTCTTGATAATATATTCTTAGGACAGGTACCCAAAAGATGTATTATTGGATTTGTGAACAATTCTGCATTTAATGGTTCACTTACTAAAAATCCATTTAACTTTGAAAACTATGGTATTAACTCTTTCAGCTTATATATTGATGGTCAACAAATACCTTCAAAAGCTTTGCAACCATCTTTTAATAATAATATATTTACATCGGCATATCATACTCTATTCTCGGGGACTGGTATTCACTTTCTTAATGAAGGAAATGCAATCTCTCGTGAACAGTATGCCAAAGGCTACTGTCTTTTAGCATTTGATTTAACTCCTGATTTATCAGCTAACTCATCAGCTCATTGGAATCTCATAAAGCATGGCAGTGTAAGATTAGAAGTACGATTTGAATCCTCACTAATACAAACAATTAACTGTATTGTTTATGCTGAGTTTGATAATATTATTGAAATAGATAAAAATAGAAATGTTACTGTAGACTATAGTAGTTAAGGTTATAATGTGTGTTGTGTTTTAGATTTATGTGTTATGCTTAATGCATTTTGTGTATATGTAACTAAAGGAAACAATATAAAATTAAATAAAACAAATTGTATGCAATGTATTATTTTTTATTTCTTTATAAACTCCCTATTTAATCTTATACAAAACACTGTTCGAGTTTAAACTTTACATAAGCACACTGACTAAACCACTGAACATGCTGCTGCCAAGGATCATCATCATCTTCCCAATCTTTTAAACCACCACCACAATGGAAACACTTGGTCCTGTCTCCATGACCAGTATAAAAGAAACCGGCTTCTGCAAGATCTTCAGGCTTCTGTTGCATATCGAGAGGCCAGTTTTCGAAACTGATCAACCGTCTAGATTTTGAACTGTAAAATGGATATTCAGCTCTTGGGTACTGCATATTCGCCACTTTTTCTTCTCCAATCAGTTTTGTAGTTTTGCTTTTCAATGAAGTGTTCTGTACACACATACCACACTCATCTCTTCCTTCTGGAAAGTAACAGTTAAGTGTTGGTAGAGCAACTGATACCCAATTTCAAATAATGTCCAATATTTATAGTCTAGCAAAGGATTAGGAAAGTCAAGTAAAATCTAATGAGTACACAGAAGTACTTTAAGTAAACAGAATCACATTCACTAATCCACTAATGAGTGTCATTGTTAAAAAAGTATTTTTTAACTTTTTCACTTTCTGCTATTGTCTTTGTAATATTGTATACGAGGGCGTTTGTGTTGTCGTAAATGCAATCGTTATTATTCTTTACATAATATTTAATTCTCGTGGTAGCATGTTTCCAATGATCAGTAGTTGGAATCTTGCATAGCTTCTTCATATCGTACATTTCAATTTTTATGAGATGCGTCGCTTGGTCTCCGTCGTCAGAATTAGTAGAAATGTATGATATACCATCTCTAGCGGCTCGTGCGACAGTTGACGATAACAGCTTCTTGCTCTTTTTCGTTTTTGATTCTACTTCAAAAAATTGATCAATCGACTGCGATTTCCTTTTTCCTCCATCGCATGTGTTCTTAATGACGATGTCGTCACTCTCTTCTTCTTGCTGAGGGGAGAGTGGCGAGTAGTAATACTGTTTATAGGTATTTTCATCGAAGTTGAATGATTTCTGCAACAACACAGTTATCATATTAATATCAAATTGTTTACACTTAATCACACACACAAACACACGTAAGGAAATAACAACAGAAAGAAAAGTAAGTTTGTCAATAGAATAAATAAACACTTACCTCCATGGCAATTGATGCGTTGAAGTAACACACACGTAGTATTGGAAGATCCACTGCGGTCTAACGAGACGACCATACACTGATTCTATGACTGCGGCTGCTCGGCTTATATAGCACTATTTAATCTAAGGCATTTCCGCAGTGAAACTGATAGTAACTTTCAAGTCGACAAGCTTGTATCGCTTTATGAGTCAACAGACTTATCTTGCATTGTTTCGTGATGAGTGAACATTCCTATGACAACCATTGAATAGATTGGTACTGTAATAATCTGCTAATAACAGTAATATCATGGATACACTAGAATTACAAAAACATATGAAAAAGATTCATCCCAGTCTAGAAAATAATGTTTATGCTGCTAATAGACTGCCTATGTATACCCATGTACCAACGTATATAATATGCAATTTGGATGCGGATGATAAACCAGGTTCACACTGGGTAGCTATACATATCGATACGAATGGCATCGGTCAATATTTTGATTCATATGGACGAACACCTGAGCGATATCATCTCCAGTTTTTGAAAAGGAATTGTAAGAGATGGGACTGGAATTTTGATAGGATTCAGAATGATTGGACTTCAGTTTGTGGTGAATATTGCTTAATGTATTTGCTGTATAAGTTTCAGGGATATTCAATGCATAGTTTTACGAGCATATTTACAGGGAACACACTGTACAACGATATTTTAGTGGATGAGATGTTTCGCTCCTATTTTATAAGTAGATAAGACTATAATTTAAATGTTCATCAATAATTATTTGGAATTAAAATGGTAGTAAAATGAAGGAATGTGTTTTATTGATGATTCAGAAAAGGCAGGTAGGTTATAACAAAGAAGTTCAAGACAAAAGCAGTGATAAGCGGGGTGCACAATGAGTAATAGATATGACCGCCGACCGCCGAGAAGGTGAACAATGACACCGGATATCAATTAGATATGAGGAAATCAATCTGCACATCTCCGAAACCGTGCATCCTATACTAAAATGGACCGCAGATTCGAACTCAGAACACATCAAAACCATAGAAACCATACCAAACTTTTTTTTTTTTTTTTTTTTTTTTTTTTTAGTTTGCGTCGTCCCTCGGCGACCGATGAGGGTCGGGGTTCTGGCGAATCACCACTAGTAATCTCGCATTGTAAAATACAAAATATTCACAAAAGAACGGGGCTCTGGCGCAACGCATTGTTTCGTGATGAGGACAGTAGCTTCCTACAAAATGCAAAATATTCACAAAAGAACGGGGGTCTGGCGCACCTGACGGTTGCGCCAGAACCCGCGAATCATAACTACTAACGTGGTATTCAATGGACATGCCTTCTCTGTTTTGGGAAAGGGCTTTTGCCCTGTAGTGGTATCGTAATAGGCAGGTATTGTAAAATGAGCAAAATGCTATTACAGTTGATTTTCATCACCCAGTACCAACCGGCAACCGGAAACCGGTGTGTCCTTGAACAAAAAAATCGAAGACATGTGACACCAACCCGCACTGGGCTTGCGTGGTGGATTACCGCCCATTTCCTCTCTGTGAAAGGAGGCCTGTGTCTCAGCAGTGGGATCTTTATAGGCTCATTATGCTTACCCAGTAACAGCTATTCCGAACATGGCTCTCTCCCATAACGCGCCATTAATCTCCGTTTTCGGCCATGCTCATTCTTCTACGAGTAGGTATCAGTTGTTGATTGATCGATGTAACCATATAATATTGAATAATTTGACTGAACTTGAGCCCACACTCAGGAGAATACAAATAAGGACCTAAACTTCCGACAGACAGCGCCCCAGAACTTGATATTAGTTTAAGGTCTACGTTTACCAAGCGATCCACATGTTATTATGGCTTAGTTCAATAGATATAGGGTTATGCAAATACTTGTAATCTAATATCGCGACATATTTGCCAAAAATGTAAACAAATCTGAGTTTATGGAAAAATAACTTTAATTCCTACAGTTAATCGAACAGTTCATTTATCAAATTAAATTTCATTTGTAAACATCCATCGATTTCTTACTAAACTTCAACTATATCCGAGGACCTTGGTTATTTATCTCCTTTGGTGACTGTACACTTTCATAGAATAGATATAGATGTGTTCATGCTACGCATGCTGATAAAAATCTGTAGCCCACAGAATCAATTATCATCTGAACTCATTAACACAATTTATAACCTTCATCAAGAATGGAGGGACGAACTTGAATCCTACCGAAAGGACTGGCACGCAATGGCAGTGGATAGATGTGTGTAGGCAAGGGAAAGAGAGGCGTTTGCCCAGGAGTCAGACATAATCGGCCTATAATGTTCCCACGCTGGGGGGACACATGCCTCCTCTTGGTGTGAGGGAGTTGGCCGTAATCCACCACGCAGGCCGAGTGCGGGTTGGTAGATGTCACATGTATTCGAATTTTTGGTTCTAGGACATGCCGGTTTCCTCACGATGCTTTCCGTCACCGTTTTGAGAGCAGTGGTGATGAAATAATTTACAGAAAGTAAAGTGCCTGTCTGAGTTCAAACCTACCACCTACTCGTAAGTCGCGGCGGTTACAACTGGGCCACCATTGCGTTCAGAAGTCAGACATTACGTCATATAGATCATAAGTAGTACCACAAAGAAAAACTCTGTTGTTTTTCCTAAAAAAACTCATCTGATGATAATAATACACTCTCATACCCACTTAGTCAACATAACAACATACACATATACGTGCCGGAAAATATATCAACCATTCCCAGCGTTGTAAATCCGGGCAAATGAAAAGTGTCGCATTTTATATTTCCAGCGGAAAGCCGTGCAATAAAGTATGTTAGCGATTTGAGTAGAATATGCATTTAGTGGGCCGACAGCCATAAATTCAGGGGCAGCGAATGAACGAGCATCCGTTGCCGCAACATTTTGTGGGCCTTTGTTACTGGGTCGCGAGTTCGCGAGATATGGAATTAAACGAAAGGCTTGGAAAATGTAGTTTTTGTAAGTCGTAATTTTTGCACTTATCTATAATGTTTACTGTTGTACATAGGCCTTACCTGTGCCTATCCACATAATAGCGTTTTAATATTGTAAAAAAATGGTCTTGACTGTTTCGAAAGTCAATGTTTGGTCAGTCTCCAGAACGCTGACACAACACAGATCAAACTCAAATTATTATTAACTAGCTGTTGCCCGCGGCTTCTTCTGTGATCCAGGATAAAAAGGCCTTCACCAGGTCGTGGTTTATCCATGTGCTAAATTTCATCAAAATCCGTTCTGCCGTTTTAGCGTGAAAGCGTAACAAACATACAAACTTACTTTCGCATTTATTATAATACCGTACGTGTATCAATGAATGTATTGTGTGTTGCTGCAACAATAAATACGTTCGAATAATATAATTACTTATTTGTAAGAAGTCAGTCACAAGCAGCCCAAGTACACGCTTTGAAATAAAAATAAACTGCAACAAAAACGGAAGTTAAGTAGGTACACTTAAGCTTCGAAACGAAGAATCTAAAAGAACTCCCCTG
This sequence comes from Apamea monoglypha, assembly GCA_911387795.2. Lineage (NCBI taxonomy): Eukaryota > Metazoa > Arthropoda > Insecta > Lepidoptera > Noctuidae > Apamea > Apamea monoglypha. Next base: position 15,471,701 of record OU426917.1, read on the forward strand.
CTTTTCGCGACAGAGCTTAAAAATATAAGTAGGCTATTTGCAGCCGAACTTTTCAATACTTATATTCAAAACTTATCAGCCGACAACGCGACAAACTTTCTTGTATTTATTTGTTTCCGTAAGGCGATTAAAATTTTAATGTTACCTCGCAATAGTGACAAAGAATCTTACAATAAATCAAAATATTTCGACAAACAACAACCAGTATTTAAACTTCAGGATTATTAATTCATGAAACTGACACGGAGGACAAAAATTTAAGCTTAATTTGTATGTACCCAAAGAGTAATTTTGTGGAATAAATTGTTTTCTGGTCCTCTTTTGTGATAGCTGAGTGTTGCAGAATTTTCAGTGTTCAATTATCAATTCTGGATAGTCGTGTTAAATATTTGTTTGAACGCACAAATCTCTGGAACTACCGGTCGGATTTGAGAAATTATTAGTCACATGATATCTTAATTCTTGAGGAAACCTAAATAGGCTATTTAACAGCATGCTGGGCACCGGGCAAAATGAAAAAAGTCACATAGAACTCTAAGTGAACACGAAGCAATAGCGCAGGCAGGAGATGCGATGCGATGGGGTGGATCGGGGAACAAGAAATTTCATGCAGACGAAGTCGCGGGCTAAAGCTTGTGTCATAATACTTATCGTCCTTTTAGATGGATGATTACTTTACTTCTTTTCGGATTAAATTGTGCTCGATGTGTGATTGATAACTACGATAGTTCGAGTCCCTGTAGTATTCGTTACTTTTATGGTTGCAAACTAAGTTATATTTTCTGGGTCCTTCTTCGGCCAAAGAACTAGCATTGCCATTCAACGTGAACGTGGCAATGCTGGCTGTCTTCTGGGTACGTTTCCAGATGACAGCGATGCGGATGAGTACTTTTTGTTTTTGTATTTATTTGTATAGTTAGTTTGTTAGTCATTTAATTTAGTACCATAGTTAGTTGTGGTTAATATTGTAAAAATTATGTAAGTGAACTAATGCCCAATTATATCTCTTTCCAGTTATATTTTCTCGAATTTAAATGTATAGGACGCCATGTGTGTGTCTATAATCGAATTTAAATGCCGGCCATGCTCCTGTTAAGCAATATTGCTCAACGATGGAGTGGCCGACATTACCGCATTTCCGATTAACATTAATAGATTACAGATTACCGACTACTTTGATCGAAGTTTGGTACAATCACTGACCTGTATTAGACAAGTACGATGGACTAATACTATACGAAATGACAGTTGTTTTTTGTGCCGATCAAAGCGCCCCCGCTCGATCAACTCAGGAACTAAAATTGACACATTGCCGCAAATGGTCGTCGTTTTATTTTGGTACATCTCTGATGATTTAGGTCTAAATCGTGGAATAAGACTTTTTTGTGTATTTTGTGTTTACTACGAGATATTTAAACATTTTTATCATGAAAGTAGGCGCATCTTGTAAAACTCGCTATCAAAAATTAGTTCCACGAACGCTCGCGTTGCTGTCAGCGCCAAAATGGCGAAAATCAAATGTATTTTTTTTTGTCTTTTGTCATCGCTAGTATGAAGTCCAGAATAGATACTTGTTTGTTATAGGTCACTGGTTTATTTTATGAATTTTTGCTAGTGTGCTGATATTAATACCACCAAGCAACTGTTTCTTCAGACTTACTTTCTTCCCAAACATATTTTATAACAGTTGCAACTTCCACAGTTCCATTGTGAACAAAGGTCGGTCACTCTCTTAACGACATCTTGTTTGTACCGTTGGTAATTACCTGATCTCCGTAACGACCCTCTGGTCTCATTATTTCCCGCCTATTACGTGATTATACTAAATTGCTGACTCTAAATTGCAACGGTCACACGATGATTCAATCCATCTTGAAATAATAAGCGGTTTTGTTGATAGGCATTGAGAACTAGCCAACTTTATCAATAGAAATGTCTCATAGGTAATACACTTATTCATGAACAGAGTAAGACCCATTAAAATAGGTTAATTGCGTGTCCGGCTCTTAAAAGCGCAAGTTTTATTTTTAGACAATGAATGATAAAAAGTATTCTCATGTGAAGATCCGGTGAAAGAACGTTTAGCTGGGAATAAGTTGACCTCTCGTAAAATTGATAGGATACTTAAACTCCTCAGGAACTATAACTCTATGACGTAATGACATTACACGTTCCTAGGTGGCCAGCACCCAACTATGGTACCAACGTCAGATATTTACGAACGCTGCTACCTCGTGCAATCACATTGACCTAGATCGTATGATCCAACATTATAGTCCAGCCACATGGTGTAGGATAAACTAAAATTATAAAACAACTCCTGAAAAGTTCGGAAACATCTGTACTAACATATCAATCGAGAATTCGTACCATTGAACATTTTACAACTGTAGCTATTAGCGAAATTAGTAAAGCTGAAAATGATGTTCAACATACGTAGCACGAAATAGATATTGTACATTGAGATGATATTGGAACGGAATACGTGAACGTGTTGTGAACGAACGCTAAGTAAATATTGTGCAAAGCTGATGCAGTTCGTGCTTTAGTTACACAATTGAAGTTCAGTAGAAACGGAACAACTAATTAACTTGACTGGCTTGTAGCTAATTGACTTCCACGTAAACCAGACGGATTTCCGACGAAAAGTAACAATTGTCAGAGAGAAATCTTGGATTGGATAGCATTTGTTTCATTTGTCAAAAATAACATAAAAATGGATGGATCAATTTTTATGTTCTAATAGACTCTTCACCTAACTTGACCTTCGATGCCATTGAATTTATCAAGGACAGAAAAGAAGACCCCGAACCAAATGATAATGAAACAGCGAACAAACCACAGGTGTAGAACACGTTAACATATATTTTCAAGTAGGACCCTTACAATATCGTGTGTCATGTATAAACATGGTATTGTATCGAGGGAATAATAAAGTAGGATCGAATAAGGCGCCTCGAATAAATCAAGGTCCCAAGACTGCCTCGCCGCAGCCTCCTCTGTCCTCACGGTGTTAGATGGAGGTGTATATTAAGTTGCTAAGATTAAATGGGATAGGATAGTAAAACACTGAACAGAAACTATTAAGAAAAATCTTTCGTTTAAAAGATTTTTTTTTAAATCAGGCTTGAATCGCAATGAAGTGGAAGTAGCATACGAGATGTAAACGGAGTCTTGCAATGTATAAAATGACAAGATATCTTTCATTCATTGCAACGTAAAATGCAACGTAAAGTTCAAAATGAGACATACAAGTATAAATGCAAACATCCTCAAAGTACTACCTTACTCTGGCGGTTGTCAGCTTTATAATAAGCAAACGCATCTGGATGTCAGATGACAGTTGTTCCGCGTTAAAAATAATTTCGAATCTCGAATCACTTGCTCTTGAGAATGTACGAAAAATGTGTTTATGTGTAGAAGTTATTTTCGAAATTAGTCGAGGTTTTATTGTGCTAAATGCTGCCTGAAGGTGGTGTCAAATATAGTTCAAAGATAGTGAAATCATTACCAATATCTTTGACGTTCCATTAGCCTTCTCCACAAAGATCGTGTGTTTTCATTGGTCACAGTGCGAGTGTTGACTCTTACGCTTTCACAACATCCAGCCAACGCTTCTCAGGCCTCCCACGAGCTCAAACTTCAGCTTATACATAATTTTGTATAAACCCAAATGACTCACCTAATAATTTATTAAATGGCTTTCCAACTTTGTGGGACCTTGGATTTGTTAGAATCGTAAAACTAACGCTGACATACGAAATGTTTCTCTAATAACACTAAATATAAACACGTTCCAAGAGCCGAAAAGAGGGATAAACCCACTCCCTTAATAGCAGACCCTCTAGGAATCACTAGGTGAGCCATTCGAACTAATAAAATACGAAATTCTTGGACACTCCTAATTCGGATACGGAACCACCTAAAAGAAATTTTATTGTACAGATTTAAAGTTCAAATTGGATTGCGTGCTGGGTATTGGGTGCTTTCTGTGGTCCAAGGGTAAGGGTCAATTTAATTAATTACAGAAACCACGACATGCGCCCTATTAAACCTTTGTTACGCGGTGCTATTATTTTACTTTCTACGAATGTTGTTGGTATTCGATGTTATTATTTTTTTCTTTTGTGATTTGATGTTTAATCATCAAGCACAGCTATAGTTGTAGTTACGTCATGATTACATTATTAGGTACCTCATCATGTAAACAATTATTTGATTATTGCTTGAAAACTATGCTCGTTCAGATTAAAAAAACAAATATTTTTCTTAGGGCTGATGTTTCCATTCTACCGGATAATTTTATCCGAGGAATAATTTTGAATTTTTGACAGTTCTTCCATACAAAATCTGTCAGGCGTTAATTTTATTCTACGACTAAAAATTATCGATATATTGAAAAATCAGCCCTTAGAAACATTTCGTTACAATATTTTTGAGACGGGAATTCCGTGAATTGAAATTCCTGACTAGGTGAAATGTTCATCAAAAAGTTTATCCTAGTTATTAAACGTGGCTAGGCTAATGTTAGCTCAGACTGTAATTTACATTTTTGTCGGCCGTAATTTTAATTAATCCTTACCACTATTAAAAATACGAAAATGAGTTTGTTCATTCCATTTTCACGGGTCGCCTGTAAAAGCGATCTCCATAAAGTTTTGCATAGATATAGCCTGCTAACATGTTGATGATGCAGTTAAGTTTTTTTGTCTTAGAGCAGGCTTATTTTTTTCCTTATTCCTAGTACAGTCGCGAGTATAAATACCTTACATAATCAGCCTATAATGTTCTTACTGCTGGGACACAGGCCTCCTCTATTGTGAGAGGAAATGGGCGGTAATCTACCAAGCGGGCCCAGTGCGGGTTGGTAGATGTCACATGTCTTCGATTTTTTAGTTCAAGGAAATATTTATGTACCAACTGGCAACCAGACACCGGTATGTCCTTGAAATGTAAGCATTTACACAAAATTCAAAAGTGATTTTATCGTAAAACTGCGATTACAACTTATTCATATCCATGTTTCATACTTGAAACTACTGTCCGTTAGCGTTTAGGTTTATCGCCTGTGAATCTTGCGTAAGTGTAAGGTATTTATGCTTGTGATTGTACAGGCGGCAGCACACCAAGCTAGTACAATCTGTCAAATTTCTTTAATCGATTTTCAACTTTATCGCTAAAGCATTAGGTTCAAGGTTGCCTATAATGTTCCCACTGGGACACAGGCCTCCTTCTGGTGAGAGGGAGTGGACCGTAATCCACCACGCGGGCCAATTGCGGATTGGTAGATATCACATGTCTTCGTTTTTTTGGTTTGAGAACATGCCGGTTTCCTCACGATGTTTTCCTACACCGTTTTGAGAGCAGTGGTGATGAAATAATTTACACAAAGTAAAGTGCCAGCTTGGTTTCGAACTCCCGACCTACAACTCGTAAGTCGCGGCCGTTACCACTGCTGGGCCACCACTGCTCACTGCTTTCGGGGATATCTTCTGTTTATCCTTTGATCATAAGTTTATAGCCCTTCTCGAATATGGCATAACGGTTTCTAATCCCATCTGATGTGGTAATGGATGCATAATATTTGCTTGGAGTAAGTACCTATACGATAGTTTTGCTTAGAGCTGTAGACTAAACTGCCCTACATTTCACAGCATCAAAAAACTTAATTACACTGTCAGCAACAACCACGGTCAAAAGTAGGTAGTGAAACATTTTTAAAATAAATTCCTTACATCAGCGTCTACGCAGTCAACTGATAAACATTACATAATGTTAACGTTATATTTAACCCTCGATTAGCCAAATGCAGGATGAGTCAGACCGCTGGTCTATTATAAGACCGACTACTGACGGTGATCTATTTGAGTCAATAATGTCCCATGTGTCGATTATCGATTCAAGATCTAATTTCGAATGGGGAAGACGTAATGGTGCTTTTAGAACTAAAAGGTCGGTTGTAATTTGCTTTAGCATAACAAAACATGTCGCTTGTATTCCTCGAATAGTTAGGCAGAACTGTGCCTATACTACACCCACGCTTTCGCCAGTTATTGTAATAGGAGGCGAGCCTATTGCCACCAACCAGGCACGAATCCAGACTCCGGACTGAGAAATTCCAGATGGAAAGACTCAATAACACTTTACTCGATCCGGAAATCCCACCAACCCAGGACCTCGTTTGGTAATTAGATAGATTGACATCCAAGAGCAATGGATATAACAGCTACTCTGTCATGCATGAGATTGAGTACGTATATGAGAGATGTTATAAAGTTCATTTTTACAAAATTATGGTTAAGTATGTATCCAAAACTAGCTTCTACCTGCGACTTCGTGCCACTTTACGGGGTTTGGTCTTATTATGTTTTCTATTTGCATTGATGTCAGCTATCGATTTAAATAAATAGGTCTCATGCGTAGCCGCCATTTTCAAAATGCGGGGACAGTAGGCTCCATATAAAAATCTTCAATCCCCTCTGGCACATACTCGTAGGTAGACCGTGACCTGAATTAGGTAAAAGGAAACTTTTTATCCCAATATTCCCACGGGATCGAGACTTCTGCGGGTGACACCGCGGGGCGCAGCTAGTCTGTAGTATAATCATTCTATACTTAATGTTCCTACTGTTGGGACAAAGGCCTCCTCTCGGTGAGAGGGAGTGGGCCGTAATCCACCACGCGGGTCCAGTGCAGGTTGGTGGATGTCATATGTCTTCGATTTTTTTATTCTAGGACATGACATTTCTTCGCTATTTTGAGAGCAGTAGTGATGAAATTATTTACACAAAGTAAAGTGCCTGTCGAGATTTGAACCCACGACCTACAACTTGTAAATCGCGGCCGTTACCACTTACCGGCCACCACTGATCTTCTGTTCTAGTCTGTAATAATTGCTAATGCATTACTGCTAGTCTATAAATCGATGAAAATGTGAACCGCTAGAGCGTTGTTTTAATCGTGTATGAATTTAAAATTCAGAATGGTCGTTCATGGTGACTGGTTTGGAGTAGACGGTCCATTTCCACGTCACAAACAGTCCTGGACGTCATTTTAACCTTTTAACTCAGATACAAATATTTACGTAAACAGTTTATCCACAGGATAATCCGACTAAAGTAGGCGTTTTCATAGAGGATCTTTGGTTTTGATTCAATAACATGAAAAGAAAAGAAATACGAAAATTTTTTTGCAAAAAAAAACAACCGACTTCCAAAAAAGACACTACAAAGTGAAAAATAACTTTAATTTCGGAAGTCGGTGTCGTTGGGTTTGCATTTTCGTTGTTTGCCACCGACTTCCGAAATATGTTTTTATTCTTCACTTTTAAGTTGTAATTTTTACGAGTAATTTTGGTTTAATAACCAAACTACAGAACCGTTTTGATGAAATTTCTATGGGACCAATCTGAAAGTATATCCCTACAAATAAAAAAGAATTTGCAAATCGGCTTATAAATAACGGAGTTTTGAGGTATCAAACATAAAAAAAATAACCGCTACGCAGAGCCTAGCGCCCGCCTAGGATGTATGTCCCACGTATAAAACCATCGTTTCTCAAAGAGAAACAAAAAAAATACAATCGAATTGAGAAGGAGGTTGTCAATTCGACTGTATTTTTTTTTAAGTCGGTTAAAAATAATTTTATTTGCGCCTAAAAAGTGGGCTATGCCTCTTTGAGAAAGGATAGTTTTGTACGTGGGGTACATCCTAGGCGGCGCTAGGCTCTGCGTAGCGGTTAAACTTTTGCTATTACGCTCGTCTTTACCTTGCTCATCATAATTATAATGTTATGTTGTGAAATGTAAGATTGTCTGCTTAAAGAAAGAAAATACATTTATTTGTGGCAAACATGACGCAAACGCACAAATACACTGACAAACAACGCACCTAAACCTCTACGTCTAGAAACATGAAATACACAAGAGTTCCTTAAATAAGAGTTCCTTTTATTACAAAGATTAGCACTAAGGTTTTTCAAAAATAGGGGCTAAATAGGAGTTGAAAGTTCGTCTGTTTAGACGATGGGAAATTCTTTCGGGGACACAGCTTGTTAGATGTAATTATATTCTCGTATAGGGTCTTAGCATTATGCTGAGCGATGGCCGTTTTGCGGGGATGTGATTTTTTTTTTTTTTGTGTTTGTGTTCTTTTTTATGCGTCATGTTGGCCGCAAATAAATGTATTCTCTTTCTTTCTTTCTTATGGCACGGCTACATTCTTTTACTCTCGCCAACATTCATTTTGTTGTGAGAAATAGTCAATTACAATTAAAGTCATCACCATCATTGGACTTAGTACTGGCGAGGGTGTACCATGCCATTACTTTCTTGAAGTACAGGGTAGCAGGGACACCGATGCGCAGCAACCAGCACATGATTCTGAAAACCAAAGCGTTTCAATTTTTCGTCGGTTATTAAAATAAAAATAGTTATCCATATATTTTCACCGCGTAAGTTTTGCACTTTTCTATAAAACAGTAGATTTTTTTACAGTTTTCGCGTCGACGTTCCTGTCACCCTGAATTTATTTATTGAATACTTTTAGCACATAAATGTACAGAGGTGGACTAAATGCCGGCTTAATGTATATATGTAGGCATGGTGTAATGTATGTAAAAAATAATGCTGCTGGCCATCTATTTGGTCTCGAAGATAAGAGAAGAATAGAACCTTTACGAGGAATTCCATATCCAACCATATATACATACGTCCCCATAATTTCCGAAATGCTAGATGTATGATACTCTTAGCTCAGACGTGCGGCTGGCGGGCCATTCACGCGTCACTCACACTTCCGACAGATATTGAGCCTTGTTCTCGATAGCTGTCCTCTGTTCCTTATATAGCTATGTATCTGTATGTAGGGCTGTAGATTTAGTAGCTATACCTAGTTACATACTTCATCCTGAATGAAGTTTTATAAACAAAAATCTTTTAACTAGACCTACTTGATATCATACTTCCTACTTAAACATGTAAATTTTGTTAACTTTGAAGGCTGATCGGATAAAGATAAACTAAAGCACACAGGTAGATTTAGAGCACTGGTGGCCCAGTGGTATCGGCCGCGACTTACGAGTTGTAGGTCGTACGCTCGTACCTAGATAGGCGCTTTACTTTGTGTAAAATCTTTCATCACCACTGCTCTCAAAACGGTGAAGGAAAACATCGTGAGGAAACCGGCATGTCCTAGAACCAAAAATTCGAAGGCATGTGACATCTACCAACCCGCACTGGGCCCGCGTGGTGGATTATGGCCCGCTCCTTCTCACCGACAGGAGGCGTGTGTCCCAGCAGTGGGAACATTATAGGCTGATTATGTACACAGGTAGATTTTGGCCTGGATCAGCTTATCGGATAGGACTATAGTATACTTTTGGTCCGGTTACATCTACTAGTTTCCCTAGGATGTATGTAAGTGAAATTGCGAAATTGAGGCGTTAAGTGAGTTCCTACACCCCTTTTGCAAGTTTTCAGCACCATTTTTGGTCTAAAGGCATTATTGATTAGTTTGCAAGTCGAGATCTCCATACTGTGACCTGCTTGCATTTGGCAGTTCTATTTCCTCTTCAGTCAGTCACAGCTCCGACGTGCATTGGAAAAAGCCGAAAGCCTAACTGCGTAGCCCAGTCACAAAAGCGAGCTTACATTTTACCTCAAAAATATTCATTGGTTTTCTTCTTTTGTTTTTGTTGAGCTTACAGAATTTACTATTGAATTCCCGAAGACCAATTCTTGAGGAAGGCTACTTAACATCACGCTAGGATCCTTAGGAACCGAGCAAAAAGAAAAAAAGAAAAAAAAACAGAGGAACGCTAAACGAAAACGAAGAAACAGTGCGAGCAGGTGATGCGATCCGACGGGATGGGTCGGGGGAACAAGAAATTGCACTGCACCGACGAAGTCGCGTGCAGAAGCTAGTACCTCACAATCAAATCATGACTTTAGTGTTGGCTCTATGTAAAACTACTTTATTACATCAAAGTCAAATCATTTATTTCAAATAGGCACATACTCGTAAAAGGCACTTTTCAACGTCAAAAATTACAGCAGAATATAATTGATTCTAGTTACCTACCCCTTTTTTTTTTCGGATTGGAAATCATCAAATGACCCCTCCCGCTCTGAGTGGAGCGGAAGGGAGTGTCTGACTCTTACTGACTAAAACCCACCCATGTTCCTTCCTTTGCCACCCATGTTCCGAGGTAGCGGTAACCCTTTCGGACAATCCCGCTGTTCTAGTCGACCCTTCAAGACAGTTTTCGTATAGAGAATAATGGGCAAGAAACTCCACCGTTACTCTTTTAAACTGTTTTCCAAGGTTTTGTATACATTCATTATATAAATATATGTGAAGACGACATCTAAAGAGTACCCAACAAAATACTTAGCCGTATCTTTGAGCCCTTCTCTCTATCTGTACCTATACTACCTATACAATTTTAACTTTGAAGTGGTTTGTGTTGTAGGTAGGTACTGCAAAGGTTGTCAGCTAAAGTCGACCTTATGTAGTGCAGGCTGGCAATAAAATAACTCTGGTTGGATTCGAACATTCAAGCGAGTTTAAAATGAGGCGTCAAATATTGGTATTAGGTTTTTGTTTGGAAGAAAAAGTGTTAATATGTGAAAACGTGTTACGGTGTGATGTAAAGACGTTCGCTTAGAATAAACGTGAAAAAGTGATAAGTTTGATTCCCTTTAGGCACAGACGCCACCACATCAAACTACTACAATCTGTCAAATTTCTTTAATAGGTCTCAACTTTATCGCTAAAGCATGAAGGTTCAAGGTTGATTGGAAAAAATTGGCAGTTTCGGGTAGCTTGACGTGCTGGCGTCTGTACTATAAGAAATCATATTCATCATATTTTACAGTAAGCGACTACCGGTCTAATTAAACGTAAACAAAACACTATCGTTCCTAGTACATACATTAGAATTATCATAGTAACCATGTCACTTATTATTGCACGGATGGATGCCCTTGCCCATTATACGATAACCTTTAGTAACTCCTTACATCACCGCCAGGAATGTAGATGATAGCTCCCACATGGTAGGTAGGTAGATAGGTACGCTTCAATAAATATGATCTATTTTATAGGTCCTTCCTTGTTGTAACCAATACGCCTTCACCCAATTGAACGATTAAAAGTTAATTGGTTAATTCATATCAGGCAATCAATCTACTAGGTACCTACTCATTGTAACGTACGTTTTGTAACGAAGAACACAATACAAACATCTGAAGTTGCTACAGTCTGGCCGTCAAGAAAATGCGTTTCTGGCACCTGTCAGTACGACAGTTCTAGTATCTAATAAAGATCAAACTCGCAAAACACGTATTTTTTTATATCAAACACGCATTCTCTAGTTGGCCGCACTGTAAGTTATACTTTATTCCTGTTGACTAGAGATTTGTGAAAAAAAATGGCGCTATCACGAACTATCAAAAATCTTGTATGTATTTTGTTCAAGCTTAATAAGGTTTGCAATCACGTTGATCAGATTTACAGTATTCAAGGAGAAGATAAATTCTTCTTGTTGTCTTCCTCTAAAAGAGTGAAGAAAACTCCAAATTTCGACTTCTGTACACCATCGAATACATTCATACTCACACTCTGACATTTGATACTTAGCTATTATAATCTATTACACCCGCGAACCCACCACTACCTGAGCCACGACAGCTCACGAGCTCAGTATCAATCACAATTTAATTCCGAAGAGTATACAACCAGCACTGTGTCACATAACAGGGAACATGTTTACGCATTTGTCAAACTGTTCGCTGCTCGCTTGCAGGACGGACAGACGGACAAACCGCAACGTTTCAGTTAGACCCCGCTGGAAACAGTGCGGTTACAGTCATATGTGCGGTTATCTGCGTTAGTGTTGCGTATGCTGCGGGAATTGGAGCTGTAACTGGCGAATTTATTGATAAATTATTAGTTGTGTGTGACATATAAATTAAAGGGACATCAGCGGGGAAATTGCTTAACAGACTAACAGAGGAATGGCTTTCATTTTGACAGTTCAACAACATTCATTGCGTTATTTACTTTGTTAAGCAGACAATTTTGTCGAACATATGAAGCATTGGTTTAGCAATATCCTTCAAAATGATTCAGATTGTGGTTGATAGATGATATATAGATGTGGTTGCATTACGAAATTAGGGTGCGGTATAACTGCAAACTGCAATGAGTTTTGTAAGAGATGGCAGAGGATTTATAAAGCTCCCCAAAATGTTAACTTTGGCAGAATGCAGTGCTTTTGGCTTGCTGGAATTGGACATTCTAATACTTTCAAAGGTTTGAAAATGTGTGTGTGTTGGTCTTCAGATGTTCGATATTTTTCAAATCGAACATCTGAAAGCCAATTCCCGAAATTAAAAACGTTCAAAATCTGGTCGCGATCTCATCTCAGTGACAATCAATGTCAAAAATGTAGGGATTTTAGAGGTATTTTTCTTAGATTGAGACTGAGATCAGACTGTGAACATTCAGTTGTGGTGAATGTATGTTCTTCCTAATACCAGGGGTGTTCCAGCCCTCATGCTTTCATTTCACTATACGCGGAAAAAAAAGTGCTCCATGTAGAGAGTAAAACGAGTTTTGAAGACGATTAGGTACTTACTCCATTTTATCTAAAATTTCTGCAGTTTATTGTTAGACTAAAATCTCTTTACACATCGTAAAAATAATTCCCATCTTCATCACAACACACCTAAAACCCCATCTACCATCAACCGTCTTCTTAGAAGAATCCAATTACTTCTCTCTGACATCAAATTTAGTACCTCAAGATGCCACTTTTGCTCCCAATAAACCAGTAACCAGTTATTACACATTTGCTAAGAGTAAATTGAAAAATGATTCATAGAGCACGAACATTCGACCTTCATACTCCATGGAGTGCATCATGGTCTGAAAATAATTCAGCTGTTACACGCTGACCTCGCTTTAAATAAAATTACTTTTAGTTTACGACACTGCTCTTTGCCTAGTTATGCTTTAATGCTGTACGGAGAATTTTGGGTCCAGTGTTTGGTAATCATATTTCTACATATACGCCCTCGTCTGTTAGGCAAGCTTATTAAAAAGTAATTGTGTCTCATTACTGATAATTGACTAAAAAGTGCTCATAACTAGAAGTTAGATGAGATCTGTCGATCTATTATGTAAAAATCTCACCATGAAAACATAGGTGAAGTGAGCTGTCATTATTACACCCTGATGCCATCGTGGGATTGACGCTATTGACATCTCACTTTAAACTCACTTCATCGATGTTTTCACGGTGAGATTTTTACAGAATAGATAGACAGTACCGTAGTTGCACTGTAGACCTTTTCAAACAAAAAATATTGTTGATCAGAAAATAATATTTACACAAAAAGAAATGGTTGTACCTATTAAGGATTAATTTATCATCAACACATTTTGTAATAGCTAAGTAGAATCATGTGAATCATGTTACAATCTACCAAAACATTAATTAATATGATTGCTACTCGTACACCAAAATATAGGAAATCGGATGTTTAATTAAATTGATTTAATTAAACCGATAATTCTACTCGACACTACAAAGCATCCATCCCTAAATAGGTTAATCGATTTTCGTTCAAATCGAGTTCCGTTTAACAGCGTCTGTCGACTAAGTATAGATTATTTTATGAACATCTTTACGGGGCATTTAAAAGATCCCGAAGACTGTTCATAAAACTAAAATTATACCTCCAAACTTGTTAGGAGTGATTAAGTAACGATCCGTTCAATAGATGTATCTTATTCCCCTATTCCAATATCGGAAGCCCGCAACTGCGGCTGCCGAACCGAACAACGTAATTACTCACTTTCAAACTACTAAACTGCTTCCCGTAATTAGTCATGTCAGTCAACATGTACTACCGTATTATTAAGTTAAACCGTCTCACCTAATCTGGTTACTCATTTAGTTTTATTTGTTACAGGCTCAAATCCCGACGCTCAAGCTTCCGGCGCAAAATTGACTGAATATAACGAAATTGTGATATAAAAATTACTACGGGCTTCCACTTTACGCTTTAATATTTTGTACGACATGAAGAGAAGTTGGCAAACCATTGACAGTTAGGTTGGAAGTGAAGTTGTGTATTGTGAATTTGTGAAGCAATGGAGTGAAAAGAAGGCGATGACTGCTCGGGAGGTGGAGTTGGCAGGCGGCGCGCCGTGGGGCTTCCGCATGCACGGCGGCACCGATCAAAACCAACCACTCAGGATCTCAAGGGTACGTTCAACAAAATGCTTTCTACGTTGTACCGAACATACTTTCACGCGAACGAGCGCGATGCTTAAAATCTATGCTCGCGAAATATTAAACGTTGGTGCGGCTTCCACTTTAGCACACACGGCTCCAGTTTCATAAATTGTTTCTAAATTCAGTGCCGACTGTTCCATATACTTTTTACAACATCCGTTGAACCCTTTTCCTACAAATCGGATTACGTCATCAGACCGACGCTTTACACAGCTAAACGAAATCAATTGGTGCGAAATAAGTCTTCAATAATAAAGCAGATTGCAATACGAACCGAGTTCGTAATAAGTGAAGCGAGTGTTTCTTCAAACTCCTCACAGGATCAGATTACGCAATTAAAGTTCGTTGTAAATGGTGAAGCAGCTCGTTCTCGTCGAAAGCACTTTGTTTGTGGGAACTCGGCACAATTTATCAAGAGAATTGTACTGTTGAAAGGGAACTAGTTGTTGTATTACTCGGTTTGCCTGGAGTAGCAGCACTATCTGGTTATTTAGTTCTTTCCTTTGAGAAAATAATAATTTGTTATAACTGATTTAATGTTATGAAAGTTTCACCACCTGTTGAGTTGTTGTTTCGTTTTGTAACTAAAGAAGTTTTCTTTTTGTTATTACTTTGGCAGGTGTGAAATCGTAATGGATTACACTTTTTAGTTATTTGTTTATATATTCTGCCCACGGCTTCGCCCTCGTGGGTATCGGAGATTATGGGAACGTGCTCTCGGGACAAAAAGTACCTAGTCAATTCTTCCCTAGGATGCGATCTATCTCCTTCCTAAATTTTATCGAAATCCGTTCAGTGGTTTAGGCGTGAAAAGGTATATTGGATTGGAACGCTCATTCTTTTTCTTTTTTTCTAAGAGGGGCTTGTGGCTAAGTAATAACCGCCGCACGGGTCGATCGATCAGGTTAAGCTACGCTTGCCGCTGTTGATCCTAGGATGGGTTCACATATCAAGACCCCTCCGTGCCTAGGAAAGCACGTTAAGCCGTTGGTCCCGGCTGTCATTTGTGGATCTTTGACAGTCGTTACGGGTCGTCAGTAGCCCGAAAATCTGACAACCAGTCTTACCAAGGGGTATTGTAATACCCAGTAACTGGGTTGTGGAGGTCAGATAGGCAGTCAGTCCATGTAAAATACTGGTATTCAGCTGCATCCGGTTAGACTGGAAGCCGACCCCAACGTAGTTGGGAAAAGGCTAGACAGATGATGCTCATTCTTTTTCTAAAATAAATGTACTTACTCCTTCTAACATCCGCTATCTGCCAGTGAAAGTACCGTCAAAATCTGTCCATGAGATTAGCCGGAACAAACAGACAGACAGACAGACAAAAAAATATAAAATAGTTCTTTTGTTAAAAGGACCGTATATACTTTAATTTATACATTTAGTAAAAAGCTGTTATTTTGGCATTGCAATCAGACACTTCAATTCTATTATTTGTATAGAAAACTTCTTAGCTAAGAAACGAGATACCCTAAAACTTGAATAAAGTTAATTTCAGTTCCGTGAAATGGGAATAGAAAACTGATCTTTTCAATGAAAAGGTAGGTAATACTTTAATTCCATTATAGGTATCAATTTCTACAGTCCCTAAGAGATATCAGAAGGCCAATTCTCGTAATTTGAAACGTTCAGAATCTAGTCGCAGTCTCATCTCGGCGACAAAAAAAATGTCAAAATCTTGTCAAAAATGTAGGGAAGTTACATAGACGTATTTTTGAAAGATTGAGACTGAGATCAGACTGTGAACGTTATTAAAATTACGAGAATTGCCCCTCTGAAGTCTTTACACCTTCAGCCGGGTGTATGTAGGTATAACTTTCAGAGGTCTCTATAGGGTACATAAGACCTCTTTTACCAACAGACTAGGTTTTCGAAATTATACATATATCGGGAAAGCCCAAATCAATCATAATTACAACCACTAAAGGCCACAACCCTATGACATGTTTATTAACTTCTTTATTTGTTTATTTCGGGACATCGCCAAAGGGTTGGTCGACTCTTCACGTTACCAGAGGGCCGGTCTATTTTTAGGCATCAGGATTCAACGTGGCAATGCTATCAGCCTTTTGGGCACTTTTCCCATTGACAGTGACAAGACAAGTGTAACATAATGTACATACTCACAGTTATCTTCATTCATTCCTCCAGGTCAGACAAGCATTCCGTTACCGTTAGGCGCTGATCTGACTATTCCTCACGACACCAGGTCACGTTTTATCCACAATCAGTACACACACAGACACAGTCATCAAACTTTAGCATAAGACTACGACGATTTAGTGACATCCAAGGGCTGGGAATTTCGCCCACATTGATTGATATCATTTTTCCTATAAACACTATACTTTTAATACAAAATAACTATAGATTTAATTGTATTTTATTAATATATATTTTATTATGACAGTTCTAACAACGACGTGACAACCATTTCTTTTAGGTTCTTGAGCAGCCTGTAACTTTTTAGCTGATTATACATTAATACTCCTACAAAACTAATCCTGGCCACCAGTATATTTCAAATTCATATTTTCTACATGGTATTATTCTACGAGTTCACATTATAGATCCAAGCAATGCAAGGATCAGTTCCAGTTTCGCCTCTAAAGCGAACACATTAAATAGACCTGATACTCCAGGGTCACCTATCCCGGGAACACTCAGCTTGCCTCTCCTAAAAGGCTCCGGTACCTGACGGACTCTCCCTACACCTCCGTCCTCCGTCTTCCGTATCAGTCGGACCGCTGGCGCGCCTCGCCGGAGCACTCTGAAGTACTGAACCTCCTGAACCTCCTGTACCTATTGGGCTGCGCCTCATCCGAGGGCCGCCTCAGAAGACCCTCCTGAATGTACTGGGCCGCGCCTCATCCGAGGGCCACCTCACCTGGCGGGCTGACTGCGTCCCCGCCGTGCCTGCTCTCTCCTGCTACCGTGCTGCGTCCTACTCCTGCCGCGTGGGCCCCCTACGGGTATCCTCCGTGCCGCACACGTACCAGCACCTGACCTCATCTGCACCTGCACCTGCACCTGTCACCGGCACCTGCCTCGCGTCGGTCTACCTCTTCAGCTCCATCTGCAACTCCACCACAGCCTCTTCAACCCAGCTCTCACTCATCTTCATCCTTCCTCACCCACACACTACACACCACTGACCAGTCCATCTTTATCTTTTATATATCTTATAAATAAAACTTTAATTAACTTCAATTTCCCTTTCTTTACTTTCTTAATTTAAAGTTAGTTACTCGTCGCTATCGCTACATGACAGAAGCTCTTCCCTTTTTTATTATATAATTGTACATGTATGTATATTTTAGTGTTATCTTGTATACACATGTATGTAAAAATATGTATATCAAGCTAAAAACTTCTTCTTTTTATTTCTTACGTTTTTGTTATTTTTCCAGCGCTACAGCGATACTCTCGAACGCTGCATTGACGTAAGTAAGATTGTGCCAAATCGTTTGTTCACCAAACAGTAATCAATCATTCGCCGTAACGAGACTGATATCTTCTTTAATAAAATTTGTTTTTGTTTACCAAGCAACGATATCGGAATCCGTGACATTTTTCTCATTTGTCTTGCTTTTTATCAACTTGGATATCTAACCACGTAATTGCTGAAGTTTGTGTGAGCTTGCCAACTTACTAATGACTATGAGGTTTATTTTGGTGTCATACTTTCTAGCGGTGACATGACTTTATACGAACTTCAGTCTAATGTCTAAAGTATGTACGAAATTGTACGCTAAATTAAAAAAAAGTACTATAAAGACTACACAGAAAACAATAATCAAAAAGTCACGGCCAAGAAATATTTTTTTTTCTAGCGGGCGCTATATAATTCACCAAGTAGTATTCCACTTTTAGCCTTTGTTATGGGCCAAGAAAAATGTACGGTAAATGTACGAGATGTTCAATTTCTATAACAGTTTGGGTATGAAACATTTTTATGGGCTGTCATTTTGTTACGGGTAGGTACTTAAATTTCTGATTTAATAATAACCCAGTAACTGGTTTGTGGAGGTCAGAGAGGCAGTCGCTCCATGTAAAATACTGGTACTCAGCTGCATCCGGTTAGACAGGATCCGAAGCCGACCCCAACATAGTTGGGAACAGGCTATGCAGATGATAAGGAAAGCGGTTCCGTGATATTATAACAGCCGTCAAAAAGACCTGTCATTTTCACCAGTATTGACATTAAGATGTCAAAAAACGAACTGTATTTAAAAAAAATATACAAAAAATGTTGTTGCCAAAAAAGGTGCTCACGGACCGTAATTTTACATAAACAGCTTCGAAAAGTTTGTACCTACTGATTACTAACAGACTTGTGTGATTGATTAATTCCTGTACTAAACAAAAGCATGTTGGCACTTTAACAATAGTTCTCCTGTATAGTATAATAGTATAATAGTGCTGATTCCATAACTTTAACATTCATTACCCTTTTTAATTTTATGAGGTACACGGTGTTGTAAAGGACAATGCGTGAAGTTGATGTGGGCTGGTGCGATAGAGCATAACGTGGCCCTATAACATTGCGTGTTAAAAAAACAAAACAATAATGTTATTTATTTTTTAATTTTATAAAACAAAAAAAGTCTTTTGTTACAAATAATACTTCTTAATATCACAGTGGTACGGACGCCAGCACATCAAGTTACTACAATCTGTCAAATTTCTTTAATAGATTTTCACCTTTATCGCTAAAGCATTAAGGTTCAAGGTTGATTGGGAAAATTTGACAGTTTCGGGTAGCTTGACCTGCTGGCGTCTGTACCCAAACTAGGTGAGCGCCTGTAGGTAACATGTGTCTCTTATCTTTAATTTTAATATAGAAAATACATTTATGAAATTAATCAGAATAAAATAGATTAATCAAAGGACAATGCTCATGGATGTATGGAATCCCGTACCATGCTGCATCAATGTAAAACTTTGGTTTTTATAGACTACACTTACATATTATTAACTCCTACAAAAGTTATTTTTGTAAACAAAACCCGGGTTTCGGAGATTTTCAAAAAAATCGAAATAACCTAAAAACTAGGTACTTTATTTTGTTTGACATGTCATACACGAACGGCCATTATTGCTCTAAAAAAATGATAATAGTTTAAATAAAAATTATATTCTATTTTATTCTAGTTATTTTTAATTAATGTAGAATCGGCAAAGTATAATTTTTTTACATGTTCTTTGAAAGATGTGATGACACTTCCAAAATTCAAGGTTATATTAATCATATCGTTTGAAACGTAACGTCATCGTCAAAGGGAATAAAACAATACAATTCTTTTTTACTTTTAATTAAATTCCCTGTTCAAAAATCAAATCCCCGACGCGTAATGTCGTAAAAAATTATGAAAATAATTATTATAATATTTTGATCTTGATGCTAATGCTAATGGTAGGTTGTGGGTGTAGGGGGGAAGGGTACCATTACTTGACTGGTAGGGTGGGAGTGTATGTTGTTGGCACTTCGGTGGATGTTGGCATTTCCCTGGCACAGACGAGATGCACCAGCCGTAGGACAGCACAGGCTATTTTAAGCATCTTTTTATTAGTTCCTTATAATGTTTTAGTTTTCTTTTTTGGACTTCAGTAGGGTTATGGATTTTCAATAGTTTCTTGATTTCGACTTTATGGTATTTGAATACCATTGAGCTGCATGATAAATTGATAGCCTGCCCAGCAACTGAAAAGTTAAATTATATGTACCTACACAGGATAAATAGTACCTACTTACAGCCCGGACCTCAGAGAATGCGTTCCTGATATCTGTCAGTGCGACAATTCTGGTAGCTAATAAGGATCAAATTCGTAAAACACGTTCGTTTGTATGAAACTGACAGGTGTCAAGAACACATTCTCTCGTCGGCCGCACTGTAGGTATAGTGGTGGCGTTTAAGCATTGTAATAGCGGACATTGCCCTTTCCCGGATATCTCTCCTACAAAATGAAATTTACAGAAAGGGGACCGGACAGTGATCGAACTGAACAATAAGAATGTACCTACTACTAACTATTATTATTGTCATAACTAAGCAAGTAGGACACTTGCTTAGTTATGACAATAATAATAGTTTTAGATATGTTGTCAACAGGTTTGATTAATATCGTCAAAAATTACGTTTTTTTTCTACCTAACAAAATCAGCCTATAATGTTCTCACTGCTGGGACACAGGCCTCCTCTCGGTGAGAGGGAGCAGGCCGTAATACACCACGCGGGCCCAGCGCGGGTTGGTAGTTGTCACATGTCTTCGAATTTTTGCTTCTAGGACATGCCCGTTTCCTCACGATGTTTTCCTTCAACACTACGCGATTAGGGCGCAGGTTAGTATTACGTTGTATGTTGATTAAAATATGATTCAAATATGTTTACAGTATTAGAATAATTAGAAATAGCAACACAAGTTCTTGAGTTATAATTGACCTAAATTATCATGATTTCCTGAAATAATAATTAAAATAGGGTAATACGAGTATGAACTAGGAGAGTTAATAGTTAACATTCAATAAAAGCATATTTGTTACGGTCGCGAATCATATTTAGATCAACAAACAACCTGATACTGACACGGAAATTGCAAAAAAAACGTATGAAATTTTTAATTTACGCGGGCTACCTTAATGGATTCTCCTTAACAAAATACTAGAACTAAGCTAAAACTTACCTGTATAAGCCAAAGAACAAAATACTAATATTATCAACGTTACGTAAAACAACTTCATTTTGAAAGTAATACCGAGTCCGTTCGTACTGAACTGCTATAAGCTAATGAATTAATAAATTAACTTTATTCATATAATTTTTAAGTACCTACGTTATTAGTCACAATAGATAGTTAAGTACTTTAAAGAGCCAACAATGGTCGATTCGAAGCCACAGAACTTGAGGTATTTTGCAAAAATAAATCGAACTTGGTTAGATAGCAATGTACTACGTAAGTACCTATAGTATGCGTAATAAAGTTTTCCTTAATAGAACAATGCTCTTACAATATGTAGATACTAGGTTTTGCCCGCGGTTTAGCCCGTGTGGGTGTCGGAATTTATGATAAAATTAGCTGGATATCCAGCAAATTTTATCATAAATTGATTAGTCGTTAAGCCCTGTCATTTACCAGGATAAAAAGCATCCTACGTGGTAGTCCAGCACCCTAATTGCGTAATACACTATCAATCTCGATCGGAATCATTTTGAAGGATATTGCTAATCCATTGCTTCATATGTTCGAAAAATGTGTCTGCTTCACCACGTAAATAACGCAATGAATGTTGTTGAACTGTCAAAATGAAACCCATTGCTAATGATAGTGTGTTACGCAACTACCCTACAGGTGTGCCAAACCGTGCCAAAAAATAGGGGATTGAAGATTTTTATACCTGGCATACCTACTGTCGCACCATTTAGAAAATGGCGTACAAACCCGTATATATCAGTATTATTTTCGATGCCACAATGTTCCTCCACAACATTTATGTCGCATGCGTGGCCGCCATTTTCTAAATGGCGCGACAGTAGGTACATATGCCACGGATCCTCAAAGCCGTGAAAACCAAATCCGTTTAGGCGTTTTTGCGTGATTGAGTAACAGACATACAAACTTTCACAATCCTTCTTATATTACTTTAAAAGTACACACGGCAACATACCAAGCGTTATATTTCTAGTATGAGCTGACCTCTCATTGTACAGGGTTTCCGTATAACGAGAGCTCAACTTCTGGAAAGTTATAGGTACTTAGTTATAGGTAGTTTAAGGGTCCTTGCAAACGATTCAAAACGTCACTAGCCATACCGTAGGTACTATACCTAATAATCACTGAATGTGATGTAGGTAATGCAATGACAATTTTAGTCATCCTATACTTTTGTAAACAGGACAGAACTGATGAATAAACTATGAAAATGCTTTTATATAGGTACCCTTGCCTAGGTACTATCTACCAACCCTCACTGGGCCCGCGTGGTGGATTATGGCCCATACAGAGAGAAGGTATGTGTTCCAGCTGTGGGAATATTATAGGTGAATTATGCTTTGCTACCTAGGAAGGTATAGGTACTATACCTAATAATGACTGAATGTGATGACAATTTTAGTCATCCTATATTTTTGTAAACAGGACAGAATTAATGAATAAACTATGAAAGTGTTTTTATGGGTGAAACAGTTTAAGAAAAACTTGATTTTTATGTTTTTTTAGTTTTTCTTCTTTTCTAAGTAGGTGTTTTGATTTTTTTTGATTAAAGATGAAATTGGCACACGGACCCATGTCTTTACATCTTTATGGAGTCAGTTTCTACTGCCTCGTTGGTCTAGTAGTCCCAAACGCTACTGTTGAGAATGAGGTCATGGGTTCGATTTCCAGGTCGGGCAGTGTTTTTGGGTTTTTTTATCAGGAATTTCTCGGTAGCTGCCCGGAGTCTGGATTTGTCCCCGGTTGATGGTAATCGGCTCACCCCCTATTACGTGGGACTAATGTACTATGGGTACAACTCTGCCCAACCCCTCGAGGATTACTGGCGTGGTGATATTATGTTGTTTCTACTTAACAATATCTATAAAGACAATCGATTGCAAGAGGGTAATTACTAAAATTGTATAATATACGATCATTTTATATTTTTTTCGAGATTCCAGTGACTCACATTTATGGGATTAATACCATAGTAAATTAGAGCCATATATCAATATATTCTGCTATATTTCGTATGTGTTCGCCATGGGTATGGTTTCCATACTAAGATGCCGAATGACCTTTATATAAGTATCACTGAAGTCTGAAAATATGTCGAAAAAATTGATGCAGATGATTTGAGAATCTCTTCTTATTCCCGAAGTCGGTTAAAAGAAAATCTATCCCGAAAATACACTGTTATTTTCATTCCGTTATTTCTTCTAACCCCAGTTTCTCCCGAGTATCAATAGATGTCGCTGACAGTAGGGCAAATCCCCCGCTTAATGGACAAGATACCGTAATCCCTTTGTATAGCCAAAGATTATTGTTTGATGGCCCGATGAGGAGATAGGACCTAAATTAAGGACCTTTTCGTGCCAATGTTTATTGTCCGTATAAGATACGGAATGGTTTCGTTACGGTTACGACTGTGTGAGGGAAATAGAATTTGTTGGAGTTAGAATTGAGTAAAGAAAATAGTAATGTTTCTGGATTATTTTATTTAATCACTAGCTGCGCCCCGCGGTTTCACCCGCATAAGTTTCGATCCCGTGGGAATAACGGGATAAAAAGTATCCTATATGTTAATCCTGGTTATATACAATTTGTGTGCCAAATCTAATCCAAATCCGTTCAGTAGTTTTTCGTGAAAGAGTAACAAATATCCATCCATATAATATTAGTAGGATTAGTAGGATAATAGAGATTTTTGGCAACTTTGCATGTGTGCATTTTATGTTTTTTTTTGTAATGTGTGTGCGTTTTGTATGTGCAGAACAAACAATTTTTTTTCTTTCTTTTCTTTATTTTAGAGAAAGAGAGAGAGAGAGTGCAGAACAATCTGTTCAAAATGAATCTAAAAGTATGATTTATTATGTTATAAACTTCAGTTTACCGTTATAGATTAGGTATTAATTGTGTGATTGACCCAACCTGTTTCTGTGGAAGGGTTATTTACAAATCGATGTTCCGATTACATGCTGAAGATGCCTCACTTCGATATCTCGCGGTCGCGGTTTAGCTCGCTACCTAAATATCACCTCCATGTAAAACAAATGCATGGTAATAAACACGCACGCACATGCCGAAGGATACCTCACTGCGACAGATCGCAGACTGCTCGGGGGTCTACCTCGATGCCTGGGTAGTGCGTGAGTGTCTATTTGCCTGTATTTGTTTTATTATGAAGTTTACATCGAGTTAGCGAGCTAAACCGGGACCGCGAGGTATCGCAGTGAGGCATCTTCGGCATATAATTACCCTTAGCAGTTTCTGTCTTTAGTCAAGAGCGTCTACAGTCCTTTCACAGATTACTTATCTCTAACAGCAAAGTTTTAGCAACGAGAACAATGATCATTGTGATGCAAAATTAGAGGTAAAATTATGTACCTGTAGAAGGACTGTAGAGTGTAAAACGAATGTAACAGTCAACTGCTCGTAGGCATAGGCATTTCTCCCAGGATCCGCAAACTCAAACTCAAAAAGCATTTATTTCAAGTAAACAATTTACAGGCACTTTTGATTTGTCAAAGAGTCGGTCAGTTAGAAAGTTGAAGCTAGTTGCCGATGTGCGCATTCTAAAACGTAGATCTATATGGAGAAGAACGGGCAAAAAACTCCAAGGGCACTCTTTTAAATCAGATATTACAAAATCCTGGGTACATTATTCTTGTTGCTTCTATGTGTGAGAACAATGTAAAAAAAAAATAATGAAGAAACTATTTAAAATATCATCATCGTTTTTCTGCCCTCAACTCAATTTATTTGAGGTCGGCGCAACATGTCTTTTTCTTCCATACTTCTCTATTAGTCGTCATCTCGGAAGACACCCCCTTTCTAACCATATCATCATTCAACATCACACACAACAACAAAACACACACAAACATCACAACACACACACAACACAAACATCATTTCATCATTCAAAATATAATATTAAAAATAAGCCCTCACAACCTTGCAGTCAGTCTCATCCTTCTTTTCCCAGCCAGCCAGACATTCCGAACTGGTGATGACGTAGCTACTTTGACCTGGGTTTAATAGGGCAGCTCATAACCCACTGCGGTGCAATTAACCTTTTTCATGCTAATTACGCTAAGATCGTCTGAATTCCAAAGTTTTTCATAGTTCATGAAAGTTTCGATCATAACGATGGTTCTGCAGAATGGTTTTATTTTCAAAGTGATTTTATTTCATTATCCAGACCCCTAGGTGAAGTTAATGTTTCTGTTATCAACTCGAAATATTTAGCTGTGAATTCTACTAGCTGCGCCCCGCGGTTTCACCCTCATAAGTTTCGATTCCATGGGAATATCGGGATAAAAAGTATTCTATGTCCTAATCCAGGGGGTCCACTTCGTGGTAGAAGTGCAAAGTGCGAATGATCGGATCGGACCGACACATGGCCAAACCGAATATTATTAAAAAATGCGAAAAAAGTTTGGATCGGCTCAGTTGGGTCGGGACCATAGTCAATATTCGAAAGAGTGTAGGAGTGTACCTACGATCGGGAGCGACGGAACCAAATAGTAAATTCGTAGCAGGAAACGGCCGAACATTCAGCCGATACCACTTCGGAGTAGACCCCCAGGTCATGGTCTACCCATGTGCCAAATTTAATTGAAATTCGTTCAGCCGCTTTGGCGTGAAAATGTAACAAATATACAAAAGTCAAATCTTTTCTCTTTATTATAATTTTAGTTTAGATAAAAAAAGTAGACCATTGTGTACATGCAAGGACTTGCCGAAGCTTTAGTTTGCCAGAGAAGTATCGACTATTGACTGTGAAATTATAATAATTTCACAGTCAATTAAATGCAAGCTAGGTTTAAAATCTCTCAGATACACAAACAACTTAATGAAAACCGTGTACGGACATGTGATGAGGCGAGATGATGACCATATGACTAAAAGAGTTATGAATATAGAAGATGGAAAAAGAAGCCGTGGACGACCATCGAAAACTTGTCTATGAACAATAAAGAATGACATGATAGCGAGCAACACAACAAAAGAGACAACCTACAACCGTACGGTGTGGCAGAAGTTAGTACTTCTGCCACACCGTACGGTTGTAGGTTTTTAATTTATTTATTTCCCAGCCAGGAGAAAGAAGAACGACTCAATTAATTGCGAACAGCCTGAAGATGCGACTTATGACACATCCTCTTAGAACCATACCCTGAAGACACTTAGCTAGTCTATGTATGCACTAGATCTCCCAAGACAAGTCTTCTAGATACTAAAACCTTTTGAGAGATCTCCGTGTCTACATCAAACGCTTTTGTAGACAACGAGTGATTTGTAAGAGTATATAAATAGAGGCTATAGTACAACCCTGAATGTCATTGTTCGTTTATTTTGGCAAAGAACAATATTTTAGATAAGTGATTTTATTTCTATAAGTAGGTTTGTACAAACACTTGTACTCGTCAATCATATTTTAACAACTCGGTGAGGCCGGCGTTTCCTATCTGGCTAGTCTGAGCAGAAAGGCCGAAACGAACTCAGAGGTAACAATCTCTTTAAAAGTCTAGACATAATCTTGGTCCGATATTTGCTGTTTTGTTTCTGGAGGATCCAAAACGAACTCTGTCACTATATAAAAAAAAAAAAATTACCAATTGGTTGATAACATAGATACAATAACAAAGACGAAGACTTAATCGAAGGTCTTCGCTTGATACATGACCATGAATCATTTATACACCATGTCTCAGAAAGGTGTGGTCACTGGTCATATTTAAGGGTTTCGTACAGATCATCAAACTGAATAACTCCATCCATGGAACCAAAATCGTAATCGCGATAAAATTATCTGCCGTCCAACATTTGGGACGAGTGGGTATTAGAGTTTTGTATAAGAAAGTTGTTCAGTTTGACTGTCTGTACCACACCCTTATAAATAATACATGCCATATTTTCTCAAAAAAATCTTATCATCCTCAGAAAACCAACATCTAATACAGAATAAACTTCCTTATTTAATATAACGAATCAGTAAATCAACGAGCCGTTTCGTTGACATATTCGCGAGCCAGAGACAAACTTATCGGTTAGCCCAGCTCGTTAGCAGGACAGTGACGTCGTTAATCTTTTTTAATGTCGTGGTACCCATTTCAGCCGTCCAGTTGATATGCAAACTGTACTGTGCGGTACTTGAGTGGATTGTTAGGGGTTAGTAGTGGTATGTCCAATGTTTTCTGAAAAGTCACAAACAATGAGAACGCAGGATTATTGACCTTTTTGTGAGAGGTCTAATGGTAATTGCTTCCGAAGAATCTTCACTGCGATATCACGCGGTCGCGGTTTAGCTCGCTACCTCGATGTCTCCACGTAAAACAAATGCATGCCAATACGCACGCATGCATATGCTGAAGGATACCTCATTGCGATACATCGCGGGCTGTTTGGGGGTTTACCTCGATGTCTAGCATGTGCGTGCGTGTCTACCCGGTGTCTGTCAGGCAACCAGTGGTCCTCTTAGAAAGAGGAACTAGTGGTCCTCTTAGAAGGAGGAATGACAAAAGTTAGAAACTTTTGTCATTCACAAGCTTAAAACTACGTAAATTATTCAGATAAATCAATTGTAGCAAATTGACTACCAACTTAAATTGTCTTTACATTCAAATCACAACTGTCATTTCTTGACAGTTGTACGAAATGACAATAACACGGTAAATTGACGTAGGGTGTTAATTTACTTAACAATTCATTTCCCTGAGTGTAATTAGTTTTGTTTTAACATTAGGTATTATGTAGGTTACCTACCTACCTGTTAGTCAAGCAGGTTACAGAATTACATACTTAGGTGTTTTCCCTACAAATTGAACGGAAATCTGGCAAACACTGTTAGGTAGGTAGGTACTTAGGTACTTACCAGAAGTTCTTTCCTCCAATCCTCGAAACTAGGTACCTACTATTTAGTAGGTAGGTACCTAGTTCCTATCATTGAATTCTAGCGAACGGCATTCATTTAAGAACAATATAAAGTATGGCGTATTATTCAATTAAAACATTTAGTGCTAATGGAAATATTAGATATAGAGATCAAAACAAAATAAAAAAGAACCAACCTTGAACATGAAGTTAGTCATTTAGTTAGTCATTAATTTAATTAATTGACTAACTTCACGTTGATGGTTGATTGTTTTTTATTTTATTTTGTTTTATACTGTATATGTGTATATATGTTGTGTTATATACTGTATATGTGTGTGTATTATATAAGCATTTTAAGGTATATGAAATTAATTATTGTATCACCATTCGTTTCTTTATGAGTATTATATCGGTGTTTATTAAATAACAATAAGCTAATACATATTAATGAAAGGCTTCTCATTTATTCCAAAATAGATGTGATACCTACCTACCTTATGGATCCTCAATATTATTCATTCAAGGCACCTTCCAACCTTCCAGGTGTTCAAGGACAAGATGATTATAGAGCCTAACAAGGTGTGCGTTCAGCCAGATATTGGGTAAAAGCATAAAAGTCACGGAATTTCAGTATCGTGACCTTTAACGCTAAATCATGTCGCTACTCCGAGACATTAATATGAAGGCTTTTGACTTTTTTGGAGCACAGAACAGTAATATCTAAGTATATTCAGAAACTCAACATAACAAAAAGAAAAAAAAAGTTTCGTCTGCATGTCTTGGTGAAGCCGGGATTTCTACAGAAAAGATTAATCGTAGAGAACAAAACACAAAATGATGTACATTTTAGCGTCATTTTGAAATCAAAATTGCATACACATAGTAACACCGTTAGTCCACCAGCCACCGTCAACGAGAAACGAGATTATCCGAACCGACGTTCCGGTGACGGCGTGCGGTGGTCACGTGGCCATACTAAATACGTATATTGCTACTTCGGCGCCGTTATCTCGTTCTCGTTGACGTCCCGTTGACGTGGCGGTGGACAAACGGCCTAAGGATGTGTTCCCCGAGATATTGTGCATAAGATTGCTGTTTCAGCACATATGACTAAAATCTAAAATTCAGTGTTGGCGACACGGATAATTTTTTTCTTGACTATAAAAACTACTTTGGGAATAGAACCTCTAGTTTATGAAAGCCTCCAGCAAAACTGCTATCAAATTATCTTGGGCGGTTCTTCAAGACGACCAGCAAAACGAGCAACAATAAGTTTTTTGAAGAAAAGTGATGCAAAATTGATTTTCAGGAACGTTATCATTCCATTAAGTCTACCTTTTAACAGTGCCATAATTACGTTTCGTCTGAAACAAAATTAAAATTCAATGTTAATTAAGGCACCGGTAACTTGATGAAATACGTAGAATTAATTATGGCATTTTAACTCTTTTACGCAATTCGTATTTTTAATGAAAGTATCCTTTACGTAACGAAACATAAATGTAGGTTGAAAAGTTGAAAATGGGTTGGCTGGGTTCAAATGGTTATGAATAATTTGAAACTCTCGGAATTTCAAAAGTTTTCACAAAAGTTGGGATATTAAAATTAATAGACGCGAAAAGTCAACTGGAGTAACTGTTTGTGTCTAAAACAGTAGCTATCAACCATGAGGACATTATTTCAGAGATATTATATAATACTGCTTGTGTATTTTGTTATGGGATACAGTCGAATCATCTAATGGGTGCAGTTAGTCTGAACATAATGTCTCAACCTGCTCCCTTTTCCCCATTGCATTCTGACTTTATTTTGTTTTAAATCAAATCATAAATTGTATTTATTGGTTTACTTACATAACTTTTACAATATTTAACACTACTATTTACACTAGGTATTTAATTAAATGAATAACTATACAAATAAATACAAAAGTCTTTTTTATCAAATGAGGCTGAGAATCAGCACATTTTGAATGTCAAAATTATATAAGACAGTCCCCCAAAACGGCCTTCTCTGACCTACATAATTAGTTTCGTCGTTTCAAGCACTAAATCATAATTGTTTTTGTCGATTGAACTCGTAATAATATAATGTTATCCCTTAAACTTTACACCAAGAATAGAATAGAATATTCTTTATTAAGTACACCATAAATATTACAAATATGAGTGTAGAAATTTTACAAGGGGTGACACAATGGGCGGTCTTAATCTCTAACAGCGATATTTTAAAGCCAACCTTTAACCTTTACCAAGCACAGTAAATAAATGATTTTAAAAACGTTTATTCCAGAACTTTCGGCCAAAACATAACAAGACACAACAATACAATACACACACAACACAACAATACACACACACACACATCACACACACACACAATACAATACAATACACACAATACAATACATCACACACATTACAATACAATATTACAATATTATTGGCAGATAAGGAGATATGTAATAGTAGGTCAGTAGAATTATCTACGTCATCACACTCGAATGCGATGCGAGATAATGTATCGATCAAAGCTCGAGTTAATTCCAGTCAGCTATGACATCTGACTGGGCACACATTGCATTAACATAGACGGAGTATTATCTGGAGTGTACAAGGCTTGGACTAAGGTGCAATCACAATAGGAGCATAGCTGTGTCGACGTTAGGCGAGGATTATGCTTCACAAACGTCGAAAGTTATGTCGGAACTTGGATTTTCGTCCTACAAGAGGAATGGCTTTATTGCTTAAAAACCCAATCGACTTGTCTAGTGTTTTTATATGCCTGCCATCAGATGAAGGCACGGTACACCGTATATTGTCAAAAACACTTTTGTCCTCCTACTATAATTTAGCCGGACCCCAGTAGAGAAGTTACAAACTGAAATCAGGGGGAACCACCATCTCTTGTAACAGTATTATTAAAATCTTACTTTGCCTTTTCGTACCATAACGTCCTTAAAATAAGCTTATTAGATCGTTGAAACAATGTTGTTTTCTTAACAGTTTTAGCCACGACAAAGAAAACTCGCTTGAAATAAGATTATTTTGTAAAAGATGGTGGCAGGCCCAATGAAAATGGAACCAATAACGTAGTATGTCTTCAAGTACCTACCTAAGTATACATATCTAAATTAATAGTCCGGGTAACAAACTAGAATATTAAGTTGATCACTTCCCCCTATTTCATGCACACACGCTTTTGACCCCGTCTATTTTTCAAAAGACAAAAGCCACATAAGAGTCATTAAGGTGGGTACTGTCACCTGTAGTTTCCATCCAGGCGTGTGACCCCCACGGGTCTACCTTTTATAGCAGAACTTTTTACGTCATAATATTGTTTTGCATAACAACGGATAGCATAAACTTCATTTCGCAGAAAATCATTTCGCATACACTCAGTTGTCATTCATTCAAAACTCATAATTTTGTTAGTCAGAATCATCTTTAGGCATAATGTTTATATCCATAATAATTAAAAAGCAGAACCATCATATCGCAGAAAATTCACAGTCAGAATCGTCTTTTGGCATACATTTTATATCGATAGTCATTAAAAGGCAGAACTGATTTTTTTCTAAATGAAATACTCAATCATAGAAATTGATAAACAAGGTACAGGTGCCCCAATACCAGCAAAAAGAAAAAAAGTTTTGGATAAGAAATTATATTAAATAATCAGTCGGATTACACTGAAACTGGATTTTTGAAGGCAATTGGAGGTAATTTAAGATTAGTTTGACCTAAATTGTCTATATATTTTGTTTTATTTATTATTTAATTATCATTATTCAATAAAACAGTTGATTCTGCATGTATTTACTCAATAAAACAGTTGATTGTGAAAGCATGCATGCAGCATGCATGTAGCATGCAAGCAGGCATGCAACATGCAGCATGCATGCAGCATGCAAGCAGGCATGCAACATGCAGCAGGCATGCAGCATGCAAGCAGGCATGCAACATGCAGCAAGCATTGTTTCTGTCACGGCTCCGGCGCTGCGGGGTTTGGGCGGCGCCACGCGAGCTTATCGTCACAGATGGTTTTAACGCTCACCACCGCAGCTTCGGCTTGCTGGCCGGCTTCGCCGGCCAGCCTCAGCCGCGGTGGCGGGCCTTCAAACCACCTGCTCCTCAGCTCGCGGGCCGCCCTACCCCTCCGCGCCTACGCGGGTTTAAATTACACTCTAGGGGTAGGGCAGACAAGACTGCGTAAAGTCGGTTTCGCAGCGATTCGTTTCTGACCATTCGATTTTAAATACATTGCACGTAGGTTATCTAACCATTCGACAGCATAAATTTACTTTATTTAAATTATCAGTTTTATTCCATATATTATAAGTTTTTGATGTTTTGAACACTAATTTTTACAAGAAGATACATCTATTTTAATTTTTGATGTTCAAATATGCACCCATACCAAATAATCGTATCTCTAAATAAATGTTATGCTAAACAAAATTATGCATAATATTAATTATGGCAAAGGTAATTATGCGAAACAAAATTCTGCCAAGATAAAAGTATGCCATTGTAAATTCGGACACGTAAATATTCTGCCAAACAAAAGTTATGCTAAATAATTTTTATGCTATAAAAATATTCGATTAAATAAGATTATGCCATGTGAGTTATGCCAAATAAAAATCGGAGTATCAAGATTCTGCCAAATAGAAGGAACCCGACCCCCACACCCCTGATCCCCAGTCCACGGTAAAAGTCAAAGGGTAAGCGTCATTACGCAGAGATTGCGACGCTCACAACGCTTTGTCGTTTGTTCGCGCGTAAATTATACTTACGCGCAACAATTACACGTACTCATTTAGAAAATCGTCATGTAACTTTTACGTTTACGCGCTTTATCGCGTAAGGCGTAAAACGGAGCGCTGAAGGGTTGTTTAAGGTGCTTTTGGAGTCTGAATTAATAATTAAGTCGTATCCTGCTTAATGGTTAACATGATATTAAGTAAGTATTGTTGTTTAATTTTACGGGTGATAAAATTGGACAGGTTGTGAACACTGTCGGTAAGTGCAGGTTCGTAGTACACAATTTGACGGTTTAACATGGATATATTATAAACTATCGAAAATTAATACGTATATTGTATTTATTCTTGTATTTTATCGTCATTTCCTAGCTATTTATCCCGTATGTTGCACCTGCCATGTTTTGTCTCTGTATCACCCTAAGGTTGACTGGTAGAAATACCTCAATTAAGTCTGCCTTTGTACAGTAATTGTTTTTTTTACTAGTGCATAAAGTTTTAATAAATAAATAAATATTGTATGCAGTATGGTACAATCCACAATTTGTCGACAGTTTACAATCTCGCGAGATTATGGAGATGTTCACAATCTTACGGTGGCATATATATTAAACAGTGCTATGCTAAATAGATTTGTCGTTCAAAGTTTCAAAGAATAACGCACCGTTTTTATAATTTATTTAAAAAAAACTTCTAAACTATCACGAATTCTAAGAAAAACTCGGTCTGGCATTTCTTTCCAGCAAATCGGAAGCGTTCCGATTACCGGGAATCCATTAGATTGTATTGGTTTATACCGGGAGCGTTTTTCCGTCGAATACAAAGGTAAAACCATGATAAAAGTGCACAGAATATACCGAAATAAGTAGGATAAATTGGGCTTAGGATTCGAGTAGTATGTTGAGTGTGCGATTGTGAAGCCACGCACGTGCGTCGTGGAGTCACGAGGGACACGTGCCTTGCATTCGACTCCAGAGTTAAGTAACTGCCCAATAACGGTAGACCCTCAATAGTTTTACCAGTTATTCGTTTTTTGTAGACATTACTACTGGTATAGTTGGAGATTGAGGTTCAATTAAATTGGTGCCTGGTCTGGTCTTCTTGTACCCTGAGCCTGCAGCATTTATCCTTTATAGTGGGCGTATTGTTTTAGCTGATTTGGCTAAATTGTATTGTGGTTAGAAGTCATTTGTTTTATTGTCAGTCATTTGTTTTATTGTCATTCATTTGTTTGTTGTACAGACGCCAGCAGGTCAAGCTACCCGAAACTGTCAAATTTTCCCAATCAACCTTGAACCTTAATGTTTTAGTGATAAAGTTGAAAATCTATTAAATCAATTTGACAGATTGTAGTAGCTTGATGTGCTGGCGTCCGTACTTCACGGTTGAGTGATCGCGCCACTACACTCACTACACTATCATAAAAATTCTCATTTAATTGTTATATTGTTTTATTTCAAAATTTGTCTTAAATAAAAGCTAATAAGGTTTTTCAATAAAAAAAATGAGGCAGTTTTTTCATGAAATCGCCTTGTTCATTGAATGAATTTCAATGAACGGGGCGATTATCAACCTGACAGTTCCCTTTTTTTTGCAAAAAATACTGGGTGTGTCCAGTTGGCGATAACTGATTTAATTTAAGTTTCACTATGTGGACACGCGTCAAAATCTTGGCGTGTCCAGATGACGAACTAATAAGTGATAGGTACTAATTTTGAGTTTCACCAACTGGACACACGTGTGTCTCTCGTGTCGAGTTGGTGAATAACCCGTGATCGGACATAAAATAAATTAGTTTTAATGTGGAATAGACTACCGAAGATTAGACTTACCGCTTTATCACACCACCTAGCTTCTGCCCGCGACTTCGACCGCGTGGATTTTCCTATTCCCCCGACCCACATCGTCGCATCGTTAGCGTTCTTTCTGACTTTTCTTCATTTGATGCTCGTCTGTTATATGCCTTTCTTAAGAATTGCGCTATCCAATGCAAAAAGATTTTTTCAAATCCGACTAGTTCCAGAGATTAGTCCGTTCAAACAAACAAAAAACACACAAAGTCTTCAGCTTTATTATTAGTATAGATAACAACGCAACATTGTAAATATTCCATAAGATGTCAAGGAACTATGTCTTTAAGGAATACCTAACACTTTCAATACATCCCTGAACATTTTAAAATATAAAATTACTATAATGCCATACAGTGTAACACATATACAGTAACACATTCGTATCCACACTAACTCAATTCCACATAAATTTAAATATTCCACACAAATCTAAGTTTAAAACGAATAAAGTTTGTAGTAGCGACTACGACTCTTGATTTAATTGCACTAACAAGAGACCGCTCGCAAGTTGTGCATTTAATTATAACAATCTGCAAGACGGAACGCTTCTAGTGAGGAGTTTTGCCTCCAACACGCTCTGTGTTCACCACTGTTTCATGTAGTTTTGGGGACACATCTAGTTACGAAGCATTCATGTTCTACTTAAAAGGAATACATGAAGATCTAGATTTGAAACAATAGCAGGATATCTTATATGGCATTGAATGTGGAGGGCTAACCGTTGATAAGATAGATGTTTGTTCCCTATTTGCCCTAGTATTCATGAAGCCTGCGCGTATAGTCGCTTGCGAAGCGTGGTGAGAAAATCGTCCTTAACGACATTGAGAGTACTAAAGTGTGTTGCTCAGGGGATCCAATTCGTTGTGGCGATCTTGTAGGAAAAGAATGTCCTATACTCGTAGCTTTGTTCAAGTGTCGAAATACTAACTTATCAGCATTACCATCATTATCTGCGTAGCCTTTTCCCAACTATGTTGGAGTCGGCTTCCAGTCCAACCGGATGCAGCTAAATACCAGTATTTTGCATGGTGCGACTGCCTATCTGACCACCCAGTGACTGGGTAATACGATACCCCTTGGTAAGACTGGTTGTTAGTCTTTCGGGCTTCTGACCACCCGTAACAACTGTCAAAGATCCACGACTGTCAGCCGAGACCAACGGCTTAACGTACTAATACTAATTAATCCTCAAAATTATGTAACCCTCTCTCAATCAAATTTTAGTGACGTCAGGAATGTATAAGCTTCTTATCTACGCAAACTTCAGGGAATATCGACATAAAACTCCCAACGTACATAACGAACTTCAACCGTAAATAAAATTATTGACACCGCGATCTGCAATTTCCATATATTGAGGAAACTCTTACCGGTTCGAAGAAATGCCATTAATCTGTAAGTAAGCTCGAACGTTTGCTACATGGTTAAGCTCTTTGTTCGTCGACTTACATGGGCTTGAAACAATGGCTTGCACTTGCAATTTGAATTTCCCTTACACGAGCAACCGCCATTTCTTTTCCATATTCATCGGTTGACTGCAACCGTTTTGCCTTGTTATGGCTCGTCTTTGTTAGATTTCTTTTGTTTAGTATAGAATCTACAGCACGTATCTGAAAAGTGTAGTCTTATATAAGGGTGTGGACCATCAAACTGAACAAATTTATACCAACATGAAATAATAATCAGCTGTTCCCTACATTTGGGTCGAGTTGGTATTAAGGTCAAAGAATCCAGGCCCGTCCAAAAGCGCGTTGGGTTGATGATATCGTTAAAGTCGCGGGAAACACCTGGATGATGGACGCACGGAACTGGGAAGTATGGCAGAAGAAGACCTATCAGTCGGTGAATTCGGGCTGAAATGATAAAGACGAAGGTATTAAGTTTAATATGGGACAGTTGTACCTTTTTGCGATTACGATGTTGTTCCCATGGAGAAAGTTGGTCAGTTTGATGATCCGCGCAGTATTTATTAACTCCCGACCAATTTCGGTCACAGTGGCCAACTTTAACGTAGATTAGTCAAGTACGCAGGAGATATTATCGTGCACAAGTGTGTGCGCAAACACAGGTGCTCTCTCTATATTCCTTTATACTCTCATAGTTCAATGGGACGGCAATACCCACGCACAGCAGTCCTGCTTACGACCACGAGACCAAACGGGTCAGTTTCCTCGGGTCTGTACCTACCACACCCTTAAATATTACCACACCTTTCTGATTCATGCTGTATATGGTTTTTGGTAAGAGCTTTTGGGGTCATTAATACTGAAATGTCATTATCAGCTCCTAAAGGGCCGGGTGAAATAATAGACCGTTACAATTAGCGAGCGTGTGGACATATTGCCATAATTCAGTTTGGAAATTGAATTGGTGATCGTCGTTTGTTTGTAGCACCGGAGAATATTGCTCCTGGTGTACGTAAATGAGTATCATATTCGCGTAAAATTTCACACCCACGGGTATTGTTGACGCAAAAGCGTTTGTGTTCTTATATGTTTTGTTTCTCATATAGACGGCTGCTGTCCAGCTTCTTGATACAATCTCTTCTTTGGTGTTCAAGACACTGTACTAATCTTTGGTTGAATAAAGAAAATTATACTCTAGTAGGTATTTTACATAGTCGTGAAAACCCCTAAATTATAGTCCTTGCCGTAACATCATTAATACAGTAATTTGAAATATTCGCCTGTATCCTAATCTCATATTATTTCCATACAATGTGAGTCCATAGTTCATTGTCCTATCGGGAATCAGAATCCTTTAGCACGATCGCATGACTTAAGGCGGTCTTACGCCTCCGTCGCACCTTCCACAAGATTAATATTCGAAGCGAGTGATGGGCAACATAACAATGGGTGTGTGACCAACGCGCATGCATTTTCTATAATGCCCATATAATGTTTCTATAGAATTGGTTAGTTCGCGTGCTACCTCCTTTGCCTTAGTATCGTTCACGACTTTCTTCGGGCATGTCTCGGTTTTGGGCAAAGTATTGACCTCGTTTGGTGTATTGACGTGAGAAATAATTTGGGCTATTTATATACCGTTATTTTTTTGTAATTTTTGTTAATCTAGTGATTTATCAGTCATTGTTTTTGTGTCGTGTCGTAGAATAATGTTGTAACAATGACCTTTCTCAACGTAAAGTCGCGTGTGTAGGTGTATTAAGTGTTTTTGTGACCCCGAGCTTGTTGTGTGTGCGAAGGGTAGGTCCCCCCCGGAAATGTTGAAGTTCTGTTCACCGGCGGCCAGGCGGAGGGAGCCCAATGCGGTTTGTAACTTTACCTTACCCAGTTCAGTACTTACCAATAAAATTATAGGGAGGTTACGTAAAATCAAATATGGAAAGTTTTGTTTACAATCATCCCTCTCTCTCTCACTCGCTCTTTAGACTGTGTTCTATGGGCCCTTCGTTTGTATTGATGTTTAGCGGTCTTTACCCCTGTTCGATTCAATATTTGACATTTACAAGAACAATATTTGGTAAAACACATACCTCCCTACATTTACCTAAATGCTTAGTCATGTATTACTCGTAAGGTACCTAACATATTTGCGTACCTGTACCAATTGTGAAAACAGAAGTGACGGTCCCTATAAAAACTTTAGACTTTGAGCTAAACAGCCTATGTAAGTACATAGGCTGTTTCTAAGTTCAAAGGAGTTTCGTATTAATTAGCTTGCCAACCTGTCCCATTTTATTAGTACAATCATTGTGAAATGTCTTAAAAAGTTATTGTAATGTGAATGTTTTTTAAATGGTATTTTATTATTCTTTGTTCAGCCTTTTGGGCACTGTTGACAGCGATGCGGACGAATTTTCTGATGCCCTATTAATATTTTGCTTATTTTTTCACATATGAACTAATATGTACATGTTATTATTTTAAATGTTAGCTTATATAATGTAAATGTTTCTTTGTCTTAATATTATAAAGAATTAGATATTCCATTGTCAAAATTTTTCTTTTATTATGTATTTAATTTGTAAGCTTAGTTCTTCATTTTATTGTGCATGCTGTGGTCTCCTGTAATTGAAAGAGTAAACCTTCTAAATACTTTGTCTTCCATTAGCTATATGTAATGTTTAGTGTATATCTTTTGTTGGAGATCCTAAAATAAATAAAGAAAATACAAAAATTCCCGTCATTACAGTTTATCTCCTACTGTATGTACGCAGTATTTATACATAACTGTACATAACTGTGTTAGGTATTTAGATTCTGGCGGGCGCTACTATGTGTCAGATACTGTTGAACAAGAAATTGCTTTGGATGTTAGTGCCTATAGTCTAGGAAAGGAAGCGTATAACAATTGTATAGGGTTCTCAAGTTTGTTATGGGTCCTAAAGCAAAATTGAGAGCTGTATTTGAAAACTGGTCTTTGTTAACAAAAGTCATCATCATTCTGCTCTCTGTTGTCTTCTTCTTCCTCTAGAATTTCAACCTCTAGCTTCTTAAAATCGAGGAAACCCGGCTGACGCCCGTTACTCTTCCCCCTCTATGTACCACCAAAGGAACATCTCCCTGCAGGGTGTAACCTTCCGTGGTCCACTTAGAAGTCCCTGAACCGTCTCCGGACACAAGTGGGAAGATGTAAGTCCAACCAACAACTTGTAAAGTAGTATACCTTGACGGAACGGCAGTCGGGTGTGATTGTAGAGCTATGTCGCAAACCATGCTCCATCTCCTACCCTGCCTTATGTGTCCCAAAACATGCAGTCAAAGTGACCTCTGGGCTACCACTGATGGTGCCGTGGAAGTGGCAAAGTTTTGGGCCAACAAGCTATAAAATTCGGTCGTGCGACACTAAGAAGAAGAAAAATTACCTCTATTAGTCGACATCTCAGTGGCCAACTCTTTTCTACAAACCATCCATCGTTTCTTTGACCTCCCTCTACTCTTATCAATATCCTCATTCATACTCAAAACTTTCCTCACGACATGTTCCAAACAAACAAAACAAAAAAGTGTTTAAAGGGTCACCCATTATCATGTATGCTCTAAGCAAGTTTACTAGTGCAGAAGGAGAAGAATCTTATAAAAAGCCACCCACCGACAAGCAGCCATTTTTATGAGTCATAATAAAATATATTATGTGCACGAGAGGATAAGCTAATTATTACTTGTTCAAAGCACGATGTGTCCAGTCCGGTCGCACTTCCGATACGTATCTAATTGCACACGATGCACAAACGCCTCTATACCACGGTAATACTATCTATACAGTATTGTAACTCGGCCGTATCTTTGAAACAAATGCCTACAGCCGCGCGGTACGTAAACATGCGATAGGGCTGCCCGCCTCCAGCATTTTAATTACATTTGCCTACTTTGTGTTTCCATTTAGTTTTGTGATTGTAAATATACTTTTTTATATAAACAAATAAAATACTTTGTGAATTGAATAGGAAGTGTTCAATAAAAATGCGTGTTGTTTTTGATTGGTAGATTTAATTAAAAAACCATGTTTATGTTTGAATAACAAATCGGTCTTATAAATTTGCGACCGAAAAATATTTGCGCCTCCACTGAGACGTAAGAAATGCTTTATTATTAAATTTTAAAGTATAAAAAAACCGCATTCTAATATAAAGCTTAATTAAAAATTGTTTGACGAATTCATGCAACCAAAAACAGCACAATATATCCTACTCGTCATATTAAATATGTACTTGAACTTATTTTAAGTGAAAAAATCGCGCGGTTATTGTTAAAAACAACACACAACAACACCGTCCGATCGTCACTGCGGCTCAGTCGCGACTGTCTGCATGTCGAGCGCATGTCTAGATCGAGGCGCGTAGGCATAACTCGCGCTTTGTCCGTTTGTATGAAGTTGGAATACTGTATAGATAATATTACCGTGTATATACTTACCACTGAAGAACTATATACCGTAAAACGGGGTAAATAGGGATGCAGGGGTAAATCGGAACGAAACTTCAAAATGGATTTTAACGTTGAAATAAAATAGTTTGTTGCCAGAAAAGACTCTAATGTGTTTACTGTTTTTTAATTAAAGATTAAGTGTCCTTGTTAGCATTAAACTATATTATTTTAAAGTATAAATCCATTTTAAAATTTCAAACTATGTTATTTTAAGTACAAACCCATTTTAAAGTTTCGTTCCGATTCACCCCTGCATCCCTATTCACCCCGTTTTACCGGTACCTAGTGAGTGTTTGTACGCGTGGTACATAATATACAGGGTGGCAGGGGCATCGACGTATAATCTGTTTCTATGAATTCAGCACATGGTTCTAGACACCACAGAGTAGAAATTTTTCTTCAGTTATCAAAAAAAAAAAACTGCTATTTCTAAGAAAACCTACGCGGTCAAAATGTATGGATCAGATCTTTATTTTTGATAGCCAACGAAAAATTTCAACGCAGGGTCGATCAGAATCATGAACTGAATCCATGGTAACAGGCTGCGCGTCGATGTCCCTGCCACTCTGTATGCACAAGGATCTTTTGGCGCGTGGCCAAAATTGGAACTAACGCCGCCATCTTGTTTTTTCAGTGAATTTCACATAACTTTTTGCAAATGTTTACCAACAGCGCCCCCTGTCAACGTCTTTCGAGCGCCAAAAGATCATTGTAGCCATGCCATAAACATGACGCAGAAAAAAAACAAGCACAACAAAAAAAAAAACATGTTGGGGGAAAACATGCGTCACTTCCACGCAAAACGCCATCGCTCAGCATAATGCTAAAACCCTACGTGAGACAGAGCCCCAGCGCTGCTACTCGCTAACACAGTCATTTCCTTGTTCCTCCCACTGATGAGTATATAGCCTCCCTTTGTGCCATGCTTCCTTGGTCTGCGCGAGTCTCACCCAAATTTTGTCACACATTATCTTTAACATTCTTTTCTCTCTTTCCAGGTGAATCCAGGACGTAAGGCTTCGCTGAGCGGTATCAGGGAGGGTGATGTGATATCCTCCATCAATGGTCGGCCTACCAAGACCATGAGCAATGCTGATGCTCACGCCATGCTTCGGTCAGCTGGCCCCGTGCTGCGGCTTGGATTGAACGAGTAAGGATCTAAATCTACAACCTTTTTCTTCGTATTAAGATTCCAGGGTCCAGAGATTAGAAGGAAACGGAAGGAAACTTTAGAAATTATTTGAATATTTTTTAGAAGATACGGTTGGGAGGTTTTTTTTTTTTTCCGGATGGGAAATCATCAACCTCCCGCTCTGGGTGGAGCGGAAGGGAGTGTCAGACTCTTACTGACTAAAACCCACCCATGTTCCTTCCTTCGCCCTTTATGTTCCGGGGTAGCGGTAACCCTTTCGGACAATCCCGCTGAACGGTTGGGAGGTTTTGAAGTGATTAATATAATTATAGGATTAATTATATACCTAATATGTATTCTAGTAATTTTTGGTGCTACAATTCTTAACAGACTATGATGAAAAGTAACTCTTTTAAGGGGGGTTTTTACTTGTTTTTACTTGTTTTTACTGTAATATGTCCATTGATCGTAAGTTAATTTACAAACTAGTTATTTCTGTTATTACCAACTAGTTTAGTGCCAAACTCTCAGTAACACTAAAAAATGCTTTATAGAAAGCAAACATTCCCCAACATTCGAGCTCTCACAAACGTGCTCCACTCCAATTTCCGCCGGCATCTCCGATTCTCAGACGCATGATCCGATTCTGCAGTCCGGTTTTAATCCGATCACTGCTCAGCGTTTCACACGAGAATCGAACAGTGGGCCGTCTGTAGAATAGGCCTGACATAAATTGGACCACTTAAGTTTCTCATACAGACTCGCAAAATGGGTTCGGAGTCGGTACGTTAGAAGTCTGTACTTCTAATCTCTGAGGGCATTGACAGGTTTAATTTGTCTGACAGT
Source organism: Apamea monoglypha (assembly GCA_911387795.2). NCBI lineage: Eukaryota > Metazoa > Arthropoda > Insecta > Lepidoptera > Noctuidae > Apamea > Apamea monoglypha. The sequence continues at coordinate 15,514,070 of OU426917.1, forward strand.
AAAGCACCGTAGGAATACATTGCGTCGGCTAGAGCAAACTCAATCACCGTATGAGTCTATTTGGTTACCTGAATGCATATTCAGTTATGTTTACCTAGTCGGGAAGTAAAGAGGTCATATTTCGATGTTTTGGAATGTATAAAAATCACTAATATTACAAAAAGGTATTTTTTTTTCAGTTTGTATGTAGGGGGGTAATCTTGGGAACTACTCATCCGATTCCGAAAATTCCTTCACTAATTGTAAGCTACAGTATTAATGAGTGTCATAGGATTATGTTAAAATAAGTATTTCACGCGGACGAAGTCGCGGGCAGAAGCTAGTATGTCAATAAAATGAGATCTTATTCTAACTTGTTAAATAATAAACCCATAAAAACAAGACAAAGTGAAATTATAAAGTGCCTACGTTAATATTATTATCGTAGCAGAAGTGCTACGAGCTACGAAATTATGACGTAGCATTCTTTATGTTCTGCCTGAAGCCGAAAAAATTTTGATGATCCTTTTACTCGCTACGAATAGGTATGACTATGCATTATTAATATGTAGATATCCACGTTTTAACAAGGGTAGGACATCGGTGCGAAAACTGTTATCACGAATTCAGTACCAGCCAATATATTCTATAAAAAAACTCACTATGAAAACTTCGGTGAAGTGAGCTTGAAGTGATTCCACCTGATGCCCGATTGACACTACTACAAGTAACAGCTTAATTTAATCTCAACCAACGTACGTTTTCACGAGCTTTTAACAGAATAGATCGACTGATTCTAGACCCTCCAGCGTTGGAATTTCCCGTCAGTTATTTAAGAACGTCAGCTATTGCATACATTTTGATGGTGTGGGTTATATATTTTTATATGAAACAGCAGATTTTTACACTATTTAACAGCCTGTATAGGTGAATCAATTACGGCTAATTATGACTGATCATAATCCTAGAAAAGAGTTGGTGCTCATTTACATTACAAAGCTAATTCCAGAGCTACAAAATTTTGGTTATACGCAACACTCGCTCTACGCATAACGAAGATTAACGCAATACGTTTGTCGTGTTTCCTATTTCTTGACACAGCAATTCTAGGAAACCTAAAAAGTAATACTAAGTTACATTATTTGTTAAAGTTTTTACCTCATTCACAAGTTTTAATCTAAGTTTTCTTGTCGCCAGAGACAGGGAGGTGTCACCGAGAAGAAGATCTATTGGTAAAGGCTCCGAGTTGAAAAGTAAGTTTTAAGTAGATACATGACGTACTTACTGGTACATGCTTGTCACTATCTAAGTGGTACTTACATAATAGACCACGTGTAGGTACTATTTAGGATCGTGATAAGGATCCGTTAGATAGCGAATTGATAATGTGACTCATTGTCTTGATTAAACACAGCGTGTGTTTAATCACACATACACATAGTGCATATTGCGGACAAAATATTACTTTAAGGTTAATATAATTATACTTGGCAATGGCAGCAACCCAACAGCGACCATATTTGGATGATAATAAAGATTACTGTGATTTGGACAGGGATGCAAAATCAGAGGTAAAATAACTGTGAAAGGACTGTATGTATAATGCTTCAACGATCTTTTGGCGCTTTTTGATGAATGATGTTGACAGAGTTCTGTTGATAAATGACAGAGTTCGCAGTTCATAAACATGTGTGCATATCGTTTTGTGAAAATCAGATGGCATCGTTATTTCAGATTTTGGCCACACGTCAAAAGATTCCTTTCTCTAGCTTTACTTTTATTATTGTACAAGTAATTAAATGAGAAAGATTTACTTTCGCAACTCAAGTTAATTAGAATTTACTGCTGCCCATCCTCTTGTCATGGTTTCTAGATTATATTTGAGATTTTTTTTCACGAATATTTGGGACCGATATCAAAATCAAAACCAAAAGTCTGTTTAAATTAGGCTGAGAAACTGCACTTTTCGAACGTCAAAATTACAAAAGACAGTCCCCCAAAACGCCCGCCCTTCACCACTTCCTAATGGGAAGAAGAAGTGGCGCAACAAACTCCCCAGCAGCACAGCTGTCTACCTCTTTTGACAGAGGGAGTAATAACTAAGTAAGTAATAACAGCCGCAAGGGTCGATCGATCAGGTTAAGCTACGCTTGACGCGGTTGGTCCGTGGATGGGTGACCATCTTTACATGTCAAGACTCCTCCGTGCCTCGGCAAGGACGTTAGACCGTTGGTCCCGGCTATCATTTGTGGATCTTTGACAGTCGTTACGGTTCGTCAGAACCCCGAAAGTCTGACAACCAGTCTTACCAAGGGATATCGTATTGGTACCTAGTAAATGGGTTGTGGAGCTTAGATAGGCAGTCGCTTCATGTACAATACTGGTCTGCAGCATCCGGTTAGATTGGAAGCCGACCCCAACATCGTCGGGAAAGGGCTAGGCAGAATAGACCTCATAAGAATCCATTGCCTGTGACGATTTTGCATTGGAAGGTAGGTACCTGATCGAAAACTTCTTTAGGGTAATTAATTTATCATGAATCGCACTGTGGCAAGTGTGGCGTCCAATACTGTTTATTTATCAAAATTTTATGCACAGGTGAAAAAAATACTGTGCAAAAGCGGTCTTAATGCCTGAGGCGTTTTCTACCACTCAACTTGCACCCTACCTACATTGCTACAGTGATCTTCTGGCGCTTGAACCTTATTGAAAGGGACGTTGTTTGACATAAACATTTTGTGAAATTACATACATACATAAACTTACGCCTTCTTCCCATGGGGGTAGGCAGACTAAAACCTGAACCAGAAATTGAAATGATAAAAATCTTTTAGAAAAAAAAACGAAATGGCGGTGTTGTAAGTTCTGATTTTTGCTATTGTTATTTGAGTGAAATTGATGCAATTTGTACTTCAAGTCCAGTAATTTAATATCAACGCCCTCTGCAGAATATTTTTCGATCGGAGTGTCTTACAAAAGTGCTACGCGGAACATAAAGGGACCTAGAAATATAACCTTTAAATGGATGTTGAAAGAATATCAAAGGAACACTATGTCCTTGTCCGCCTAATTTTTTCTTTTTGTTTTTCGTTCAGAGAGTGCAGCTTAAAACATAATAACAAAAACATTTTTGTTCACATAAATTTTACCTAACAGCTTCGAGGTGGCCTAGTGACTCTCACTCACGAGGTTGGGTTCAAATCCGGGCAAGTGTAAAGCCCATATGACTGGAAAAAATCACATTGAACTTTTTCAATTCATATGAACTTTCTGAGTTTATCTTGGACATTACTGACATCGGTGAAGGAAAACATAGTGAAGAAACCGGCTCTTATAGTCAAGTTAAGTCAAGTTAAATCGCCAACCTGTCTTGAGCAAGTGCTCGTGGCTTCTTTGTATGAGAAGAGGCCTCTGCCCTGCAGTGATACAAAACTGGGGTGGTGTTATTATTATTTTACCTTAATCGAATATTACATAATCAACCTTTAATGTTCTCACTGCTGGGACACAGGCCTCCTCTCTTCGAGAGGGAGTGGGCTGTAATCTACCCGCGTGGTAGATTACACGCTGGGGGGACACAGGCCTCATCTTGGTGAGAGAGAGTTGGCCGTAATCCACCACGCAAGCCCAGTGCGGGTTGGTAGATGTCACATGTCTTCGAATTTTTTGTTCTAGGACATGCCGGTTTGTTCACGATATTTTCCTTCACCGTTTTGAGAGCAGTGGTGATGAAATAATTTACACAAACTAAAGCGCCTGCCTGGGTTCGAACCGACGATCTACAACTCTCAAGTCGTAAGTCGCGGCCGTTACCACTGGGCCACCACTGCTCTTGAATCGAATATTACAAAAAAAAAAAAATCTCTCATCACATTTTTGTCCAAAAACCAGTAAAAATTATAATTAAGACCCGGCCAAGTCACAGAGAGCCAAGTCAATAAAAAAATATAAAAAGCTCGGTAACGCGTCATAGACAAAAAAAAACATCACTGGCTATTTAAAATTGTAAATAATGATAAGAAAACTACATATTGACAAACGTTATACGTCATCGACGTATGACATTTAAAACAGTGACAAAAATGATAAAAGTCTTTGTTTAATATTTAAATAAATAACCTAAGTAGATAACTTAAAAAAAAAATGAATCATATCAAAAACTTATGAAATGTTCTGAATAAGACAAAAGTACGTATCAATGTTTGCTTCACCATCGCCACAGAAAGAATTAAGTACTAAATCGTCATCATCATCATCATTTCAGCCGAAAGACGTCCACTGCTGGTCATAGGCCTACCCCAAGCACCTCCACTTCGACCGGTTCTGTGCTACCCGCATCCAGCGGATTCCTGCGGCCTTCACAAGGCCATCGGTCCACCTTGTGGGACACTAATATCTAAATAGATCTTTGTAATTATGGAACAAAATAGAAACAAATCAAAAATTTAAATCTTTATAGTAAACAATAAGTAGGTATTGAAATCGTGGGTAGAATCTGGGTGAGGCTGGCACAGGGGCGTGGAGATCGGCACAATACCCAGCTTTTGTATAATTTTAACCTTTATCTTCTTTCCGTAGTACTATTACTTACTTCAGTATTTTTATCTCACAAAACGACGCGCGCTTTACTTATGCTTCAATGAATCAACTCAGCCTATTGCAGTCCACTGCTGGACATAGGCCTCTCCAAGGATGTGCCACAACATCCTGTGTAAGCGCAGGAGCTCTCGGTACCGTCCGAGACGATGGTGAATTCGGGAGTGGGTGTGTATGTGTATTGTGTGCTGACGCTACTTGTCTTCACGCGCACTTCTACAGCGTGTTTGTATACTTGGTTACCACAAGTCAAATGTGCGTCGCTTCGAGAGATAAAAATACTATACTAGTGTTCGCTTATTCCGTTGACCCACCCTGCAGCCACACTGAGGTGTACCCTACACCTTAGCATGGCTAAATTGAAAAGCGACACTTGGTAACTTTTCATAATAAAGTAAACAATTATTTTTGCTCATTTTTCGTCACATATTCATAATGTTGAGACTTTTTGTCAGCTATTAACCTTTGTTTTAGAAAAATATAAAAATACTGCCGAGTGTATTAAAACCATGAGTTGAACATGTTGGGGAGGTATTCAGTATTGGGTCTCTTTACCTTTCGAGCCAAAGTTGTTCCAATTGATCAGTTCGATAGGAAAGTACGATCAATAAAGCGATTTACAGTGGTGATTGCGAAGAAAGTCATCATAATCATAAAGAAACTGGTAAGCTCAAGTAAATAACACGTTCACTGCGTCGGTCTGATCTGCTGACTCTGCTGGCGTTTGCAAAATCAGCCCTTAGCAGAGGGGCAATCCTCGTAATTTTAAGAACGTTCACAGTCTGATCTCAGTCTCAATCTGTCAAAAATACCCTCGAAATCCCTACATTTTTGACAAGTGTTTCACATTGATTGTCGCTGAGATGAGATTGCAACTAGATTTTGAACGTTTTACATTACGGGAATTGGCCTTCTGATATGCTTTATCAGGTCGAATAGGCCTGGTTGACAGCTCTGCGTTTAGGTTCATTTTTAATTTTAATGTAACTTGATTTTCATGAATTGGTTAACCAATTTAGTAATGAAATAGTAATTATAAGCAATTAGGTATTCTAAAGTATGAAAATATGGATTCCATTGTAAGGTTCAAAAAGCTTGATAGTCGCACTGAAAAATCGTTATGTCGACAAATACTAGATATTTATCGACATAAATATTGGATGGATAAAAACATCGATATCGATATTAAAGTAATTGATCTTGTTTTAAATGGGATTAGTAAGACTGATAACGCAGTGAACATGTTCATTTTTTTTTCGCTGTATACATATAGTAATCGATATTATCACTGAAGACCAATAGTCCAGTCAATCAATGGCCCAAAAGGTGGGTGGTTTATTTATTTATTTATATTTATACAGGGTTATTGGTAAAACACCAACAACCTCTTAAGAGGTCATTGTACTCATCATTATGAACAACTTTTACTATGGGACCAAACCAGAAATCGCGAAAAAAAAATCAACTGTTCCCTACATTTTGACGAGTTAGACGAACATAAATGTAGGGAACAGCTGTTTTTTATGAACAACTTTTACTATGGGACATAGTAAAAGTTGTTCATAATGATGAGTACAATGACCTCTTAAGAGGTTGTTGGTGTTTTGTTTTACCAATAACCCTGTATATGTATACTTTATTGTACACCACAAAAATACATAGCATAAAAAAATACATTAAACACTACAAAATATACAATGGGGATGTAGAGTATATGGGCAGGGACCTAAGCGAAACTTGCAGAAACTTGTTCAGGGTGCTTAGGGAGTGAACATACTAAAACTTCTGACGTCTAGAAGGTGAGCCGGAGTGGGACCCCTCCCAACGAAAAACCTTGAGGTTTGAATAAAGTGTATACAATAAAAGTTATAGCAAATGTTATGAGCTTTCAGTTGGTATGAGAATTTGTTCCCTACGACGCGCCCTTCTTGAGATTTAACCAAAAAACCCAAAAGTGAGAACTTTGGGCACCCCCTCCACCAACTCCGGCTCACCTCCTACACGTCCGGACTTTCAGTATGTTAACTTTCTAAGTAGGTACTTAGGAAGTTAACATACTGAAACCTGACCCTGAACAGGGGGTCTACTACGAAGTGCAAAGTGCGAATGATCGGATCGGACCGACACATGGCCGAACCGAATATTATTGAAAAATGCGAAAAAAGTTCGGATCGGCTCAGTTGGGTCGGGACCATAGTCAATATTCGAAAGAGTGTAGAAGTGTAGGATCGGGACCGACCGAACCAAATAGTAACTTCGTAGCAGGAAACGGCCGAACATTCGGCCGATAGCACTTCGGAGTAGACCCCCAGGTTTCTGAAGGAATCTCTTAGGTCCTTGTTCGCGCACTCTACAACTCCTTTATTGACTGGACTACTAATACTATTTACTTCTCTTATCCTCGAAAATTATTTTCATTATTCCCAAAAGACTTGCCATCAATTCTTTAATGCAATATGCCATAACACTTACTTATATGATACTTTTCTAACAAGGTAGTAAAAAAAATGTTGCTTTTTAAAATGACGTTCGGATCCATATTTCTCAATATTGTTGCCGTGCGGCATACGAAATCTAATCTTTGGTTGCCCAGTGGTAACGGCTGCGATTTACGAGTTGTAGGCAGTAGGTTCGAACCCAGACAGGCGCTTTACTTTGTGTAAATTATTTTATCACCACTGCTCTCAAAACCTGTGCTCAAAACGGTGAATGAAAACATCGTGAGGAAACCAAACATTCGAAGAGGACATCTACCAACCAATCTACCAACCCGCACTGGGCACGCGTGGTGGATTACGGCCCACTCCTTCTTACAGAGAGTAGGCCTGTGTCCCAGCAGTAGGAACATTATAGACTGATTATGTATACGAATCTTGAAAACTCTCGCTGCTCTGTAACTTACTTTTATTGTTTACAAACTAAAATAAAACTCCGTTTTTTAAATCTTGCAGCACTCAGATTATGGACTAAAATATCAGGAGATCGTGGCTAATTTTGTGAGTTTGAATCATAGTCTGTTTTTTCATAGATCGAGATTCTAATCGACCGACTAAATAAGGTGTTCACTTTACGGATTATGGACCACTCTCACAGTCCAATAGGCAAGTTACGCTAACGCCGTACTTGCCTCAGGCCAGGCGTACATACATGGCCACCCAACGAACGTGCCCGTTTTGACGGGCACCGTATCACACCGCGGGACTTGTAAGGGCCATGCTCGTAACCCGCCTGACGCGCCCTCTGACGGGGACGTAGCGACTATCCACAGCTCTCACAGAGAGGAGACGTGTGACTGTGTCCCAGCAGTGGGAATATTATAGGCTGACTGGAAATTAAGTATTGAGATTAAATCGACGAGAGTGTGAAAGTAAGGATAAATTAGCAAAAGTCTAGTGATGTGAATATTTTTTTCGTCGAGTTTAATGAACCCCATACCTACAGATGTTTCTGAACTAGTCTTAATGAGACAAGAGGGCTCTAAATGACAAGTTTCAGAAGAATAATGCGTTTTTATGTAGGTAAACAGATCATGAATGTTTAGTGGTTTAATCAGCTCTTTTTCCATATCCAATAGATCAACAAACAAATCCAGAATAAACTTGTGAGTTTAATCTTTCTTTATTACTTATATAGATATTTTATCTCTACAGGATGAAATTGAAAACTTGCGCCAACTCGAAATAGGAGGTGCAGTAACCAAGAATTTTGATTTGTGAAACGACAATTTAACAAATCAAAATTCTTTAAAAAAAAAAATCGAGTAGTTATCGTCTTAGATAGTGCAAACTAAGTCATGGCCTTCAAGCAAACAGGAATTATCGGCATTCCAGTATAAAAAAAACACAATCTATCAAAACATCAATTATCAATTTTAGCGGGCGCCCGATATCCAATCCATTCATCGCAGAGTTCACAATCTGAAGTAAATTGGCAACGCGTTAAACTAGCGGTCATTTACCTAATTTTGACCGTTCTTACATAAAAAGGGCGCGCGTTTGACGTTGCCAAATTGTTTGCATACGCGTACTTTCATTAATGACATCGTCTAAATTTTGTTTAGAACACATTGAATTAGATGTTTTAATTTGGCGCACCTATTCAATTTCATTCTGTATACAAGCGATGACAACAGGCTAGAACGAAAATGACTTGTTTGATTGCAGTAATGCAAAAAAGGTCGCATTTGCGCACATAACGGTGTGTCCCTTCTAAGAATAAGTACCTAATTTTCTGAAGATTTATTTGAGTAAAACCTGTACATCTTCTATATACATCTAAACGAATACATAAAATTGAAGTGTCTGTTTGTAATATCAAAGTAACAGCGTTTTACTAAATGCATATGAAAGTATTATACGTTACTTATATCAAAAAAAAAAAAAATTTTTTTGTCTGTCTGTCTGTCGGTTTGTTCCGGCTAATCTCCGAAACAGCTGGACCGATTTTGAAGGGACTTTCACTGGCAGATAGCTGATGTTGTAAGGAATAACTTAGGTGATGTACACCTAAGTTACTCCTTATAACATCAGCTGACTTTTATTTCAGAAAAATAGTAGTATAGGGTCAGATTATTGTTTTCCGACATTCACCCGAACGCGGGCACAACTACATAATTAAAAGTAAGAAATAAAATTACTAAAAGAACCTTTTTTTTCAATAGTTTCGAACACGCCGAAGACGATAAAAGGAAAAACTTGTGAGTTTGTTGTATAGTAGAAGAAAGAAAGGTGCGTTTCTTGGCATTACAGCAAAATAAATACACCTTAAAACTATAAAAACAGAAAACAAAGATTATAATGCCAAAAGGGCCTCAGCTCAGCATAATGTCAGATGACAACACAAATGTAACCACCTGACGCTGTTTTTCAGCTGCAACCCACGAGTCCCTTACGCTGGAATAACAAATATATAGGGAAGTGTGTGTCCGTTATAATAAATTGAGAGAATTAATTAAATACTAGAAATGATTCGAAGTTAACTTCTATTATTGATAGAAGAAAGTTAAAAATAAAAGGGGTCTCCAAGAAACATGTTTTTCGGCGTTTTTTACGTGTGGTACGGAACACTTTGTGTGCGAATCGAATTCGCATGTGGTCTCTTTTTTTTTTCGATACAACTTTCCAAAACAATTTCGTAAATTTTTACCAACAAGGGGGCTCCTGTCAATGTCAATCAAGCGTCAACAGATCCTTAGAGCCCTGTAGTTATCTTAAGCCTTCTGTTATATCTTTCTGAGTGGCTAAACTCTCGAGTACATCAAAGCTCGGTTCGTCGACTGGATTAGCAGACGACATCGCAAGCTTAATGGGAAAACTCTGCCATATTTGTGCATTTCACCGTTCACCGTTCACTATCGATTTGTATTTAAAGCTCATTTTGTTTATGTATTCATAGCGGTTTCATTATTTACTGTGCGAATGTGCTCGGCATAAGTAGGTGTGGTAACTGTTTAGCGTTTGATGTTTATTTGCAATTTCGCATATAGGGTTCTCTTTTGTTATTGTAAATATGAACCCAAAATAATGCAAAATTATCTAATCTATCTAGCTTGTAATGTCTTACTGCAGGGCAAAGGCCTCCCATACAATGATGTCTTTTGATAGTGGCGCAGCCGACAATTCCAATAAAAATAAATATCCACATGAGCAATAATTACTCTATAATTTCGTGACAATGCATCATCATCATCTGCCTAGCCTTTTCCCAACTATGTTGGGGTCGGCTTCCAGTCTAACCGGATTCAGCTGAATACCAGTATTTTACATGGAGCGACTGCCTATCTGACCTCCACAACCCAGTGAATGGGTAATACGATACCCCTTGGTAAGACTGGTTGTCAGACTTTCGGGCTTCTGACTACCCGTAACGACTGTTAAAGATCTACGAATTTCGTGACAATGCACAATATAAAAAAAAAAATAACAATCTAATAGAAATTCATCCAATAACCGTTGCGTAACTTTTCATATTTCACTTTACGTTAGAATACAACTCACTACACTTTTCACTGACTATCTTTATCCACTTACTGGGATTTCTGGCCTCTGATATCCGTCTCCTGGCATGCCTCCTGACGCTGCTGGCGGCACTCGTAACAGACACGAGCCTCCGAGTTTGGTCGACGGAACGACCGTGATAGGTTTTGTGCGAGTACCTCATTCCTTATCCACGCCTGATGACAATTTCGGTACAGTTTATATACTGCGTAAAGTCCGGCGATTCCAAGTAAGGTGCAAATGATGAACATCACGATACTAATATTTGATAAGTGATACTCCTGCATAGAAGCCGAATTTGAACCTCCCGGTGCCCTTTGTGATATAAAAACGTCCTCTTTTTCTATATTTGACCGGCACATTTTAACCAAAATAAAAATCCACTTTTAAGACTTAAGAAAATCACTTGTACCATAGTCCATTAATGTCTCTCAATAAATTAAGTCACGCGACCTAACTTGGTACTCGTCTCAGATGGCAGGGTCGCCATGTAAGGTTGTTCGGCAAAATGAGTAAAACAAGTGACTCCATTGGTATCTCGTGTATTACTGGTCAATCATAGAGCACTATCCTTAATAAACATATTGATTCTTAATATTAGAATACAAGAGCACACAAACATAAATAAGTCTTACACACTACACTTTCGGAACAAAATCATAATCAACAAAATTAAGGAAGAATGGAATTTTTTTGAGTATTTAAATATCGCATCAAATAATTTTCTTAAGTAGACTCATGGATACCTACTATAAAATGTATGATACGCTCACTTATTAATTGTCAATACTTCCGCTTGCCTATTTTCTCTCATGCCCATTCATAACGGTTTGGCAAAGTGGTTGCACGTGTTTCCGCATATTCATATTTCATAAAGTTTCCAATGGAGTGTCCTAAGGTAGTAAAACCATTCACAAATATCTCACAGTTACCCCATTAACCGTATGATAATCATGCTATCCTCGTATGCTAATCCAAAGAAAAGATAAGCAAAATCTACATTCATGCAAAACTAAGGCAATATAACTTGTTTAGTAGACAAAATATGAGCTTGCGTATAAATCAAGGAAAGTGGAATACTTCTCCCAGTCTGGAATATTCCTTTTGTGTAGTAGACATGTATTACTTTATCGCACGTCTGCATATGCAGAGCCCCATTGCGGAGCGGGGACTTTATCGCTCCTCAGTTTGCCAGGAAATGTTGAAAGGCACTACATCACTAACTCAACTTTATGTTTGCGCATCTAAAGTTCAATGTCGAGTGACGCAACTTGGTTTAAATGTATTGACAGGCTGAACTTTATGCCGCGATGTTCGTTTTTAGTTTTGTAGTTAGACTTTAAGTTTTATTTACTTGGCGTAGTGTAACCTGTTTTATTGGTCTTTCAGGGCATGCCCAAATGGTGGCTGACATGCAAGGTGGCAGGGCAACTCCCCAGGCTCCGGTGTACGCTACCATCCGACCGGCTCAATCACCGCAAAATCGTCCTACACCATCGTCTATTCGGGCTTCCTTAAATTCTCTACCAACAGCGCTTAACTCTACACCACTCGTTAAATCAGTGGCACAGAACGAAGAACCACTTAGATTCCATCCAACGAATCCATTTTTTACGACTTTACCCTCGAATTATTCAAGTGCGTCTAAACTGCCAGTACCAAACGGTAGAGCGTCGCTCTCCAGCTTAGATAGAAACAAATTCAGAGACAGTTCGTCAAATATTGACTACAGCTCAGACTTGAAATCGCCTACATTTTTTACGCAAACATACGACTCTGGGCCTAGCAGTCTTCCATATTCTTATCACAATGAAAATACAAATGGATATCATACGTATACACCAACAACCACTGCCAACGAAAAATCTGACTTCTCTCATAGAAATAATGTAGATCAGTTTCAAAATCAAAGTCTTCCAAATAACGCACAAAGTAACACTAAGAATCCTTTTGAATCGAAAAGAAATAGTGATCCTTTTGAAAAATATTTGCGACCAGATAGCAAGTTGAATGGCAAATGTGAATATGAAACTAAAACTATGTCGAACTCCATCAGCGACAGTAATTTCCATTCGAAAGAGGAAATTACAAAACGTTCGACGATCTCTGAACACAAGATAAGCGAAGTCGAAGAAGTCAAGACTATAAAGAAGATAGTACTGAATGGATGTGACGATCTAGTGGATGGTGGAGAACGTGGTTTTAAAACTGATCCACGATCAACGAACAAAAGTGGTATGAACGGTTCTGAGGCTCCTCGCACACATGGAAATAACGTTAGTTTATTGTCTCATCAATCACTGAGGAATGAACGTGACCGAGCCACTCCGATACAGGAACGGAATGACTATTACAGTACATTCAATCAAGATGAAAGGGACGGCAGCTCCACATCTAGGGCGTATGACTCAGCTTACGAAGAACACAGATCAGGTAAGTGTTTTACATATCAATTTTCGGACAAGATGGCTTTATTTTGGTAAAACCTTGCAACAATAGAACATAATATTATTTTATGATACCTACAACTGTTATAGATACTAAATAAATCGTCTTGGTACAAGGATGAAACTTATTAACTATTACCAATCATGGTGACAAAATTGTGTGCAGAGAAGCTTTCGTTACAAAATGCCGCGTCATGTTTTAGCTAGAAACTAGCTGCTCGTTTTGGGCATAGCTTCATAACAACAAAATACAGTGCCCTCCTAAAGTGAGTTGACATTGTCCCACTTCAGCTGTTCCTAATCACACTCACGTTCGATTTAAAATTCTAGTTTCATATTTTTTTTACATTATTATTGACTGGGCTGGTTTTTCAATCGACAGATAATTTTTATTCGTGAAATAAAATTGACGTCCGACAGTTTTTCTTTGGAAGAACTGTCAAAAATTCAAAATTATTCCTCCGATAAAATTATCTGGTGTTGGAAAAATCAGCCCTAATTCAACTAAGTGGGTACCTGCTGTATAATAACGAATTACCTGTTTTTTTATAAGCGTGTTTCAGTTGTGATATCATAATGTGGCATTGCAGCTAAAATGGAAATAATCACAACTAACTTTTGAAGGGTACGGACGCCAAGTTAAAGTTAAGTAAGTTTAAGTTAAGTTCATCAAGTTACTACAGTCTGCCAAATTTCTTTAATAGATTTTTAACTTTATTGCTAAAGCGTTAAGGTTCAAGGTTGATTGGGAAAATTTGACAGTTTCGGGTAGCTTGACCTGCTGGCGTCTGTACATATATTCGTGCCTTCTACTTTCATTGGCTTCTATTTTAATTTAAGGCCAATTCACAATAGATATTTCTTCAGAATAATCTGCATTAAACTGGTGAAAGTACTACACACCTTTGCCTACCCCATTGAGGAATACAGGCTGATATTATATATACAGGCTGGCAGGGACATCGCCGCGCAAACTGAAATTATGTATTCAGCACACGATTCTAGACGTCCTAGGGTAGAAATTTCTCATCGGTTATCAAAAAAAAAAAAAAGTTTTCATAGGAAAGTGTAATGCATACGCGGTTAAAACGTATGAAACAGCAAATGTTTTTTTTTTGATAACCGACCAAAAATTTCAACGTTCAGAATCATGTACTAAATCCATGGTAGATAGCGCGTCGATGTCCCTGCCACCATGTATGATTGTATATGTTATATGATACATGATGAGTGGAAATAGTTGTTGTAAGGCACAGAGCAAACTCAACTCCCTCCATAAATACAAGTCGAGCGCAGATCGTTAGAGCAGCTTATTTCGATACGAACACAAGTTTCAGGAGATGAGTTCCGAGTGCACGTCCCCGTATGCAAACTTCAGTGTGTACTACATATTATTACTTGTTCTTGTATATTAAATATGTTGAAATGGCGATGCTTGAGCGAGGCCTATGTTCAGCAGTGAACTTCCTTCAACTATAATTATGATTACTGATGGTGATTAGAAATGTAATTGGTATTGATAATTTAGCTGCATCTTTCGATTCATCCTACCCTACTTCCTACTAATATTATAAATGCGAAAGTTTGTATGGATGGATGGATGGATGTTTGTTACTCTTTCACGCCGAAACTACTGAACAGATTTGGATGAAATTTGGCACACATATAGTTTATAACCAGGATTAACATATAGAATACTTTTTATCCGGATATTCCCACGGGATCAAAACTTACGCGGGTGAAACCGCGGGGCGCAGCTAGTAACTTTATAAAATAGAGTTCCTACCTAGGTACAGTCAGCACCAAAACGATGAATAGGTACACGGACAAGGATTCATTTTATTGTTTACAAGCATTGTTCCTTATTGTATCCACCATATATGTACAAACCATAGTATAATTTCTTTTACTAAAACTAAACATTTTGTCCTAAAACCTCGAAGGATATACATCTTTCTGTACCTACATAAGTCAGGAGCTCAGGACTTAAGCTTGGGGAAAACTGCAGTTTCCGCCCACATCACAGATAACAAAATCGCGTTATTATGTGTTTTTTAAACCTATAAATTACTTCAAATTGATAAATTATATCCGTTATAAAAATAAATTTTAGTTCACTAAACTGGGTAAGCATTTTCATTTCATTTCCAAGAATGGATTTATAGTTTAGATGTGGTTCAGTGCGTTCACCTCTGCTATACCCTTCAGGAAAATAAGAATAAGGGTTATATTTTATGTAAAATCACTAGGCAGAATAAATTAAATGGAGCTAGGCAACAAAATTGTTTTTGTTCATCCCTAGCGTACGTAATAAAGGTTTACGACTATTTCAGGGAAGCTCATATATTCTGAAAGTAGGTACCTAAGCTTAATTTGGGTGACAAAAACATGTCCCGAATTCACAGTAGCGTTATTAAACGGAAAAATGATAAAGTTTATCGTAAAAATATTTGTGTAGTAGTGTATTATGCTGTGGTACGCGGATATAATAATCAAGTTTTCCTCAATGACGTGACACGGCAAACCGGTGTTAATTTTGTGATTATATAGGCGGATATAAAATCTCGTAGACATGTTTCTCAGTTTCATGTTTTTCATCCATATCCGTTCAGCAGTTTTAGCGTGAAAGCGGAACAATGAAACCAACTCACTTTCGCATTTATAATATTATTAGTTAGGATTAAAGAAAAACCTACATTATTCAAATAGCACTTATAGCCTCCACAATAGGATTCTCAGTGTCGTGGATTATTATTTTGACTGTTTATTAAAGATGCCTATAAGTCCTGAAACCATGAAAGGATTTTCAGATCTTTGTTGCGTAGGAAATCGGTTGTCATGGTATGGGCATGTGTTAAGGAGAAATGAGGAAAATGTCGTGAAGAGAGTTTTGAGTATGAATGTCGATGGCTATAAGAGTAGGGAAAGACCAAAGAAGGATGGAATGTGTGAATAATGATATATGGTTAGAAAGGGGGTGAATACCGAGAAGACGACTAATAGAGATTTCCTCTCAATACTTATTTAAAAATTTGCTGTGCCCGACAGGCTCCATATTTTTTTCTATTATTTTTCTTTTATTTACCACCTGTATTTGTACATTATGGATTGCAATAAACGATTTCAGATTTCAGAGTAGTATGAAAGAAAAAGACATGTTGGGCTGACCCCAAATAAATTGCGATATGGGCAGGAGAATGATGATGTTGCGTAGATAATTAGTTAAAATCGAAAAGTTACCAACACGCTGGCATGCTTGGAAAATGCTTAATCGCAAAACTTGTGATTATGAATGAGTATTACCCACTAATTACCCGCTAATTATCACCTCGATTTTTATTTTTAAACGCATTAATATAAGTATCGAGGCTAGCAACCAGCCCCTTTTTTATGCGCGGTGGAAATCCTCATGGACTTCCTCCATCGTGGGGGTGATAGAGAGGTAAGCCGGCCGGACTTTTACCGGCTATAACCACCGCGGTGTTCCACCTTTGCCTATGGCCGGGGGTCCGGGATTCGCATAAGCATTCACCGCTCCAGTGACCCGACCCTGTTTCGCACGGGTCCAATGTACTGATGTGGCGACATCAAAAAATCGAGATTGTTGATCTTTAGCTTAGTTAAATACTAACGTATTATACACATAGACTTTTCGGAATAAATTCTCTAAATGATGGTGAAACCCGCATCGAAATCCGTTGCGTAGTTTAGAAGAACAAGGCTGTTACACAACCAGACACGAATTCTTCTATCTATGTATATAAATATATATAAATAAAAATGAAATGCTGTTGGTTGGTAAGCACATAACTTGAGAACGGCTGGACCGATTTGGCTATTTTCTGTTTGAAAATGTTCATAATAGTCCGGATTAGAATTATAATTCAAAGAAAATTTGGAAAAGTTGCCCGGAAAATTAGAAAATTCCAGAATAACTGAAAATGATTTTTTCTATAGGATTTTTGTGTGACCATATTGCAATTGACAGGACAACGTCTATCGGGTCAGCTAGTTTATAATATTGATTGATTATGTATACTTAACTGCGCTTAAAACGGTAAAGGAAAACATCGTGAGGCAACCGGCATCTCCTAGAACCAATAATTCGAAGACATGTGACAATCTACCAAGCCGCACTAGGCTGCGTGGTGGATGGATTCCAACCCGCTCCCTCTCACCGAGAGGAGGCCTGTGCACTATCAGTGGAAACGTTATAGGCTGGTTATGCTAGACTATACTGCCTTATAAAATCTGGTGGGAAAATTCTTACATATTGTGTTGGATCGTTTGTCGGATCTACCTAGTTGTATAAGAATCATTTTCTAACAACTCAACAAGCTCTTAGGACTGATTTTACCACAGTCAGATATTTATATCCGTGGAATAAAATTAAAGTGTGACAGTTCCAGTATGGAAAAAAATTCAAGAGTTCAACATTCTCAGGATAGGACTTATTCTAGGTATAAAAGTTTGGTCGAATTCACCCTTAGGAGCTTAAGAACTAATCCACACAAGATAAAATTGGTAACATTCTTAATACTTACGTTGTATAATATTTACATATTTTACATTCTTAATATGTACTTACTTACATAACATGCCGTCGAGTCGTTGGCTTACGTAGGTACCTTATTAATGCATGTACTTGAAACTACATACAACAACAGATTACCTAACAGTTTCCAGAGAGAGAGAGTAGCTAGAGGTAGGTACTTAGTGGTTCCTACTACTTAAGTAATTAATAGAACTTAGTTTTAGTGTTATAATAATAACAGGAGGTACCTACCTATCCATTTTGTAATAAACATTTACCTTGATACATAGGACTGGTGGGAATTGAACATAACTGGCGAAATGTGGGTACATCTCTGCCTAACCCTTCGGGGATTACATGCGTGATCTTCTATTATTCACCTGAACGTTTTCTGAAGGGGAAACTATCCTGCTTTCTAAACTAAATTGTACTGTTAAATCTCTATTCGTCAATATCTTAAAAGTAATGTAAATTAACTGACCAATCATATCACAGTAAAGTTGTGAAAAAATAAAAGGCCCGTTTTGACATTTGAGAATGCGTTCTTGACACCTGTCAGTTTCATACAAACGAATACGATTTTTGCGAATTTGATCTTTATTAACTACTAGAACTGTCAATGTCAAAATGGGCCTTTTATTTTTTGACAACTTTAATATATCTATACTAATATATAAATAATAATAATAAATAAATTGTTTATTGGGTCTCAAACAGTTACAGTTACTAATAATTATTATAAAGAGGTAAAAGTTTGTTTGTAGTTAGGGGATAATCTCCGGAACTACCAGTTGGATTTGATTTGTTTTTGCATTTGATAGCCCCATTCTTGATGAAGATTACAGGCTATTTAACGTCATGCTACGACCCTTAAGAGACGAGCAAAGGGAAAATATGTCGGATAGAACGCTAAGCAAAAACGCAGTTGTACCACGAGAGAGCGATGGGTCTGGGGCCGAAATTTCACACGGACGAAGTCGCGAGCAGAAGCTAGTCACAGATAAAATGAAAATAATAGGCTATCAAAAACCGGAGGTAGGTAGTTAAACTCAAAATCAAAGCATTCATTTCAAATAAACCAATTGCAGGCATTTTAAATGGTCAAGGGGACGGTCAGTCAGAAAGATGAAGTCTTATTCTTCTTCTATTCGTCTCGATGATACTCTTCTTTATTGTTTTTGTTTAACTAATTTGAGCCCAGTAGATCGCCACGTTGATTGCCGTTGAGGACCTATCCTCCGAGGTGTAGGTGAACGGGCAATTAGGACTCTCCAGCAGGTGAGGTATGAGATGAAATAGTTTTTATACAATCTCCATCTTTCAGCAAGTCATTCATCTATTTTTGATTAAATTCTCTAAGTTCTAAACTCAACGTAATTAAAAATACTGTCGGGAACCAACTACCAAGTCGCTAGAACGAACCGTCCTAGTCTTGTTGAAAGAGCTATCGATATTTTTGAAGAATAATCTGATAATCCTATCAGGATATGCATGCCATTTCGAAGATAGGATCTTAAAGGGTCTATGTAGCTAAATATTGTATTATCGTTAAGTTTTTCCATCCTACTTCCTACTAATATTATAAACGCGAAAGTTTGTGAGGATGGATGGATGGATGTTTGTTACTCTTTCACGCAAAAACTACAGAACGGATTTTGATAAAAATGTACAGTAATGGAGCTTATATATCAGAATACCACATAGGATACTTTTTATATCGATATTCCCACGGGATCGACAACTATGTGGGTGAAACCCCGGGGCGCAGTTAGTGTAAACATTATTTTTCTTCACTCACAAAAAATTAGGTAAGGTAAGCCCAAGCGGCAGCGCAGCATGCCGAAACGGAAATGGCAGTATGAGCTGGACTCCATTAACAAATACTGTTCCTGAGCAGCTCTAGACAGAGAAGTGGCAGGAGAGTAGTAGGTACACTCAGTGGGACATTACGAGCTTATAAAAAAAGTTAATTTATATAAAATCCGCACGAGTCGATCGAGGGTTCCGCTACGCTTGCCGCGATCACTTCGTAGATGGGTGATGGATCCATTACATATCGAGATCACTCCATGCATCGGGAAACGGTAAGCCGTTGGCCCCGTCTTTGACATTCGTTACGGGTAGTCAAACGCCCAAAAGTTTGACAACCAGTCTTACCAAGGGGTTTCATGTTACCCAGTGACTGGGTTTTACAGATCAGTTAGGCAGTCGCTCCATGTAAAATACTGGTATTCAGCTGCATCCAGTTAG
The DNA here is from genome assembly GCA_911387795.2 of Apamea monoglypha. Taxonomy (NCBI): domain Eukaryota; kingdom Metazoa; phylum Arthropoda; class Insecta; order Lepidoptera; family Noctuidae; genus Apamea; species Apamea monoglypha. Next base: position 15,533,872 of record OU426917.1, read on the forward strand.
ACTGGAAGCCGACTCCAACATAGTTGGGAAAAGGCTAGGCAGATTGATAAGGTTCTTAGACCTCCTATTACATGGGACTTAAACATAACTGATGAAATGTGGGTTCACTATTGGTACACCTCTGCCTAACCCTTACAGGCGTTATGTTATGCTATGTTAGTATGTACTTCTAAGAAGTCGTTTTTGAAAATAAAACGGAATGCTAAAATAGATTTTCTGTGAATTATTTATTAGCGGCGAAGTCTTATTGTACTGGTACTCTTATGTACTTATTTTATGTCTAAAGTCGGTATACGACAAGTGCTTCGGAGAATACGTTAAGCTGTTCGACCTGACTGTTTTACGGAGACAGTGAAGATAGTTTTAGAATGTCAACCGGTGTTACGTCCAGGGACCGATATCTTCCGCTTTAGATACTTCGATTTTAGAGAAGAGATATACCTTGTTGTTGAGTTCTGACCGACAAGACATGTGCACAACCTGACCCCAACATAATAATTTTAAGAAAGATGATATTTGAAACATTTTCTTTTCAAAAAAATGGTAGAAGGGGCAGTAAATGACCAATACTTTTTTGTGCACTTGTACATTTTGAGGGACCGATATCTTTCGCTTTATTTCGATTTTAGAGAAGAGATACCTAGTTGATGACTTCTGACCGACTAAACACGTGTGCACGTGTTTAGTCGGTCAGAAGTCATCAACTTTGAAGAGAAGTCATCAACTTTGAAGAGAAGTCATCAACTTTGAAGTCAAAGTCAAAGCATTTATTTCAAATAGGCACATAAAAGTCACTTTTTAACGTCAAAAAATACAATAAAATAGAATTGATTCTAGTCGTTTGGAGTCAAATGGTAGTTTTCATATGGAGAAGAATGGCCAAGAAACTCCACCATTAAATTTTTTTCGAATATTTTGCATACATTAATTATATAATAATGTGTGAACACGATGCAATATGTGAACCCGATCCAAACATAATAATTTTGTGAAAGATGATAGTTTTTTTTATCGTTAGATTGGGTAGCAAATGACCAATACCTGTTTTTTTCAACTTGCACGTTTTGCAACCCGATACCCTCTTGTCATATTATGAGAGGCTGCAGGGCGAAGTCTCAGAATAATAGAATATTGGACATTTCTTAAGCAGGGACAAGGAAGCTTAAAACTGGGATTAATTAAGAGAAGAATATTTATTAAGCAGTTAAGTACTTAGCTAATTAAATCTTCAAGATGCTGATCACGTTTTAGGTAGATAGGTTCTTAGTGCGAAGAAATAATTAAAACAAAAGAAAATATTTTAATACCGGGCGTATATTGTAATCTATTACTGAAATATTTCTAATAATGTGCCTTTAAACTTTATTTGAATTGACCTTACAGAAATATAATAGCAACGCGTTTTGCCGCTAGCTCGTGTTGCTATCAATTTTTGAGTAGGCGCTACAGTTCTCTATATTTAAAGACTCATCGTTTTACAAGTTCTTGAACGGTGTGACGGAAATAGATATTTGACCTATTTTTTGACATTCAAACGATTATCTCTTGGTTGCCTTAGCAGTTGTTGTTTTTTTGTGAGCGTCTCTATTGTAACGGAAATTGTGCTTCCTACGAGCACGCTCGGAAAAAAATACTTTGATCTTAGTTATGTACCTAATTAGGTATTTAATGGGTCTTAATAGCTGTTGATCAATGAAGTCCTACTATTAATTTAACTGAATGTTTGCTTCATTAATTATTGCTGGTTTATATTTAGTAAAATACATTGATACCCATAATTTAATTTTGTAAAGGTATGGCTTCATATCTTTATAATCAATTTAATGATATTGTTGTTATAAGGTAGCTACCTATCTGCACCACTAAAATAGGTCTGATTATGTTATTTAATTTAACCAAACCAAAAAAAAAAATGTTTTTAGAATTTCCATCTAGATATGTTGTAACGATTTGTAGGTAACTAGGTAACAGAGAGATCTCTAAAAAAATACTACGATTGCTGAACAATGTAACAAAAACGAAGCACGAGTAAACTCAATTCATCCATTTACAGTCGATTACCTCAGTCTCAGTCTGATTACGAGACGTTTCCAAGCTATTTGCCATTGAACAGTCATACGGAGCCTAATTCAGATTAATTATTACAACGTCGTAATAAGTCGGGCCAAGGTCCCAGAGGCTTGTCCTAAGGCGCGGTGTCACGGTCTGCGGCCTTCCTGGATAGAACATCATAAACCTCAAACAGTTCCGTCGCCGACTTTGCACAACGTTCTTCTAGACTTCGCGGTGTATAGTCGTTTGGAAGAAGCTTCATTAAAAATCTAACATGCTTAGTCCCCTCGGTCTCGTGTGATTCTAAAGCCAGTGAATTTCAAGACAAAATGAACTCGCCCTGCTTTACGGGCAGCCCGTACATATTTCACCCCGTATCGGACACTTCGGCGACTGAATCGGAGGATAGTGTGAACTCGGGCCGAGAGAAAACTGTCGGCGATGGTGCGCGAACGAAGTACACCGATCCGAAGCTTAGAACGATTAACAAAGTCAGCATTAAAATACTGAAGGCTATTGAGAAGTTGACTTGTAATATTAAAATTAATAAGAAGTCGAAGAAAGTTGCTGTTCCTACGGTGGTCAAGGGTTAGTACCTAAACTTATAGATAAATCTACTACTACACCGCTGTCGCAACTTCTATAATGATCTTTGTCCGAATATTCCCAGTCATGGGTTGCCACCTGGTGGCAATCGGGATAAAAATTCCCAGTTGCCACCTTGAAAAGTGGGGACAATAACATCTCAGTCGCCACTCGGTGACAACTAGGAATTTTATTCCCGATTGCCACCTGGTGGCAATCCATGTGGGGGCAACTGGGAATATTCGTCTTTGTCTACCTATCACGTTTTTGTCAGCAACCTTGGCCAGGTACATTTTTGTTATACAGGGAATCAGTTTTTCCTAACTTTCCCTAACACCTTGAGCTTGTTTAGACGACTATTTTAGAAGATTTTTTGTTTTTATATCCACTCTCCTGGATCTATTTATTAAGAGAATTTCACGTTTATACCTTCAGTTAGTTGTAAGTAGGCGAGCAGTGGTGGCCAAGTGGTAACAACCACGGTTCCGAACCCTGACATGCGCTTTACTTTGTGTAAATTATTTCATCACCACTGCTCTCAAAACAGTGAAGAAAAACATCGAGAGGAAACCAGCAAGTCCTAGAACCAAAACTACAAAGACATGTGACATCTGCCAACCCGCATTGGGCCCGCGTGGTGGATTACGGCCCACTCCCTCTCACCGAAATGAGGCCTGTGTCCCAGCAGTGGGACATTATAGGCTGATTATGTTATGTAGTTGTAAGTACCGATTTTTCTATACAAGCACTTTAACAACTGAGCAGTTTTTCAAGTTAATTATAACTTTTTTCATCCTGATAAATAACTTACCTTCTAGGCACTCTATTAATTATCTTGTCCGACAGGAAAGTAATACAAAGTAGGTACTTTTTTAAACAACTTAGGTGCTATGTAGGTTTTATTGTGACCTAGTTCCTATAAATAATTTGCGCTCTCTAACACACTGCTGGCTCTGCTATCATGGTTTAGATTTTCCATTTTTCGCAACGAAGAGAGCCATGTTTTCGCCACGGCTGAAAATAAATGTAGGGCACATTTTTCTAGTTTTTACGAAAAAACAAGAGTTATCTATTTGTATGGGTTACTTATGTATTTAATTATTGTCATAAACTTTACAAAATTTTAATTACTATAATTTTATTAATAATAATAGCTTTATTCAACAAGGAACATGACTCAGTTGTGTTAGTAACAATATTCTTTACCCCTATGTTAGTATTCCATGTTTCTAAGTTAGTAGTTAGTATTGGTTTTGTGATAAATAATTCAGACTGAAAAAAAACATTGACGAGTAAAATTGTCATAAAAAAGATCTAACTACAGAAATAAAAATCACATAATTTCTTAATCATGAATTTGGTGCCTAAGTAAATTAGCTACTCGCCAATGTTTAGTAGCGGAAAATGTAGGCCCTATTTTCTAAGATTTGTCTACCAATAAAATTCGAATGTAGGTAGTTTCTTCGACCTGAGAACCAAAGGCGAATTCATTATCTGGATAAGAACGTAAAATAATAACTCATAAATACTTAATCCGTGTTTAAAAGCAGTTCTTTTAACAACACATGAAAGTAAACGCGGTTTCTAAACGATTCGACAAATTCCATTGCCCCTTTAAAGGTACTTAAGCTTAACAAACCTTTGCAAATACTTCACCTTTTTCGAACAAATACGTTGGTGTCAATTTACCCTGAGGTCAAATACCTTATCGACTCGCTGGTTAAACTGTAATACTAATCAAACGATACACGACACCCCAGCCAATCAGCTTTATTGTTTCAAGCGAATTTAGTACTTTAACTTTCCTTTACAAAGCACAAATTGCTTTGCATGAAACTTTAGTGTTATAGCATCATTTAGACGAGCTCGACAGAGCTTTAGTGACAAATATGTGTAACACATGAGATGATATTCGAGACCAAGTTTCATAAAATTGTACTCTGCTAAGTATGCCTGGTCTGAAATACTTGGTACTGGTATTTTCGACCTTAACCTCATCGTAAAATAGTTTTTCTATTAAGAGTCTGACTATACAATAGCTACCTAATGAGATAGCCTGTATGATCCTAATAAGGACAACAAGACCTTTGCAAATAATGTATCCAATATTTAACACTAAATAGGTTACCTGTCGATCTATTCTGTAAAAATATCACCGTGAAAACTTAGGTGAAGTGAGCTTAGAGTGAGCTGTCAATAGTGTCAATCCCTGGCATTAGTTGGAATGACAGCTCACTCTACGCTCACTTCACCTAAGTTTTCACTTTGAGATGGTTACAGAATTGCACTGCTGCATACTTTCATAGTAATATCGACAAGATTTTCCACATGTTGTTGCTAAAAACGTCTGCGAGACGTCTTGCATACCTAAGCTCTTGTGTGAAGCTTATGCCCGTTGTCACTAACACCAGGCGACATCCAAATGATTAATAAAAGAACATATTATAAACTAATAATATAATGCGAAAGTAAATATGTCTGTCTGGCTGTTTTTTATCTTTTCACGCCTTAACGCCTGAACGGATTTCGATGAAATTGGTACACAGATAGACCATCACCTAAGCCACCAGGCTAAGATATAGGACGCTTTTATATGTTTGTAGTAGGTACGTTACCGTGGGATGACTTCCGACCCCCACACGAGCAAAAGCCTTTAGGACAAATAAAAGCATGCTGTTGGATTTTCAACGCTCGGTTCCATAGAAATGTAATCTATGCTCGGTTCAGTCAAAATTAATTTAGGTGTGGCCTAATATTATACAGGGAACAGGCATAAGACTCTGCCGAATATACACTCATGTACAGTCACCAAAAGAATTTTCGATTAAAATTTAATTTGATAAATAAACTATTTATTTTCTATTAATTAATTTTAATATAATTCAAAAACATCCATCGGTTTCTTACTAAACTTCAACTATATCCGACGACCCTGGTTACTTATCTCTTGTGGTGACCGTACAAATACTTCCTAATCGTTTCCCGTTAAAACGTTACAACTAAAAGCGGAAACGGCATAATACAGCGATCATCATAAACCACGCGAAGAGTTTGTTCTAAACAATCGAGTTTAATGAGAGGGTTCAGGAAACTGTGTGTTACACAGTATTAGATAGAAGTTTCGGAGTTTAACGATTATATTATGTTGTAAAGCGAAGTTATAACTGGCTTGTTTAACACTAGGAGTCTAGGAAGTGTGTCGTGCGATTGACGGTCCTTTACGGGGCGCCTGTTTGGTCAAGTAGACTGTCAGGCGTCAGACGCTGCAGGACTAAAGCCAATAGACTGCAGCGGAAAATGGCCATTCGTGTCGCACGAAGATACCGAACGATATCTTTTGAGGCGGCAACTCTCTTGGCGCGCTTTCCGCCGCTGGACATCCTGGCGGATATGGACGCGAAGGTCTACGTCCAAATTCGCGATATCGGCCAAAGCGGGAATAGTATGCCAGGAAGCGCATTCGTAAGGCTGAGGCGGCGGGAACGGCGACACGCGCTCGAGCGGTGGCGCGAGCGGCTACAGCAGCCGCAATATTCGCGCAAGCGCGTTGTCGAAGCCGTTCTGCCGCACTTCGAAGCCTGGCTGAAAAGAGGGGAGCGCATCTCCTTCAAGCTCACCCAGGTGCTCACCGGACATGGTTGCTTCGGTGAGTACCTGAACAGAATTGGGCGAGAGGCCACGGCAAATTGCCACCACTGTGGAGGCAGCCTGGATTCCGCACAACACACGCTCGAGGAGTGCCCTGCTTGGGCCTCCGAGCGGCGAGTCCTGGTTGCCAGGATCGGGCGAGACCTGTCTCTGCCGGCAGTAGTGAGGGCTATGCTGGCAGAGACAGAGAATTGGACGGAAGTAGCCTAGCTCCTTCTGTGAGACTGTTATGGTCAAGAAGGAGGCCGCCGCGGGAGAGGGCTGATCCTGCTCGGAGAAGGAGGCGTCGGGGAGGCAACCGCCTTGGCACCTAATACGCCGAAATTCGCTTACCAATTAAGGTAGGTGGGACCTTTGGGGTCGTGGGCGCATAGAGTGGGGACTCTGTCCGCCTACCAAGCGACCCCAGGGAAGACGGTGACACAGTGGTCACGTGCTGCCGTGCATAGCGAGATTTAGGGGAGGCCCCTTTACAGTCTCCCCAGGGATGTGCCTTACAGGCGTTGCGCAGGGGTGGTTCCGGAATTGGTCTTTTAAGAGGAACCGGGACCACCCCTATGTGCGGATGGTGATCACCGGGGTGGTTTCAGTGAGGTAAAAATTCCACACTCCCCGACCTCACTCCCCGGAGGTCGGGTGCCTTTTGAAGGTTTCCTCCCGAAAACAAAAAAAAAAGCAGTCTAGGAAGTAGGAGGGGTCACTTACTATAGCACTGGATAGTTAGGTCTTTGATCGTGGGATGCAATGTTCTTAATAACATAATCAGACACACGCCTCCTCTTTTCGAGAGGGGTTGTAATCTACCAGTGCGGAATGGTAGATGTCACATATCTTCGGATTTTTGGTTCTAGGAAATGCCGGTTTCCTCAGGATGTTTTCCTTCGCCGTTTTGAGAGCTTCTTAATAGAAATCTTAAATTCATTCGCTCACTGACAGACAACGCACAACCTTAAGCCATTTGGTCAAGAAACATGAAATTTTGCACAAGAGTTCCCTAAATAACGTACCTATATGAATTTTGAAAAACCCTTCCGTCGTTTTCCTTAGTCAACCCTTCCTTAGCCAACCCTTCCTTAGCCAACCCTTCCTTAGCCAATCCTTCCTTAGACTACTAAGAAAGGATTTTTCAAAATTCATCCCATAAAGAATGAACATTTTTGCCGATGCGAATACGCACTGCTTGCATCGAAATAATAAAGCAGCCTGTTGTTTTTAACTAAAGGGAAAAGGCCACTTCGCATGCTGAGAAGGAGTGAACTTTTATCACGACGCTTGCTTAGTGGGCGTTTGAGATTCCAGATCGTTGAATCCATGTTAGCTCTGTTCTCGTTAAGAGCTTTTGTATTCTCCGTTCTCTGTCTATAACAGAAAATAATGATTCGTCGCATACACTAGAGTTTACAATAGACAGAGCCGGAGAGCTAGCTACTACCTACTCTTGTAAACAGCACGAATTCAAATCTGCCTAGACTTTTCCCAACGGTGTTGTTGTTGGCTTCCAGTCTAATCGGACGCAGCCAAATCTTCTTCTTCTTCGTGTCCCTGGCACGACAGTTATTTCAATTTTGTTGGCCCAAAACTTCACTAGAATGGCGCGAACCAGAGGGTGCGGATGTGGAGCTGTGTCATAAACTATGGTTCACCTCCTACCCTGCCTTTTGTGCACCAAAACATGCTAATTACCAGTATTTTACATGGACTGCCTATTCCCCTTGGTAAGACTGTCAATGATCTACGAATGACAGCCGGGACCAACGGCTTAACGTGCTTTCCGAGGCAAGCAGAGGTCTTGATAAATGGATGGTCAACCATCCAGGAACCGACTGCTGCAAGCGTGGCTTATGGCCATGGTCTTTGATCGGCCCGTGCGGCTGTTATTAATTAGCCAAAAGCCCCCCTAGATCTGAAGATATCTAAAGTCCTGAAAACACTGACATTAGTAATGCTTCATAATTCTCAGAAATGGCAAACGTAGTATGACCTAGATCTGTGTTCACATGACGCCGTTGTACCGGTCTGGTCGGTTCCGGTCCAACAGTTGATTTTGGCAAAGATACCATTTGTTTTGGCTCAAATCGTTCGAGCAATTTGGCGAAAAAATCTAGTGCAGATGGAATCAATTTAATGTCGCGAATGCATTCTTGTTGTGGACCTAGTATTAAAAGCAATTTGTGAAAACAGTTACTTATTGTTGTTGACTTCGCTAAAAATAACAAACTGTGATCACTAGTCTGCTAAACCTGGTGATTATACTGCACCGGTTTGACGTCATCGCGTCATCGCCGGCTGTCGCTGAAAAGCAGTGCTAGGGCTCCTTCTCGCATATGGTCGTAGCATCATGCTGAGCCATGGCCGTTTTGGGTGGATGTGACGCTTGTTATTTTTTTGGGTCTGTCTCCGCGTCAGTAAACGTAAATAGCCGTATTTTCTTTATTTATTCTTTCTTTATTTTCCTATTGTGTCATCTTCACCTTTGGCCGTGACTTTGACATTGAAATAATAGCAAATTAAATACACGCTTCACTTATTCCTTAAACTTCGGATGAGCCAACCAAATTGAATCGTGTAAACAATAAAGTGAATCATTCAATGTCGGTAAAACTTTTTATATCTGCGAATTTGAATCAAAGAAATAAATTATATTTATTTAGCACAGACTAAAGGGTTCACAGTACAATAAAAATGTATCAATTTGGTAGAACTGTGTAGGTAGGTACGGACGCCAGCACACCAAGTTACTACAATTTGTCAAATTTCTTTAATAGATTTTCAACCTTATCGCTGAAGTATTAAGGTTCAAGGTTGATTGGGAAAATTTGACAGTTTCGGGTAGCTTGTATCACCTTATGTCAGGAATAGGTACAGACGCCAGGTCTGTACCTATTCCTGACATAAGGTGATACAAACATAGATCATCATCCACAGCCCGACTTTACACTCTGCTGAGCATAGCCCTCTCTTTTATGGGCATGGGGCAGCTTTTCCCCTATCCACATCCACTGTCCAGCGTCCACATTGATTCTATGTTGACAACCTATTTGTTCAAATACATATTTGTCATATTGGTTGACCATGTTTATTGTTAAATATTTATAAATATTTATTTTTACTTTTATAATGATCCACTGACAATCTAATTTCAAATTTCAAATTAAATTCCAATATTCGTATTATTGATATAAGTTGTGTTGTTCTATTTTGTACCTTTCGTGACGCTGACTTCCATATTTTTCATGCCTTCCTGTTTTTCTCCAAAGCTCTTTGTATAGTATGTCGGGTCACCCTCCAGTATCCGGTATCCGGGGTTATGTATTTTTAGTGGGTTCATCTCATCTTATACCTTTCAAATTCACTCACAAACGCTTAGAGATACACATAACACATTACATCATTATTGATTGCCATTTTGTTTCCTTACATCATAATTTTTTTGGTGCATGTTGGGTGCGCGTACGTCAAATAGGACGTTTCGAAATGTTGCCACTACATAAAGCGTAAAATGTATATTGAGGATGATATTCTCGTAGCATGTATATTTCCTTTTTTTTATATTCCTGTTTGTTTCTGTCACATTTAAATTGAATTGTATTATTTTGCTTTTTGTACGCTGTATCAGTACAGCGTCCTAATAACTGGTTGCTTTAAAATATAAGTAATTATTTAAATGCTGGTTGATGGATAATTGTTTGCTGCACCGTACGACGTCATTACATCGGCGCCGGCTGTCGCTGAAAATCAGCGCTGGGGCTCTGTCTTGCATAGGGTCGCAGCATAATGCTGAGCGATAGCCGTTTTGCGTGGATGTGACGCATGTCAACCTTTTCTTATTGTTTTTTTTTTGTTTTTTATGTTCTTTTTTGCGTCATGTTTACCGCAAATAAACGTATTTTCTTTCTTTCTTTCTTTCTTTCTTTCTTATTATACCAATCTCCACCCTCCTGTGCCAGCCTTATCCAGGTTCTACCCGCGATGGCAACAATATCCACCTCCCATCTCGCCGCCGGACGACCGACACTTCGTCTTCCAGTCCTTGGACGCCACTCGGTCACTTACTCCACCTGCCATCACTGCGCCTTGAGGGGTCCTGCCCAACTACATTTTAGTTTCATACCTCGATATCAGAAACCTTCGTTAGCACAAACGTAGATAGGAAAACAGAATAGTAGTTATGTGTGTAATGCTTTATTTTCTATATTCGTGTAACATACCGGTCTTTTATTTGCGACCAGCGGAAGGATTATAAACTTAAAAAGACGAAAAGGAAGTCTCCTTCTTCTTCGTGTCGCTGGCATGACTGAATTTCATATCTTGTTGGCCCAAAACTTTGCCACTTCCACGGCGTCGTCAGTGGCAGCACAGAGGTTTGACTGCATGTTTTGAGACAGAGAGGGCAGGATAAGAGGTGGAGCTTGGTTTGCGACATAGCTCCACAATCACACCCTTCTGCCGTTCCGTCACGGTAGCCCCACTTTACCAGGTTGGACTTACATCTTCCCACTTGAATGAAGGAAAACAAGGAAGTGAATATTATTGACCCAGATAATTCTAATACGAGTACTTTTGCTGAGTTGACAAGTTTTTGGCCCTCTGTTACTTTAACTTTTCCCTTGATTTCCAAGAACCGACGTTGTTTATAAGACCTCTCTGGTCTTGAAGATATTAAGCATTGTCTACGAGTTATGTGCAGACAATAATTGAGTATTTCGTACTTGACTATATCATCATACATAATAATGAAATAAATAAATATACCAATTAATCTGAAAAGTACCGTAAGTACTAAGTAGTGCAGATTTATTGTTTCTTCTTGGCTTGCCCCTATGTCTCTAGGATTATTGGGGTTTCTTACATTCAGAATACTTATTAAATTCAAAAGCTTTAACCAAAGTCAACGATTATATGTATAAATCATCACAGCATCTATAAAACATACACAGATAGTTTTGAATATTGGCCAAAAAACTAAAACTCTTTTATAACAATTACACCGCTACTATTCTCAGCTGTGACTCCAATCACTTTATTAATATGGCCAAGGATATACAATGTAATGTTTCCGTGAATGATCGGAAACACGCATTGGTAATACGGGCCGCTATTTATTTGTATTGGGTCAACGCACTCTCACTATGTTGCACAGAAATGCACATGGTTCGCTTCGGACATTCCCAGCCATTCTCGGCCAGGTCCGGCCATTCCCGGGCCATTTGACCCGTTACGGCTATGCCCGTAAGTATGTGTGTTTGCCCGAAATAGGCAACGCATAGTTTCATTTTGTAGCTATGCCAAACAATTATTGTTAGTCTTCAGTCTATTTTGCAATGACATGTATGGCTGCCATTTTGCGGAAATTAGTCGTCATTATCAATTTTACAAAATAATGCTCTCTTAAGACACGAGTTCTAAATCTCAGACACAAAGATTTGGACTATCTCTGCTAGACAAATTGCTTTGATCTTTACTTTATGTAAAATCATTTGCCGCATGTATCAAGATCATCACTTGAGAACGAATCGATCAATTTGGCAGAGTTTGTTTTGTTGTCTTCGTAATGTCAGAGCAAGGTTTGTATGAAAGATTTTTTTTTTGGAAACTACCGGAATTCTCGAAAGTTTTGATGGTATTTTTGTATGAAAATCTCAATAAAACAGACTGACATACAAAGGACACCCTAAACCCCCAGAGATAGAGATATAAAATTCTTAAATAAAAACTTGTTGTTTCTTTAAAAACTTTACACACATCATCTACAAGTTCCATAATTCCATATTCCTACGTAGTTGATGTCATGTATTTCACAGAAAATAACATTCCTGTTCAGTCCTTATTAAACGTTATGCAGGAAGTTTGTTTCAGTGGCCCATATAATGCTAAACAAATTTCTCTGTTTACATCGCGTGGCGTGGCACCATGTGGCTCAGATATGAACTGTAAATACAATTATAGGTACTGTTGTGTTGGTGGTAGAATATAATACACAAGTATGGAGTGATAATATTCGTATTATACCCTGTCCATTGGGTAAACCGTTTTTTGACACATGATACTAGTGATTGCAGCAACAGACAATACATTGACTGATACACGTACGGTATTATAATATCTGTAAGAACCCATAAATAAGATAATTCAATAAGATAAGGCAGTTTATATATTTATTTTATTACGCATTTTAAAGTTAACTTTTACGTAATCTGGAATATGTACGCTCTAAGACAGCTATCAAAAACGGTTAAACTAGGAAATCAGCCCAATACCCTTTGTATTGGGCTGATTTTTCAATCGACAGATAGTTTTTATTCGTGGAATAAAATTGTCGTCTGACAGATTTTGCATGGAAGAACTGTCAAAAATTATTCCTTGGATAATATTATCTGGCGTTGGAAAAATCAGCCAAATACCGAGAAAGTCACTTAATTTTTTGTTTTTCATTGTCTCCTGAACTTTTTAATATACAACCACGAATAACATGTATATGACCATTTTCTTAAAATAAATGCTCGATAATTACGTTATATCGTAATAAATATTCGTTAGTTACCAAAGCAATTTTCACTTCAGAACTTTCATTAAAATCTGAATTTTAATCGGACTCAGCCGGGTAATTGAGTAACACACTATCAGTTCAACAACATTCATTGCGTTATTAACGTTGTTGAGCAGACAGATTTTTCGAACATATGAAGCAATGGATTAGCCCTATCCTTCAAAATGATTCAGATTGAGATTGATAGTGTGTTACGCGATTAGGATGCTGGAGGAAGGTCTGGAGGACACGTTTGTTACGCATCTCACATATTCCGTTTTCTATTCCACTTTATCCCACATGTATTATGGAGAAATAACTTTTTACCATCCATTCAACTTGAAGCTTCCTTACCATCAAACTAAAAGCGCAGTCACCGAGAATAATTAAATAGCTAGTTATGATTGTCTTGTCGCGCCATGATGGCTTATTTCCTATTGACGGTAGGTAGGTACTCGCGCATACGCTTATTATGTATGCTTACATTATCATTCCATTAAGGGGCTGGCTAAGTAATAACAGCTGCACGGGTCGATTGATCAGGTTAAGCTACGCTTGTCGCGGTTGGTCCGTGGATGGGTGACTATCTTTACATACCAAGACCCCACCGTGCCTCGGAAAGCACGTTAAGCCGTTGGTCCCGGTTGTCATTCGTGGATCTTTGACAGTCGTTACGGGTCGCCAGAAGCCCGAAAGTCTGACAACCAGTATTACCAAGATAGACAGTCGCTCCATGTAAAAATACTGGTATTCAGCTGTATCCGGTTAGACTGTAATAGTAGTTGGGCTAGGCAGATGATGACCCCCCCCGGTGGGTTCCCGCATTGTCGAGGCGGGGGGGCTCAGTAGCCGTGGCTTGGACAACCACGGTGAAGCCAAGAGGAACCCGAGGAGGGGCCGCTCGTCAGGGCTTTGCCTGTAAGCCGACGACGTAGCGGCCAAAAAGTAGGTTGCGGTGCCGCTTGGGCGACATCGCAACTGAGGCGGGCCGTGATGTGGTATTGGAGGCATCACGGCTGAGGGTTGGAGGCCGCGGCGGGGGAGGAGTGCCGGTATTGCGGTGCGCCGCTCTCCCTACCTTCCGCGGCCTTGACGGGGTCGCCACCGTCTGATGGCGAACGCGGTGGGGCCGCAGAGGAAGAGGAGTGTTGGTATTACGTTGGCCGCTCTCCCTATCCTCTGCGGCCGAAAATTGGCAGGCGGCGGGGCCAATGACCTGACCCGTCGCAGGGGGACCAAGGGTGCCCAGACACGGGGTCGTCTGGCGCCCATGTGCTGGTTTGGTCCCTGGGGTGGTCACGGCGTGCCATGTGTGCTGGTGCGCCGGTGATGGGGAGTAATCCCCAGAGGAGGGTCCGGTTACGGACGGCCGCGGCGGGTTCACGGATGAGTGCTAAGGCGTGCCCGTGTTCCCGCCGTAAGCGGCAGAGGAGGACACCGTGGAGTTTTAGTGGGTTAGAGTCCCACATAACTGCACTATCTCCCCGTGGTAGTGCAGTATGCATGAGCATTTCTCCACGTTAAAAAAAAAAAAAAAAAGGCAGATGATGACCCGATACCGGAGGAGACGTCGTCGGGGACTCTGTGGCTGGCCATCAGCGAGGCGAAGACGCGAGCCAGGGAGGAGATGTTGGAGACTCTAAACGGGGATCCGTGGGGGCGCCCTTATCGCGCGGTCCGAGGGAAACTTCGAGCCGCGGCGCCCCCGCTTACGGAGAGTCTCCAACCCGAGCTGCTGGAGGAAGTAGTCGCAGCCCTCTTCCCGGCAAGAGCGGAGCATACGCCGCCGCCGATGGCTCTGTCTACAGCCACAGAGTCCACAGAGGAGAACGCCATCAGCGTCCCAGAGGTGACACAGGCAGAGATGAGGGCAGCCGTGATGCGGCTCCGGGCCAAGAAAGTGGCTCCGGGGCCCGACGGGATCCACGGCTGCGCATTAGCCCTCGCTCTGAAGGAGCTCGAGCCCCAATTGAGAGGACTCTACACAGCGTGCCTCGAGCAGGGCCAGTTTCCCTCTTTATGGAAGTCTGGTCGTCTGGTCCTGCTCAGGAAGGCGGGGCGCCCTGCGGACTCGTCGTCCGCGTACCGGCCCATAGTGCTGCTAGACGAGGTGGGTAAGCTGTTTGAGCGAATAATCGCAGCCCGCCTCGTCGGCCACTTGTGCAGAGAGGGGCCGGACCTGGACGACAGTCATTTCGGGTTTCGGCATGGGCGCTCCACCGTACACGCTGTGTCGCGAGTGAGAGTCCTGGCGGAGGAAGCGGTGTCCCGGGGCGGGGTGATGTTGGCGGTGTCCTTGGACATCTCCAACGCCTTCAACTTCTCCCTGCCCTGGAGTTGTATTCGGGAGGCACTGCGGTATCATCGGGTGCCTCCCTACCTCCGCCACATCGTTGGGGCTTATCTGTCGGAGAGGTGTGTCACCTACATGGGACAACCAGCGCCGCATATCGTGCGGCGTTTCCCAGGGTTCGGTCCTAGGACCGCTCCTGTGGAACGTCGGGTACGACTGGGTGCTGAGGGGCGAGCTCAGACCGGAGGTAGACCTGACGTGTTATGCGGATGACACGCTGGTCACTGCCCGGGGGAGCTCGCACAGGGAGGCAGCGTTGCTGGCGACGGCTTCGGTCTCACAGGTGGTGGGCCGCATACGTCAATCAGGCTTCGGTGCTCGACAGCCGGTGGGACTTTGACCCCCCCCCCCCCCTCCTCGGGGGGTGGCGCCCAAGCTGTTGGGCGCGGCTGGGGCGCTATCAACGCTGCTTCCCAATCTGGAGGGCCCGAGCGCCGCCTATAGGCGGCTCTACGTGGGGGTCGTGCGATCGATGGCCCTGTATGGGGCCCCGGTGTGGGCCTCTGACCTGACGGCCGGCAGTATCGCAATTCTGCGGAAACCGCAGAGAGCGATGGCCGTCAGAGTCATCAGAGGATATCGCACGATCTCCTACGACGTCGCCGTCGCCGTCGTCGTCGTCGTCGTCGTTTTCTTTCTTTCTTCTTTCTACGAGGCGGCCTGCGTACTGGCTGGATCCCCGCCCTGGGACCTCGCGGCGAAAGTACTCGCGTCACTGTATCGGTGGCGCGAGGAAGCGAGGGCGTGGGGCGAGCGACCGATGCAGCGACACATGGAGCTGCGTCAGTCTCAGCTTCGCGAGATCCTGGTGGCGGAATGGTGGGACAGGCTCACACGCCCTACCGCTGGCCTCGTCACCATCGAGGCGGTCCTTAGTCAGTAAGAGTCTGACAGACCCCGCCGCCCGCCCCAGGGCGGCGGACATCCATGAGGATTTTCCACCCCGGAAAAAAAAGGCATATGATGACATTATCACTCCATTCTTACTATACTTCGTGTCACCATTTTCAAAGATGGCGAATGCTATCTTATCTCAACTATTCCTAGGAAATAATATTGTAACAGTCTCTTATCGCGGTAGGTCAAGGTTATAAAGATATGGGGAAAAGATTGCTCTTCTATTTATTGTTGTGAAGTCATTTCTGATAAAATGATCTTGAAATTCTTGAATTAGACCCGGAACAAATATATCTAATTTTTGTTCCGGGTTTCATATACGTACATAGGCAGAGATACAGAGAGATATGTATAGCAATTGAAATGGATTATTATGTTAAGTTACTAGCTGATCCGACAGCCGCTGTCCTCCTGTCCAAGTTTCAGTAATTCATACAAAAAGGATGTTTAGTTTTTCTCGAATTTGATGATTTTCCGGGAAACTTTTCAAATTTTTATTTCCATAAAACCTGATTCGGACTAATACAAACATTTGAAAAAAAAAAAAAAGCCAAATCTGCCTGGCCGGTCTCAAGTGACGCACTGAGCAATGAACAGCATTTCACTTTTATTATTGTATATATATAGTTAAAGACATAGTTACTTTTCCGCTGAGTACGAGTTCAAGCGATTTCAGCGCTGAATTGTTGAAGACTTATGGCGCTTGAAAGCATAAACAGTAACGAATTGAGTTTTAAATTCTCTCCGGTGTGCGCTGTGACAGGTTTCTGGCCCATTGCCTATACACAACACACCATTTCATCAGTTGAAATACAACTATATTAGTTACGAAAAACATAATACCCGTAAACTTTATGTAACCACCGGATGGAGTACAATACGTTTTCGTTCATCCTAACATAAGGGTGCGCCCACGCATTGCGTTACTTTGATACCCATAGTTCCGCCCTTTTGATTGGCCAAACGGTGGACTCGACACGGTCCAATGATACCGTACATTTATTTACATCGCTTGCATAACTATGCTATTGAAGATTTTTCCCGCGCAAATAATGCTGACCAGTTTAAATAGAGCTGTTTAAAGCCAATAGATCGATTGGTGTGGTTGTTTTGCATAGGTCATGTTATGTTGGTGTTTTAAACTGGATGAAAGCTATCGAAAGGACATTGCGGACGCGCCTTCCCACGCTACGCCGTTTGAATTGCCGTGATGTAATTGGGACTAGAATGTAGTATATTGAATGTTTACAATCTGTAATAATATGCTCTATTTTATTGCCCCTCGGTTGGCTTTGTTAAATGATTTGTAAGTCAATGGAAGCTTCGCAAACTATACATGGAGTGGGATAATTTTACTTTATTAGAGTTGGAAATAAATAGGGTGTATCAAGTCTTTGTTGTCTTGACATTTGTTTAGTTACTCTAAATAAAACAGTGTCGTGGGACATCATAATATCTACTGGTCGTCGTCCTATTTCGTGCCGTGTCTCTTACAGGTCGAAAAATTATAGAAGTTGCGCAAGAGTACCTAAAGGCTAGATCTTCCTAGCTTTTTGGCTGCTGGAAAAAATTGTTATAATATTCAGAATACCAAGTTATGATACCTATGCTGTGCCTATGACTGATAGGGATACCAGACTTGTGGTAAATCCGCTCAGTTGTTATGTCTGGTTAGGCGTAAGTAGCAAAAGAATAAATTGACATGATATTTCGAAAAAGATTACGCAAAATGATTATTTAATTATTAATGATGATGATTATTTTAAATCAGCTTTTAAAATAGCAGGGGTTGTTTCAGGGGATATTATAAGGTTCTAATTTATCAGACATGGCCAGAGATCGCTCAAGACAGAGAGGTTTGGAAGGAAAAAGGGGAGGCATTTGCCCAGCAGTAGGACGCAATATAGACTCAAGAAAAAAAAATTGGTAAATCTATACATACACGTTTAAATAATAGGCAGTTGTAGTTTAAAACAATATTGTGAACATTTTTATTTTCTTTCTTTTTTTCCTACTAAGTATTACCTACCAGTAACAACTGGCGCAATAGCTATAAAAAAGGACCGTTGTGAATATAAAGAAGACAGTTTAATTAAAATAGAGAGTGAACCAAATAACGCGTTGTATACAAAGTCGTGTTTTTATTAAAACAGGGACACAACGCGTTTTTCTTAATTTGTCCTAATTAATTGATTAGGTAGACCACGGCGAAGGTGGTGTGACGATCTGGTAATATTCGCAGGGCCAACATGGCCAGAGATCGCACAAGACCCCGGTTTGGAAGGAAAAAGGGGAGGCCTTTGCCCAACAGTGGGACACAATGTAGACTAACAAAAAAAAAATGATTAGGTACTTGTAGGTCGATTTACTTAATTAAGTATTTGCATATCGTCGTAGAACATTAAGCACAAAGAAAAACGTATAAATATTTAAAGAAAGAAAAGTACAGTAAATTAATTAATTATCCAAAAATATACCTAGTTTTGCCATAAATATTGTCACGAAGAAAAAAAAATTTTTTTTATTGTAAATAATATTTATTCCTTTTACAGTGTGTTAGTTTAATACATAAATATAAAACAGTTTAAAATATAAAAAGATTATTCGAAGTGGTTTCCATTGGCTGCAATACAGTCCTTTAAACGTTGAGGCCAGTTATCAATAGAAGCACGGACTCTTTCCATGGGAAAATTATTCACTGCCAATCGTATGGATTGTTTTAGGGACTCCAAATTATCATGGCGTTTAGAGCAAACCGTACTCTCTAAAACTGACCATAAATCATAATCCAGCGGATTAAGATCGGGACTAGACGACGGCCAGTCTTCAGCTCTGATGAAGTCCAAAACGTTCACTTCCAACCAAGACTGCGTGGACCGAGCTTTATGACCCGGCGCCGAGTCCTCTTGGAAGGACCATACTTGGTTATTGAACATGGTGTTGTTAAGGGGCTTAACTACCTTCTCAAGAATGGTATCTTGATACACTTGTGCCGATGTTTTGATACCATTTTTACAAAAATATGGCTCAGTCACTCCTTCATAGCTAACACCCCACCAAACCATCACTGAAGTCGGATAATGCCCACGTTGCACTTTGTCGACTAATTGGGAAGCTTCCTTAGAGCTTTGAGCATAAATACGGTCATTTTTTTGTTAAAATGTTGCTCAATTGTAAAGATTTTCTGATCCGTAAACAAAATTTTTCTGTGACCTCCCTTTGCGTAACGCTTCAGTAGTTGTTTCGATTTTACCACCCTATTCTTTTTTTAATTATCAGTTAAAAAATGACCAGTGCGTCTCTTATAGGCCGCAAGTCCTAAGTCATCTTTTAAAATACGCGACATGGTTCTGGGTGCTATCTTCATCTCCCGAGTTTTAAAAATTGCATTTGGCTCCATACCAACTTTGTGTAATGCAATCACAGCGATTCGGTTCTCTTTATCACCGCACTCCATTTTAATATCGCAAAATATTGTACAATGTATTGGCGCCAAAATTAGAAAACTCAATGAACAATCGTATAAAAATGACAGATTCCAAATTCAAATGTAATATCTTTCTTATTTTTAATTGTAACAGTATTTATGGCCAGACTGTGTATAATTTAGATACCGTATACCTAGCTCGTGACTCGTTATTCTTGTAAAAATGTAGATACATTTAGAATGGGTTCTAGTATTTAGACTCGTGCAGTCGTGCTTAAATAATAACAGCCGTACATACGCTTGCCGCGGTTGGTCTGTGGATGGGGCATCATCTTTACATACCGAGACCTCTCCGTGCCGCGGAAAGCACGTTAAGCCGTTGGTTGGAAAGTATGTTAAGTCCTGGCTGCCATTCGTGGATCTTTGACAGTCGTTACGGGTCGTCAGAAGCCCGAAAGGTTTACAACGAGTCTGCCAAAAGGGTATCGTATTATCCAGTAACGGGTTGTGGAGGTCAGAATTATAGAGTCGCTAATGTAAAATACTGGTATTCAGCTGCATCCGGTTAGACTGGAAGCCGACCCCAGCATAGTCGGGAAAAGGCTAGGTAGATGATGATACCTATCTAGCTAATGCTTGCTATGGTCGATGGATCCAATAATCTAATTATTGGAAGAGCTTTTTAAAAGTTTTTGCTGAAAAACACCGTTCGTCCTAGTATTTTATTTTTACCGAGGTAATATAGTAATGACGGCACATATTTATAACGAAAAAATACGAAAGTTAATAAAATGGTGATAAAGCGGCTTTTTTAGTCACGGAATGAATTTTTGTGATGATAAGGACAAAAATTGAATCTATGACAAATAAGGAAGAAAAATTATCCACTATGATGTCGATATGGTCTCGACGCAGAAAGTCACTTTCGCAAAATGTCATCGTGAAAAATTTGGTCACTTTCGCAAAATTTGGGGAAGAACAATGCTAACTGCATTTTTTTCTAATATAAATGAGTAAAAGATTATCTTTGTTTTTGAAACTGTTTTCGGGTGATTTCGGTGTTTTTTGGACTAAGAATAGATTATTAATACTTTCAACATCCAGCTATCCGTCCAATAAATATTTATCGAACAGCTCCCACACTACCCTTAACTCATAACGAAAGCCCTCAAGGGAGTGTTGCCATAACAACCACGGATTAGTGATCGAAGTATGATTTTATTAGCACGTTCAGGGTATTTTATTAGGGGCAAACGAGAACCGATGAGGTACTTGATTTCATTGAGGATAATAATACGATTTATTTGTTTGTACATTACTTAAATTGTGTAGTGTTGCGCACAAGCTGTGCCCGCGGGTATACTAGTGAAGTCATTTTTCGAATCGATATATGTCTTGTCTTTATAAGGAAAAAAAAATTCTACGCTATGTGCTAAACGCTATTACATTGCTGTTATTTTGATTGCTATTCTACAATCCACATTCTTATTATTATAATTCCTAAATACCTACTTAACCCTGTCTGTCAGTCTTTTACCTTTGTACACCTTAACCACTGAACCAATCGTTGTTAAATTTGTCCTGGGATCTGAAGAAGGACATACTTTACTTTTTTGTGATAAAAACAAAAACAAAACAACAGCTAGTTTACTATAAAGTAACTTCAGGCATATGATCAAATACTGCAAAAACTGTTAACGAGTGACCATCAGCCTCCCTTTGTTAAAATAAGGCAACAAAAAATCATCTTGATTCTTTATAAAAGTTAATGAACTTTAGGCCTCTGTTTATATCAATCATAATGACATAATCGTAGACGACCACGGACCACAAACAATTAATAAACAAGTATACAATGACAAATTATTTCGCATTTCCGTGTCCCAGTTTTTGGTTGGCGTTGAATAGGCCAGACATGTATCAAAGTGATGGATGGTCCTAACTAAACTTTGGTCTCGCACAATTAGGTTGACAATCCGCCACACCTTGCGATCGGACAATATATTGTATGTCAATCACTGCGAACACGCACGGTTTGTGGAAAATAGTCTTTATGTGATACGAGACGATAACGATACGGCGATCGTTAACCATTGTAATTATGCTTACAGCCTGGAAGTGTTCATTGCTAAACGTGATCGTTCCAATGGCCATGCTTGGTAACTAGATGGAATTGGTAATCACAATGTTGTCGTACTTGTCGACGGTTGATAATAGGATGCTGCTGAATCTCCTCATAACAGCTCGGTTTCATGGCACCCATAAGGATATTTCTCCCTGCTAGGAACCACAGAATAAGAGCCAATAAGCAATATAACTCAATGAAATTGCATGAATACGCTTTTCATTTTCAAGCGAATCGGTAATAACGACTTTACACCCAATTTTTATTCAAATTCAGTGGTGTCATTGTCACATTCAAGCTTATCAAGACCAGCAGTTGGTATATTCTGTAGAAATCTCACCGTTAAGACTTAGGTGATGTGAGTTTAAAGTGAGCTGCTACCCGATGCTAGGGATTGACACTATTCACCTCAGTTTTCACGTTTAAACTTTTACAGAGTATATCGGCTGGTGTTAGTTCCTGTAATGTTATGTTATCGTACAGCACAGTTTCCGTATCGTATCCTATAAATTACAAAAGGGCTCTTTAGTTAGGTGTTCGTGTAGCTCCTATAGTCTTGAATCCGATGCTATCGCTTTGTTAAGTATCGGTTACATTCTGTAAGCTGCGTTTATGCGCAGAACCTGATCTATATCTCCCTCGTGTATTGTTCATTGATATTGGAAATAGGTGATATAGCTGAGTTTAGTTCTTGTTTTCCTATGTTATACTTAGCTATGGACTGCAATACTCTATTTGGCTTTATGGCAACTGTATTTTCATCATGGATGATGGCTTAGGTCCAGTTGAAAATCAGCGTCAGGTACTAGTCTGGCATTTTTGCTGAACTGGGCCTATTTGAAGCAGCCGTGAGGCACACTTTCCTGCTAATTTCTCACAACGCACTTTACACATTTTATTTGTTTACTTTTTTTTACTTATAGTATAATAATTATGTTGTGTTGTGTGCCTTTTATTCTGCGCTAAATAAAATACCTGTATCCTATTTTTCCATTTTTCTATGCTTGAATAGCAAGCTTAACTAACACTCTTCTTTGCTTTAGTAACAGTGACCTGTTGCAATTTGTCGAGTACCTATCGTCACTGTATTTGCGATACGTTTGTACAATGTCCAATGCTTCATTTTCAATGCCCTCAACCTCACTGTCATTCAATTTTGGATTCCCCCACATTCCTGCCACCAATACGAACGTGTGACCGTATCATGCACCAAATAGAGTCAATATTCGCTTATAAAAAGCAACTGTGCCATAGATGACGTTCGGTGTTTAGTTTAGCGTGTCGCAATCAGAGCACAAAGCTGGTATTTTATTGTGATTTACATACAGAAAGTGTCCATTGTGAATGCGCGCCCTGTCACAGTTGCCCTCTGGCCTCCGTAGGCCAGCGTGGTCTAGTAGACCGCCGTCAGATTAGGTCTATTTAGACCCGCGTTAATTTGGATGCAAGACTCGTCGTGTTCTACAGTCTAACATCCATCTCTCTAGTGTTGTGATTCTTTTTCGCGCATGTTGTTACAAGTGACGTACAAATACATGTGATTGGAGTTTTGTGTACGTAAGTCTTGTTTATAATTTGTCGTTTTAATTAAAAGCTACTGCGGTTCCGTGCGTAATGGCAGCTGTGGGGAGCTAAAGTGTAGTTTATGAAATAGGTGTAACTAGGTACATCAGTTTCATAACCGTGATGAGATTAAATTAATAGCTGTACACAAATATACAGAATTAAATTGGCTGTTGAGTAACTGGTACCTACTTTATATTTTTAGCACTAATTGTGCCACTTTCAACATGCCTAATTAAGTATTTGCTGACGAGATTTTAATGAGATCTTTTTGATTGGGTATAAAAACAGAGCTGAATAATGTTTCTTTAACTAAGACGGCACTGAATTTAAAAATCTTCGGTCTATAAGTAGACCCAAGTCGATCTTGATTTTAAAATCAACTGAAGGGATTCGTTTAATATTTACTGGTTAAACAATAACTGAGTGAGTCGGGATTTATTTAATTGAATCTTCCTCAAGAGCAATCGTTCAAAGATAATTTGTTGGAATAAAGGGATGGAATTCTATTTGTGGATTAGATATTGACAGCCTTTCTTTTTCCCGTAGTTGTATGCACGAGGCGAAAGGGCAAGGAGCGGAAATGTAAAGCAATTTTCAAACACATTACTTTTATTTTGATTCATTTGTCAATAAGTAGTCGTAAATATAATAAGGTGCTAGCAGAAATTACCCATCGCCCGCCTTTGTACTTTTTTGTGCGAAAAGTTTAAATAAATAATTAACCGTAAAGTGATTAATTTCATTCCTAGACTATACCTTCATTGTAATCCCAATGTTTATGCATAAGAAGAATCAGCCTATAATGTCCCTACTGCTGGAACACAAGGCCCCTGTCTGCGAGACGGAGTGGGCCAAAATCCACCACGCGGGCCTAATGCGGGTTGATAGATGTCACATGACTTCAAATTGTTGGTTCTAGGACATGCAGGTTTCCTCACAATGTTTTCTTTTACCGTTTTAAGAGCGTGTAATAGTGGCGATGTAATAGTTTACACAAAGTAAAGCGTCTTTCAGGATTCGAAGCACTGGGCCATCAGTGATTGTGAATTCATCCCAATGTTTATGGATTGATTTTAATTGTTGCTCCACGAAAATATACAGACAAGCTACTACAATCTGTCAAATTTATTTAATAGATTTTTAACTTTATCGCTAAAGCATTAAGGTTCAAGGTTGATTGGGAAAATTTGACAATTTAGGGTAGCTTGACCTGCTGGCGTCTGTTAAATAATCTCTTCGATGTAGTTTCATATCTGAATAACATTACACAAAGTATCATTCCTTTCATGTTCAAGGAAATGTTCTAAAATTGACCCAAAATTCAAATCCAAATTACGATTTACTTGTTATTTGTTTCAGCAGTTTGTAAAGGTCTGATTGATTCCCAGAATGAGGCTGTTAAATCAAAATCGATCCCGTCTTTTATCTTAACCTCATTGGTGAAGCACCATTCAAAACCTCCTCAAATGATGGAGTTTTAAGGAAAATTTCTTCAACTTCTTAAATATCCGTTTAAATAAGGTTTTATTTTAAGAAGGATAAAGTGTGTTGTGGCACTCAACGCCTACCTATTAAAGTCCTGATCTAATATTGTAGGGTTTCAACGAAAAATGTTTGTTTATAAAAACAAACTAATGTTTTGATTTTAATACAGTTTTTTTTTTTTAAATTACTAATTGATAAGAAGAAGTGTAAAAATACCACAGCATGATTGTTCCTATTTTATTTTTAATTCGTTTAGAGGTCAAGTCAATAAAATATTAATAATAAAATCATAACCCTTTCGGCTTTACCGTAGTCACGTAAAAATAATTAATTTAAGTACCTGCTATGGTAAATTAATATAGGTACAACTAACTATTTACATCAGCCGATCGATTCTGTAAAAAACTCACCGTGAAAAGTTAGGTGAAGTGAGCTTAGAGTGAGCTGTCAATAATGACAATCCCTAGCATTAGTTGGAATGACAGCTCACTCCACACTCACTTCACCTAAGTTTTCACGGTGAGATGGTTACAGAATTGCACTGCTGGTACTAAATTAAATAAATAACTAAATCACTATTTACTGTACATTCCTATAAACAAAAACAAAAGCCACCTTTCTTCTCAGAGTAGTCATGTAGGAAAAGCCGAACTCATCAAGTTTAAAAAAAATATGATTAACATGTAAGTGTTTGTACAAACCTACTTACAGAAAGTAAATCATTTATCATTTAAAAAAGGGTATTCAGGCATCGAAGTACTCCCAAAGTAGATACCATTTTTTTGTAAGTACTTACGTAAAAGATGGTTTCAAGTAAAATATAGATGATGTATTATGATGTATTATTTCGTATTCATCATATTTACAAGGTCTCACAATTCAATTACTGAAAATGTGTTTCATTAATTCATCCAAAAAAATTAAAGCTGACAGCCAACAGCGCCAACGGAAATATAAGCTTTCCTTCAGCAAAAAAGGAATTCTTATTTTATAGGCTTCTATCAACTTGCTATTCACGAAACGTCTATTAAAACATTCACATTATTACATTTTTATTATTTATATAAATCTCCATTTCCTTTTCCTATGTTGGGGTCGGCTTCCAGCCTATGCAGATGCAGCTGTATTTTACATGGAGGGACTGCCTATCTGACTTTCACAACGCAGTTAGTGGGTTACACGATGCCTCTTAGCAAGACTGGTTATCAGACATTCGGGCTTCTGACTACCCTAACGACTACGAATTTACTAGCGACCCGTGTAAAGCATGCACGGTTTTACGAGTGGACAAAACATTGAGATTTTTTTATATAATGTGTAAGTTTAATATTAATCTATTATATACTTACACATAAACCTTCCGGAATAAATTCTCCAAGTGATGCTGAAAACTGCATCAAATTTATTGCGTAGTTTAGAAAAACAACACGGTAACACTGACAGACACAAAAAGCGACTTCAATTCATAATATACCTACATATAAGTCATAATATAATCAGTCATCTCATACAAAACTCGACCCAAATTTATAGGACGTCTGATTATTTTTTCGCGATTACGATTTTGGTCCATGGAGAAAGTTGTTCAAGTTGTTTGATGGTCTGTACCACACCCTTAATTTTGACACCTTTCTGATACACAACCACATCTTTCTGTAAACGGAGTAATTAATAATAAAATACAAAAATTTAATTTCGAAGAAAACTGATTTAGGATTTCAGGCTTTAGGTGCACCCTCTCAAAATAGGACACACCTGTGATCGAAATAAATGATTTATTTAAAGTATCGCTTCAATAGGTTGTTGGGACACAGCTCGGTGCCAAATGCCCCGATCACATGCACTTCCTGGTTCAGATTCTAAACAGAGACGACTCGCATCGCATTTAGTTTAAACTCTGTAGTTAGTGGTCAGCTAATCGCAACGCACTGCCGGGAAGTGCTGTGGTTTCATTACAACAACACCCCTTATAAATAACAGTGTACCGTGCCTAATTTTAGAATTATCGGAACCGTAGCGAAAATTAATCCAGCTGTGCTCATTAAAGTAGATGTATCTGAAACCGATACAGTATCTACGTCAGTAAAATCTTCGGTAGCTACAGTTTCATTGTTCGAATGACATTTCCTAATTGTATCGTTTTACTTGATTCAATATTATGGTAAGTGGACTGCTGTTTCTCGGGATATGTGGGTGGCTATTTACGTTAACGACTAGCCTGTGCAATTCATTATATGATTCATTTACATACATTATGTATGTAGAGGCGTGATTTGTATGAATTTTGGGTGGTGTACTGTGATTCATTTGCTGTTTTGTTTTGTTATTTATCTTCATGGTTTTAAAAGTGAATGTTTGATTAACAAGTAATAAACTAGGTACACCCCGCGGTTTCATCCGCATAAGTCTCGATTTCGTGGAAATATTGAGATAAAAAGTATCCTATATCCTAATCCATATCATGGTCTACCCATGTACCATATTTCATCCAAATCCGTTCAGTCGTTTTAGCTCGTAAGCGTTGCATACATAAAATCAAATCTTCTGTCTTTATAATATTGGTTTAGATTAAAATCGCTTTACATGTCTGTCTGTGTAACCACTTTGTTTTTCTAAACTTCGCAAAGGCTATTGATGCGGTTTTCACCATCATTTAGAAAATGTATTCCAAAAGGTTTATGTGTACATAATCAGCCTTTAATGTTCCCACTGCTGGGACACAGGCCTCCTGTCGGTGAGAGGGAGCGGGCCATAATCCACCCCGCGGGCCCAGTGCGGGTTGGTAGATGTCTCATGCCTTCGAATTTTTGGTTCTAGGACATGTCGGTTTCCTCACGATGTTTTCCTTCACCGTTTTGAGAGCAGTGGTGATGTAATATTTTACACAAACTAAAGCGCCTATCTGGGTTCGAACCTACGACCTACAACTCGTAAGTCGCGGCCGATACCACTGGGCCACCACTGCTCTATTATTATTATGTGTACAATGTATTAATCCTAAACCTACATACAATAAAGAAATCTCCATGGCAAGTCTTAAAAACGGTGCGAAGCAAGGGCGAGACACAAGTTTGATTAATAAAACAATGCACCAAAGGGCACGTATTAATTGAAAACAATCAATCTCTCTCTTTTACGGTTTGGATACAGTTGTTTCTCGAGCTTCCATGAATACTGAAGTGACTTTTAATTTTTCATATAAATGACACGTCACACAATGCATTTCCCTTTGTGTCTAGTTGGTTTATATTTGTCCATTCATTTACAAAGAAATATTTCTCATGTCTTTGGAAAGGATAGTTCTAACCCGATTTCTTGGAACAGTCATCAGGAAATATTATTCACCCTTTACATCATCATCATTATCGTTATTTCAGCCGAAAAAGTCCCGCTGCTGTACATAGGCCTCCCCTAAGCATCGCCACTTCGACCAGTTTTGAGCTTCTCGCATCCAGCAGATTTTTGCAGGTGATCGATCACCTTGTGGGAAGCCTTCCAACGCTACGTCTCCCGGTACGCGGTCGCCACTCCAGAACCATTTGGCCCCATCGGCCATCTGTTCTGCGCGCAATGTGCCCTGCCCACTACCACTTAAGTTTGGCAATTCTTCGGGATATGTCGGTAACCTTGGTTTACCTACCTTTGCTTATTTAATGCTAATACGAATTTTCGGTAAAAACCTTTCTTACCCAAATAGTGCGCGGTAATACTGAGACAAGACTTAGGGATGTCAGGCAAATATAAACAAAGTGAGCGCAACCTTCTGCTTTCGAATAATTTATCGTTCCCAAAGACGTGTCCTCAATCCTCATATTTGCTTTTATTTTTCCTTCTCCGTCTTATTTTATAGTGCTGTCCTTTGTGACAACGTTTATTCGAACACTTTGTGCGATTACGAGTTTGCCCACTGATGCTTTCCTGTTTAAATAAACATGACTAAACTCTTTTGATGTGTTTGTTGGGATATAATCGCAGACTTTATTTTAGCATAGGTTTATTGTTCTTTCAAGGTTATCCTGTATTTGGGATTATTCAAGGATTCTTTTTGATTTCTGCTCCGACTTTCATGATGCTTTGTAAAACTACGGAAAAATTATGCTTGAGGTGTACCTTTAGTACAACCACATTTCGCTAGTTATGTTTAAGTCCCGTGTAATAGGGGGCGAGCCTATTGCCATCAACTGTGCATAAATCCAGACTGCTGCTGAGAAATTGCAGATGGAAAACCCCAATAACACTTTACCCGACCCGGGAATCGAACGCAGCCTCATTCTCAGCAGTAGCGCGACTACTAGACTTACAAGGCGGTCATGATGTTTCAAAGTATAGAGATAAAAAATATATCCACACAAAACGAAACCCACTTTGAGATATTTTCTCGACGACTTAAATCACTTAGTCATTGGCATCAATACAACAATTAATAGTGATTATGATTCTATTCTAAAATTACTGAGATATTAATAGACTCACTTTAAACAAGAAAAAAGCGTAGGCAGTCTTTGGTAAGGTACAAGGAAACCTACTTTTGGTAGTGAAATTCAAAATATAAATATAACTGAAAGTGTTTTAAAAGAAAATCATTAGTAATGTGATGTTTTTGTTTGTAGCGGAGACGAAGGCGCACGAGGTGGTCCCGAATCAGGCTGTGAAGTCACCGAACACGCCAACAGCACCGACCCCGTCACCGAAACGTGAGTACAGACCTTTTGTATAAAATGGCTCGTTGTTTTCAACAAAAAATCCCATTGTTTTTGCGTAACCTGAAACCTTTGGAACAACACACGACCTAAACATTGAGTTATTTCGTTTTGAAACGCAAAAAGTGTGAAGCTAACACCTACACTCTCGAAAACGGCAAAAAGGTAGGTACTCATTCAGGGAAGTTATATGTTATTTGCTTAGCAAATTGGCTACCAACTTAAATTGTCCGTATATTCAAATTACAACTGCTATTCTTTGACAGTTGTATGAAATGGCTATTACGCGGCAAATTGACGTTGTCTCAATTTGTTAACCAACTTCCCTTACTGACCAAAAAATCTTAAAGCTATGTTAGCATCATTTTAAATGAAATGAAATTGTTTATTCTGTAAATAGAATATCGGAATTACACGTCATATTATAAAAAAATAAGCTAGATGAGGTCGGCGTTTCCTATCTGATTACTCCGAGAAGAAAGGCCGAAAAAAAACAGTCACAGTCTCTTTTAAAGTCCAAACATAATCTTG
Source organism: Apamea monoglypha (assembly GCA_911387795.2). Classification (NCBI taxonomy): domain Eukaryota; kingdom Metazoa; phylum Arthropoda; class Insecta; order Lepidoptera; family Noctuidae; genus Apamea; species Apamea monoglypha. Next base: position 15,563,767 of record OU426917.1, read on the forward strand.
GTCAGATCATGTGAAGACCATGTAGATTGATATCTGAAATGATATTTTGAGGAAAGTACTACACAGATTTGAGTGGACCAGTCACTGCAAGCATATTTGTCAGTAATAGTGTAGTTCAACGCAAAACTTGAGGAGCTAAAACTCTAGATTATTCAGATGTAGGTATTGTCGATTACCTACATTTAAATGTTATCGAAAAAAAAACACAAATTTTAAAGATATCACTAATCATTACCACGCATATGTTTGACGCAACGGGTGACCTTACATAACTTACTACTGCTATAATTAATAATCGAATAATCTTATATCTGTTCGAATAATCTTATCTGTTATAAATCTCAGAGCTCGTTCCGCATTTCAATTTCACGGCACATTATCATCAATATATCAACAGTATCGAATTTGTTTTCTCTTTTGACTATTTCTTTACCTCATCATCATTAGCTTAGACCACTGTTAGACATAATTACGACACGGTTGGCGCAGTGGCTGAGCGATCGACTGCTGCGCTGCGTGTCGCGGGTTCGATTCTCACACGGAACAAATATTTGTATTGCCTACAGGTAGTTGTTCCGGGTCTGGCTGTTTGTGTATGTGAGTTTAAATGGTTGTAAATGCACCCACGATACAGGAGTAATTCCTAGTGTGGGGCAAGGTTTAAAAAAAAAAATATGCCTCTCAAACTGTCCGTATATACTGTATAGACTCTAGAGTTCTTTAGGCAGGATTTCGTCAGGTAAATAGACGTACGACCATAATACCTACTAATGTCACCACAATACAATATCGTTGTTTTGATGTGTCTCATTTGTAAGGTACTCGTATATGAGTTGTCGTCATCTGCCTAGCCTTTTCCCAACTACGTTGGGGTCGGCTCCCAGTCTAACCGGATGCAGCTGAGTACCAGCAGCAGTTACTGGGTACCACGAAACGAGGATGTAAATAAGGTGGATAATGTAAGGTATATGAGTGTCGGTGAATTTAAAAATTGGTACATGAGACATTTCAGTGTGGTCTCTAAAATGACAACCTACATAATATACAGGTTGGCTGGGACATTTACGCACAACCTATTACCATGGATTCAGTACATGATTTTGAACGCCCCTGCGTTGAATTTTTTTGTCGGTTTTGCTGTTCCATACATTTTGACCACATGTGTTTCGCACTTTTCTATGAAATAACTGTGCTACGCATACGATCAGGGTTTTAGAATCATGTGCTGAGTATGAACTCAGCACATGATTACAGGCAGGCATGATTGGCAGGGACATCGATTACATTTTACTCATCGATATCCCTGCCAACCTGTATACAAGCGAAGATGATCACTTGTCATCAGCTGGGCCGGCTCCTACCACCCAATAATATAAAAATAAAACATTTATATATCTACGACTGCAACATTATCCGCAAGGCTATCTCTAGTATAATATGACTGAAATAGTACATTGTTCAGGAGGTAAGCTTATCGAGATACAACACAAACATGGCAAGGTACAAGATAACAGGATACATTATGCGCTGGTCAGAGTTATTAGCAAGTAAAATGACACGATTGTCAGGCGGCGACCTAGCTTACTTGCCCCTGTTTTGGCCGCATGCATCCCTCAACTTCTGAATATTATTTTGCCTTTGTTGCCAATAAAATAATGGCTGAACTAAAACTGGAAAATTCTTGGTTCTAAAATAGAGGTGACAAACTTTCAGAGGCATAACAAAAATAATTTTTGTATGTTTAATTTTTTATGTTTAAATGATTTTATTTCTGTAACTAGGTTTGTACAAAAACTTTTTCACGTCAATCATATTTTAAAAACTAGATGAGGTCGGCGGTTCCTATCTGACTACTCTGAGAAGAAAGGCCGAAACAAACTCAGATGTCACAGTCTCTTTTAAAATCCAGACATAATCTTGATCAGATCTTGACACGACATGACTTTTTTATACTATTCTGGACATACTTGTTTTTAAAGCTATGAAATGTTTGCAGCTGCGTAGAACTGTAGAAGTCTAATTTGTGTATCACACTGATAAATTAAGTATCAAAGCAAATGTATAATAACTCAAAGATCCATAAAGTCTGTAGATTTAACACTGCTGTTCAGCGCCAAAGCCAGTAATTCGCAACAGTAATGGACGAGCCGATCAAACGCTAATAAACACACACAGTTGCATTGTACACTTTGGCAATAGGCTGAAAATACGCAGTAATGAAAGACAAGGTGCATACCCAACTGTTTTTACAATACACGAGCAAACACATGTTCATTACTGCACAAACATAATTTAACCTTATTACAGCTCCAGTTTCGGTTCAGTTTGCTCGCTCCTCGCTCGCTCGTAAATACCGGCCTAATTAGAAATTGTTAGCATGTACCGAAGACGAGTCTAAATGTAACAATAAAACACGTTGGGTATCGACACATTCACCTTATAACCTTTTGACTTGGAGCCAAAAAAGCGGCGCCGCTGTTAGCGGCCGCGCTGTTTTGGCACAGTGGCACGGATCTATGTGGCGATTATGTCATGCATGATCCCGAACAGTTTGTTATTTCGTTCTCACAAACAAATATCGGAATGGCGCTTTATCGTGGAGAAAGCAGAGGGCGGTTGAATATATTTCTGGAACTTGGAAGGTCGTTGCATCGCCGTTATGTTGCCAATTGCAGTTCGCATATTTGTCTCACCCACGATTTTTATCACTGCATTCTAGAAATGCCGCTCCAGCGATTTAGTTTTCTCTAGATTTGTTTCTCTTCCAACTGGTTGTGCGAGCACCACATACCTATAGCACTAGCTGTATTCACAGTCTATAATATTCGCACTGCTGAAACACAGGCCTTCACTCTGTGATAAGGAGTTGGCCAAGCGGGTCCAGTGCGGGTTGGTGGATGTCACACGTCTTGGAACTTTTGGTTCTAATACATGCCGTTTCTTCACCGATGTTTTCCTCCACCGCTTTGAGAGCAGTAGTGATGAAATAAATAAAGTATCTGTCTGGTTTTGAGCCTAAGACATTCAACTCGTAAGTCGCGGCCGTTTCAGCTAGGCCACGGCCACTGGCTCGTGTTGACGACATACTAAAACCTAGCCAAATAAAAGAACTGCGAAAACAAAGGAAGACGAATAAGAGTTGGTACTCGATTTAATAAGTACATATCAACAACCAGACAGACAGAAAGAGAGACGATGCATTCAACATAAATGTAAGGACAGGCTCTGTTTTTGCAACACCAACATCCGGCATTGCTCTCAAATAATCTGTATTGATTGATTTGATTTGAGACAGCTAAACTTGAAGACGTCAGCTGGTCTAGATTGTGGCTCTTAAAATAACCGAGTATTTTGAATCAGAGTGAAATCCCGATTTAAACACGTTTAATATAAGAGTGAACGTGTTGACCTATTTGCACGGATGTGTTTTTATTTATGACGTTCGGTTTCGTGTAATTTGATGTTTAAATATATTTGAGTTGTAACGTTATTTGTGCTGTTACAATTTTCTACTGAGAATTAGAAATTAGAAGAGAAAGAACTTACAGTCGTAACTTGCTTAACTATTTCGTTGTAAGTGAACAACTCTTTTTATTACGTGAATAATATTTTGAATAATGTTTTGACCTATAATCACACCTACAAATTATAAATAATTGCCTAGAAACACGAGTTACTGCCATTATTACAACAGCACTCATACTAAATTAGCAAGAAAATTTCATAATTGCATCTGTACGTGACTTTGTGAAATCTCTGAATCTTTTCTATGGATTTTTCCGTTCACGTTTTTTCTAGAATAAATCCTGGCTTTTGTTTGGATCTGAAACCTGAGTTTCATACTCAATATATTGTTTTGCATAAAAATATTTCTAAAACCCAAAACTATTCTGAATTTTATTAAAATGACACTCTATTTCGAACGTCTGATGACACACAACGTAAATTCTTTCACGTAAAAAATTTCTTTACAGTTCAGAATTTAGGTACTTATGTCATCGTCAAAATGCGTATATTTGTTCCAGATACTCGTAGTTTGTAGGTATAATAGTCTCTAACTACGTATTATTAAAAACTATTATAGAGAGTTACCTCACCTCGGGTGTTAGGCGATTCGTCATCGAAAGATACGACTCAGTGGCACACTTAGCACTATTTTGGGAAGATTACCTAGGTTGAAGATTTACTATTATGTAATATATTATTTATTGATGAGATATTACTATATTGGCTCTGACTTTATGCGTACGTGCGCTCTGGTTGGCTCATGTCAGTGGTGAAAAAAAACAGTAAGTGAAGGCGATGGAAATGGACTGTTTGTATTCGTTTTATTTTTTTCGTTTATTTATCTCTGTATTTGGGAATGTAGGTGCACCTGTTATTGGCAACTGTATAAACCCATGACTGTTATCTACTGTTGTTTGATATTTTGTATACAGAAGCTGTTGGTGTACTTTTAAAAATAAATTTAAAAAAATTAAAAATTACTGGTTGGTGGAATGAAATAAAACTAAAGCTCACAGTGATATAAGGATTTTAGTGGAAAAAATAAATAATAAAACATAAAATTGGAAACACAAGCCAAACCTTTGACAGATACAAGAAAAAGCGAAAGATAAAAGAAGATCATTCAAATAAAAACTATGAAAATCTTCTAAAAAGGAGTTTGCACAACCAAGGAGTTTGCAACTGTAAGTATTAGCTGGCCAATTATTCTAAGGAAACGCCGAACTACGCTAGACCAGCCCAAGTTGAAAGTGTCGATAAAATGAGTTTGAAAAAAAAAATTTTTAGTGCATTTCCATAACTTCTACGGAACATAACTTCCATTTGGTAAGTTTAGTCTCTCCTTGTTTGGGTTTTACGTCACTTGTCAGTTATGAATGACAGGCATACAATTAGTCAGTCTGTAAAAAATTGTATTTATTATACGAGTGACGTTCAAGATTTTACACGGGTTTTAAAGATGCTTGATGCTTGAGGTTATTCAAAAGCCAGGGGAATAAAAACACTAACGACTAATGGCTTGGCCAATCAAGCCTCACTTTTTTGTAGTATCGGGCAATTTATTGATTCAGGCATAAAGTGACGTCAGTGCTGATAAAATACTCTAGGAGTTAGTCTTTATGTTAATTTAGCTCATTAGGAATGAAGTATGAGAAAAACAATTGAACTAGGCAGAATTTGCAAGCATGATCAATTAACCATGTACCTAACTACTGCGTAAATTATGGTCATGTTAGGTATGATGACGTTATCGATATTCTTATGTATACTAAGTACACATTAAAAATATTGAGTTTTAAAGCAGGCAGGTAATATCTTCTGCTTCTTCTTCGTGTCGCTGGCTCGAAGACTCACGACAGTGTTTCAAATTATTATTAGGGTAGGTAATGTTATTATCGTAGATAGATAAATACTTACTTATACCTAATGAATTTTTTACACAGGTATAAACCTAGTTTGGGGGCCAGGCCAGGCCAGTTTGGTTTGTTGTTTGCTGCCCAAGATATAAGCTTGCCTAGTTTGGTGCCAATGTAAAATCTCTGTAATCTTTTGAGCAATAGTTTTTATTATTATTTATTTCTAATGTTGTAATGTCTGTAACAACAAGGTCACTTTTTTAAATTAAAGAATTTATTTATTATTTATTTACTTGTATTTTAGGATTATTTTAAAAACAGTAGATACATTATAATAACTTAGAATGAAAACAAAGTAAAAAAATATCAAATGATGAAACATGAGTCTTTGGGCTGATTTTTTAATCAACAAATATTTTTTATTCGTGGAATAAAATTGACGTCTGACAGATTTTGTATGGAAGAACTGTCAAAAATTCAAAATTATTCCTCGAATAAAATTATCTGGCGTTGGGAAAATCAGCCCTAAGACCATAACAAACGCAATTCCTGTTGGTATGCAGAGATCTGAAAAAACTACTTGATCTAAACAAATATTAAATCTTATCTTTCAAATCCGAGAAAACTCATCGATTAAAGTAAATATCTACGTTAATGTCTGTAGTATTATTTGCTCAGAACTTATGTACACCACTTTATATTTGTACTTTGTATTTGCAGCTCGCTATCAAAACGTTAGTATTCAATACTATACTTTTCTTTATTACATCTTTTATTCTATATCTATGCAGGCCATTGCATTTTCTATACGTGCCTCTTTGAAACCGCAGCGAGTTTCCGTGAGAGAAAACATTATGTCCATTGAATACTGGTAAGGTTTTGAATTGAAAGTCAAAGTGTTACGTTTTTCTGGGAATTTTACTCTGAAAAGCTACCTGTTTCGAGTTAGTTCCTCAATTTACACAAGAAATAAATCTAGCTACCTATTTCGAGTTGTTAGATCTTATGTAAATTGAGGGTTATTGTTATTTGCTATAGTTTTAAAGCCGTTTATTCGATACTAAACATCTTTTAGGTCACAATTAATCAATCAACTCAGCCTATCGCAGTCTACTGCTGGACATAAACCTCTCCTAGGCTGCGGCACAACAACCCCACACCGACACCGTTTTAGGTCTAGGTTCGGTCTTGGTTAATTATACCTCATCAATATCATCCATATCCTGAGTTCACCCATTGTTGGGCATATCCCTCTCTTTGTCAATCCATACCCCCTTGTGCCAGCCTCTGTACGTATATTTTGTTGCTGACTGACCCAAATATCTGTTTATATAACTAGGGGATCCGACCGGAATAAAACAAAAAGAGGAAGGGGATCAGACCGGAATGATAAGTTTACAGTGGATCAGACAGAAATTAAAACGTAATAACAACCAGCAAGGGATCAGATCAGGGGATCCGACCGGAATAACTCTAAAATATATATCTAGAATAGAATAGAATAGACAAATGAACAACGATAGATGGATTTTGCAAATATAGGTAAATACATAATAGGTTTAAAGCTCAGCCATGTTTCACCTTTTGGCATGCAAACATTTCCATTATTATTCACTTAAGGTTAACCAAAAGCCAGATCCATCAATAAAGAGCAATTCAGTCACCATTTTCTGATAAAAACTCAGTCACACTGTAGTACGGTGGTATCTACCTACATTAAAATATCAATATCGGTTCTGATATTGGAATTTATATGAGCTCAATGAAAAAAACGCATATATGTAATAGCTTCACACGTAGCTAGCACATCTGATTGGTTATAACAGCGTTGCGCCGGTGGAAGTGGTCAATCAGTCCGCATGACCTGCAAGTCTAGATTCTAGATAGACTAGATCCAGGCTAGTCCACCTAACCTATTACCTAACGCGTAATATCCCGTCTTGACTTGTTAACCAGTTACGTACACGGATTTTTATAGGAAATTAAATCGGGTCGCGTTTTTGCTGACGTGGGTAGCACGTAATAGGATGCAGTCTTATAGGTATTGTATTCTGAAACTTGTGTTGTATTGGACTAATTTTATCTACATATATGGTACCTACTAGTTGGAAACTTTGATAGTGTCCAATGTCTTAAGATTGTCGTTAGTTATGTGTTAGTTAATAGTTGGTGGTTCAGTTGCTTCCTACGTAGTGAAGATTGTTAGGCATATTGGCCACATCTTCTTCCCAGCGAAAGCACTAGGAAGTGGTGAAGGGCGGGCGTTTTGGGGGACTGTCTTATATAATTTTGACGTTCAAAAAGTGCTGATTCTCAGCCTAATTTGAATAAATGACTTTTGATTTTGATTAAAAGTGATTTTGATTAAAGGTTGTAATTATTCCAAATTTTTCATTATATAATAATATATTAATATCAGCCTATTATTGGTCCACTGCAGGGCAAAGGCCTCTTGTCATACAGAGAAGGCACGACCGTTGATCACCACGCTTGTTCAAGACGGGTTGGCGATTTCAGACTTATATTAACTATTAGTCTAGGTTTAATCACGTTGTTTTCCTTCACTGATGTCAGTAATCTCCAAGATAAACTTACAAAGTACATATATTATGAACTGGAAAAGTGATATTTGTACTTGCCCGTAGTTAAACCCACAACCTCGTGTATGAGAGGCGGGTCGTCTACGAGACATATTTTTTCAATACTTTAATTCAAATAACTAGGTCAAACTTTCAAAAAGTAAGCTTCTTGTGAAACACTATTGTTTTTACAACGTTTTACTTATTTAGGAGATTACTGAAGTTTTTATTTTATTTACTTATTTATTTTACCATTTACGTATACATATATGTATAAACAGCCAAGAAAAACAGAACAGAAAAAATAGGTATAGAGGTGATGCTTAGTTTTTCTAGAGATTAGCTTTTTGCCTGGCTACAGTTGACTGCATTTGTCGTTTGTTTATTTTTTCTAAATAGTACTTTAAATACATTTTAACTCAAGAACTGTTCCGTAAAATGTCGTTGCAACCCATTGAGTCTGATCAATGACATTGAAACTGTTCTTTACAACTGAAAAATATATTATTTCACAATTAGAAGTCACTTAGAAACAGTTCAAGTTTAACGTCAAATAAAAAAGTAGGTAAAATAATTCTATTTAGGCACAATTTTTCTGTTTTTATAACATATTTCCGTAATGAGCTAGTGATAAGATTATTTGCTAAATACATTATCTTTAACGATAACAGCACGTGTTTAGCAAGTTGTGGACGAATCTAGTTGACTATTTATCTTACGATATTAATTCTAATTCTGTAATAAGTATTGTAAGCAGTATTTACTTAATGAGTTAGTTGGATTCTAAACATAATTAATTTTAAATATGTTTACTAGAACTATAAATTATTTTATTAAACATTGTCAATTACGATTCTTGTAAATCGAAATAAAATCTTTGATGCCACATTCGATTCTGTTCTCAAGGTAAATGAGATAAAATTCGTGCCATCCGATTACTTTTCATAATCATTGATGTTTATCAAATTGAAAACCGTACTTTACATATATGTATAAATACAGGTTTCAGTTACAGTACACAGAACGTCACCAGCGAAGGTCGTGATTTCCTCTTTTACATACAATAAAGGTTTTTCAAACTTGTTATATTGTAGGATTTGTGTGTGAACCACTGTGATTCGTAGCGACGCAGTAATTAATAAAAATAATACACCACACGTCTACTATCACATGTCTGAAATAAAATTCATTGGATGAAAACCTACACCTGAATAAATATTATTTTCGGTAGAGAAAACTATTTCGTATTTAAAAACTACGCAATATAACCACAACACAACAATGAAATACACTGAATCATCACAAACAACTAATTCCAAACTTACCTAAGAGTTTTATTGTTTAGCGAATTAAACTTAGAATTTTGTTTGCGTCCTATCCAGATCCTAATAAGCAATAGTGGCCATTGTGTTTTCGAGTTCCTTCCCCGTTATTCCTCCCTAAAATGGTTAAGATGCGTGTGTGCAATATTAATTAGCAATATACGATTTGAAGTGCGCCCGATGATAATACAGTCGGACAGTACCTATTGGTAGCGGGCGGCGCGCGGGCTCCCTTCGTTGTGTGGCGGCGCGCGCGCAACACAGGCGTCCACGGTACACGTCTCCGCGTAAAAATAAAGTCCACAGCCCGCGCTCTCGCACTTCAACCCATTTATAATTATCAGTAAATCGCCGCGCGAGTGCATGACTGCCGCGGCCGGCGCCGCTCGCCTAAAAGAATATCACAATCGCTAACCTCGAACCCGAATCTCACCTCACGTCCCTGTACACTCGGCCCTTGTTCAACAAACGACGCGAAATCCCTAAAATACGCTTAGACGAACCTCGACGAATCGTCACTCCTACGCAATAGATACCGGTGCCGCGAGACGCGTGAGCCGTCTGTGAATCGACCGTGTGTGTTTGTGATATGATTATATTGTGCTAGTGATAACAGTGTAGCGATCTTCAACCATGCCTGACAGACCGAAGCGCCGTAAAAATAATAAAAACAAACGTAATAAAAATAAAAACAATAGACCTGACGCGAATAAAAATAATAGTGACGAAACAAAATTAGACAACAGTGAATCGTGTAATGCTCAAAATGACAACGAGGAGGAGTGCGCAGAAAGTGAGGTTACTGAAATCAAGGAAACAAATGTTGAAATTTTGCAACCTTCAATAGATAATCAAAACACGGCAAGTAGTACCTCCAGTGATGTAGTTCGTTTGAACGGTGATTTAAATAATAACAGCAATCAAATTGTTGCCGATGCATTGACTATACCAGTTAAAAAATGCCAAGATCCTGTACTGTGCATACTTGATACCGTAGATACTAAAGCTTACGTCGTAGAAGTTCCTGAGCAATCTCATCAAAGTAAAGCAAAGCTAAAAAGCAAAATAAAAAGTAAGAGTTTAGATGATGATGACGCTACAAAAATTACTGAAATTATTGAGGACGATACAACTGAGTCGGGAGATGAGAATGCACTGGCTTTAATAGATAGTCAAAATGTAGTCGTTACTCATGTTGAATCAGACGTAGAGTGGGAAAGTGCCGCCGACCTTAATGAAATTGACGTAACAAAACCACAAGAACTGGCTACTGGAACTTTATCAGTTACCACGATTCCACTTAATGTAGCGCAATGTGACCAAACCAAGTCATTGACACCCGATGAAGAAAAATCTCTAAGAACTTATTTGAATACTCTTAATTTAACAACACAACCGGAGGGGTTAAACTCTATTGAAGTGAAAACGGAAATTGAGGAAATCATAAACCAAGAAATTAAACACAGGTTACGCAAAAAAGCATCGGCTGATGACTTTTTCTTACATAGACATGGTCCTCCAAGAATGTTGGACGTAATTGACGAAGAAGGCAGCGGAAGTGGATCATCTATGACTTCACGTCGTCAGTCTTATCTCAGTGACAAGAGAAGTGATGTTGAAGACTTAGATGACGATGTGTTTGAGGACAAAAACAAATCATTAATAAAGCAAAAGAAAATGATGTCTATTGCGGTCCACAAAAAAGGTTATGGGCAGTTAGTTCCCCAAGAATGTGTCCTGGTAGGTGCAAAAATAAAAGAACCTGAAGTTTCTGAAGCCAGAGGTGACTGGACTATGAAAACCGTTGAAAAAATGACCGGCGCTGAGGTAGTATACCTAACAGATACGTCTAGTAGCACTAGTTCTCTTCATGAAATTGATGATGAAGATGACGGTGTTGATACTGACGTATCAGTGCGCATGATCACACCAACTATAGAAGTTACAGACGCGGAAAACTTCCTGAAGAAAACTTTTATTTCCAATGCTGAAAACAATAAACAAGACATATTAAATGAAAGCCAACAAACTAAACATGATAAAATCAATGACAAAGCTGAAAGTATTAATGTTTCGGAGAAAACTCACGAAGAACTGAAAAGTGAAAACATTAATTCTGGCCATTTGACAAAACTGGACCTAGAAGACGATCAACGTTCTAAAATTACAAAGTCTGTGACTATAACAGCAGGCATTGAAAAAATTGTGGACGAAATTCAAGACACAACAACACAGAAGACAGAAACTAAAAGCTTTCACAACTTAGTTCGTAATGAGACTAGCAACAATGAACATATCGTAAAGCTTACACGTGATAAAGGTGAAATAGAGAAATCCAGTCTACCTCCTACTGGCAACACCACAGATAAGAAAAATGAGCACATTATGAATATTGAATATGAAAAAAGGTCCGAGGAAAATAAAAGTGACATAGAAAAGGTTTCTAGTCAAAACTCTCATGAAATTGTTGTTTTATCGACCGATAACATTAAAACCAATTTGTATGTCAAAGATATTGATGAACCTATAAATAAAGATGATAAGAAAACGCAACAAAGTAAATTCGATTTAGAATCAAAAGTAATAAAATGCGAGTTTAATGATGCAATAAATAATTTGATAAAGGAAGTTTCTTCTGAATCGGAAGAAACCAACGAAAATTTAAAAGACTCATTTTCACGTCAAGACTCTTCAAGCAGTGTGGATTCCTCTCAGTGCACGGCAAAATATAACCCCAATTATTCATCCCTAAATGACATATCTAACATGACGCATGATGAAACTAGTGTGAATAATAAGATAAATTCAGAACAATTATCTTCATCTGCAAGCCATGTCAAAGATGTATTTAAATGTGTTACAGGAACTACTGCCCAAACTAAGGCCAAATCTGATGATGACACAAAAGAACCGCTAAAATTGAGAGATTTATGTGTCAGAAACATAGCAACATTGCCTTATGGTAGAAAGATACTTGAAGAATTAGCATCTGTATCTGAACGTTTGCAACACATCGCACTTTATGGAACATCTTCAAAGACAGCCGATAATAAAGAAGAGAATATTGAAAATATGCCACATTATCGGTTACCTGATGTTTCATCTATTGAGACGATATCTATACCAACTAAAGCAAAGGATCTAATACCACCGCCGATTAAACCTCGTCGTTCCTCGTTACACAGAAAATCATCACAGGAAGATGAGCACTGGACTGGTATACCAACCAAATCTGAGCCTGTGTACGTTTGCCTATCACCTTCTCAAAAAATGCTGATGGAGAAAACAAACACTGTCATAACAAAAGATGACGCCAGTCACCTTGTTGACATGCATAGAAAATATGTAGACCGCAGGGGCTACAATGAACAATATAAAAACGAAAAGCAGCGAGAAGAAAATGAAGTCGATACTACCCCAATAATACCGTTTAAATCGCAGACTGGAAGTCGGTTGCTTGCTTTGATTCGTGATCCAACTCTAACCAATACTATTAATTCTTTGAACCAACGGTTAAATATTAGTTCAGACGAGATTCAAAAGAAGCGCACAACTACAACATTTGCGAAAAGTAATCATGAGCGGTTCCCGAGTCGAGATTTTTCGTTCAAGCCGATTCCTCCACCAAGACCAAAAAAATACTCGTCTTCGTTATATGAAAGTGATGAAAGTTCTGATTTTACCGATAGTTCCATGCGTTCAATGAAAAGTGAGAGGAAATTCTTCCATTACTCTACTGGGAACTTAAATAAAGAAATAGAGAGTGACATTTCTTCAATACAAAACATGCATCGCTACTTTACCGATACCAGAGATGAGATACATGACCACAAATGTCCGAGAAGACCTTCACTTCCCAAAGATTTGTGTGAACAACAAATGGAATATATCCGTCAAAAAGAAAAGGAAGTAGAAGCTGAAATTCAACGTCTCGAAGCTTTAAAAAATAATATGCCTCAAATGCAAAGGCAAGGACCCAGAGCACCATTAGTTTCGGAAAAAGAAATAATTAATGAAAGAATAAGAGATTCAAATAATTATAGCATATCACGTAAAAAAGATGTGGTTATGAGCAGTATGACCTCACAAGGAGCCGAAACTAGAAAAGCAAAGTTATCAGCATTCAGCAGTAGCCAGGAAGAATTACTTCGTGATAAAATGTATTCGGAATACGTATCTCAAATGGCAGAACGTGAAGAAAGGAAGCAACACAAAGTCATTAAAATTACAAATGCTCCAGCGTCAACAAACCACATTACAGTTTCCAAAAGTATGCCAACACTCGACATTCTTGATGGGAAGGTCAACAATAGAATTGAGAAGGAGTTCATATCGAAAGCTAGGGAACGGTGGGATAAGTTAGGTATTAAAGATCCCGAAACTGAAGACGAACGAGATTCTGCTAATAATGTGTATAAAGAGCCTAAAGTGATAGAACATAAAATTAAAGTGATTGAAGGTGGTGAAGAAAAAGACGTTAAAAAGTTGCCGAGTCATTTGCAAGAGTTCGTTCGGTTTACGGCCAAAGACAGTGAACAAAGCAGGAGCAGCTCCGGTGAGTCCAATACTGGACCAGCATCCCCGCATCTTGTGATTTTGTGTGCAGTGATTATAATTGTGATAGCAGTTGGCAAATACTTTTTGCGATTGTTACGAAACAAATGACGACTAACATAACATGTACATTGTGACTGATGCCCTAAATAATTCGAATGCTTTAGTGTGTATTGTTGTGTGTAGCATTGCATGAAATGTTAAACCAAAATTGTAACAAATTATTTATTTTAGTCTTATCATTAATCTAGTTACTGGACACTTCAACGACATTGTATTACATCAGCATATTAGATTATACAGGTAAGTTATTTACATAATTTATGATTATGCTTTACATGTCAAACAGAATGCCCTCTACACTTTTTAGATTAAGTATCATTATAAAACGTTCCATTTGCTAAATGGTAATATTCTGAATGAGTCAGTTCATTTTATGAACGCATAGGTATGCATATTTTGTTATAAATATATCCAATAACTATAAATTGCTACTAATTTAAAAAACACATTCATCAGCCATTTACTAGGTATGTTTATTTTGATAATATCCGGTTACACGTCCTTATTTTTACAAATTTTATAAACGAAATAAATTAAAGGTGACCTATGCCAACGCTTGTAAATTTCATTTATAATATGCAAACACCCAATATATTCAGTTAAAATTTAATGAGCGCATGCATGAATGAATTTTCATTTTGGATCTGTTTCAAATTACTCCACTATTTTCGTTTTACGATTCTAATGATGCCTTGGTCTGACTGGCCTGGTGTATTGGTCTGACGCAGATACAGATTACACATTATTCCTGTACATTTGACTATATTTATGTACGCTCATGACATTGTTACTAAGATGTTTTGTAGTCAGAACGGCAACATTTTAATATAACAATTTCACGGTGAACTAACAAAAGAGGAACAGGTGACAGACAGCTGTTTGTTAGTCAGTGCCGCTGCGGACTGCGGTCACTAGATAAGTCTTATCACGAATGCACACAATCACCAACATGATAATTAGATCGAGACCAAATAATATCGTGCATGCGTAATTATTAGATAAACATGTTTATTGTAAATGATCATATTGTTTTTATCAGTTTATTTAGTGATTTGGACACACTGTTTAATGATAATTTAATTCCACAGACGGTTTAAAAAAAAACATTAACTCTGTAGCAATAGCGTTGCCAACTTTTTTTTTATATCAAATATAGTATTTTCGAAGCCATTGCCTGTAAAATATAGTAGACGGGGAAAAAATGAACAAATATACTAGGAATATAATTATATGTTTTATTTTTTATAGCATTATTTTGCTGCTTTGTGCCTATTATTACAGATCTCGAGATTTTGTATTAAAATGAAAATATACATATAGTAGGGGGGGGGGGGGGTACTATATTTTTTTTAAATTATATTTAGGCCTCTAATATAGCAGGATATTATATAGTAGGGTTGGCAACCTTAGTAGGCAACGAGCTATTTCGAAGAATTAATCGAAATGTAAACGAAAATATGTATCTAGTACAAAATTCGCTACCTATATCAGACGAGAATAATTTGCTTGCCGAGTGAGGCAAGAGCGTCGTCCGTGAAAATATTTGGATCGTCTAAATCTGTGCTAAATGGCCTTTAGTGACTCAAAGTCGCTAACGCATACCTTGTTATTTGCACTGCCTTTAAATATGAATGTAAGAGTCCATTAAAGAGTTTTCAGAGAATACGCAAACAAGGTTCGTAATTTATGTTAAACTTTGTTACGACTGTATTCATAATTCCTAAATTATTATCTGTTAAAATATTAGTTTACAGAAATAAATCTGTAAAAGATTTACGAGCACCTACTGAAATGTGTTCGTATATTGATTCTCATTACGTTCATGTAGATATAGGTACGTATTAAGTCTCGTGGTCTATATTTCCACACACGGTAAGTTCAAGCCGCTAAACTTATCTGCTTAATTGAATCCCTTAGTCGCACCGTATAATACTGTTAAAGTACTTTATAGCTTCAATTTATTCTGCAATGCACTGCAATTACGAGTAACAATTATTTTCTTCTTCTACACAATCGTATTTTCTTTGTTGTAGAACAGAAACGATTGTATTGTGTTTACTGATATGTATTTAGCATAGCAGCTGTGTTGAAGTCTGCTATCAAAATACGTGTATATTCGTAGATCTTTAACAGTTGTTACGGGTAGTCAGAAGCTCAAAAGTCAGACAATCAGTCTTGCCAAGGGGTATCCTGTTACCCAGGAACTAGGTTGTGGAGGTCAGATAGTCACTCGATTCATGTAACATACTGGTATACAGCTGCATCCGGTTAGACTGAAAGCCGACCCCAACATATTTGGGAAACGGCTGGGCAGGTTTAATGTGTTTAAATAAATAATGAATCGTTGTCGTCAACGCCAGTGAGGGTTCAGTAATAATCTCTATCTAAATTATCAATCAGCGTCAATTAAATTGTCCAATCACGATGCTCCGGCGGGCGAGGGCAATAACGATGGCATTTTAATTAACATCACTGGCTGCTATATTTATCCAATAATGTAATTAACTTATCCCTGTCCACATGCTGAATTCACATTATTATAATTCGAGCGCGAGAATGTTTAGCATTCCAGAACATGTTTGGCAATCAATTCGATTAGTTTCTGTAATCGATTTGTTTCGAAATCGGATTTGCGTCGAGGTCGCGGAATTTTCTTTTATGGGGATGTTTGAGTGGTCGGGCTAAAATAACTTTTGTCTCAATATGGTTTTGTGTTTTGCTGTGAAAATAAAACTTCAGACGCTATGAATTCGACACGGTAGTTCAGTAAATGTATTGCGAAGACGTGGTGGACGGAAATACTCGTGATGTTTTTCGCTGTGGTGAAGCTGCAGTGAAATACACGTGAGCGAATCGCATATAATTTTGCATCCGTTTACGTCAAATACATCACATTTTATTTATATTGCTAGTTGTCTGTGTATTTTACTTGCATTTTTAAACATTCACTTATCGTCCTACACTTCGGTTGTTTTTGCTAGAAAAATGTTTGACTATAAACCTAGACATAGTCTGGGCTAAAAATACTTTCGATCATCTGGAAAACATGTCTTTGGATGTATGTTCTGGATTGGCGAAAAAACGGATCTGAATGAAATTTGGCACACAGATAGTTTATAATCTGGATTAACACATAGAGTCATTCTCATTCCCGTGGGATATTTTTTGACATCCACGCAGGCGAAGCCGCCGGCAAAACCTAGTATGTATAACATTAATTAATTACACAAACCTTATACCTAAGTAGATGAAGTTGATAACAAACTTTGTTGTCATAAAGATACTTACAAACTTCGTTGGACAATCAATCATCAATGTAGCAACCAAAACTACCGATACACAACGCATCACTTTCCGATGAGTTTCCGAAAATATCTGGAAACTAACAAACACGCTTGATTCTTAAGGCGAATGCGTCAGGGAAGCCGGTGAAACTAAAACTTTCTTACGTTTTTCGCAATTTGCAAATCAGTATCAGGTTGCATGTTGATCTAAATGTGATTCGCGGCCGTAACAAATATTTATTTATAATCATAAAAATCATCAATATAACTATCTAAGCTCATATTACCCTATTGAATGACTATTTCATGAAATCATGACATTTAAAGCCAATACTAACTTAAGGAGTTGTATTGCTGATTCTAATGATTATAATTAAAATAAATATTTTGTAACAAATATATTATTAAAACATATTTTGTAACAATTTTATGATTTAAAAGAGTGTCCGTGGAGTTTCTTGCCCGTTCTTCTCCATAGGTTCCTACGCTTTGGAGCTTTATCTTTCTGACTGATCGACCCTTTGACAGTTCAAAAGTGCCTGTAATTGGCTTAGTTGAAATAAATGATTTGAGTTTAAGTTTGAATTCTGTTAAGTCATATTTGTTACAGTCGCGAATATTATTTTAATCAACATACAACCTGACACTGACCTGACACTTGCAAAAGACCTAATAAAGGGCTTTGAAGACCTGTGGAATACCTACAGGTCCGCCATTTTGATATTTTTTCAAAATGGCGGCCACCATTTTGAATAAAAGTCAAAATGGCACGACAGTAGGTATGCTTCATATAAAAATCTTGAATCCCTTTTGAATTTTGTGTTTGGGTTACGTTAGCGCATCCCCCTTAACATGAATGACGTCGGAAGCTGTACATCTTACGTAATCGAGAACTATTAGACAAGTGAACTTGTTCAACGTCCAACAATAAACTTTTACTCATCTGGAGAACAAAGTACGGTTTCGTGTTCGTAAATTACATATTCAATGAGTTTCGTTCAGCCTTGTGATAAATTATACAATAATGGCGACAAAAGAATTTTCTATCAAAACATTTCCATTTTCGTTCTTATTGAAGTTCGTTGGTAATATTTTCTGTTTTTAGGTTTTCTCTGTTTTGTTAACTCTTTAAATGTTAATAATGTTGATAGAAAATTGCTAAAAAACTCAATTGCGCAACTTATAAACATGAAATTCTATAAATAAAGACGCAGTGCCCTTGAACCGACCATTCTCTAATTTGTATCCATAGTTGAGCAGCGTAACACACGTTTAAAGGATATTGCTAATCCATTGCTTTAAATGTTCGAAAAATTTGTCTGCTCGACAACGTAAACAACGCAATGAATGTTGTCGAACAGTCAAATGAAAGCTACTGCTATTGTTAGTGTGTTACGCAATTAACCAGCTGGTCAAAACCCAAACGGAAACGTATTCACCTACAAATAAATCACACTTCGTACTCCACTACAACTTAGTTTCCCTGTTTAGTGGCCAACTGACGATGGGTACATTTTCCACGTGGCTAATCATACGAGTCATCCAGGAGATAATTTTACGTGTCAGGGTCCTAACAAAGAGCGAACGTCAAAGCGCCCGCAGGCGCGCCGGAAGCGATTTGACTGCGGAAGTGACGTCACTGGGGGGCTCGCGACGCGCACACGCGCATTTACTTACAGGGTGATTCGTAATTTGTATATTTTTATGCACTTGATGTGTCTGTCGTAAGTATATGTTAAAAAGTAACGCGGAAGTTATGACTTGATAGCACTGAGGGGCTCGCGAAATATAGTAATCATACTAATATTATAAATGTGTAAATAACTCTGTCTGCCTGTTTGCCTGTTACCATTTGTTTGTTTTTCATGCCATGTAATTTTCGGTTTCGAAGAAATACACACCGGCCATCTCCTGGGTTAGGACATCGGACACTTTTTATCCTGGTGGTACGTTTCTATAGGACAATTTCCGGCCTCCATCGGGCGAAGCCGCGATCAAAATCTAGGATACTATATTTACAGACTAATCCAGAATGTCTTGACAATGAAGATATACCTGCCCTTACATTTACAAACGTCAACGAAAAATACGAAATATTTCTGATTAAGTAATACTTTTTAAACGCCTCGAAAAAAACTGTAAATAAATGAAAAAATAACCTCACCTGCCTCCAAACGCCAATGCTGACGTGTCGCTTAGTTTGACTTAGTAATTTAAGTTTATAAGGGTTCCAAAAATACAAAGCGTTAAAAAATAAAGGATAAAAAAAATTAAAACTTACACCTGGAGGTAATTCTGTGACACTCTGTATATGGCTCTTTGTGCAACTTATTTTTATTGACATTGACTTTGATTCGTTTGCGTATAAATGTCATAGGTCATTATTTTGTTGATAAATGACATGTCTCACTTTCAAATCACTTTATCATACTGTGACTCTTCCTAAATCACCCTAGGCTGATAAAATTTTCGTTTCTCCTAATTATGTGGAAATGACAGGAAAAAGAGTCGGTTCCCCTTTCGGGGAAGAACAGTACCCCGCCTCCGTACTGTTCTGTAGGGCCCGGCTCCAGACTGGACACCCTGCCACCCTTCTTCGATATAGATTAAATGAATTCCAAATATGAAGAAGTCCAGTGCCTTGTCTCTTCAATAGACCAAGGAAGTATTGAAAGAAATGTTAAATAAAAGTTAGGAATTCTTAGATAAGAACATAGATTGAATGTGGTTTTAGAAACATAATAGAGGGATGCAAAGTATATTATTATTATTAAATTGCGAGTAACCCATACGCTAGCGTAAGAAGTATTTGATTAGTCATTACTCGCACGATACCTCACATCTATACTCGGAGTACTCAGAGCAACACTTCCATATAGTGACGCAAGCGACTTTTCAGCGGCATTGCGTCGGCATCATGCTCTTATGGAGACATGGTCCCTAGCAGTTCTTTCGAACTGATAAACGTGACGAAGCGGCTTTTCCTGCGGAAACCAAGCGACTGTCCTTGTCTAACTATGGTGCGGCTAGTTCCAGCAGCATTGCGTCGGCATCATGCTCTTAAGGAGACATGGTCCCTATCAGTCCTTGGACTGGATCTTAGATAGGTGTGGTCACCCGAACCCCTGGAAGTTCACCCTTTACACAACAAGCATATTTGCAAGACACGTGTTCATGTCAGTCTGACCGAGTTATTGGTCTGAGATAAAGAATTCAACATTCAAGAATTACTAGACAATAGAGTTGAGATTCGGAACTCGAGAACACTCATGTAACAGAGTTTTGAATAATCTCTCTTAAGGCACTATTATTGGCCGGAGGCAAAGAACACAGCGTTCAAGAATTATAGTACTAGGATTAGCTAGATAATAGAGCAGAGTCAAAATTAAGAATTATAAATTAATAGAGTCGTGGATAAACTCTCTTGAAGGTCTACAGACAGCCCCAAAGCTCCCACCCTTCACCACTTCCTAGTGTTTTGGGCCGGAGAGAAGAAGTGGTGCAACAAACTCTCCAGCAACACTTCTCTGTTTGATTAATTATAAGAAATTTAATAACCCTATCAATCCAGGATAATTATTATAATGAAGGACTCACCAAATCACACCAACAAACACACACACACCACTTTAAATACTACATTAGCTTAATCTGGGCTCCAACCCAACTATATTTAACTTAATAACTTATACTCGCTATTTCGCGACAGCCCGCTCGGACATAGCCTCCTGATATTCCCTAAATCTCCTAACTCAACCAGCCTGGACTAGGAAGTCTGTTTCCTATAGTGGTTCGACACCGAGTGCCTTGCCTTCTTACATCAGCCTCCTCACAATTCCTCCAAAATACCACGCATAGCTCAGCTTCCTATCCTTTTTTTTGTTTGTACGATTTCTCAATTGTTGCAAGGGCTCTTTCCCACGCCTACGGACCCATTTTATGCTCAACAGATGTGTGGCTCGTATTGTCCGTTGCATGAACGGTTCTCAACGTTCTTAGAATTCGTACAAAATATTGCATCTTAAGTGACGTAAAGTATCGCTTTCTACTGATGACTCGCCACAAATGTCGGTCTGTTCTCCATAAATTATAAATGAAATGGGTTTCTAAGAGTTTCGATATTGTTTTACTATTTTAAAGAAATAGGATATTTTATAATTGATTAGGGTAACATGTCGAGCTTTCAGGCCATAAAGTTGAGATTTAATGCGTTTCTAAGAGGGCCGATATCGTGGGACAATGTTAAAATAAAAATTTAGGATAACACACTTTGTTTTAAATAGGAGCAATGTGACAGACAGTCACAATATACCTACAGGGTTGGTACGTGTTAAAATTATGTAGCTAATTCTTAGCTTGCTTTTTTGCTTTTTATAGGAGCGTTCGCAGACGGCATACAATCGAAGGCTCTAGCAGCTAAAAGAAACAGTAGAGATCAAATGTATCAACAACCACGTCATAGAAAACGTAGGTCATACAAAAAAACCTGACTGGTTCTAGGATCTAAGTACACAAAAGTATGATGTGTGCGAGCGCGCTTCATCATCATCTGCCTAGCTTTTCCCAACTATGTCGGAGTCGGCTTCCAGTCTAACCGGTTGCAGCTGAATACCAGTATTTTACATACATGGACCTATCTGGCCTCCACAACCCAGTTACTGGGTAATACGATACCCCTTGGTAAGACTGGTTGTCAGACTTTTGGGCTTCTGACTACCCGTAAAGATTGTCAAAGGTCTGCGAATGGCAGCCGGGACCAGCGGCTTAACGTACTTTCTGACGCAGAGATCACGGTATCTATAGATGGCCACCCACGGACAAACCGCTACTGCTACTGGCGACCCGTAACGACTGCCAGAGATTCACGAACAGCAGCCGGGACCAACGGCTTAACGTGCTTTCCGAGGCACGAAGGGGTCTTGGTATGTAAAAATAGTCACCCATCCACGGACCAAACACGGCTGTTATTTCTTAGCCACAAGCCCCTCAGTGGCGCCGATTCCCTTGTTCACAAACTAAACTAAATTTAAGTTCAGTGCATCTTTTTCTTTCTATTTCATTAAGAAAAGGACAGAAAATAAAATATTAGTTTTTAATCACGTCTAAACTGTCTATGGAGCATCTTAATTTGACAGGACTAAACAAAAATTTATCTTCTGTCCTTTTCTTAATGAAATAGAAAGAAAAAGATGCACTGAACTTAAATTTAGTTTAGTTTGTGAACAAGGGAATCGGCGTCATTGAGATAACAGTTTAGTATCACAAATTATACCTAGGAATCGCGTTAGTTCTAGAAATACGAGAGATAAGATTATAAGGTCCAAACTGAAGCAGCAATAGTGCAGCGGGTAAGGTGAAAGGTCGTGTGTGAGTTCGATACTTAGGTACTCGTTGCAGTACTGAAGTTAACCCATTCGTAGCAAAAGCTTAGTAAGAGAGGGTAACAGGAATACACATGGCTAGCTTGCTAATGTATTTAAAAAATAATTCTGCCTGCTTCTTTATGTAAAAAAGCATTACACAATAACTAAAATATTATGAAAGGTACATTTGGCACACTCAGTGTAAACTTATATTTATTTTCCGTAACTCAACGTACCTCATTTTTTCTCGCAAGTCTTTGCACTGAAATATTTTTTACATAAAATATTATGTCACGTCATGATGCTGAAAGCTTCCTTCCGCCCGCTAAATTTTTTTTCATTTAAAACTTTTCTTGTATCAGCGCCATCTATTTCTTTACATTGGAACTAAACTAATAAGTTCGATGTTTCTCCGCGAGATGTCTATTCAATCTCGATTTGTATTGGAAGTTTTCAGATACAATAATGACTAAACTTTATTGGAATAGAAATCAGGTCAAGTTATTTTTAATCCTCTGCGATGTGACAATAATTTGACAGTTTTCGTTCTGACTATTAACACTAACTGCATCGTTAGGTACTTGGCAAGTTCGTCCCGAAAATACAGTTGCTAATCTAACTAGGTATTATTTTTTATTGTTATTTTGCAAAGCGTACAAAGGGCATCGATACAATAAAAATAACTGAGGCGATAATAAATTGATCGAAATAAATCATTGAGCAATCATATGCGCAAGAGTTAGGCGTGTTACTTGTTCGGGTCGGCATAATTTGACACAAACTCAAACTCAAACTCAAAGTATTTATTTCAATTAAACCAATTACAGGCACTTTTGAATTGTCAAGGGGTCGGTCAGTCAGAAAAATGAAGCTAGTTGCCCATTCCAAAGCGTAGTAGGTACCTATGGAGAAGAACGGGCAAGAAACTCCATGGACACTCTTTTAAATCACAGCCGCGCGGTAAACTATACATTCGATTTTACCGCCCGAATCTGATTATAAATGTGTACCGAGCACCCCTTATTAAACGTCTCATAAGATTTTTTTATAAACTGCAAAATTAAAAACAGTTATAATTTCGAAACTATTATGAAAAGCGAGCCGTGTCATGTAAATAGGGAAAAGGAATAGTTTCCACCGTATTTGCTGAAGTCTGTTCCATCACACAAGACAATGAAGTAGTTGATGAACTCGACTGTTATTTAGCACCCGGGTATCTATGCGGTGGAATAATAGCCTCCTTGTCTAGAATACGTAGGTTTATTTGCATCCTGCTTGTAGCTTTGTTATATATATAAGCTAGATGTATATTTAAACTATACTATATATACTATATGTCCACTAGGTTAACCGTTTTTTGACAGCTGTCATAAAACGTACATATTCCAGATTACGTAAAAGTTAACTTTAAAATCTCTCTCTCTCTGCTCTCAAAACGGTGAAGGAAAACATCGTGAGGAAACCGGCATGTCCTAGAACCAAAAATTCGAAGACATGTGACATCTGCCCATCTGTGCATCTGCTGCTCTGCTGTGGATTACAGCCCATTCCCTCTCACCGAGAAGCCTGTGTCCCAGCAGTGGGAACATTATAGGCAGATTATGTGTTACTTTAAAATGCGTAATAAAATAAATATATGAACTGCCTTATCTTATTAAATTATCTTAGTTATGGCTTCTTACAGACATTATAATACCGTACGTGTATCAACGAATGTGTGTTGCTGATATCACTAGTTTCATGTGTCAAAAAACGGTTTACCTAATGGACAGGGTATAGTGAGAAATTTTCTTGTTTTTGGAGATTCTTAACTTCATAAATATTATCGTGTTGACAAAAAAAAGGTTCGATCGCAACTGTCAATTTAGTCTAGCAAATTAACAATCAGAGTGGAGAGAGTGTGTATGAAAGCTAGGTTTTAATAAGGTTTTTACTTTGACTTTGGTAATATTTAAGTGACAGAAACGACGCTTTACAAAGCTAAGCTTTTTTAAAACCCAATGTGACATTCGACATCTTTTTAGACAGGTACCTACTTTAATTTGTTGATCCTAGGTCCTACCTATAGAATGAGGTAATGGCGCCGATTCCCTTGTTCGCAAACTAAACTAAATTTAAGTTCACTGCATCTTTTCTTTTTATTTCATTAAGAAAAGGACAGAAGATACTCCATAGACATTTTAGACGTGATTAAAAATATGGCGACTAATAATATGTCAATTTGCGTCAGGCGCTGACTAATTTGACAGGACTAAACTAATATTTATCTTCTGTCCTTTTCTTAATGAAATAGAAAGAAAAAGATGCACTGAACTTAAATTTAGTTTAGTTTGTGAATAAGGGAATCAGCGCCAATGAGATCTTCTATAAGTTTGTTATACTTATTAATTTTTTTGGATGGACTTCATCATCAGCATCAGCCTATAGCAGTCCACTGCTGGATATAGGCCTCTCCTATTGCACGCCATTCAACTCAATTTTCGGCACCTCTCATCCAGCTGCTACCAGACTTACGAGTATTATGGATTAGCTGAACTATACCAACCATTAACCCACCACACCATAAGTATCAGCAGACACACAGCTATCGCTAACAAGTATTTTAATTACGACGTGGCAGGGGAGCGCCGGACCACGTTACATTTATCGGACACAGTTAGACCTCGGGCTATATCAAAATGAGAATTCGGGGGTTCCCTACGGTCCACAGGAGGCTAACATGATCGTAAAATAATTACCTACAAGGGTAAAAGTTAAAACTGTCGACAAGTATCTGTACCTATTCGATAATAAATAATCGGTACAGGTGTAGGAGATATTATATAATTTTGATGTTACTAATATTATAAACGCGAAAGTTTGTAAGGAAGGATGGATTTTTGTTACTCTTTCACGCAAAAACTACCGAACGGATTTGAATGGCACGCAAATAGTTTATAACCCGGATTAACACATAGGATACTTTTCATCTCGATATTCCCTCGGTATCGAAACTTATGCGGGTGAAACCGCGGGGCACTGCTAGTATAATATATATAAAACTTCTATTTGCAGAACTAATATGACAATTTGACATATTTTCTATACAAAAGATGTCAAAACGCAATATTAATGCCTCAGATAAAAGTTATCTGCCCATTGATGACAAATTAGCCCCTACTGAAACAGACGATACCAACCAATAAACCCATAAAATAAAATCGTGTTTTCTAAAGCTCCCTCCAAAATAATGCTTTTCGACGTAACAAAAACGTAATTTGAGTACCTAGAGATATTAATTATTCGCTTTTCCAGTGAAGTAAATGCACAGTAAATATCAAATATTTAATTAACGTGTAGGATTATAAAACGGTAAACGGAGGTTATTAAAACTTTTTTTATTAAAAGATAAAACGATAAAATTTTGATAGGTCGAAGTTTAAACGACTCCCATTTCTCGCGTCTTTTTGGTGAATTAAATACCTCGCCTCCTATTACATAGGACTTTAACCATGACTGGCGAAATTAAGGGATGCACCCAATTATAGGTGCATCTCTGCCCAATCCTCCGCGGATTACATTTGTTTGTGATGATATTTGTTTGTTAAGCACCTACATTAACAGTAAGGTTGTTTGACTGGCTGTCGCTGATTTCAGCACTGGAACTCTGTCTCGCATAGGGTCGTAGCATTATGCTGAGCGATGGCCGTTTTGCGAGGTTGTGGCGCATATTTTCCCCCAACTTGTTCTTTTTGTGTGTGTCCTTGTGACGATATTTTCCACGAACTTGTTATCTTTGTGTTCTTTCTCTCCGTCATTTTTACCGCAAATATACGTATTTTCTTTCTTTCTTTATTTAATATTGATTTTATCATGAGACAAGCTGATGCCCACCAGTGACAGCCTGTTCACACTTAAGTTACGATACACAATCTCTTGCAACTCTCAGTATAAATTCTACACTTCGTACTCGTACAATAAGTATGTGGCGTTTGAATCAGATGAACAGACAGGTTTATGCGATATGATAGCAGGCATCTAGTTTCTAGTCCTTTATCTCCTAGGACACCTTAGTGTGAAGACGGTTGGAGAAAGATTGAGAGGTCAAAGACACCATTGCTTATGTGCAGTATGTAGATTAAAGTACATCAATCAGAGTTAATTCATTTGAATATCAAACGAATGTATTTGAAGGGATTGTTGTAGTTAATCAAATTGAATTTTTAATGTGTGAAAATACAGATGGGTAGGACAAACTGTCAGCTAAATCCCTTCTTACTTAATTAAGACTGTTTAATTTGACAACATTGAGCGAACAGATGCTAGTGACTATAAGCTAGCTATTTCTTGAAAATCAGTTTAGGTTATGGAACCCCTTTTTGAGAAAACTGCCTACAATAGAGAAAAGTACAACACTGAGCCTTCGTTAATGAATCAAAACTTAATAAAAAAATTATTTCAGTTTTGTTTAATCATTGAATTCTGATTACAAGTTATTGTAGGTATATAAGGGCTCATACACACGAGATACACGTCGGCTTGTGTAGCTGCAGTTACCTCTGCCATTGACGCGTGTCGCTCATGTGTATGAGCACTAAGGCCAATCATTGAAGTGAATCGAGAAAGAATGATGTTATAATAAAGTTAAAACGCTAATTTTATTTTACTACATACACTGCAATCAGTCCGCAGATTTCAAATATACCAAATATCGATATTAGAATCAAAATGCACTGTTGTTTATGCACTGACGCAATAAAGGACGCTGAAATATATTCATGTTAATTTCGGTGGGAGCTGGAATGCTATTAACAACTTAGCATTTTGATTATAATCTCTAATCTCTATGCATTAGTGGCTATTACTGTATAAATACAAATATATTCACGCCGTTTGTAAACGGTTTAAAGACTATAAAGCCCTCCAGACCGTATTTCGACCATATTTCGACTGTATTTCGGCCGGCGCAGACACAGGTGCACTCTCTTCCCTCACTTTCATAGTTCGATGGGACGGCAATCCGATACGACCGGAAAGAGATCAGGCGCACGACCAACGGCTTAACGTGCTTTCCGAGGCACGGGGGTATCACACCGCCAACTTCCAAACTTCTGGCCGTTACTAAGAAATTCGTAATGGAATAACTCAAGAACACTTTGCCCGACCCGGGAATCGACCCCCGGACCCCACGCTCAGCAGTCGCGCTTGAGACCACGAGACCAACAGGGCAGTAAATACTATAACAACCTAAGGGGGCGTAGGTAAAAAAAAAACGCTTTAAATGAATATTTGTTTATTATTTATTTATTTAAGGATTACCAACGAGATACATTACAATTATCTTTAACCGTTATATAACTTGTATTATTATACATTATCCTGTAATGCACACTCAATTACAGGTAACCACAGCTTACTTAATATCTTTAACTATCAGGTAATCAATATACAGGTACAGTACAGGTGGTTTAAGGTATCCAATATCATTGGAATTACTTCGCAAAAATTGAGAAAATTTGATGTGGGTTGGTGTCAATGTGTTGACATAACAAAGACAATTTTTACCCCCGACGGAAACAGAGGGCTTTTATCTATAAGTTTTTAATCCCATGACGCGACTGCGCACGTCGTTTATTTTAATACTTAGGAAGTCACACGGGTATTCGCGTCACTTTGAACAACTCCATTCAAGTTAGTTGACACAATCGCCGTGAGTGAATTTCTTTCCACATCACGCGCGAGTTTCGCTTCACTTTGACAAGAGCTTTAGGGGAGTCGTCCACAAGTTTCAAGCCTGAGACAGTTGCTGAGTAAAAGCATAATCAACCTATTATGTTCCCACTGCTGGGACACAGGCCTCCTCTCTATTTACCATTTACCATTTATGTACACACATATATAAACAGACAAGAAAAACAGAACAGAAAAAATAGGTACAGAGGTGATGCTTATTTCACAAGAAATCTCTTCCAGCACACCCGAGACAGGACAATAGATACAGAGATGTAGACAGCGTGTGAAATTGTAAAGGAGACAAAAAATAATACATACAATCAAAAACATTTCACTTAAAAACTAAACAAAAATTGCGAGAATACACTAACATACATACAAATAAACATACATACATACACACTTCTAAAATCTATGAGAGAGAGTGGGCCATAAAGTTCCACGCGGGCCCAGTGCGGGTTGGTGGATGTCACACGTCATCGAATTTTAGGTTCTAGGACATGCTGGTCCCCTCACGATGCGCCTAGCCGTTCCTTCACCGTTTTGCGAGCAGTGGTGATGAAATAATTGCACAAAGAAAAGTGTCTGCTAGGGCTCGAACTCACGACCTACAAACTCATAAGTCGAGGCCGAAACCACTGGGCCACCTCACTGCTGAGTAAATACCTTTTTTTTATAATACTACTACTTTCTGTTAATACCTACAGCGGCATATAAATTCGATTTCAACACGGGTCAAATATTTGTACGGTCCACAGAATAAGTTACCAAAGTCTGGGCGTGATTTGTAATAGAACCCACCCACAACGCGGTGTAGGGATGTAGGTACCTAAGTGTAAAGCAAAATTAGTTTCAAAGGACCTACGTGACTTAGAAACAAAGTTATCAGGAACTGTGTTAAACTTGGACCACGATTTCGACTGCGACGCTTGGCACATTTTTTGGTGATCCTTATGGTCAATCATTGCTATGTCTACCTATAAATGGAGTTTCGCAGTCGAAAATACATTATGAGGGCTAAATAATAAAGGCGTGATTGGCAGGTCCGTGTCGATACTCTGGTTTCTATTTAAAACGGCAGACCTATTTTTTTCCTCCTGCCATATCGCGTGCCAGACCTAGCTCAAAAAAAAGATAAATATTAACTGATTCTCTAAAATCTTATTGTCCTTCTCATGATGTACGCTTTTTTAAATTAATGAACCTCTAGAAACTTTTTAGGCTTCAAATGATACACACTTTTTCAACGGGACCCTATTACTAAGGCTCTGCTGTCCGTCCGTCCGTCCGTCTGTCTGTGGGCTGTGGTTTTTGAACCGTTATAGGTAGACACTTGCAATTTTCAGTGTTTACTACTATGACCGCTATAACAACAAATAATAAAAATACAATTAAGTTAAATATTAAAGGGGGAAAAATGAAGCGTATTTCTTTCAGCGTTTTTGCCTTTTGATTCGGAACCCTTGTGCGAGTCCGACTTGCACTTGACCGCTTCTTAAATTAATGAACCTATAAAAACTTTTAAGGTCGTCTAATGATGATACACCCTTTTTTATAATAAACTAGCTGCGCCTCGCAGTGTCACCCGCATACGTTTTGATCCCGTGGGAATATCGGCATAAAAAGTATTCTATATGTTAATCCTGGTTATAAACCATCTGTGTGCCAAATTTCATCCAAATCCGATCAGTAGTTTTTGCGTGAAAGAGTAACAAACATCCATCCATCTATCCATACAAACTTTCGCATTTATAATATTATATATAAATATATAAATAAACGTATTTTCTTTCTTTCTTTCTTTCTTTCTTTCTTTCTTTCTTTCTTTCTTTCTTTCTTTCTTTCATATATGAGTAGGAAAGTAGGAATAGTAGGATAGTAGGACTAGCTGCGCTCCGCAGTCTCACCCGCATAAGTTTTGATCCCGTGGGAATATCGGCATAAAAAGTATTCTAGATGTTAATCCTGGTTATAAACCATCTGTGTGCCAAATTTCATCCAAATCCGATCAGTGGTTTTTGGGTGAAAGAGTAACAAACATCCTTCCATCCATCCATCCATCCATCCATCCATCTATCCATCCATACAAACTTTCGCATTTATAATATTATTAGTAGGAATTAGTAGGATGAGTGTTCAATAACATTTTTAGGAAAGCAAAATGGGAAGTATTTGAGGTTCAATTAAGTAAACATGCCTAAAACAAAGACAATTCTTGTTTCTCCTCTCCTCACAAAGCATTATTTTAAGACTAGTTAACATTATACTTATTGCTATAGATATATTTATATGTCTAGTAAATATTCAGCACGTCTTTTCAATAGCTCATAAACTTTATGTACTTAGAAAGTTCTGACTAGTTAAATCTCCGGCACGGCCGCGGTCAGGAAAATGTGTACTGCCCACTTTCCTAATGATCGATAGAAAATTCCTTGACCTAGGTAACTTGAACTTCAAGTAGGTATTGTGTTATATAACTTATGGAGCTCTCTCGCCAATGTTTCCTGAAGGCCAATCTCGTAATTTAAAACATTCAAAATCTAGTCGCAGTCTTATCTCGGCGACAAACAAATGGTTAGACTTTTCAAAAATGTAGGGAAATTAGAAGTATTTTTGACAGATTGAGATCAGACTTTGAACGTTCTTAAAATTAGGAGAATTCTGGTCTGGTCAGCTATCATTAAATTGTTTAGTTATTTTCAGCATTTACACACAGCTGACATCATGCTCATGTCATGATAGACCTTATTAGAGATGTCCTTCAGAAAGGTCAAGTGCATACTCGCAACCGGCGTGCGTGTATCACCAGATGTATGAAGGTAAAAGAAGCTATAGGAGTATGTAAAGATCGTAGCAGGTGGCGTTCTGTCCCCAGGGACGTGCCTTACAGGCGTTGCGCACAAGACCAATTCTGGAACCACCCCGTTCCGGAATTGGTGTTTTAAGAGGAACCGGGACCACCCCTATGTGCGGATGGTGATCACCGGGGTGGTTTTAGTGAGATAAAAATCCCACACTCCCCGACCTCACTCCCCGGAGGTCGGGTGCCTTTTGAAGGTTCCCCCCGAAAACAAAAAAAAAAAAAAAAAGGTGGCGTTCTGTAGTTTCTGCCTACCCAAATCGGATATGTGAATGTCTATGTCGCCGCCAACTAGCTTAATTAGCCTTTCAGTTAACAGCCTAGGCTTTTAACTAAACGGCGCCATTCAACTAGCGGCCTGAATGATATTCAGCCGATGCTTGTAACACAACATTTAGTGAACTGACTAAAACGGAAAAAAATTGATGTATGTGTATATGTATGTATGCCATGATAAAATAATTAGCTATTCATCAAGATTGATAACCGGTCTGCCTGCCTAATCACCGGATATCCATTATCGAACTTCACTCGTCAGGTCTGCTCAGTTTTAATTCAGTGTACTTTCAGTGAGCGTTTAAGGGCAAATTTTTCAGTCGACAGATAATTTTTATTCGTGGAATAAAATTGACGTCTGACAGAGTTTGTATGGAAAATTTTACCTCGGATAAAACTATCTGGCGTTGGAAAAATCAGCCCTAAATCATATAATTCTATCTGCAATTTCTTTGATATTTTAACTGTGAGTTTTAGAACTATTTTCAGCTAAACCAATGTTCAAAATATTCGGTACATTTCTAGATGGTAATACATCTGCGGAACCCTTGCGGGCCAGCCTCGGTGGTAAAGTGCGACATTAATCAAACATATTCTGTCATCATTATGATACGATCAGGTTAACAGTACCCCATCGTACTTTTCCAGTAATATACCAGACTATAAGTACATTAAGCCTCGTTTACACGTGTCTAGTAACGTCGAATTTCGTTTTAGAACAAACGTTATATTGAATATTTATACTTAACCAGAATTCAAACAACAAATAGGTCTGTGGGTAACCAGACTGGCATCGCTTTTCCTGCTGGCTCAGTCTGTAAAAAATTCACCTTGAAACTGGTGAAGTGAGCTTGAAGTGAAATGTCAATAGTGTCAATGGCAGTTATTCAGGTGGAATGACATCTCGCTTCAAGCGTACTTCACCTACATTTACACGTTGTGGTTTTTACAGAATTGATCGGCTGAACTCAAACTTCAACTAAATTCTATACCTACTATAATTAGTCAGTAAGGTAATTAAATTATATCACAGTCGTATCTTGCCTTAATAGCGTACAAATATAAATTGATAGGTATTTTTTTTTTCACTTGTCTTTTAAATGCAGCATCATTGCTAAAAAACTAATAAAGGTGTTATATGACGTTCTAAAACATTGTGTAGCACGATAACATTTTATAACTGTGTAACAGTTTGCTACAACATCACTGGTTCAACTCGTTGTATAACATCGTATAACATTCTGTAACCATCAGTTTGGGTCTGCCTATCGAGGAAGCTGGTAGTAGCTCTAAATGGAGGAAATGCTTATTGATTTGGATTTTATTTTCTGTTTCAAAAAACAAAAGAAAAGGCCCTCTTACTGGGTGCGTCGAACTCTGAAAGCGAGAGAAGCGAGAACATTTTGTTACATGAAGTTATATAACATCATTAACAATTTATAAGTTTTGTTACAATTTGTTAAAAAAAAAAGATAGACAACAAATCTTAGGCAACATTCTCTAATAACAAACAACAACACAACAACAACAACAAACAATATTAGAGAATGTTGTTTGTTGTTTTGTTGTTTTGTTTGTAAAAGCATAACTGCTTCGTGCGAGCACCTATGTGCTCCCACAAAGCAGTTATGCTTTTTGGCAGCACCTAGGGTAAAACCGGGATAGATGCCCCACTTTTTGAAATAGCCTCCTTATTTAAAAAATATTAATTTTATATGAATAATTTCTATGAGTATAGCTAGTTTAATCATTTATGTTGAATTATAATTATTATTTTTTGACCTATCAATAATAAATTTTGCAGAATTTAGCTTTTTATGGAAGACTTTTTTTGAGGATAGATGCCTACCTGTATGGATAGTTGCCCCACCATGAAAATACTAAGAAGGATAGATGCCTGCAGTGCGGGATACATGCCCTTTATACTGTGTGAACGAAAAACCCAACCAAATATGAGGTCGAATTACGAAAAACCTTTTTAATTTTTTTTTATGTTTTTATTTTTATCGTTTTATGATAATTCTAATACGATACAAACAAACATAATAAAATTTCAAAAACATTTGTTCAACAAAAATATTAATTCTTATTTATATTAATTATTAAGTGTCAACATGCATAATCATACTTTTTTTAAAATTAAAATAACACATTATAGAGATCATTCCTAATCCTACTTAAATGAAGTTGAACCGGATAGTGCTTTCAGTTTTCCACATCTTGAGCAAAAATTTCTGAAGTTCTGAAGTTTCTGTAGTTGTTCTACAGTCCAAGAACATACTCGAGCTTGCACTCCTTCCTTTCTTTTGTACTGTCGTGGCATGGTTCTGCTACAAGTAAAGAGTCCAAATATAAAAATACGGAAAAACATAAAAAATATAACAGAACACTAAAAATAGTTACCTATACGCTGCCGTTCTAACAACTACTCTCATCCTGACAATCAAATCAGCCAATTAAACTACCTACTTTTTGGAACAACATAGAAATCCCGTATATCAATCAAACTGTAGGTACCTCTTGCTAAAAGTATTGTTTGAAATATTTTGTTGTGAGCTTTCGTCGTCGTGGTGTTACTACAGGTAATCAAAACAACATAACGTGTTACCTTTTATCCATGGCTACCCATGTTAACCCTTATCGATAAGCGTGACACCCCTTTGTTCTTTTCAGATATCTGATATTTACCGGGTTGGTCAACGTTTTATCATAACCATAATAATACCTTACCGTAACCATAATGAGCAGTGTTGGCCCATTGAAAACGGCCGCGATTTACGAGTTGTAGGTCGTAGGTTCGAACCCCAACAGGCACTTTACTTCTTGTAAATTATTCATCACCACTGTTGTGAAAAAACGGTGAAAGAAAACATCGTTAGGAAATCGGCGTGTCCTAGAACCAAAAAATCCAGCAACCTGCATTGGGCCCGCGTGGTGGATTCTGGCCCACTCCAGCTCACAGGGAACAGGCCTGTGTCCCAGCAGTGGGAACATTATAAGCTGATTGTGATAATTATAATTTATGCTTTCGAATAAAATACCTAATAAAGTTATGTAAACAAAGCTTTATCAAGTACATTACGTAGTAGAGTGTCTAGGTAATGTCATTGCTATCACAATCAACAAGGCGCGTCGTAATTGTTGTCACAAGTGCCGGAGGTATATAAATCACCGTCAGAAGGTAGTAGGCAATATATTGCTCCTCCACACGCCATAAACATATCACCGAAGTGAGCTTTATGGAAGCTTGTGTTGCCATTAATTATTTTATAGGTTTTGAATTTTTTTCGAGCATATTTTGTGTGATTACTTAACGAAATATAAATCTTTTGCCCACGGCTTCGCCCGCGTGAAGAAACATATTACCGGGATAAAAAGTATCGTATGTGTTAATCAAGGTTATAATAAACTATCTGTGTGCCAAATTTCATACAAATCCTATTAAAAGCATAATACTAATGATTGGAATACTATCGTGAATTCATGCAAGCCTAGTACTTTTTCTTAGAATACTGCTCAGAAAGTCGGGTAATATCTCAATCATGATTCGAAAGACACGTAGCGCCATCTAGCCTCCTAAAGCAACTATGACCGTCAAAGGTTCTTTTCCTCGGGAACAGTATTTTTTATCTGGATGAAATAATGTCCTTTTCTATACCCCTAACAACGTATTTGCAAAATTTCATGATGATCGGTTCAGGGGATTAGGCGCGAAAAGATAACAAACAAACTTACTTTCGCATTTATAATATTAGGATTTATAATAAAATATAATATAAAATATATGACGGCGATGATTGATGTAGGCTGATATGTTCAGCCTACATCAATTTGCTGTGTTACAGATATTTTATACAACTGTCAAAGAATGACAGCTGAGATTTGAAAGGACAATTTAACTTGGTAAGTATCTAATCAATTTGATTAACGATTACGTCCTGACTTTACATAATTTTCAAACCTTAAATTATCAGCTGTCCCCAACTTTGTTTGCACATAAACTTCAGGAACCCAGTTTAACACGCTCAGGGTACCAGGCTACCATAATCACTTGAAGGGTAGATTATGTCCATGGCGAGGTCAAGGTGACAGGGCCCACCTATTATAAAATCGCATGAACCTTTACTTTTCGTGTAATAACAACCTGCAACAAGAGTGTATGGTAACCCCCCCCCCCCCCCCTCACAAAACCCCTTTTCTAATTACCTACATCATTCTCTGAAACCCCTAAGAAAACATGATCTGGCTGTCATGTTTCCATTTCCAGTAATTTAGGTTGTAAGCTCTCGGTAGGTAAATTATTCACGAAATTGTGTTATAACATTATGTGGTTTATCATGTAACCGCTTCCTAATACAACATCGTCTATCTATCTGGAAATAGGTGTTAGCACTTCCGAGTACACCGCAACAGATGACAAAGGGATTACATCAGGTGAATGAGCGGCCATGTCTGGTAGAAGCATGGACACTCTCTCTACATGTTGTACTAATTTCATAGAATTTGTGTCCAGTTTACTGTAGATATTTGTATCAAATCATTTCATATATTTACAGAAGAACAAATTTGAACAGAAGGCCAATTCTCGTAATTAAAAACGTTCAAAATCTAGTCGGAATCTCATCTCTGCGACAATAAATGTCAAAAACTTGTTAAAATGTAGAGAAATTAGAGGTATTTTTGACAGATTGAGACTGAGAACAGACTGTGAACGTTCTTAAAACTAAGACAATTACCCCTCTAAATGTTACATGTAGCTGAGACTGACATAACATTACATTTCATTGAAATGTTAAAAATTCACTATAAATAATAAATAATAAATAAATAAATAAATAAATAAATAAATCCCTGGACATTTCACACAGCACCATTTGTCCCAAGCTAAGCAACCTAATGCTTGTGTTATGGTAACAAGATGGCTGATAAACTACTTATATACAATTAAATAGCAAGCATAATTATGAAGCCTTAGTTTTTCTTCTTTTCATCTGGCTAGACGATAATCACGAGAAGAACTCCATCAATTATGTCTGTTGTTAATATAAAGCCTCTTTGGTAAACCCAGTCTACTCTTATATAGCTTGCCCGAATCCTGGACCCGTATCTGTAAAAACAGTAACTGGTTTTTGTAAAAAATATCACCCCCATAGTATGAAATTTCTAGATTTGAGATGATAGCCATCATACGCAGAATCGTCATCATTCTCTTGCCGTTATCCCAATTTATTTGGGGTCGGCGCAACATGTCTTTTTCATTCTTCTCTTTTAGGCCCCTTTGTACACACACATTTTTCTTGCCGTGAAAAACTACGGTTTATTCGTCGTATATAGGCACGGTCGTCAGTGTTGTATGGATCACTACGGAAGCTTGTTGACAGACACGTTTTTTCTACGACGCGATTTTTACGCCGTACCGTAATGAAACCGTGCCATATACAAAGGCCCTTAGTCGCCATCTCGGTAGTCAACCCCTCGAGTCATATCATCTTTTACACAGGCATCATAGGCAGAATATTCAATAAGTTATTAATAGAGTATCCAATGGCACTTGATCTTCCTCACACATGCTCCAGCTGCTGTATCAATCAATGTACAATGTTCCGCTCACAAAGTGGATGTGAGCGTAATATTTTTTCATATTGCGGCAACTCTGACAGTTCGTATGGGATTGAAGTAGGCAATCGGGAGGAATGAGTTTTACAAATATTTTTTTGATTACTCTACACTGAATTATTTCGCAGAGTTTACAAAAAATACACAGAGTAATTATGTATATTCGTAATTTGGCTAAGTATAGCTTTTGTAGAGAAACTGGACATAATGCATCGTATGCAAGACTTACATAGAAATCACCATACTTGAAAGGGTGGAACTCCTTCGGGCATTTGTAAAGATTATATTTTTTCGCTTAGATTATCGTCAATATTCACTGCATACATTTTAATTATAAACGTTCTTCCCGTACCTATACAAAGGAAGAAAAAGAGCAAACAATACGAAGAAAAATACGGTGTAAAGAAATCTAAGCGGGCGAACATGTGCAATGTTCTGAGAGTAACGATCGATGATCACCCGAGAGGTGACACGATGGGTAAGACCTCTATGTACGAACGCGACGAGGTGTTTGTATGTCCTACAGCGTCGATATATCTGATTGTTTTCTTTTTATTGGAGAAGGTGTTTGTACTGCTTCGATGAACCTCCGAGATAAATCTGAGCTAAACTTAAAACCCAATAAAGCTTATTCTCGAAATAAGCATTAAAGTTGATAAAATTGGATTTAGTCTGTTTCTACAACAAATTACCAATTCTTAGAAAGGTTCCAATCTATAGGTAGGAGTGACAAAAACATTTCGCCAGCGTAGAGCTGCTGAAAATAAAATCAGTGAACTTTTTGTCTTTCGAATAACAATAAAGGTCACTGGGGCAGACAAACAATCGACAACATCACTTCGGCCATCAATGTTTAACTTGCCATTTGTACACGGACGATTAACCATGACTTTTCCATAAACCGAGTTCAATCCACACAAAATACAGGCTATATGACCGGCTTAAACATTGTTTAATATGACATTTACACGATTTAATTTAGGTTGTCAGATCGTCCACCAGGCTTTATGTAATACAAGTCATGTCAGTCGGAATTTGGTTGAAATGCGGCCACTTCGAATCCTAGTGCGGCGGGAATCCGCAACGGACAAGATTAATTAGAGTTGCGGTTAAATTAATAACAGGGCAAGCACGCACCCGTCCGTCCTTCAGACTACCCTACACAATGGCTAATCAAATCGCATTATTGTTCATGAAACTGCTTTGCGGATTATTCTAGGGATTATATTCGCTTGTTGTGATGGAAACTGCTGGAAAGCTAGTCATGTGCTTAGAAGATTACTGTGATTGACCGACAACTTTAGTTCCCGCGCAGTTTAACCTAACTATGTTATTGTTTGTGTTGTATAAGACAAGGGAATTTCGATCATATGGACTGGAGTTAAATCTAGGTTTCATAAAACGAATGGGTTGTAATAAAAGACGAGTGACGATGCTTGAGTACGTCTGGCGCACCCTGGACAGTCAGCTCTACCACCAATCTTGTTGATTGGCACATCTTTTTGCTATGTTATGGCATGTTGTACTTTTAGCTGGTACACGAGACCAGGAAATAAATGTAACGAAGACAACTTTACAGATGAAATTAGGAACTATCTTTGCTGCCAACAACATTCTTTCACGATCAATCGTCTACCTTTGCACCTTTCTTATCTAGCTATAGGTAAGACAAGAGTGCATATAAAAATTGATATTATAACAGCGATAACGATAGTGGAAACGTCGAGAATGTATGGGACTGATATGAGGTACCGAAAAACTACACTGTCAATGCTGTTGAAAGTCGTTGTAGAAATATGAAACACTTTGAACGCGACTGCCACATTGTCTAGGCCCTAGTTTCTAAAAAATTGTTTATTTTAGCCCCAGTGGCTATTGCTAGATATTCATAATTTTTGTTATTAAAACACCTACTCGTGACCCCGTAACCGAACACTACAGTATATTTTTCGAGCATCTGCTGCTAACAAACTGCATAGCGAATTATCCTTGCATCTTTCTACGTAGGATGTTGAAGTCAATTGGCAAATTGGATCATTTGAGCGGACAGAGGGGCTCAGCTAATCTGCCTCTAGTTATGTAGTATTGAAATCTTTCAATCTAGTTAATGAATGGTGTAATTGTGCCAAAGACATTTTTTATCAGCGTGTAAATCCCATTAAACGGTTAATAGGAATGCATGCGGATATGAGTAGAGAAAGACCAAAGAAACGATGGCTGAACAGTGTGAAAGTCGATATGGCTAGAAAGGGGGTGACTAGAGATGACGACTAATAGAGAAGAATCGAAGAAATAAATTCGAATAAAGGCAGGAAAATTATGATGATAGTTATTAGGAAAGTTACCATAGTCAGAAGGCCAATTCTCGTAATTTAAAACGTTCAAAATCTAGTCGCAGTCTCATCTCGGCGACAAACAAATGTCAAAAACTTGTCAAAATGTAGGGAAATTAGAGGTATTTTTGACAGATTGAGACTGAGATCAGACTGTGAATGTTCTTAAAATTACGAGAATTGCCCCCCAGGTGTTCCTTGGAATTATAGATCGGTGATCGTCGTTTGTTATTTATTATTCAGGCAGGAGCCACGTTGCCCTTTTTGTTTCCACAGGGAAAATGTCATACTCTATCATACTTTATTAATTACTAAATAAATCGAAAGCATTTTGAAGTAGTCAAAATGATGTCTGTCAAAATGTATAAAATGCACCGAAAAGTTTAAAAGGGTCGCATTTTCTCTTTAGAAAAATAATCTAACATTGCACTGTAATAGCTCATCAAGTGGAGCTAATTCCTCCGCCCCGGAATCGTATTAGTATCATCTATGTGAGTTTAGCATACGAGTACGTTCATTAAACATTCATACAAGGTTTGAACTGAATAATGATGTGCAAACACTATGTGAAGTTCTCTAATGGCCACTATTACTTTCTCTCATCAGGAATTACTTATTCGTCATCGTTGTACCATTTTCCCATGTATTACAAATTAGCTGTTTCCCGCGACTTGGCTCGCATACAAACTTCAACCCGGTAAATGTGTACCCTAATTACGTAACGCACTCTTAATGACAATCGCTTTCTTTTTGACTGTACTACATACATCGCGTGAATAGCCTAAATACAGTGCAATAGATATGTCAAAAATGAACGGATTGTCATTAAGAATGTAGTGAGTTATGCTAATAGGCAGGGGCTATATTTCACTAATTTTCAAACGTATCATATTATAAGCTGTAATACTGGAGACAATAAACGATATTCTATTCTAATATTCTGTGGTCTGTCGATTGTGTGTTTTTGACAGATTTGTATTACAAAATGTGTCAAAAACAGACAATCGAGAAACCACAGAAACGTTTGCAAATTGGTGGAATTAGGGCCCAGAGGAAGAGTCTCGAGATATCCCTTCAACGATCACCAATCTTTAAGTCAAGGGCCAAATTTCATTATGGCAACTTTCACTATGCCAACTTTCATTATGCCAACTTTCATTATGCCAACTTTCATTATGCCAACTTTTCGAAAATCCGTCTCTTCATCATCATCATTCTCTTACTCTTATCCGAATTAATTTGGGGTCGGCGCAACATGTCTTTCTCTTCGATTCTTCTCTAGTAGACATTGTTCCTTCATTGACATATTTTATGTAGGTCGCATTGTCTGTCGGTCAGCAACAAAATAGCTACATATTGATAAAGCTAGATAGGTTAGTTTCCTAGTCTAATCACCGTCGCACGATTAATAATATTCACCTGGAGCGGGAGCAATTTAATCTTGGTAACTCGACTACGGGGATACGGTATCCTAAAGTTAGACCGGTTCCTGACTTTCAGGCTTCTGATACTACCAATACTGACGGAGTTGGCTACATAACTGAGATGGCAGATAGCATTTCATGCAGAAATGCTAGATCAATACAAACTTAGTTGGCAACGCACTTTAAATGCACTAATTTAATTTGTCAAGTTGTTTCTATGGTATGATTGTTATGAAAGGGATAAAATAAGAGAAAGAGAATATTAATAATGCATGTTGATGGATGAGAGAGGAAGACCAAAGAAAAGACGTATGATTTTGTGACGGATGATAAGAAAGAAAAAGCAGTGAGTGATAGACTCAGTGATGACTGATAGGGGACAATGGAAGAGAAAAACGTGTTGCGCCGACCCCAAGTAACATGGGACAGGGTCAGGAAAATGATGATTGTGTAATTATTATGAAGCGGAATAAGGAGAAGAGCTGATATTACGTTTGCAGATAAATTGCTAAAGCTTTGGTTTTCTAAGAAAACGGACAGCGGTCAAACAATAACAGCGGTCACCCAAATACAGAGTTTTTTGACACCTTAATTTCAAAATACTGGTGAAAATGACAGATTTTCACGACGGCCGTTATAATATGACGGAACCGCTCTCCTAAGAATCTTTAGCTTTACCCAACATATTTCGAGCGGTGGTGAATGGCTGTAGGTAGGGATTCTATGCCATTTTGACTTATTAAATAATACTGGCATTCAAGTATTTCATATATACCAACATCATATAACTAAAATGACGTCGTCTTCCTCATTTATATACAAATAGAAGGACTAGTAAAATTTATAGCTTTACAGATATCAAGTTTTTATTATACCGTCATCAAGCCTTTCAAATACCACATTATACAAAAATTAATAAGATATTTATTAGAATGCAAAACTACCCGGAAATGTAACTCTAAATTCCTTGAATGAAACAGTTGATTCATAAAAGTTTTAAAAAGCATTAAACGTCGTCTTTAATTTCCTCTCCATTGCGAAGCATGAGCAGTACCAGCTAGTTTCTATAATAGAATCAGAGCTCGCTCGACACTACTCGCATTGGGATGCAAATTACATTATAACATTCAATGATTATGAATGAGTTCACGCCGGCAGATGGCAATGACCCAAGGTCGTCGGAATTGACACTGGTTAATATATTACTGTTGAATTACGAATATTATGTTACCGGAAAGATTATACCATTTCTGGTGACGTAATTTTTTGTCCTCCATACAACTGACTTGAATGGAATGTCACAAAATTATCGAACGGTATTTTTTACACGTTATTGTAAGAACAATAAAATTGGTCGTAGAAAAGGTTTGATAACCTTCAATAATACAGTGAATGTCTAGAAAAGCCTTGAAATGGTGACACGATGACGTGATGCATTCTGCAATATTGACAGGAGAAGGTAATGCAGGGAAAAACCTATGCGAAGTAGGAGGAAAAAATCATTTTATACCTATTCATCATACATTTATATCATAATTAGCTGTGCCCGCGACTTCGTTCGCGTGGATGTCGGGTACCAATAATATGTGGCTTAGAGAAGATGTAGGTCACTTCTCTACTGAAATGGAAGAATCCTTTTTCTCTTTAAAGTTTTGTGTTTTTTTTTTTGCGCGGTACTTTAATTCTTTTTCTAAAATAAAAGTAGCCTAAGTTATTCCTTACAACATCAGCTATCTCCTAGTAAAATTCCCATCACAATCGGTCCAGCCCTTTTGAGATTATCCGGAACAATTATAGACAAAATTAAATTAAATGGTTTTCTGTTACCGTATATACTTTCATATTATTATGCTTTTAGTAAAGAGCTTTTTTATTTATTTGACAAATTTGTCAATTTTATTTATTTGAATGTATAGATAATTAATCAAAATGACACGAGCACTTTTCCCAATCATACAGATTAAAAACTGAACGCAGTACATTAAAACTCACCATGAGTAGAGCAAATCGCTCTCAATTTGGTAAAATCAGACGAATCTGAAATGAATAATGCAGTTCATTTGGTGACCGAATGGGATGCCATGTTTCTGACATCGATATATAGGATGTGGCCAATTTAGCAGCGGCAGTTTGCAATAATAGACCAATTTATTTTAACTTCTGTTGCATTTCTGTACATTTTGTGTACGCGTTATGAATTTAATGATTGTACAATTCTAATTAGCTCGCCATTCATTTTGCTGACTGTCGTTCTGACAGTCGTTTATGGAGCAGTAAGAAATATGGCGGTATTGCATTTTGTGTACTGGAAAAGCTTAGTTATAATGTAAAGATTTGAAACGGTAAAGTGCTCTACAAATGCTCTAAAATAACACAACATCACGCCTGTAATCGCGGAAGGGTTAGGCAGAGATACCCCCATTTCGCCAGTTATGTTTAATTACCATTTAGGCAAGCCCATTGCCGTGGACCGGACATAAATCCAGACTCCGGACTGCTGAGAAATTACTCACGAAAAAACTCCATAACAAAAAAAAAAAAGTAACTCTTTCCATTTATAACTTATTCAAATTAGGCTGAGAATCAGCACTTTTTGAAAGTCAAAATTACAAAAGACAGTTCCCAAAACACCCGCCCTTCACCACTTCCTAGTAATGCTTTCGCTGGGAAGAAGAAGTGGCGCAACAAACTCCCCAGCAGCACAGCTGTCTGTTCAGTTAGAACACTTTGCTCGACCCAGGAAACGAATATAGGACCTCATGCTCAGCAGTAGCGCTTGCGACCACTGGACGAACGAGGCAGTAAAAAGAAGCAGAAAATTAATTTCTTGACAACACGGCATTTCTTTTTGCCTTTCACCTTTGTAGTAGATTTACGCAGAATTTGTTTTTGTGACACTTCCTTTTTAAAAGGAAAGCTAGTAAACGCTCGTTTTACAAACGTAGGTTCCAGGTAGCGCTATTGGATTTTTCTGTTATTTTTGTTACCAAAGGACAGGGATACAGACTACTTATTTATTTATTTAAACTTTTCGCACAAAAAGGTACAAAGGCGGACTTAATGCCTTACCGTACTTAACCTATCCTACTAATATTGTAAACGCAAAAGTTTGTATGGATGGATGGATAGATTTTTGTTTGTTACTCTTTCACGCCAAAACTACTGAACGGATTTGGATGAAATATGGCACACA
This sequence comes from Apamea monoglypha, assembly GCA_911387795.2. NCBI lineage: Eukaryota > Metazoa > Arthropoda > Insecta > Lepidoptera > Noctuidae > Apamea > Apamea monoglypha. Next base: position 15,607,709 of record OU426917.1, read on the forward strand.
GATAGTTTATAACCAGGATTAACACATAGGATAATTTTTATCCCGATACCACAGAATCGAAACTTATGCGGGTGAAACCGCGGGTTGCAGCTAGTTTGTCATATAGATAAGTAGATAAGCCCTTCAGATTTCAATCGTAATTCTGTTGAAGACGGATTTCTGAAAGTTTCGGAAAGCTTATCGCTGAATATGATCAGCGGGGTATTTGCGTAATACACTATTAGTAGCAATGGTTTTCATTTTGACAGTTGAACAATATTAATTGCGTTATTTACGTTGTAGACAATTTTTTCGAACATAATATGTATCAACTAGCTTTTGCCCGCGGCTGCGCGCGGAGTTCGGAAATTATCCCACGGAAATATATTACCTAAACTCTAAAGTTTCTAATATAATTCAATCGTAATTCAAAAGACACGTGGCGCCATCTATTATCATAATAAAGTTATTTTTGTTAACAGCACTCGGGAACAGCACTTTTTTTCGGGATGAAAGATACTCTATGTCCGTTTCTGTACACCTAACAACGTATATGCAAAGTTTCAGGATGATCGGTTCAGTAGAGCATGAAAAGGTAACAAACAAACAAACTTACTTTCGCATTTATAATATTAGTTAGGATGGATGATTCAGATTGAGATTGATAGTGTTACGCAACTACAATACACATCATCTGCCTAGCCTTTTCCCAACTATGTTGGGGTCGGCTTCCAGTCTTACCCGCTAAATACCAGTATTTTACATGTAGCGACTGCCTATCTGACTTCCACAACTCAGTTATATTCGAATTAATATACATGCTACACAATTTTGATAATTTAACATGACGATAGCTTCAGGTTACGACTTTAAGCCCGTATCCGACATCGACTTCAGCCTTCCAACTTTGGCTATTTCCTTTGGGAACATCCATTTTTACTACCATGAAAACTCGAATAAATTCAGCTCGGTATTACAATTGAAGTGCAATGTATGGAAGACAGATGTTAGGATTAGGAGCATGTAAAGTCTTGAGTACACAGTGAGAGTATTTAGTTAGCTAGGTACTAAGATATTCTGGCTGGAATCGGGTAAACAACAGCTTAACTAAAATATAGTAAAACTGCGTGTATGACCAGAACTCTAATTGCGTAGGTATCACACTCATCATCATCTGCCTAGCCTTTTCCCAACTATGTTGGGGTCGGCTTCCAGTCTAACCGGATGCAGCTGAATACCAGTATTTTACATGGAGCGACTGCCTATCTGACCTCCACAACCTAGTTACTGGGTAATACGATACCCCTTGGTAAGATTGGTTGTCAGACTTTCGGGCTACTGACGATCCGTAACGACTGTCAAAGATCCACGAATGAGCCGGGACCAACGGCTTAACGTGCTTTCGTAGGTATCACACTATCAATCACAATCTGAATCATTTTGAAGGATATTGCTAATCCATTGCTTCATATATTTGAAGAATCTGTCTGCTCCACAACGTAAATAACGCAATGAATGTTGTTGAGATTTCAAAATGAAACCCATTGCTAGTGATAGTGTGTTACGCAATTACCCTGCTGATGAATGAATGTAAACGAGGTAAAAGAAGTAAGGATCGTAGCAGGTTCGTCCGTTTGGTAGTGTCTGCTTACCCCCATGGGAAGGCGTGAGTTTGTGTATGTAGTAACTGCTTCTTCTTTTTTGTAACGACAATTTATTATTATTTTAACACTAAAGTATTAAATTAGTCACGAAAGTATTTAAAAACAATTTAATTAAACAGCTCAAAAATAATTTATTTACCTCCATTCACCCATTCATTCATGATTTGTCTACGTTTGCTCAACTGTCTCAAGCAACTCTTAGTGGATTCGGTCGAGTTTATTTCCAGATATTTTGTTCCAGTTTATTTTCGGGCCTTCCTGTCGGCAACGACGTGCGAATCTAAGGGCTAAACTCTTTTAAACGGGTCGTTAAAGAGAAGAACTATATCATATTTGCTAAGTTTAAAATATACAGGCTTTTAGGTTGACATTTTCTTGATTACCGCAGAGTTGTTAGGTTTTTCCGTGAAAGAAAATTATGGAAATAAATGTAGGTATGTCAATTACGACTCACGAGCAAATTTAGAATACAATGGAAAATTATATCGCTGTAAGCATGCGAGCACACACTTTGAGATACTTAATATAAAATTAGAATAGGTACATAAAGTGGCTACGAAACACATCAAAGGAATTGCATTTTTAATCGACCCCACTAAGTTCCAGCTGAAGTGAATCGAACAACAAACACTTTACGTTACAAGCGCCTCAAGTGTTAGCTACAAGCTACAACATGATGGCCACTCCATTATACAGCTCTTTCCGAACTCCTGCCCTTATTCCGATGCAAACTGGAGTCGCGAAAAGAATTCCTATCACATTATATAAAAACTAAATCAAACCAAGTATATTCTCATTACCGTTATCTCGCGAATAACCATAACACGCGCGTTTCCATTGTTTTCCATTTTCCGTGGAGTATCGTCGCGTTATCAGTGTGTGGGTTTAGTTGGCCGCTGGCCGCCACGCTCGACGCACGCTCGCTCGCCGTCATTTTCCCGTTTCCCGATTTTCCCGCGCGACGTCCGGACGTCGGCACGTTCCCGCTCCCCTCGCCGTATCGTGCCGCATCGGGATATGTCACCCTGATATCGAATTAACGGTGTGTATAAACAAGCAGTGTTTATTCCTATTAGTTAATCGAGTTATTGATAAGTTAATGTGTGTCGGCCCCGTGTGTGGCACGTGATCGGATTACTGAATCGAGGGATAATATTGTTTTTACTGACGTAAGTAGGTACGTTTAGGGATTTGTTAATGAATTTGATCGCGATTGTGTAAGATTTAGTGATAAGGAGGACGGCGTGTCGAAGGTCGCACAGATTCACCTGTTTATCTTTTTATCGCCGTGTACTGCGCTATCTGTATGCTGTTTGTCGTAACTTTTTATTATTTTAGGAAGGTTATTTGCTTTGACAATTTTCGGTTGTTTATTTCCTGTTATTGAGACACAAAATTTACGATTTAATCTTGTTATAAATTATTCGAAGAGCCCTGAAAATAATAGACATAAAAAGAAAGAAAAAACCTACTTTATAACAATACGAAGGGTTAATAAACCTCACAGAATATGGGGTCCTCTTTTTATATGTCACCCTCCCTACATATTGGTCACCCCCACACCCTACGTCGCTCTCACCCCATAATGCGTATGCATATTTGGTTTATTGTATACTTTTGGTCGTATATCAACAATATGTCTTACCAAACGCCTTTTTAAATGTCATCCTGGTTACTAACAAAATGATAGAGACGTTTACAATTTTATGATTACCTCTATAAGATACCAAATAGGGGACATAATAATGTCAATTGCGGTGACATGTATAGTTTTTATCATGACTAAAATGAATCTATAATGAATATATTCTAGATTCTAATCAAGATTTCATAAATATAGCATATTATATTGTTTATTTGGTCAAGTTTGTATGTAATAAGCTCTTTAATATCAACGTTTATCGAGCTTTCATGCAAATAATACTACAATTATTAATAAATTATATATCATAGCTGCATATCTTTTGCATTTGTAATATTTAATTGTATTTTATTACAATTTCTACCTAATAATCAATTCATTTGAATGGATAAATTCATTTATGTGGATTGAAATCAAACTCTAACGTTGGCATTAACCTACATAGCTTGAATTAATTAAAATGTACTTTTATTAATTTATCAGAGAGGTAAAACATCTGTATCAACATGTTGTATTAGTCACTTTACGACTGTATTTTTTAAAGGGATAAGCAGATGTAGGGACTTTAGAACACTCATAACTTCGGCAATGGTGTTATGTTCGTTTATTTTATTGTTACTTTATTTTATAATAGTGTATCATAATTATGAAACTAGAAAATAGGCAGATTTGTATGTGTACTTAACCATCGCATCGGGGATCCTATAAAGATAGGTTTATGGTGTAAGCATAAATAAATAAATGGTTGAATTCAGAGAGTTAGCTTTTCGTCCTTAACAAATTTTAAGCTCTGAGTCGATTCTGAAAACTTCCATACAAGTCGAATACCAATATGTTTGCCAGACCTGGGATTCAAATCATCACGCGATTCAAAATATTTATAATACGTATACATTAAATTAGTCGTTGGTTTAGTGGTTGCAAACACTGCTGAGCATGAGGTCCTGGGTTGGGCAGAGTGTTAATGGGTTTTTCCATCAGGAATTTCTCAGCAGCAGCCCGGAGGGTATTTTTTTTTTCCGGATGGGAAATCATCAGATGACCCCTCCCGCTCTGGGTGGAGCGGAAGGGAGTGTCAGACTCTTACTGACTAAAACCCACCCATGTTCCTTCCTTTGTCCTTTATGTTCCGGGGTAGCGGTAACCCTTTCGGACAATCCCGCTGACCCGGCAGGCTTCGGCCCTAAGGACCCTCCCCCTTAGGCCGAAGCCTGCCTCAAATTATGCTGACAACTCTTTGAGGCGCGCGTGGAACACTTACGCGCCGTCCGGCCTGGTCCTGATCGGACGGTGAGCTACCCATTGCTCTCCGCCCGCAGGCCCGCGCCTACGGTGCGGTGGCCGGGAGTCGTCACGCGGCTCCCGACGCCCGGAGCGTCTCCCGCGGGCCCGGAGGGTTTGTGCCCGGCAATAGGCCCACCCCTTATTACATGGGGCTTAAACCTCTGCCTAACGTGTGACGTATAAAGGGTGGCAGGGACATCGACGCGGAACCGCTTACCATGGATTCAGTACATGATTCTGGACCCCCCCGGCATTGAAATTTTTCGTCGGGTTTTTCTTAATTTTTACGTTTAATTCTGCAATTTTTTTAGTGTAAACTGTATAAAATCATTATTTCTATTTAACTCAATGAGAATTTTAATTAAAAAATAGTAAATTCAATTGTTTCACTTAAAACAGCAATGTAAATAAAACTCGAAAGGGCAGCACACGGTATCGCGGTAGGTAGCGCGCGCGCGCGCACCATCCGCGATCGCGTTGTTTGCAATACATTGCGCACTCAAAAATGTCAATTTTTTTAACCGGTCATTTCCGATATGAATGACTTTCTTAATTTTATTTATGGCATCAGGTGTAACCTTTTCACGACGTTTGTGCGTCGATGCCCCTGCCACCCATATTATAAAACATTATTATACATATTTAGGTACGAGCAAGTGACGCACTACGCGTTATTCAAAGAAAACCAACATATTCCACATTCCTATCTCACAATCACGCATCTATTATACTTAAAAGGAAAATTCATTGGACAGACTCAGTTTGCAGGTCGTGGGCGATCAGTAGCAATGATGACAGCCGGCAGGTCAGGGTTAAGCACTCGGTAGTAACAGGGTTGGCTGGATTAAATCAGAATGATTTAAATCTTATATGAATTAAATAAAAAAAGCTTCGAATATTTTAACATGGTTTCTTTAAAAAATATTAATAATTAAAATGGAATGCAAAATGGCAGCAATTACAGTAAAAACCTTTTTTTTCATATGAAAAGTAGGTATGTCACAATAATCTGATGATGTTTTCAAGTAAAATATGAATAATTTTGATGATTGACATGGTAATCGCATACTTGGCAATTTTACTACTTAAACGTGATATTGTTTTAATAAAAACAATCTTAGGAACGTTTTTTTTATCAAAAAATATAAATAAATCAGATTTTGCAGCCATCCCTAGTGTAGCACAGTGTTATCAACCATCTAAAAGAATATAGAGCTACTCTATACCTATCTTTCATATTATCTACCTTGACAGCCCACGGCAATGAAAATTGAGATATGTGGGCGTCATTTGCAACTTGTGACAACCGAATTAATTTGACGTTAAAGATTTAAGGAAGCTGATGAAATCGATTCTTCCAAAGATGGACATTATTAATTAACTAGTAAAATTAATTATAATTGTAATGGTATTTAAGGTATTTTTAAATTAGTTCATGAATTAACAGTGAATTAGCAGTAACAGTTCATCATCGATTCTTCTCGTGTGCTAATTTTAATTAACTGACTAATTTACCCAAATTGGTTTATTTTGGATAGCTGCCAGTCTTCTGGTAGAGGCAGAAAATTATCATAAACCATTTGTGTGTTTACATAGGGATATAGTAATGCGATTCCATCTTGACCTGCCATAGTGCAACACGGCCCACGATAGGCTAGATTATAATCGAACTCAAACTCAAAGCATTTATTTCAAAGAAACCAATTACAGGCACTTTTGAATTGTCAAGGGGTCAGTCAGAAAGATGAAGCTAGTTGCCCATTCCAAAGCGTAGTAGGTACCTATGGAGAAGAACGGACAAGAAACTCTGCGGACATTCTTCTAAATCATAAAATTTTACAAAATATTGTTGAAATTATACATGTGAGAATGAAACGTAGAAAGAGGTGCACGTTTAAAGCGTCCGTAAAAAAAATGAAAGTTAAAAACAAAAAAATACTAATCAGAAATTAAAAATAAGCCGTGTCCGCTAAGAGATGACCACGACCAGCCAACTGACAGCGCCCGTTCACGAACATGACGTATGGATCAGCATATGGATCACGATTCAGCTCAACCATTTTATCAACATAATAATATAATTAATTGTTTGATAGTAATTGTGTAATAATTGTAATGAAAATGTCGAAGGTCTGTCAATATTGAATGTGATAATCCATTGTATGAACTACATACTTATTATTATATTACAAACTATTAAATTATACTATTATTATGAAACTCAGTGCTCGTTGGTGACTCGCTAACGTCTCTGTTATTTACATAATATTATGCCATAGTATTTTTATATTTGTTGTGTTACTGGAATATAAAGTCTGTACGAATGACTCATGTTTTACTAAGACCTTACATGTGTCACTAGTTGCTCTACTAGCTAGGAAAACCTCAAGATACATTCGTAATACGCATGACATTACCTGGAGCGTATAAAGGACATTTTTATGCCTATTTGTTATGCCATAACTTAGTGACGTATCTAACTGCAAACAACTGAACAGTCATAGAAATAATTCCAGTAAGCAAACTTTTACGTTAAAATTTTTGAGAACTATGCGACGAAAAATATTTTAGAGCTCTGCTTTTCGATAGTTTGTCATAATTCTTATTTATTTTTATGAAATACTAGCTGACCCCGGCGAACGTCGTACCGCCATATTGTTTTTTTCTTATAATTTTCTTCTATACAAACCTTGTCCTGACAATAACAAACACAAAAAAAAAAATATCCAATTTGGTGCAGTCGATCGGAAGTTATGCGCGTACATACATTTCGGTGATTCATTTTTATTTCTATAGAAGATTTCTGAATAAGTCTTATCTTTGAACATTTGACAATACACCAAAAAAAAATCTGGCTTGTAATATGTACCAATACTCCTAACTGTGCGACAAAAAACTGAACGTTACGATGTTCTACGTTTGGACAGAGCCTTAAATGTTCTTTTATATTTCACCTAATAGCACTAACTATAGTAGCTATATTCTATTAGCAAAGTGATTGGTCGTATACAAAAGTATAATTTCTCTCGGAAAAGCTAAGGTTTAAAGCGTAACTCAAAATCTTTAGCCGTAGTGGAGTAATAACTTAGTGCTTTTTGAACTTTTACCTTCTACATAGTTGACAGCCGCTCAAACCGCCATTTTGCCTTTTACAACCACTCTAAGTAATCATTCAATATACAGGATGAAACTGAATAGATGCGACAAATTAAAATATCTAATTCAACGTGTTATAAAGTAAATTTAGAGCATGTCATTAAGGAAAGGGATGCACAACGTGCCCGTAGGCGAGCGATTTTGCAACGTCATCGCGCGCCCTCTTTTTCGTAGGAACGGCCAAAATTAAGTAAATACCACTAGTTCAACGCGTTGCAAACTTGCTTCATGTTGTGAACTCAGCGATGAATGGATTGCTTATCGGGCGCGCGCTAAATTTGATACTTTAATTTTCTTATTCGATTTCATACAAGACAATAACTTAGTTTGCAGTATCTATGGCGATAATTATACGACTTTTTTCAAGAATGTATGTTTGGGAAATGACAATTTATAATGATTATGTAACAGTTACAGTTACAGTCGCAAGTTTTACTTACTTTTCGTCAAATAGACCAGATATTCTGAATATCAACATGTTCCTGTCATATCTTGCAAGAAAAGTCATCATTGAGTCCCAACCAACCATAAAGTAAAACGCTATAATCCATATTAATATTAAAAGCGAAAGTAACTCTGACTGTCTCTCTGTTACCCTTTCACGCTTAAATGGCTAAACGGATTTCGATGAAATTTGGCACACGGTTAAACCATGACCTGGGTAATTTAATAGGTTAATTTTCATCCCGGTAGTAAGTACGTTCTCGTGGGATAATTTCCGATCTACAGCGGGCAAAAGTTATAGCAAAATAAAACACTTTTGTCCCCACGGACATAAAATCTATCGCTATATTTCACGAAATTATAGCTTCATTTGCCGAAATCATTGTGGAATTACTCCGTACGTACCATAAGTGCATTTATGAAATAACAAATGACCACTACCGACTCATTAGTCCTTACAAACAATTAGTTGGACAAATACTGGCCATACTCATGTTCATTTGGGAAATGCAGTGTACGCGGTTATTATGAAATCGAATGGAAATGTAGGACACGAATTATTTTATCATTCAAAATAGGCATTAGTTAAACAAGAATGAGAATGATGATAGTAAAATTACTTAATATTTTAGACCGCCGTCTGTCCGGCACCCTAATTGCGTAACACACTATTAATCTCAATCTGAAACATTTTGAAGGATATTGCTAATCCATTGCTTCATATGTTCGAAAAATTTGTCTGCTCAACAACGCAAATAACGCAATGAATGTTGTCGAACTGTCAAAACGAAAGCGATGCAATTTCTTGTTTCCCCGACCCACCTCGTCGCATCGCATCGCCTGCCCACGCAATTATTTAGCTTAGCGTCCTAAGAGCGACTCCTAGGGGTCATATCGTGTTAAATACCCTTAGACATTCGATTATCAAATGCAAAAATAATTTTTCAAATACGACTGGACCGATCCAAAGATTAGTGCGTTCAAACAAACAAGCAAACTCTTCAGCTTTATTATTACTATAGATATAGTTTTCCACAGGGAAGTATCCTTGGTCCCTTGAAGATAAACTTGTTTTTCTGTATGTTGTTTACTTAAGCATGTACCTACCTGTACTTCCGTCGTTTATATTACTAAATCGAATTAAAAACTCGCAACTGTGAGCTTAATTTTTATATCATCGATGTTCATACAACATTCCAGCTCTAAACACAAAATCAATACATTTTCATTAAACAAAATTCCAATCTGAACGAAACTACTCGAAATCCGACTTATCGACCATTCATTAAAGAGATTGAAGTTCTGTATCACGGTCTACGGACGAAAATAAATATATTATTGGTGTTTGGTAAACACACGTTGCAGGCAAGACCATCACGGAGTATTTGGGTCAGGGACTGAGCACGTGGTGTCATGGACTACGCCCATCCAGCCATTATGGCCGCACACTCGGGTAATCCCTGTCTACACTTGATCACTATGGACATTGTGTGGTGTACTCCCCATTAATTGAATACGAACGGGTATTAATCTAGTGGTTATTAATGAAGGTTCGACGGTATTCAAGAATTAATTGACTTAAAAATTAGAAATTGATTGTGTTTGGTGCTGTTGTCTGATTTGGTAGTGACTGTGATTGAACGATTGGGTTTAGCTACTCAGGAGTTATTTTGTTTTAATACCTTTTACGAAGAGGCGTAGTAGACCCATTGCCTGATATAATTATATTACTACTAGCAGCGCCCCGCGGTTTCAACCGCATAAGGTTCGAACTCGTGGGAATATTGGCATAAAAAGTATCCTATGTGTTAATAATGGTTATAAACTATATGTGTGCCAAATTTCATCCGCTTCCGTGTAGTATTTTTTGCATGAAAGAGTAACAAACATCCATTCATCCATACAAACTCTCGCGTTTATAATATTAGTAGGATTCCAATCCAAGACGATATACAACGCAGTAAAGGTTATTGCTCTCGCGGTTAATCAAATCAAACTAAAAAAATCATGTCTACCGTCGTATATACCAGCGCGCGCTCATAACCAAACCCTTCAAAGATCAAAAGCATGACTAAAATCTCCCATTATCATGTTATTATCCGTAACTACACAAACAATAGCCCTTATTTCACGGCAATAAAAGCGATTGATCTTCACAGCGCCTTTGACCAGCTGCCGGTACATCATAAATTGGCTAGCCAATCAATTACCATGCTTGTTGTAGTAAATATTAAGTCCACACAAGGCTTTGGGGAACCTTTTACGGTGTTCAAGACTAGGCTTTAGTCATAGACTTGTCCTGATGTATGATGATAATATTAGATTTTGTACCTTGTATTTATTGGTCGTGAGTAATTTTAAATGTATGCCTGTCTTTATAATAATTATCGTCTGTATCGTTTACATGACTATTTACAGCTTCCTCTGTAGTCAGAGACATCTTAAAATCCAAGAAATCGATAAATTACGATGTTCGGTTTTCGGTTGTCGAGACTATTCGAAAGCTTATTCCAATGTTGTTATCATAACCATTGTTGTTGTTGTTGAGAAGAAAAACCTCATTAGGTTTTTCTTCTCATTTCATTGTATTTTCAATTTATAAACAAATTTTGTTGGTAGATTTTCCTAGAAGGCTTGTTTTACTTCGTTTGTATTTATCAAAACCAATGTCCTTAGCCCTATTACTGTTTACATTTCTAATATTGGTCATAGTGACATATATGTAAACATAATAACTGTCATTATGAGTAATAGTAATACCTAACCAATAATTACTCCGATGCACTACACAACGGTAATCTGTGTAATTACCCGAACACGTTAGATGATCATCTATAATACCTGATAGATATAAATGGGGTCATTCCGGCTATAATAAATTTTCATGTAATGACAGTTGTATATTCTAGTGTAATTAAAGTTCCAGTAGAAATGTAGAACATCGAAGGGTTAGCCGGGTTAGCCGAAGGTTAGACAGCCATTAACGATATTATGATAGGTCCAAAGTGAAAGGGGACTGTACATTAAAGTCAATAGTTGTATTTGGTAATAGCTCTCAATTTCTATGGTACGCTTATGTTAATATTATAATGTACACATGCCTTAAAAGATGATTGACAGAAATTGGGCGAAAAGGTTTATGCATGCAAAATCTTTACTACACATATTGTCTATTCATTTATTTTATTATTTTTATATTTCATAAGATACCATCTCGCCCGTATACATCCACATTTCGCCAGTTATATTTAAGTCCCACGTAATAGGGGGCGATCTGTTGCCATCAACCGAGCACAAATCAGGACTCCGAGCTGCTACTGAGAAATTCTAGATGGAAAACCCAATAAAACTTTGCCCGACGGGAAACTCAAGACATCATGTCCAGCAGTAGCGCTATTAATTTTTATCGCTAATCTAGCTAACTTTTAAGTAGGAAAATAGCTATTGACATTTGATTGCTATAATAAATACAATTATTTCAATAGTTCGAACTAGGTAGTTTGACGACTAATAACAGCCGGTCTATTCTGTAAAAAACTCACCCTGAAAACTAAGGTGAAGTAAACTTGGCAAGAGCTGTCATTCCACCTGATGTTAGGGATTGACACTATTCTTCACCTAAGTTTTACGGTGAGTTTTTTACAGAACAGATCGGCTGTTCATTGCTTACTTAAGCTTGCAGCTTCTGAACGTGATCATAGAAAAGTCATCTCTTTCGTCGTAAATTGACTAATGCAGTTTATATTTACCGATCACTTATCGTTGAAAGCAATACGCTTCAGACTAGGCCACTCTTATCGATAATTGTTAGGCAAATACTCAGCCAATATAAAAAAGATCAACATAACTGGAGTGCCTTACTCAAACATCACGTTCGCATATAATTTTACTCCCATATCGAATGAATACGAGGAATAAATTCTTCAAACCTGAATTGTATGAAACAGAATCGTTACAATAATCGATTAATCACTCGAATAGAATTCAAATTCGTGGTAATTTCCTATCATTAACACACTTTGAGTTTGTAGGTGTGAGATTAAACAACACGTTCATACTAATTGTGAAATGTTGTGTTACTAAGTAACCTTAATGGGTGAGTCAGACTTTCGTTTCAAGAAACGGAAGCATATCGTTGGGAAGATTAAGAAAACGCTTTTCAATTTACGCAAAATAAAGTAATTGAGATTGTAGATCAAACGGAGACTTATGAAGCGAAATATTGTGAAGCATGATTTAATAAAAGAGAAAATGTTGATTAAAAATATTGAGTTAATCCCTTTTTATTTTAATAAGCAAATAAATATAAGGATATTGGTACCGAAAGGTTATCTATATGTTAATAAATTACGGCTATTAGTAACAGCTACACAAGTGTTCATTTAGATAGGCGAAACTAGCCGATAATCGTGACCCGAGCGCAGCCACTTTTGGTCAGCTGAGAGCTTTCATTAGCTTTTACGATTATCCATTCCTTTGATAATCCGTTGATAGCAACTTAATGTATGTAGTTACTTAAAGGGATAAAGTGTCGAGTTCCTAAACCATTTGGATTTTTTTTTTCTGAGAGTATTGCTATACTGGTGTTCGTGTGTATTATTAAGTATATTATAATATATATATACATATATATATATATATTAGTAGCTTCTGCCCGTAGCTTCACCCGCGTGGATATCGGAAATTATCCCACGGGATCGGCTACCGAGACAAAAAGTAACCAATGTCACTCCTCCTCCTCCACATCAGCTATCAGTGAAAATCCCGTCAAAATAGGGCCAGCCGATTCAGAGATTAGCCGAAACAAACAGACAGACAAAAATTAGTTTTAGTAAAAAGCTGTTGATTTGACATTACAAACAGACACTTCAATTTTATTTATTTGTACATTACATTTCTACATTTATATCTGAATTTTTTATGGAGTACTCAGGGTATACATAATAAAGAAAGCCGTGCTCAACAGGGTCAATACAGTTGGGAAAAGGCTAGGAAGATGACGATGACATAATAAAGACTGTAGCGGTATCTACAACGCCACATGCGAACAACGCGTCATACTGACGTCACGCAAATCCTGCATCTCGCAAGCAGAGTTTACCGCTAAATTAGCATAGATACAATTTCCCAACATCAATCTTTGGGCAATTGCCCGCCAGACACAACACTCGTCTGGTCGGAGGATCCTCCCTTTTCTATGCAGGATGAGTGAACTTTACACCCTGTTCCTCATACCTCTAAAAGACTATTCTATCTATATATCTTTACCTTCTTTCTCTTGTATAGCGATCACTTTGCCAAGGTTCACCTAGTTATAATGTACTTACCCACAAGTTATTTTGCACACTACAGTTTCGGTTCAATACTTTTCTCCATCAGTTTTTATTGAAATAAGAAGCATTTTTTTTATTTCATATAACTACTACTTTGCTACTGTTTGCATTTGCAGCCTTGCCTTATTTCCCTTGGCGGATACACATAGGTAATAAGCGAAAGAGCAATATGATAAGCCACCGTAGAGAATATAATTAAACCGGAAAACTATTTAATTTAGTTCCAGGAATTAAAACAGCATAAGCATCATAATCAGCCTAAAATGTTCCCACTGCTGGGACTCAGGCCTCTTCTTTATGAGAGGCCATAATCCACCACGCGGGCCTAGTGCGGGTTGGTAGATGTCACATAAAATAAAATAAATAAATAAATAAATCCCTGGACATTTCACACAGCACCATTTGTCCCAAACATGTCTTCGAATTGTTGGTTCTAGGACGGCTTCTTCACGATGTGTACCTTCACCGTTTTGAGAGCAGTGGTGTTGAAAATGTTAAACAAAGTAAAGCCTGTGTGGGATCGAAACTACGACCTACAACTTATAAGTCACAGACTAAGAATTAATTCCACTGTTATACCTGGAATCCGATAAAATATCAATTAGTGAACAGTTTTAAATGCGGTTGGTAAAGTTACGGAATTATCGCAAACTTTTCCATCATGTGCTGTTTCCTTAATTTAGCCCACTTTGTGGTAATGATTCAGCTCATTCATTAGACCACCGACTATTGTTACGTCAACTGACGTAGCGCTGTGACTCAATTGTGTTGTAATATTTGTATTTTTGCAGCTGAAATTTACGTATCATACATACAACATACATTCAAATAAATGAAATTTAAGTGTCTGTTTGTAATGTCAAAATAACAGTTTTTTACGAAATGCATTTGGAAATATATACGGTACTTATAACAAAAACCATTTTTTTAATGACTTTCACGGGCAGATAGCTGATGTTATAAGGAGTAACTCAGGCTACTTTTATTTTAGAAATTTAATTAGTAGACGCCTGAAGGAGGACATCGCCGTCGAGGTAGACCACGGCGAAGGTGGTGTGACGATCTGATGAGGTTTGCAGGGCCAACATGGCCAGAGATCGCTCAAGACAGGGAGGTTTGGAAGAAAAAAGGGGCCTTTGCCCAGCAGTTGGACACAATATACCTACAAGGCTAACGAAAAAAATAATTTGTAGAATAAGAGTCACATTATTGTTTTCCGACATCCACGCGAATGAAGTCGCGGGCACAGCTTGTATGTCCTATATTTGGAACATAATATCTTTAGTCATCTGCTCTATATCAGTATTGTAAGATATAGTTGGGTGACTAAGATAATAGGGTGTAATAAGATAATAGATAGTAAACAATGTAAGATTTTAGGTCCTATTTCTAGTCTTAAGTATCTTTAGCGGTCTGCTTTATATTAACCATATATATGCAATTGGTATATGGAGAGGGTTCGTGGCTAAGTAATAACAGCCGCACAGGTCGATAGACCAGGTTAAGCTACGCTTGCCGCGGTTTGTCCGTGGGTGGCCATCTATAGATACCGTGACCTCTGCGTCAGAAAGTACGTTAAGCCGCTGGTCCCGGCTGTCATTCGCAGACCTTTGACAATCTTTACGGGTAATCAGAAGCCCAAAAGTCTGAGAACCAGTCTTACCAAGGGGTATCGTGTTACCCAATAACTGGGTTATGGAGGTCAGATAGGCAGTCGCTTCATGTAAAATACTGGTGTTCAGCTGCAACTGGTTAGACTGGAAGCCGACCTCAAAAATTGTTGGGAAAAGGCTAGGCGGATGACGATGATGCAATTGGTATATTTAAACAATGGGTAGTAAGAACGACCTTCAAATGTTGTAAAACTTATCGAAACAAGGTACTTATCAAGGTCTTTTTAGTACAAATATTAGAACATCTGCGACCAATTAAACTAGTAGGATACTAAACAAGACATACCCAGCCATAGTTTATCGAATTGACATTCAACTACTATAGGGAAATGAGAACTAAATGTGTCTAAATCGATATTAAAACTATGTATGGTCGAAAGTAAATGTGTCCTGAAACATGTATCGACATATGAAATTAAAATATCACCATACACGAGAAAGCTTTTAGGCGTACATTAATGACATTACATAAAGTCTATTGTCAGCTACTGAATACTGATATAATAAATATTATAAATGAAAGTATAGAATATTGCTTTAGGAGTAAAGCACTCATGAAGAACCTCGATATTTGTCTTATACAATTCGGTTAAACATGCCATGTCTTTTGTAAACAATAACTGGATTTTATTTATTATGACCTTTTCTGAAAATTGACCACGACTCTTGATTTTACTTTCCCTTATTCTGCGACATATCGTACAAAAGTGACGTTGTTCTTGACCTTTTCGAATAAAACACCATCTTGCATATATGTCAGTATTCACAGTCAGAATGTAGATACGTAAATCGATAGCTATCCTAGATATCATAAAATTGGTCATCTATCTCCTTTGGATTTAAATAGGATTCAGCTGTCTTGTATGGATTACGTTGAATTGCCCGGGAGATTTGTTGCTTTTTTACGTGCACGGGCGAAAGGACGAACCGTATAGGAGACTTGGCTACCTAGTTTCATTTGTAGTTTTTCTCTTTTCATACAATTTTATTTTGTGTTGTAGGATAGTATTTTTTATTATAATCATTGATCGTACGATTAGGAAGTGACTTTGCCTGTTGAGCCTCAATAATCATTTCCATCCAATTTATTTGGAGTACGCAGCATATTTATTATCTTCCACATTCGTCAATACTGGTCTAAAATTTAAAAGGTCTTTAGTCAATTTTACAAGATATTTGGCCATTTTATATACACTCAATTCTCAACTATCTTTTACTATCAAACAGTCATTCATGCAACACAAGCTACATCGCAGATACTTGATTGTGTGCGCAAACAGGCGTGGCACAGATCACATTCTATTCAAATTCTCAACTTCAAACATTCGATGCTAGACCACACACTCGCACACAAACTTCTAACTGGACATTGCTAACGAATCCTCCTTAGTTCTCTTTCAAATTTCGTATGCCTGTGTGTTGTGTGTGTGTGCGTGTCCGTGGATCGATGTAGGAAGTGTGTTCCGTAGTCTGATTGTGTGTGACGGGCGCGGCCGGTTCACACAGCGCACAGGATCTGGGCTCTATTAGCTGCGTCGGCGACCACTCGGGTGTGGAGACTCGCCCTGATTCATAAAAATAATTCCTACATCAATGACGTATAGCTATAGTGACATATGGTAGAGGCGACGGAAGTTTTTCTTTCGGAGTTTCTAGTTTCCGATGCTAGGCAGTTTGGAAGATTTGTCATCGTTAGGTTTTGTGACGTGTCTGTTCTATCGTATTTGTCATTGTGGCGTAACGTAGCCATATTAAAAAAAGTATATATCTAAGGAAGGACCAAAATTGTGTTTTCCCAAATTACTTATTTGTCAGTTTGTTTATGTTATTTACAAAAAAAGAGTTAAATTGATAACAATTCCGTAAGTTTTTAATTTAATCTTTTTTTATCAGGAACACTACATTTATTTATGTTATGCCATATAAACAAACTATTTAAATATTTAAAAAGGGTTTAAATAAAGAACCTATAATGAAGGTCTGGATCTCAAATTAATTTTACCAGATCTGACTTAGCAGCTTTGACCTGAGCTGAAGTCTATAAACCTGACTAAGATATTGAATTGAATAATTTATAATCGTGATTTAATCCTTCCCCCCCGCGCGCGCTCTTCCTTGCCCCGCGGTTTCACCCGCATAAGTTTCGATCCCGTGGGAATATCGGGATAAAAAGTATCCTATGTGTTAATCCAGGTTATAAACTATCTGTCTGCCAAATTTCATCCAAATCCTTTCAGTAGTTTTGGCGTGAAAGAGTAACAAACATCCATCCATCCATTCATCTATACAAACTTTCACATTTATAATATTAGTTTTGGCGTGAAAAAGTAACAAACATCCATCCATCCATCCATCCATCCATCCATACAAACTTTCACATTTATAATATTAGTAGAATTTAATCCTTAGCCCTTATAATCTTCTAAGAAAGGACCTGCGACTTAGTACCTATATAATTCCAAGGACAAATTATTAAGACAATGTCAATTTTATAGCCTATAATAATAAAGTTGAAGAATATATTTGTTTTTTTGTTTGTTTCAAATCTTTGGAACTACCAGTCGGATTTCAAAAAATATTTTTGCATTTGATACCCCAATTCTTTAGGAAAGTTATAGGCTATTCCACATCACGCCACGACCCTAAGGAGCTGAGCAAAAAGAAAAAAGTCAGACAGAACAATGCGATGCGACTTGGTGGGTCTTGGGAACATGAAATTTCACGCGAACGAAATCGCAGGCAGGAGCTAGTAGCCTATATGTATAATTTTGTATAATCCAATAATGTTCCCAGCGGGATGTGTGGTTGATTGAATAGTAAGGTATTTAGACGACAGATAAGCAGATCATAACCACGACAATTCCATTTACCAAAATGTCTATTCAAGTTTACGTTTCTAATTATGTTATTTCATGTTAAACAAATATCAACTTTATTACAGTAGTTATTTAGTTGATTTCAGAGTGACAAGCATTATTTCAAACGTCTTAAAAATATGTTTGAAGTTGTATCGTAAACTGAACTTAATCTGTAGGATTTAAATTTATTTATCCAATAACTCATATTTGTTTACATGTTTGGCAAATTAATCGCGAACGTAGATTATAACAAATGAAATATACCTAACTTATCTTTATTGCTAAGAGCTGCCTAATTTCGTGTAGAATACTTTGATTATATCAAGCGAAGCGTGTTCAGATTCTCAAAGCAATATTTTCATGTATAACTTAAACTCAACTCATACAATTTGCACAGGTGATGTACTCGAGAACAATTTGCAACACTCGGTCTGTTTGCGCAGCACAACGTTTTGTAATTAAAATTATTTAAATATTTAAGCATGTGTGTGATTCATTGACACACCTGCAACTGTGTATCGGATTCGCGTTTCACCGAACAAGATATTATATTCTACTTATTTTCGTATCTGACAGTGAGCCAATTCGATTTCACGGACCAACCGCTGCGAATAGCAACACTGGTGGGCTGATTTACCATTCCAAATCATATTTTGCTCGCACAGTCGCACCACCCTCGACTTAGGTGTGACTAAGCCGATTGTAGTCAGCATTTGAAGTGAATGATATTGTTTTAAGTATGAAAAAGATCGACTTAATGAAAACTTGCTAATACCCATTAGGTATATAATTTGTACAATATCATCATCAATTATTCCCTGATTGGTCTGGTGGTCACAAGCGCCACTGATAAGCATGAGGTCCTGAGTACGGTTTTTCCATCTGGAATTCCTAAGTAGCAGCCTAGAGTCTAGATTTGTACCTAGTTGATGTCCATATGCTCGCCCCCTATTATGTGAGTTAAATATAAAACTGGCGAAATATTGGTGTACTTACTATCGGTACACCTCTGCCTTACCCTTCATGGAATACAGCCGTGATGTTACAATATATGTATGTTATTGACACTTGACAAAAAATATATGAACCGTTACTTAAGTTTTATAAATATATATTTTACAATATTTAACACAACTAACTATTTACACTAGTTACTAAATTAAATTAGTGTCATCATCATCGTCCTCTTGCCCTTAAGTAACCCCAACTTCATTAGGGACGAGGCAGCATGTCTTACTCTTCCATACATTTGATACATCTCTACACGTTTTCATCTCAGTATTCACCCCTTTCGTTCTAGTCGTATCATATTTTACACAAATGGGTAGTGTTATTATTTAGTCTTCGTCTAAGTTTCATAATAGAGAACTTGATTAAAAAAGTTATTGACTTTTGCCATTTGTATGTCTATTTAGTTTATGCTTTCATCCATTTCCCTATTTCCACAAATCCGTTGCCTGACGTCAGTTCTATAAGGTCATCGGCGACTGTTGGGAGAGTTTTCAGAAAACTGAGCTATTTTAAGTATTCGACCACAAAAGGTTCTTTCTATTCAGCGATATCTTAAAATAAATGGCATTCACGTTTGGTTTGTCTGCGACCTTTATGCTGTCGATAAAAGGATAGTATGATGTTGGCATCATACTATCCTTCAACAGCTACATCATAGCTGTTATCACAAGTACGTCATATCTATTTACAGGAAGGTGTAAGAGGGTAATGTTTAAACGGCACTGAGGAGGAAAAGGGTTTCACGATCAATCAATAGAGAGTTGAATCGTGGGTTACGCTTAAAAAAATTTAAACCTTTTTATAATGGGGGAAATTAAAAGGTTTAATTAATGGGTAAACACTCAAAAAAGTAAATACTTCATGCTAATCTATTTTTTTTCTTTTATCGACAAAACACTGACGGCAGTCCTTTCACAGTTATTTGACCTCTAACAGCAACGCAACAGGAACCTTATTGTAACTGAAATAAAGATCACTGTGATTTTGACAGACTTGTTAGTAGCGGCAGTCCAACAGCAACCTTATTGTAACTAAAATAAAGATCACTGTGATTTTGACAGACTTGTTAGTAGCAGCAATCCAACAGCAACCTTATTGTAACGACGATAAAGATCACAGTGATTTTGACAGTGATGCATTATTAAAGGTAAATTAACTATGAGAGGACTGCACCTCTCTCCCAGTACCTTTTTCACCTTAGTAACAAGAAATAAACGTGGAACATCAAAGTCTCGCCGTAATGACAAACACAAAAAGCATACAGATAGGTAGTTATAAGGTCCCGTTGCGTTTACCCAAAGCGTCCTAAATACATAAAGTGATGGTAATAAACTCAATTTTAAGCACTTGCTAGACGCAGCTGATAAATGGTCGGTACACTTTCTCTGCAATTATTCTGTGCGCGTTAATTCAATATTAGTTTAGCACCGTTCTCGCTTTGGCCCAAATCCTTCATCTTTACCCTGATATTGGTAGGCTGTATGAAGATGTCCGATTTTTGGTTCATATTTTTTGACAAAGCAACACACTTCCCCTGTAATGATGCATTTTCACTAAAATGTTCTATACTATCTATGAAATGTTTTGTATCGGTTCAGTTGTTAGTATCATAGTAGCTGTGTTTCAATATCAAAATACAGTTTTCA
Source organism: Apamea monoglypha (assembly GCA_911387795.2). Taxonomy (NCBI): domain Eukaryota; kingdom Metazoa; phylum Arthropoda; class Insecta; order Lepidoptera; family Noctuidae; genus Apamea; species Apamea monoglypha. The sequence continues at coordinate 15,628,399 of OU426917.1, forward strand.
CGGCGTAAAATAATGTGACTTCTGTAATGTGTTTTAATGAAGAGAACTGCTGTTTTTAATCCTATAAACTTTTTGGAGCCAATTTTGATTGCATAGTATGGTATGGATCAATCAAAATTGGCTTCCACAAAATAATCTGAATCCGAATCACCGAATTATTATAATTAGGGGGAGTGTAGACGATCGCCTTTTATTGGTCTAACAATTACGTTGGACCGCTAAAAGTCGATCGTCTACACACCCCTTAACCGTTTCCACAATTTTATTGAGCAGATAACCTCATATTGTTAAATTGAACGAACAAATGAAATATTATGATAACGGACAATCACATTCCGAACTCGGATGGCCTTGCTCGGGGCTCGCAAAGATACGCGCGTCTCGTAGATAACGATGATATAATTGAGTTTGTTTACATATGTACATGCATATAAACACTTTCCCTTGTAAAGTCATTACACGTACACTCGTATGTTTATTAAATTTATAGGGATGCTTTCGCCTCTTTTTCATTGTAATTTTTTCATAGGAAAAGCACTTTTTTCTCTACTCTATATAGATCCATTAACATATTCGTACAGTCAATTAAACATTTCTTTGCTTACATTTTAAAGCAATGAATGCAGAGCGGGAGGGGTCATTTGATGATTTCCCATCCCGAAAAAAAAAAAAAAAAAAAAAAAAAAAGCAATGAATGAATTGAAATGACACGCATTTCCATAACATATCCATCCGCCATTTTGTTTTTTTTTATGTAATTCCTTACAAATGTTTTTTCCTTATGAGTAATGTCATAGATTTCATCCATGCATTGTGTTGCACTGGTTTTATTGAGTTGTTCCCTTTTATTTTTCTACGATATTTACTATAGAGTTAAATAATACCATTGATGTACTCATCTACTACTCTCAAATAAAGCACACGTTGTTTGTGTTATAAAGATTGTTACAACTTTATGAGGAAAACGTTGACATACATATTTCTACGGGTTTATCCTAAATGTTTTATTGTAATTTTACTATGCATAATTTGAAAATAATGAATAGTATACCTAACCTACCTCGGTGAAGGTAAACATCGAAAGAAAAACTGGCCTTATAAATTAATAGAAATCTGAAATCGCCAACCCGCCTAGAGTAAGCGTATTGATCAATGCTCATGCCTTCTGAGTATGAGAAGAAGCTTTTGCCCTGCAGTGGGACAATAAAGGCTGGTATTATAGATAAATACCTACCTAGACATGTATTTTTTTTCTAGCAATTGAGCCTTACCTAGTCAGACGTCCTTGCGAAGTTATTGGGTTCAATTCCCAAAAAGGTGACAATGCGATTGAACTTTCCTAGCTATAGCGGTTCAACAAGGTTCTTCTGGCGCGTGGGCAAAATCGGAACTAACGCCGCCGTCTTGTTTTTTCAATTCATTTCTCAAACAAAAGCACAAATGTTTACCGACAGCGCCCCCTGTCAACGTCATTCGAACGCCAAAAGAGCCTTGTAGCCGTGTAAACGTCGAGCCAATAATATTGTTCATTGTAAAACTTGTGACAAAGAACCGCTGAACTGTGTGGGTGTAAACAAATATACTTTTGATCGATAGCAGGCCGAACTTTGCCACGATTAGAAGCTTCCCAGTTATTTATACCTACCTAAGTATAGACATTCTATGAAAAGAAGACGTACAACCTTATTCTTTGACAAGGACACTTCACGGTTACAAGTATGAGAATGGACATCTGATTTGAGGACCAAATCAGTGACGTTTTTGTCATGAAATGACGTAGAGTGGAGTTGAGGGTCTTTTAGACACTTACATAGAGCCAATTTAAAATGTTCAGTTTTATGGCGAAACTGACCCTTATTTATCTATGCAAACTCTTTTAATTTAAGTACTAGTACTAGTTTAAAATAAATATTTGATATATTTGATTGTGATTTCCAGAGACTGTCATGATTGCACCGACCTTCAAGGCGCGCTCGACCTCCCCAGGTACCTACAGTCCCCGGCGACTAACTGACCTGATCCTGTTAGTTTATTGTACCCTGGTACCATTCATATGCTTTGATTGTTTTATATGGTGAATAGGGAAAGTAGTTTACTGAGGATGTCTCAAAGGAGACGTAAAAGTAGGTGGATAGATGAAATTTACGTAGAGATATTGTGATAATGCACTGTAAGTTTCCAACTTTAGTGTCGTATGTATATTATATATAGTCCTTCTTCTAGATTTCGATAACGGCGACTATTTGAGAGTATTAATTTCTAGCGTGTCCCCTATGACTCGCCAGACGGTTTTTTGTTTTAAATACCCGGTCACAACTAATACATTAGAGCCGGCAGAGCTAAAGGTATAGGTATAGAGGGGCTTAGGTGTCTCTTTACGTAAGTGAAGTCTAAGTGTCGTATGTAAAGACAAAAATGGCCGTCCCCAACAATATGTGGGTAGTACGTAACACAGCTGACACTGGCAAGAAAAAAAAAGTTTTTCTTGCGTATCTTAAAGAAAATGACTCCATAATTCATAAGCAGTCATAATCATAAATTCATAATCAGTTGCGTAGGTCTTGTTGGACATTTGGACCACTTTTGCCCATTTTCTTTTGTGCGAAATACTGATAGTTTACTAAATTCAGTTAGACTTGATAACTTACGTGGGTAGGAAGGGTTGGAATATGAAAAAGTAATATTTATAATAAGTAGAGATAGTAAAATCTTCCTAATGGCAACCATTAGGCGAATTTCATTAAAACTCTACGAACTACTAATAGTGCAAAAACTTTTTTTCGTTTGCGAAATAACCAAAGTTTCTAGCAATATCGACTCTGTCTTTATAAATGAGCTCTATAGCTCTGAGCTTAAGTACTAAAAAGTTGGATTATTAAGCCTAGAGTTTATAAACCTCGCAGTTAGGCCAATGAATGGAAAAATTTACAGTGATGAAGAAATATATATTAATTTCAATGTTGATAAGTGCCTATGGTGAAATCAAGGCATTTGCATGACATATAAGTACAATTAGAACTAAACATGTTTAAAATGTAATTCTGTCTCCGCCAACTTCAAATAAATGGAGTGAAATAGAATGATGATTCAAATCTGTTTAGCGCCAATTACGAGTATTTTAGTCAAGACTGACTTTAAAAGAAAGAAAGAAAAAGTATTTATTGCGACTCCTACAGGAGATCCTCCTACATACTAAACTCGGTCAAAAATAAAAAATAAACCTAAATATATTTTTAAAAATGAAAATGACACAGAATGTTTAGTTTAGACAGACATATCACTGTACGAATGCAATGACGAAAGCTACATTCGCAACCAGCCTCATAATCAAAAATAAAAATGGGCTTAAAAATTATAATGAGACAGAATAACTTCAGATTTTAACAAAAAGTCTTACACCATTTGTTTTTTCATCAGTCAAACAGAATTATCCCGTAATAAGAACAAATCTAACGAAAACAAAATAAAAATATGAGAATGCTGTCAACAAAATAAAATACGAAAAATGTTTTCATTCGCAGCTTTCCCTTTTCTATAATACTCGGAGAACTGGTTTCTATGAAATCAAAGCTTATATGGAAATTGCTTTTTCCAATTTCGGTTCTAAGTATGCTCATGTTATTAAATAAGTATATATGTAATATGTTACTAAACATCAGAAACAGATTTATGAATTTTTCTTTTAAGCGTATATATAACATATGTATAACACATATGTAATATTTTATTAGAATGTTAGGAACAAATCAAAGCGTATGAATTTTTGATACCAAAATATAATGTTCTACATAAAGTACCTACATATATGTCATAAGCATGGTAAAATGGGTTTTTAAAGTGCTTTTATTACCTTGTTTATGATAGAAACTCTAGATATACCTGAATTCCATTTGACAGTGTTTTTCGTATTGGATTGAATTGATGTTAACAGTGTTGGTGTTCCTTTACAGAGTTTGTTTCTATTGAATGTAACAACATTGTAAAACAAAATTAGTTATATTGTGAAATTGTTCAAAATTAATAGTTACTTTTACGATCAGACTTATGTGATCCGGTTTACACAATTTAGTGATTAAAACAGCTCGCATTTGACTAAGTTTGATCATGAATAAGTAATTTTCACAATATTTCTTTGTTGACATTGTTGGGAAATACAATAAGAACGAACTGTACTTAATGTAGGTACTCGTATTTGATGTAAACTTGTTATACTAATTTGATGTTGGAATGCCGTGTGCGGTGTGCCTTAACAAATTATATTTCGGTTTGATGTGTTCTTTTGATATTAACCACTTGATGTTGTATTTTTTTTTAATACGTTTTGTACATTACCTAACACTCTACGTTCTATTGTTTATACATTTTACCTTTTTGAAATGTTACTTCGCTCATCACCTTATCGGAGCTTAGCCAATTGTAATTCGCTGCATTTCAAAGTTCATAAAAAAATGGCCATTTTTTTTTTCTCAAATTTATAGATCTGCAAATTGTAGTTTGCTTCATCTCAAATATCATAAAAAAATATCGCCATTTCTCTCAAAATAAGTAATCGCAATGAATATACAAAAGTCCTTGAAAGGACTTAGGACGTAAACGCTGATCCATATGAAAACGTTTACAAGAAAAGTTCTTTTACGAGTGTCGACAATCATATCCGATATAACCATAAAAAGAGGGGAAAGCCGTAAAACGGGCATTAGTCCCTTCATGGTTCCGCTGACGATGCGGAATTTCGGACAAGCGGATAGAAATGTTATAGTATCTGATCACGTATTTGCATAACGTTGTCATCCTTATTATTAGAGTAGTAGGGCCGTTTATGCCAGTCATGTTTATTGGCGCATAAGATATTTGGATTATTATATTTGTATAAGTGACATGACTATTTGGATAAGTGATCACGGGACTGCTCTATATACTCTTTTGTTATCGGCAGGCCCTGTCATTGAAGCTGACGGCCTATCACAGTTTTGCTTTTCCAAAAATTTATTAGTTCCAAAAAAATTAAATTAAAAATATTGCCTTCAAATCTACTTAAATGTTAGAAGTATTACATGTCCTGTCAAAATCAAAAATAAAAATGTTTTATTTAACTTATTAGGTTTATGTGAAATTAAATATTTGGCTCTTATGAAACGTCAGAAGTTAGGTGCAGGTCCAATTGGTCGTTTTCTATGGAGAAGAGCCGGCAAGAAACTCCATGGTTACTCTTTTTAAAATAATTGGCTTTTACAATGTTTTCAAATTGCAGTATTAATACGTATGGGAGAATAGTAAAACATCCTTATATACATTTTATTAGTAGACAAGTAAATACATAAAAATGACGTTCCAGTAGATCCAATATTTTCATAACGAACCAGCATAATATTATGGACGCTTTCAACGTTATAGGAAAATCAAAAGCACAACTTTTCACTGGATAAAAACTTTATACATATTCCTGAAAGTCACGTAAAAAACGTGTTCGCGTTAACATTTCCTATGAATATAAAATTTTGTTACGACATCGTCACATTAGTGTGACAACCCTGTAATCTGGAAGTTTGCGCACACGCCGCGTGTGGCCTCTGCCTTACGTGTAACATGTTAAATGTGTAAATATTACGTCACAACGTGATAACGATAAAACCATGCACTTCCTGCCTCAGTAGTCTTTGAAAATAAATATGAATACACGCGTAGCTACTTGTGCAGGTATTTCATCAAGTTAGCGTATTTATATTTTACACGTTAGCTGTTTAGTTCTCCACCGATGAAATAGGTGAACAATCGACGTGAATATTATAATGTTTATGTTAGACAATGAACGGTGAAATTGGTAGAAATTTGATTAAAACATCTAAACTAGTATGCTGATATTGAATAGGTGATTATTCACCTAGGGAATAAAGCAGTGTCTTGTGTCACGGGCGCTATATTGAATCCTGAATTCCTGAGTGTAACGAAGGATTTTAGTCTTATCTTTAGACTCCTTCGCTGCACTCGGGAGTTAAGTCTAGAATCATGAGTACAGCGAGGGATTCAAGCTCCCCCATGACGAAAACACCTTCATTCTAGGGGAGAATGCTCTATTTTTCACACCTCCCGCGATATAATAAAAAGCAATTCGATTTTCGAATACAGTTTTATAGTAAAGACCTCGTACAATTTTTTAGTCGAGGTTCCAAATTCAAATCACATTATTTACCAGCTGGTTTTTATTACTTAGAATAGGTAGTTTAATTAAATACCTTACCAGAAGTCATTAGTTATCGACCTAAAACCGCTTTAATGGACACATTCATGGATCCATCTATTAAAATTCAATAAACATAAGAAAAATATCGTCCAAAACCACAACGTAACCAACTCATAGCCTCAACTACCTTGAGATTCTGTAACCCTGGTACAAATATATACTATAGTTAGTTGTACGACATCCCACATTCTGGTGATGACAGACATACTACCACTTACATGAAATCATCAATGTAACCATTAACCTGACTTCTATTCGTGATTTGTTTCTTTAATGACACATTTAGGAGGAGGTTATTTTAACTAAATACTATGTCCTTTAAGTTTTTGAAGACAATTTTCCTGGTTATGATTTTGGTACCGGAAAATGTATAGGAAGTATTAAAAGATAAAGATTCTTTATTTGTTAAACATGCGTTTACATACAATTCAAGCATGCAAGATCTTAAATATAGGTTAAAAGTCCTTACATGTTTTGCCCGACGAGGCGTAGAAAATGTTTTTATGTAACAAAAATAGAATTAATTCAATGAACCAAAGACTAAAGACTGGTTCACTAACATTCTTTATTAATTTTTTATGCGAATATTAATACTATAGAAATAATATTATAAAATTTCAAGCATGTCAAAAGGTATCTGTCAAAAAGTCATTTATATTATAATAACACTTGTCTGTTAATAGATTTCGAATCTTATTTTTAAATTGCTTTTTTGTCATAGTTTTGAACGACTGTGCGTCCATCGGTTTCTTACTAAACTTCAACTATATCCGACGACTCCGGTTACTTGTCTCTTTTCGTGGTACCTACTATACATAGTTACACATCTGCCTTACCCTTTGGTGATTACTGGCGTGATGTTTTGTGTTATTTGATCGATCATTTCGAAAGTACGGTTTCGTTTTACGTGAAGTAAATTATTCATTCTTAATGAGAGACACTTTATGACGTCGTGGATTCCGTTAACCTTTGACTTAGGTATTTCCTTTCAAGGTGAAGGCTCGCTGTTGTATACTTTGTATAATCAAAGATAGGAATTACATATTTATGCAAACTGCGAGATAAATGGCTTATTGGAATTATTTAGATGACGATTGTATCGGCGCCATTGCTGAGCGATTCGTTATTCCGTTTTTGATTGCTCCTTGTTATATGGGCTAGCGATATTAAATTTGGATTTGGAGTATTGTCTATAAATACTCTTTATAAAAGTACCAAATTGAGACCTAAACCTTAGAGGATTCGCGCACTATCCGCATGAATATAAATTACTAGCCTTTGTCCCCACTTCGTTCGCTTGATTTTTTTTCTTTTAGGTGGGCTCCTGAATGTCGTAGCGTGATGTTAAATGGCCTATAGGTAACCTTCCTCAAGAATTGGACAATCAAATGCAAAAAGAATTTTTGAAATCCGACTTTCAAGTAGGATATAAAAATCCAAAAAAAAATGAAAAAGGTGGATGCCATCCAACCTTCTCAAACCCCTTGTCCGTATAATATACTGCAATAATATCCAGTTACAACCTTAGTACATAGTGTTAGTATATCCAAAACTGTTGCGTAACCCTTACGAGTCTAATTAAAATGAAAGCCGAGAAAAAGGACGTGATTATAATAATGAATTCACGTTGTTTCTGCTGTACTCCTTGTACCTATTTTTTCTTGTAAGCGGAGATTTTTACTGGATAGTAAACCGTCCTGTATTTTTCTTTTGTATATTAAAGGTTAAAAAATAATTGCGTTCGGAAACTCAAAGTTACGTGTTTAGATTACTTTTTAAAGTATTTAAATTTACTCTTTGATCAGTTATTGATCAATTAGGACCAAGGAAGGAGGGGTCAGGGAGTTTGGGTTTTGACTATAAGAGTAGGGGAAGACCAAAAAAATAATGGATGGACTGTGTGAAAGATGAATATGGCTAGAAAGTATCGGTGACTACTGAGATGCCGACTATTAGAGAAGTATGGAAGAAAAAGACATGTTGCCCCAAATAAATTGGGATAAGGGCTACAGAATGATGATGATGCTCAATAAGGATAAAAAGTGATAAGACACATTATTTCCCTATTAAGCATGCGTTCATAAATTATTATTCTGATTGGCAAACCTGCTGACAAATCTCAAGTTTGTTGAGTGCTTATCCTTGGCATGTCAAGTTGTAAAGATCAGTAAACAATTAAAGGTCACGTAATAACAAAATATTTTTAAAATATTTATGTATGGATGAAATTTTGTTTATATGGATGTTTGGGAATTTGTTCCTCAATCACGCAAAAACTGCCGAGCGGATTTGGATGAAATTTGGCTCACAGTAGTTTATAACCCTTTTTTTTTTTTTTTTTTGGGATGGGAAATCATCAAATGACTCCTCCCGCTCTGGGTGGAGCGGAAGGGAGTGTCAGACTCTTACTGACTAAAACCCACCCATGTTCCTTCCTTCGCCCTTTATGTTCCGGGGCAGCGGTAACCCTTTCGGACAATCCCGCTGCCCCGGCAGGCTTCGGCCCTGAGGGGCCCCTCGTTATGCTGACATCTCTTTGAGGCGCGCGTGGAACACTTACGCGCCGTCCGGCACGGGCCTGGTCCTGATCGGGCGGTGAGCTACCCATTGCTCTCCGCCCGCAGGCCCGCGCCTACGGTGGCCGGTAGTCGTCTCTCGACTCCCGACGCCCGGGGCGTCTCCCGCGGCGGCTTGGACGGGAGGCTCTCTCCCTCATCCGTCCCGCCACCTCCTTCGCTAGCATGACTGCTTCGCAGAAGGAGGCGACTGCCTCCCACTCCCTCTCGCTCCGGACCATGGCTTGCACCAGGTCCGGGCGCGAGAGGCCGCCGCCGCTGCCGATCGCCTCCACGAGGACACGGCGGTGCTCCGCCCAAGCGGGGCAGACCTCCACCGTGTGCTCAGTTTATAACCCTGATAAACACTTAGGAGTACTTTTTATCCCGGTAATTGACATGGACCCCTTTTACATATAAAGACCACGCAGGCGCGTTTATTTCAAACGTCTACAGATTTATTATATGTATTTTGTATTTTGAGTGTTATTTTTAGGTTAAGTAGGTTGTTATTTTGTTTTTTTTTTTTAGGTATTGTTAAGTAATTCTACTCAGAGAAGCTTAACTATGTATATTTTTAAGTATATACATTGTTTGGTTCGTCTACAGTTTTAGATACTAACAACTCTTGAATTGTCAAGGGATCGGTCAGTCAGAGAGTGAAGCTAGTAGCCCATTCCAAAGCGTAGTAGGTACCTATGGAGAAGAATGGACAAGAAACTCCATGGTCACGGTAGTCTTACATAAACAGTAGGTATTTATTACAATCGTTAGCATACGTTTGACAGACGTAAGTTCGACATGTTTCGATAATTATCACTTACATCATCGCAATTTACGTAGCAATATTTAAAAAAGAATTAGAGGCTATTAAAAATGGCTGCGTAATTGTCGAAGTTGTCACATATAAAAACAAGTCTCATAAAAATCTCAAAAGAAAAACAAGTAAAAGTGTCAACTTATTTATTTCATCATTTTTTTTTGTTTGTTTTTTGTTAGCTGTAAGTCTTCCGTGCTGTAATAAATAATTAAATAAATAATCTATAATGTTCCCGTTACTGGGGCACAAGCCTCCTCTCGGTTAGAGTGAACTTATTTATTTATTTCACACTAAATCGCTTCCTGAAAAACTTCAGACGATATTTTCCTCACAACCTGTATAGATTTGTCAGGGTTGTCAATTATTATTATTGTTTTCTAATGATTATTAAAATACCTAATAAGAGAAATGGAATAATATTTATTATTTAAGTCGCTGTCTTCACGATGAAGAGGGTCTGACAAACATTGCTACGACACTTGGTAGCGCTTTGACACTTCAATGTAACACATTAGTTGCTTAATCCATAAACAAGGAATAAATCATAAATTCCAGCCATTTAGACCCATTCAAAGCTAAGTGGTGAAAAAAAGGGTTTTTTGCTTCCCCCAGAAAACATTTCCTCGCCCTGTACAAACAATAGACTGCTCAAAAAGGGAACGTTTCCATTTGTAAAAAATCCTTTTTTATATTTCTTTGCCCACAAAAGGTGAAAAATTGTACCTCTTACTTTCCGAATACAGCTGGGAACCGTCTGCGTGTCTCGTCTCAGATTATTTACCTACAGCTTTAAGAAGGTATTCGTTGAGGAAACATAATAATTCTTTAATTTATAGCGAATAACCGAAAAATTAGGCCTTCGGAAAACTTGTATTTATTTATGGCCCAATTGATTTTATAATTGGATAAACAAATACATTTTGTATCTAGTAAAATAACGTGCTTTTTCGTTTTACATTTTTGTAAAAAAAGTATTTTATAATTGGATTTAGAAAAACGTTTTTGTAGTAAAAAACACGTGTTTTTTGTTAAACATATTTGTAAAATGAAAAACGTGTTTGATAAATATTTCGAACTTTTGCCATAATTCCTGGGACAGTCACAGGCGAAAATTTCTGTCAATGGCGTTCTTCAATTCTTCTTTTTGTGTCGCTTTCACAAATCAATCTGAAACTTTCAGCACGTGTGACGAACGTGACGAACGTGACACGTGCTGAAAGTTTCAGATTGATTTGTGAAAGCGACACAAAAATCCTTTTACATGAATGTTCATCTTTCAACATAAAAGTTCCGACTATACAGGCTGAGTTTTGTGAAATGGGTTCACAGTACCAAAACTCTTTTTTCTTTTTTTATTCAATAAAAGAATATAGATAGATTCGTTTCTCTTCTCTTTCCAAAATTGTGATCAAAATCTTTTGGAAAGTTTTCTCCATTCCACATAAGCAAAAATTCAGCCCTGCAATTTTATCTCAAAAACTCACCCTGCCTCGCAAGAAGCAATAACACGTAAATATTAAAATTATAAGCTACCGCCATGTCCGTTCATGGAACTTTTATAGGGTTGCCAACGGCGGAGACTCGTCAGAATATTAATGGCACATAATATGTTCGGAATACTTGTTACAACTTTTCCCATTACGCTGCTCAGATTTACACCAGGAAAAATTTGTTTGACGCGCAAAAGGCGCTCAGTGAAACTCAATGAAAGTTAGCCGTGTTATGAGATGTAAGCGACGATTACGAGGAGCTAACAATTTTTTTGATGCCCTTGTCTTTTATTTGGTGCGATTAGGTAGTTATTAGATTACTTAATTTTTTATCAAGTGTCAAAAGTTATCTTTCCGTTTCGTCACATTTCAATGATGACTCGTCGATGTCACCTTCTAGGTCTCGTTGTATGTCAGACTATAGGCTGCATTGAAAACAATGATTAAATGTTAATGATTAAAAAATGTCTCTCCAGAGAATTTAACTCAACAGAATTTTAATGCGTTCTGGTAAAACTTTTGACATAAACGTGGTGAGGTAAAAGTATATTAAATTTTAATACACTCTGCTGCCAAATTCATGTTAGTGGTCTCTTTATTTTCAAACTAAATTACCGTTAACTAACTACCTCGTTAGTCTAGTGGTCCCGCTACTGCTGAGCAAGAGGACCTTCGTTCGATTTCCAGGTCGGGCAAAGTGTTATTGGGGTTTTTCATAAAAAAACTTCTCAGTAGTAGCCCAGAGTCTGGATTTATGCCCTGTTGATGGCTATAGGCTCGCCCCCTATTACATGAGGCTTAAACATAACTGGCGAAATGTCGGTGTACTATACACATAGATACCTACACGTCTGCCTAACCGTTCGGCTATTACAGGCGTGATCTTATCTTGACTTGTAAATTATAACCGTCGAGGATCTCCATATTCTCTAGCTAGTTAATGTTGTGTATCTCGGATAACAGTAAACCCTTACAAAATACTGATAAAGAAAGAAATCAAAATGGAAAAAACTTGTTACAAATATTTCCTCTCAATAAAATTCTCTCTTTATTTGCGTTCGTGTAACTCAAGAACGCAAATGTGTTGGCGTAGTCGATAACGCACTTGTACGAAGTCTGTCGCGCCCGACTGCGGAGCGCAGACAAAAGAGTCAGTTTACCTTAAAAGCCCCATTGTACCAGCATTGTTTGGCTCGAGCCCACTAAAAGCACGGTAAGCGAAGGGCTGACCTTTTTCTACTATTTATTGCAAAAATTAAAACGATTGTGTGAACAGGTTTTAATTTACGAAGTCTTCATCATACAGGCGGAGGGTTCAAGTCATTGCGTAAATGGTGGTGGTAGAGATCATTTTCGGTTGACAACGGTGTACTAAAATATTGACTCCCGGTTGGTCTCGTGGTTGCAAGCGCGACTGCTGAGCGTGGGGTCTGGGTTCGATTCCCGGGTCGAGCAAGTGTTCTTGGGTTTTTCCAACGGGAATTTGTTAGTAACAGCCCGGACTTAAGCTGTTGGTCCTGCGCCTGATCTCTCTCCGGTCGTGTCGGATTGCCGTCCCATCGGACAATGAGATTGAGGCAAATGAGATTGCACCTGTGCCTGCGCATATCCTTGATCACTAAAATATGTATATCCCGCGCCGAGATTGGTTGCCATGGCCGAAGTTCGGTCTGGAGGACTTTATTTAATTTAAATATTAATATTTCTGTGTGGAATTTAATACTTCACATTTATTATTGAAAGAATATAGTTTCTTCGATTTGTAGGCAAGTTTTTCAAGGCAGGTAGGCATTGTGGCTTTTGTATTCAGTGGCGATGGTACGCTAATGGCTCGTGTTTACGTCGTGCTATCCATAGCACGACGTAAACACGAGCCATTAGCAGATTCTGGGAAAATCTCGAAAGTTTCCAAACTTTCGAGATTTTTCCAGAATCTGAAGCTCGAAGAAATTCTCCGACACATCCTTTATGTTTCCCGGTATAGTTAAGGCTAGCAGAACTACTATACGGCTATATATAAATGATATTGCCTAACAGACTCATTTATAAAAAGATCATAAAAGACTACCTACACGCGAGAGTGTGTAGGTAGCATTCGCAGATTTCCATTTTATTGAAATACAAAAATAACACCTGTTATTTACCGACATTTCCACAGAAATATGTACAAATTCTTATCAGTCTCATTGACATTGTCTGCTTATTGTACTCGTTATGTTTTGGAGGCGTATACAATTTACAGAGCGATATGAGAGCGTTGAATGGCGGTGATAAAAATAGCAACCACATGCGATCCTACGCCAGATGCCCTGTGACCTTACGCTCGACGGCTCGGCTCGTTTTATAACCAACATATGCACCACTATAAATATTGGCAGCGTTTCCCGTCTTTTACACTACATTAACATTTAGAACAAATTGTCCATTGTCTTTTTGGACACCGACAACCTTGAACGAGTTACGTACCTAAAATATGAAATGATAAACTGATGTCAAACTGTGATTTGCGATCGATGGAGCGTTACTGTAATATTAGTCTTGGCTAGGTATCGAGTATTCTGAGTACCATTCCCTTCCTATATGAATCAGTTTAATGATTGACGTCTAGTCTAATGGAATGTGTTGATGAAGCCATTGTCGCTAGATGGATACCATACAAAGTAAATTAATCGATTTGTGGCGAGAACATTGTGGTCAGCTCTAAGATCAGTGACCTTTCCTTACACTTGAAGCTTTTTGTGTATGTCGTAAACAACAGTAAAGGGTTGAACTTAGCTGGCAATAAAGGCAGCTAGACAAAACAATAATATGGACAATGGCGACAGACCACTTAATGTTGAAATAGATATGATATAAGATCAAGTCCGGAGACCTTAAGGCGACGATCAGTGTCAGAAACCTCGTGGTTAATGGTGACACGGTTGGAAAAAGGCGAAGGAGATGATGCTCACAATTATTACCGACAGCTGCGCCTCGCGGTTTAACCCGCATAAGTCCCGTGACAATATCAGGACAAAAAGTATACTATGTCCTAATTTAGGACATTGTCTACCCATGTGCGAAAATTGATCCGAAGCGTAACAAACAAACATACAAAAACTCAAATCTTTTCTCTTTATAATATTAGCTAAGATAAACCCATGTTTGAAGTCGGGTCCTGTCTCTCTGTGTCCCAAAAGTCTTCTGCTACAGTTTATAGTAAAACTGTGACTGGTAGTGAACCGCCAGCTAGTTAATTATTCATCAGAGTAGAATATTGAATAGAGTTCGTTTGCGCGCAATATTTTGGTTTTATTCATCCGCTGGACAATGAAACGCTATTCCGGACTTTTGAATATTCAAATTTTTTCGTAGTTTTCCGAAAATGCATAAGGATTTAAGAACAAAGGAATTTTTATGGCCGCAACTGGTGTATACAATGGAGATCAATGAACAAAAATATTATTTTTAATTCTCTTTGGGGAAAAAATACTGGGCTTTATGTAAATGACAACAAGCTACAAGATGAGCTACTATTAAGCTTTGACAAATCGTTACGGATGTCAGAAACAAAGTAACAGTCATTATGTAGATCAAAAAATTTCGTCGTCATGTACACCACCAAACGGGATAAGTAACCAGGGTTGTCGGATATAGTTAAAGTTTAATAAGAAACGGATTGATGTTTTCGGACAAAAACTTTTTTTTTAAATAGAAAACAAATAATTAATTTATCAAATTAAATTTCATTCGAAAACATCAATCGGTTCCTTACTAAACTTCAACTATTTCCGACGACCCTGGTTACTTATCTCCTTTGGCGAGCGTACCTATGCTTCTTGTTGTCGCTCATTACTAAGGTGATGTTTCCAAGTTGTAACATAACCATAAACCAAAGACTGATGATGATAAACGCAGAAAACAACGAAGGCTTCTCTCCCTTAAATTATGAGGAAAAGTATTAAGCCTGCCGTATATCACTGAACATACAACTATGATTAAAGTGTACGGGGTCGACATGATTATTTATACGTTCATTCATCACATTTTTCTTTCTTAGCTCAGTGTAGCAACGATGTGTTTACACCATACCGCCGCCACGCGATTTTCACACGTCTCTTTAATGTTTTAAAGCTCATTTTCTCGTGAATTCATGCACACATACGATATTTTATCGCTGCAAATTTATACATTTTGTGTATCTCATTTTATTCCAATTTGATAATCGAATCAATTCTGATATATTGGTTTCGTAATATGAATAGATGGTTAATTTAAGAAGACGGAGAGATTACGGATTTCGGTAGCTATATTTAGACAAATGGAAACACATGAAATCACAAATAGGTGATGAATGAAATAGTACTTTTAGACGTGAAATAGCGCCGGGATTTAGCTTTTAGACCAACAGACGGCAATCGGTTGAAACGTTTATTATTTGACCACATGTTGGTCGGCCACATCTGCCACCCGAAAAAGGACTATGGGTAATTTATATGAGTGAAACAATAAACAACCTAAAACATTTTTTTTTCTAACCATTGCTGTCTCTTTTCTAGGCAAAGGCCTGCCCAAATCCAGTAAGCCAATTTAATTGATAAAACTGTGGCAGCAATCGAAATTCACAGTGTCCTTAAAAATCTTAACTGAAACAAAACTCAAACAGAAAACACGAATAATAACTGTAAAACCTATAATATTTTTTCAGCACAAACAAGCTATAACCGAGAACAATAAAACTAAATCATTGATGGCCGACAACTTACATAATAAAAACACGAAATATATAACTGTCTGTAGGTTCTTAGGCATCGTCTAGTCATTACGAGACCGACAGACAGAAATAGCGACTCTATTCGGGAGCCACAGATGTGTGTCAACACCGCGTTATTTTGACCGTCTATATTATTCATAATGAAAATTAAGGGCTCTGTGTTCTCATGGAGATAAAAGTGTAGTTTGTTTAAAAATAAAAACTTTTTTTTTAACAAAAGTCACAAGTTTTAGGTGTCGATCAATCTGCCTAGCCTTTTCAACTAAGTTAGGGTCGGCTTCCAGTCTAACCGAATGTGCAGTCTAAACATGGAGAGCTGCCTATCTGTCCTCCATAACCCAGTTACTGGGTAACACGACACCCCTTGGTAAGACTAGGTGTCAGATTTTCGGTCTTCTAACTACCCGTAACGACTGTCAAAGATCTACAAATGACAGTCGGGACTAATGGCTTATGGTGCTTTCCGAGCCAATAATAATAATGTAAACTGGCAAAATAAATGAACTGTCTTTTAACTATCAGCAGACACCTTGTATATTATTTTGTATAGATACACACTGTATTAAAAAATACTAGATACTAACTTGTAGCGAGAAGTTGTTATCATTAAAAGATTTCTTCTACAACTTTTGGAATTGAAAGACAAAATTCGAGACGAAAATTTTGTGGAAATTTAACGAAACCTGTTGGTTCTGAGAGATTCCTTAAATTTTTCAATAACCTTGTACCTGTCTATTAACTATATTTATAGGAATTGTTGCGATAAAGTTTATCAATTAATTTATTAAGTAGGTAATTGAATTAAAGTATTCATAAGAAGTTACGACTATTGTACTGATAACAGTCACTTACTACTACAATTACTATCAATCGTAACGAATATAATGATAAGAACTAAGAAGCATAATAATTATTAGGTATGTTACGAGTATTTATCTATGATATTCAGTAACGTATTTTCTCTTCAATAAAACAAGACAAAATTGAATAAAATACTGTGTTTTTTAATTTCATTCTTCATTTGCTGTTTCGACATTTTTAGACTCGATAACACATTACTTTACACTATAAAGGCAAATTTTTCAATCGACAGATACTTTTTATTCGTGGAATAAAATGGACATCTAACAGATTTTGTATGGAAGAACTGACAAAAATACAAAAAATATTCCACGAATAAAAATTATCTGTCGATTGAAAAATCAGCCCTAAGTAAGGTTAATATTAATGTATTATATCTACATATAAACCTTCCGGAATAAATAATATTATTTCCGTAGTTTAAAAGAACAACGCGGTCACACAAACAGACACGATAAGCAAATTTAATTTTAAATATGTATAGACATTGAGTAACATTATTTTCGTTAGAAAAACTAGCAAAATAGATCAAAATACTGTGTGTTTTAAGGCTGCCACAGACAGGCACGACACGATATACGACGAAATTGTTGTTCACGCCTGTCTGCTATTATATTCAGCAATGCAAATCTCTGAATGATAACCACACCATATTCTATCTCAAATACCTATTTATCAAAACTAAGACTATTCCCCAATTTCTCTCTTGTTTAATGAAAATGGTGTTAGAGCCCTTAATTGTTAGATTTGTTAAGCATAAACAATAGAAGTAATTAAAGAAGATGAACTCTTTTGAAATTCACAAATACTTAGTCAGTAATTGTCGTAAAAGATTTAATGAGGTCGCCGAAAGACATCATAAGCAAGATAATTTTAATTAAAATCAATTACTTATCTGATCTGTCACCATTACAGTTGTCATTGAACTATTCATTCTTATCTTAATTATTTCTAACTTTAAACTTACATGAACCTTGATTGTGGTTATTTCCTAAAACAAATATCATCTCAGACATCGATCTACATGGTCTTCACATGATCTGACCAAGATTATGTCTGGACTTTATAAGAAGACTGTGATATCTGAGTTTGTTTCGGCGTTTCTTTTCAGAGTAGTCAGATAGGAAACGCCGACCTCATCTAGTTTTTAAAATATGGTTGACGTGTAAAAGTGTTTGTGCAAACCTACTTACAGAAATAAAATCATTTATCATTTGACACAAAATTATATATATTATATATTTTATTTTAAAAAAAATATTAGGTAGGTATATTATTTATTAACAAAGAAATAAAACTATTTACGTTTTGTTTATTGACATAGGCCACTATTATTTCCATCTCGCTAGAGATATTTTCCATGAACATACAAATCACTTTCCAATAAAACCATTTCAGAATGGTTTTCCAACCGCAGATTGGTAAATACTCTAGCGAATGGTTAAACACGCCAAATTACTTCACCGAAAACATGTCCATTTCAATTCAACAAATATCGCGCAATACATATTGATATATTTGTAATCTGGCCGCACCATATCGCGCCGCATCGCACCGCACCGCACCGCGATGTAGCTTCCACAAATGAGTCCATAATGTGCGCCTCTTTTATTACACTTCATTATCTGTCCAGTTATTTTTCCATTAACGATTCCCATAATGCGACCAATAAATTCAACATTTCACAATTGTCAAAGGAAGCTTTACGAGGGCCATATAAATGATATCAATTTATCAAGTACCTATCCATATTTTATTAACCTCACAAAGATTTAAATATGATCACTTATCGGATGCTGACGAAAATAATAACCGTTCAGTGTAAGCTGGATGCCAAATTGAATAAACGAAACGAAACAAACGATATTGCATTTATTATCATATTTATAGGACGCCCTTTTTTAATATGACCGGATGTGATATTAAATCTGGTACAAGTACGACTGTAGCGCAACCTTAATCGTAAAAGGAACAGATCAGCCGAGCGAGATCGTGGCATCACGTAGGGACATGAGTCACGTCATGTATCAACAAACAGGCGTCACCCCTGAGGTCACAACACCTGAACACTTGGCAGAGTGACAAGTTGCATAACCGACGAGCGTTAGCCGCGAAAACAGGAAACACCGACTATTTAAGTAACCATTATTAACCTCAACACAAATATACGAACCAATCTCCACGGGCACGCAGCACGTGATTCATCTTGTTTGTTTTTTTGTTTCAGGTAAGTTCACTAGCACTCTATTGAAAAAGCTTCACAGAAATGGGAAGGTAAAAGGTCAAATACGATGTGAGTAAATCAGAAAATATTTGTGTTGTGAAGAACAGGGGTTGTCAACATGTTTCTCGATTAAAAACTGTCAGACTTCAGACTAATCCGTAAGTAGTTTTTAATGAGCATCATTGTAGAGTTGGTACGGGCTTTTCACAACAAGAAGTTGAGGCAAAGCCAAGGCCAATGTCGGATTATATCTCCATAGCAACAAAAAAATATGTCTTTGAAGCTCTGGTGTCGCAACTGAAATTTTATACCCTTCTAATTCAATATTGTTTTAAGGATTTCGTCATGAAAAATGTACTGTGGAAAGAAAAGAAGGAATAGCTCTTTTCTCAGTTTGATTTTATATATTGTTAAATAACTGCTCTTGGGAAAGTGTAGCCTTTAATAGTAAAAGTTCTTATGAAACACTATTCTTCCTAGTAGTATAGACAAGAAAAAAAAAAAAAGTATGGATAATTTTTCTTTAGGAGGTACTGACTTCAGAACGTTATTATAACCGACAAACAAAAAGAATAGTTCTTATTTTTTTTTCCTAAATATAATTGGAAAAGCTGCTCTATTCTGTAAAAATCTCACCGTGAAAACTTACGTAAAGTGAGCTTGAAGTGAGCCTGTCATTACGCCTGATGCTACGGATTAACACTATTGACAGCTCGCATGTAGGTCTTAGACCTAGGAGTTCACATTTAAAGATGACACTTACTTTTAAAAAGATTTCAATAATCTAGATTTAGATTCAGATGTTAATTTCCACACTGACCATCCATTAAATATGGAGACGGTTTAATGTACTTTCCGAGGCACAGAGCATGTTAAACAGTTGGTCCTGGATGTCATTTGTAGATCTTTATCTGACTCTTTACGGGTAGTCAGAAGCCCGATGGTCTGACAACCAGTCTTACCATGTGGTATCGCATTGCCCAGTAACTGGCTTGTGGAAATCAGATAGGCAGTTGCTCCATGTAAAATACTGGTATTCAGCTGCATCCAGTTAAACTGGAAACCATCCCCAACATAGTTAGGAAAAGACTAGCCAGGTGAGGCAGTTCATTTCCACACACAAAGCAATTGCGTTTTCCAAAAATCGCATCTAAAAAACAGATATGTTTGAACACTAACAGGTAGACGTAGTGAAATATCACAAGTTTACCTTTGCATGTGGAATTTGATACGTGTGATGCGAACGGTATGCCTCGTTTATTTTTTCGCCGAAAAAGGGATATTTTTTTTGTGAACACGGTCCCGCAGGCGAGTACTTTGAAATATGGAGCAGAGGAATAAAAGTTGTGGAAATATCCAAAGTGCTATCATTTCGAGCTACACTATGTCAATTGCATTCGTATTAAACCTTACATTTTTGCATTCATATCAGCCCGCAAACTGTTGAAAATATACTTTCCTATGCCCATTTGCATTATAGACATCACTATTTACATAGCCACACCTTAGTTAAAAGATTTGTGATTGAGACGTCATCATTGGTTAAACTGGGAGCCGACCCCAACATAGTTGGGAAAAGGTTAGGTAGATAATGATTATGATTTGTATAGACATCACTATTAGTTAAAAGATTTGTTATCGCAGCATAGAAAGCTGCTTAAAGTACATGGTTGCCCTGTTATTGCCACCTTGCTTATCCTTCAGTTGCATTCGACGACATCAATGTGGTATCCTAGGTAACGACGCGGCTGACAATCTGGCCAGAAGGGCATCCAGCACGTCAGTCTATGGACCGGAACCAGTCGTGCCCATCCCCTTCAATCAACTACGCAGGTGGCTACAGAAGCACACAAGCAGAGAACTGGTGGTCCTCGTCACCGGGCTGCAGGCAGTCTAAGGAAGTCATGCCATCATCAGATGGCAAACTAACCAAAAGTTTACTACGCCTGGACAGGAAAGGCCTGCGCCTGATGACGGAGATCATCACGGGACACTGCTCACTAAACAAACACTTTCACACGATAGGCATAACGGACAACCCCCTGTGCAGAGCTTGCATGGAGGCTAACGAACCCGTCGCTTATGTGCTCTTTAAGTGCACAGGCGTCACACAGATTAGGTCGGAAACCCTCGGGACATCCAGATTTTACACAGATTTTCTCAACAGACCAGGAGACTTAATAAGCTTCTGGAGGGAGGTGGGCTGGTTGGAATAACCACCGACGGCCGCCATGGCCCACGCACAATGGGCACCTGAAGGACAACTAAACCCGTAACATAGATGTGGCGTCCTAAGGGTTTTGACATGCCGAAGATGATGATTCACTGCGATATCTCGCGATCGCAGTTTAGCTCGCTACCTCGATGTCACCTCCATAAAAAATAAATGCATGCTAATAGACGCATGTCTGGTATCCTTTAGCATATGTGTGCGTACACATATGCTAAAGGATACCTCACTGCAATACATCGCGAGCTGCCTGGGGGTTTAACTCGATGCCTACCTGAAAACAAAATATTTTGTTTTTACATCGCGGTCGATGCTTTCCGCATCGATGTGATCCGGCTCGTGATTGGTAAAATAGGTTCAACTTATTCTTCTGGAGTAACCAGAGTATAGCACAAGCACAGAACTGGGCAACTGAGCTTTCAGGTGCGACTGAACCGACGTGTTCGCACCTCCATCCATGTAGAAGTAGCGAGTATTGATATCGTGGTATCGAGATAGCGACCGCGGTCGCGAGCATCTTCGGCATTTAATGCTGTAACCCTAAAATATACTACATTTTGCTAAAAAATTCGAACATTCCTTATCTGCCTCGCCTTTTCCCAACTATGTAGGGGTCGGCTTCCAGTCTAACCGGATGCAGCTAGCTGAATAACAGTATTTAACCTGGAGCAACTAGGCAGTCACTCCATCCGACCTCCACAAAACAGTGACTGGGTAATACGATACCCCTTGGACTCTAGTTGGCAGACTTTCGGACTTCTGACTATCTGTAACATTCCCTATACACTTTATTACTGCATTAATTGCAATAAATACCCTCCATTATCTACTGTTTTGAAACTATTTAAACCGATTATATTTCAGTGAATGTTTTGCTGGAATATAATCTGTTTCGCATACCACAAAATTAATTAGTTCAACATTTCAAATAGATATTCGGAATAAATATTCGGGTCTAATTTCTAGTAAGACTATTAGATCGGTAAATTATGCTAGAGACGTCTCCAACATTGTCTTTGATAAAAAACAATTTGATATTTGAACCTTTAAAAGCCGCTGACAGCGCTTTGTAAAGTCAAGAAAATTAATGGTTTAGCAAATTGTCTACAATCTTAAATTGTCATTATATTGAAATCACAACTGTCATTCTTTGACAGTTGTATGCCTATAACACGGTAAGCTGTCGTAGTGTGTTCATTTGATAAACAATTTATTTCTCTGACTGTAGGTGCATGACGATTTCGTGGATCTTTGACAGTCGTTACGGGTAGTCAGAAGCCCGAATATCTGACAACCAGTCTTACTTAGAGGTATCGTATTACCCAGTAACTGGATTGTAGAGGTCAGATAGGCAGTCGTTTCATGTAAAATACTGGTATTCAGCTGCATCCGGTTAGACTGGAAGCTGAACCTAACATTTGGGAAAATTATAGATAGAATGAACTGTAGGTTTAAGAGCAAGCAATAGGACTAGACAACTTCTAATCTTGGATTAATTTCAATAGACTGTATTGATTCCCTAGCTTGTGTTATTCCTTGCTTCATACACGTGGGTTGTTACTTGAAACTCCTTTATGCCAAATTAGTCCTTAGAGGCAAGGCGCTTAACGGATTATATCAGAACTTCAAAAGGATGTCCAGCACTCGCATCTCCTTGCAATAAAGCACAAAATGCAATCACAAATCCGTTTACCCAAACTGTTAGGGTAGACCCACATTAGCAAGAAGACAGGCTTGCATAGATTACGAGTTTTTTAGAAAGGTGAAGAAAACATGGTTTATTTTGTAGAAACAAAAAGCACGCGCAAAGAGAATACATAGAATACACACATACAAAGTTGCAAGAAGCCTCGCATTTAACAAATAAAAGCTTAAAGTTTGACAATGTTGTCCATTGTTTGATGGCAGGGCAGGTTACAATTCAATCGGCAAGTAGCCGAGTAGTAGTACTCGTAGTATTGGCGGTTTTTGGCAAGGAGGTCATCATCTGCCTGGATAGCCTTTTCCCAACTATGTTGGGGTCGGCTTCCAGTCTAACCGGATTCAGCTAAACACCAGTATTTTACATGGAGCGACTGTTTTCAAGTAAAACTATAAAATAAGATAAACAACTAAGCCAATCGTTTTCACCATTGCCAGGATCGCCCAGAGGACACGGTGGAGCACACGGTGGAGGTCTGCCCCGCTTGGGCGGCCTGCCGGGTCAGCGGGATTGTCCGAAAGGGTTACCGCTACCCCGGAACATAAAGCGCAAAGGATGGGTGGTTTTTAGTCAGTAAGAGTCTGACACTCCCTTCCGCTCCACCCAGAGCGGGAGGGGTCATTTGATGATTTCCCATCCGAAAAAAAAAAGAGCCAATCGTTTCAAAACCCTCAAAGACTATGGTTTTTAAGCCGGTGCCCAGTTAAAATATGTTATTTAAAATATCAGCAAAAAGCGCCAGACAAAAACAGTAAGTAAAGAGATTAAAGCTGACCCTTTTAATAATTAATTTGCTAATAGTAGGATTACAGTGAAAACTCGCCTAGATAAGCAACCTTTTATTTATCTAGGCAGCTCATAAAAGGCCGTTGCCTCACAAACGAAAAAAATAGACCAACATAACATAACATCACGCCCATATTTCCCGAAGGGTTAGACAGAGGTGTGCCTACAGTACACCCACATTTCGCCAGGTATGTATAAGTCCCTTGTAAAAGGGGGTGAACTTATTACCATCAACCGAGCACAAATCCAGACTCC
Source organism: Apamea monoglypha (assembly GCA_911387795.2). Lineage (NCBI taxonomy): Eukaryota > Metazoa > Arthropoda > Insecta > Lepidoptera > Noctuidae > Apamea > Apamea monoglypha. Next base: position 15,652,316 of record OU426917.1, read on the forward strand.
ATGGCTCTAGGAGGCTGGATTTGTATACCACTGAGGAATTCCTAATGGAAAAACCCAATAAAAATTTTCCCGAGGCTAGAATCGAACCCAGGATCTCTGGCTTAGCAGTAGCGCTTGCGACCACTAGACCAAAGATGCAGGATAAAAAACAGGCCAACGGTAATCTAATTAAAGTACTAATTAATGGTATTTGTCTAGCCAATTTAGAGCATTAGGTTTATTAGGATACCTACAACTGCATTAACATAACACAGTAGGTACAACATAAAATTAGGATTAAAAAAATCACAGGTATTATAATAAACAACAACTGACAACCAGTCTTACCAAGGGATATCATACTACCCAGTAACTGGGTTGTGGAGGTCAGATAGGCAGTCGCTCTATGTAAAATACTGGTATTCAGCTGCATCCGGTTAGACTGGAAGCCGACCCAACATAATTGGGAAAAGGCTAGCCAGTAGATGAGGTATTATAATAAATTCGAAGCGCAAGGCTATCGCAAATCTCCCGACACATAATAAAGCATTATTCTGCTCTCAGTTTTTTCTCTTCTTTTAAGTGATGACCCTATTAGTATTCCTTAGAAAATAATTTAATATCTCCATAGTCCTTTGGCAAAACGATTCGCGATGACATTTTTCTTCCTTTTCAGAGAATCATTCTTGACACCCTCATTTGTTTCTCGTCTATTTTACGTCTTATTTTTTTCGTCTCCTTTGTCCATTATAAAGGCGATTAAAATTCGTGATTCGAGAGCGAAATTGATGACACAAAAAAATTATTTCAAATTTTCTCTTTTCAACAAATATGAGTACCGTAACTTTCCATTTTTTTCTGTCCAGTGAAGTGCCTATCTATAAATTATAAACATAGATAATTAATTTGTCTTGAGAACCTTTTCGACCTTTAAAAAACCCTTTTTGGACCTAAGTTTCATTTAACAAGAGAGACCGGTAACCGCGACCACCACGCTGGACAGGTGTGTGAATGACCACAAAGCCGGGATGGCTTTCTAACTGAATGATGAAGCTGCTTGCTTATTATACAAGGTACAACATCGAGTAACGAGTTTTTTTTCTTTTGGCCTATAGTGTCTCACTGCAGGACAAAGGCCTCCCCCATATTCTGCCTCCTTTCTTTGCGCTGTGCCTTCTCCGTCCAATCGGTTAGGAACGAGTCCAAACTGTTTATAGGTATAAAAAACCTAATACCATTAAGGGCTGATTTTTCCAACGCCAGATAATTATATCGGAGGAATAATTTTGAATTTTTGACAGTTCTTCCATACAAAATCTGTCAGATGTCAATTTTATTCCACAAATAAAAATTATCTGCTGATTGAAAAATCAGCCCCAAATCACCTTCCATGGTTATCAAAAAAAATCTGCTCTTTCATAGAAAAGTGCAATACAGACACACGCAGTCAAAATGCATGGAACATTTTTTTTTTAATAACCCTCGAAAAATTTCGACGCCGCGGGGTTTAGAATTATGAACTGAATCCATGGAACAGGTAGTGCTTCGATATCCCAGCCACTCTGTATTCTCTTGTGGCGTGATTACCTACATACATTATGTATAGTCACGAGCATCAATATAAGCACTTAGCAAAATTCAAAAGAAATTTTCTCGTGAAATAACGATTGCAACTTTCGAGATTAGACCTACTTCCACATAAGTTAATATGAGTTCGAAACTGCTCTTTGTAACAGCGGGGTAATTGCGTAACACACTATCAGTAGCAATGGCTCTCATTTTGACAGTTCAACAACATTCATTGCGTTATTTACGTTGTTGAGCAGACAAATTTTTCGAACATATGAAGCAATATCCTTCAAAATAATTTATATTGTGATTGAAAGTGTGTTGCTCAATTAAGGCTCACTCACTACCTACATGAATAAACATATAGGTAAGGCTACTGAAATTTCATTTTAATGAAGTTCCATACATACACATGCCTAGGTATATAGGGTACAACATTGAATTTTAATATCGGCCGCTCCGTCCGATAACTAGATTGTTATCGTATGAATACCCGTGCCGGAAAATGGTTGGGCCGGATTTTGGCGGCGAAAAACATGCTGGCATCCGACCCCAGCTGATTTAATATCGTGTACGGTTGAATTCCTATAATGATATCGATAGGCTCTCGACAAACATCTGGTAATGATCCCTGAATTGGAAGTTGATTTTGGGTCCACTTATGCTCCACTTTTAGGTACATGTTGGGCAGTAAGAAGTATTTGGGCATACTTAGGAATAGCCGTGGACTTCGATCCGGCTTGTTAATAACTTTTAGATTTATTTAGTTTTAAAGTTTCAGTTTTAAAACTCCTTGTTTGCTTTTCGACGGTACTTACATCTATGAAAAAAAGAAAGAATGAAAAACGGTTTATTCTACACAACCTAAACGCACACTACAAAAAAAAACAAAGTCAAAATATACACGTAGGTACAAAGTAGCCAATAGTCTCGAATTCAACCAATTAAAGTTCGACAGTTTTGTCCATTGCTTGATGTCAGCGGGATTGTCCGAAAGGGTTACCGCTACCCCGGAACATAAAGGGCGAAGGAAGGAACATGGGTGGGTTTTAGTCAGTAAGAGTCTGACACTCCCTTCCGCTCCACCCAGAGCGGGAGCGGTCATTTGATGATTTACCACCAGAAAAAAAAAAAAAAAAAAAGGACCAAAGACTAAGTACCTACATCGCATAAATGTTACGACACTGGCAAATGACAAGAAACAAACAATCAAAACAAAAACAAGATGCCCCTATACTGCATGATGATATTATACTGTTTACTACGTGGCCACGTTTATTGCTGCGTCAGAGGCGTTGTTTAGTTCGTCAAGGGTGCAGGTGAACGGAAATTAGGGATACTCCATCAGACCGCACCGCACTCACATTGGGTGTTGGATAAATCGATATTACCTACCTAATTTCGCCAAATTATGTTTGCAGCGGCCTACTTGGCGAAGATTTAAAACGGATAATATTTTTGATAAATACTAATTTATAATCCTGGTGTCTTAACCCCATTCATAAAACCTGTCATTCCGTAAACATTTTTATCTCCATAATATCTTTTCTTTGACGTGCAGAAGCTCACATAAGCATGTTCTAATGCGCGTTGATTCGCGCGTGGAGCTTGTCCGGATAAAACGCTTTATGTGTAGCGTTTCCCGATAAGCGATCGGCAACATGGTTCGATGCGGACAAGGTTTTAGGAATAATACTTAACTATCTTTTTCGTTGGGGGTTAAAAAGAAATAGTGTAGTGGGAATATATAAGCCAAGGCTTTTAAAACTTAGAGTAAATGTGATACTTACATGACACACGAGAGAGACACGGAACGACATAGTGGTTTTTAGACTCACAACTCTTAGCTAATTCACTGATTTATTCCCGCACTAGCTGCGCACCGCGGTTTCACCCGCATAAGTTTCGATCCCGTGGGAATATCGGGATAAAAAGTATCCTATGTGTTAATCTTGGTTTTAAACTATCTGTGTGCCAAATTTCATCCTAATCTGTTCAGTAGTTTTTGCGTGAAAGAGTAACAAACATACATCCATCCATCCATACAAACTTCCGCATTTATAATATTACTAGCTACACCCCGCGGTTTCACCCGCATAAGTTTCGATCCCGTGGGAATGTCGGTATAAAAAGTATCCTATTTATTAATCCTGATTATAAACCATCTGTGTGCCAAATTTCATCCAAATCTGTTCAGTAGTTTTAGCGTGAAAGAGTAACAAACATCCATCCATCCATCCATCCATACAAACTTCCACGTTTATAATATTAAGTAGGAAAAGTAGGATAGTAGTTTCCACAAAAGTTTAAGCAATAGTAATTGATTAGTTATATTTATAGTTATATATTATAGTTTTGATTAGCAGTGAACTGCTGTAGGCTGATGATGGCTGAGCTTCTGCGGTTTTTCATCCGCGTGAAACTTTTTTTTAACATACAATATATCCTATAACTATCGGCAATACTGTAGCTTCTCATTAGTGGAAAATTCCGAAGATTACCACACAAACTCAAAAATGCACACACAACACACCACACTCCACTTTTCTGATCCATTGGAACGCAAAAGCTTCTTTGAATCTTGCTCAAATAAATACGAAGGTTCTCGAACAGTCAAGCATCAATTATATATCTAACATTGCAGCAGAAACAACTGCAACTGTACTGCCGTTGTAAACAACTGAACAAATCTCCTATCGTTGAACAATTACAAGTATCTTGCCAATTAAGCCCAGCCGCGCTACTTTAGTGAATAATGTAATTATTGCAACCCAATTACATTGTTGAGCGTCGGATACTTCTCAGTGTTTAATCTTATTCCACGGTTTGGGATTCCGTATCAAAATAGTGAATATTGAACCTCAGTTTTAAATAATGAACCGGACAAACACAGAGAGTAAATTCCCGCATTTTAAATAACGCATAAAGCGCATTCTAATCTCAGTCAAAAAAACGTCAATCAGTCAAAAAAACGTCAATCTGTCAGAAAAACGTCAATCTGTCAAAAAAACGTCTTATTTACCTACATTTTTTAAAAGTTTTGACATTAATTGTCGCTGAGATAAGATGGCTACTAGATTTTAAACGTTTTTAAGTATGTGAATTTACCTTCAGCTTAATTAATTGTTTGAAGACTGCAAGAAGGGATGACAAAGTGTATGATACTCAAATACCCATTCCACACATCGCGACTTTGTGGGTATTTACGTATTCTAAGCAATGTCTGGCACTGGCTTAACTGTGTTCAAAGCTACACTTCTGTCCTTCTCTAATCTGTTTGAATCCAAGACTAATAGAAGTCTTTTATTTAACCGAATAACCGAACTGTTTCGGTTCATTCCAGTCAACAAGGAGGATTTCCAGGAATAGTTGACCCGTTTCTAATGATGTCAGTCGATGTTCTTAGTAACAAATCATCGTCAGAGTTTGACAGTTAAAGCAACTTTCAACTATTTCTGTTTTTCATCAGTTTCTTTTTAACCCTCGAAAACCAAGAAAACGACACACACGATGCAAAAAAAAGCAGCATTTTGGATTTTCATTTTCATCTAACTATATATAGGCTTGAGCACCCTCGAAAACCATGAAAACCATCTCTCTATAAAATCGCATAGAGGGGGCACAACGCCTTTTCGTTACGTGACGATTTCTACCAGTTTACTTCTACCATAAGCCGAGGGGATCATGGTCTAATAATATCAGCTGCACGGTCGAATTTCAAGGTTAAGCCACCCTTGCCGAGGTTGTTCCGTGGATGGGTGACCACCCAATACATACCGAGACGAAGGGATCTTGGTCAAGACAAATGGGGGCGAGGCAAGGGCCTCGGAAAGCACGTTAAGCAATTGGTCCCGATTGTCATACATCTTTGACAGTCGTTACGGTTAGTCAGAAGCCCGACAGTCTGACAACCAGTCTTGCCAAGGACCCAGTATTCCCCAGTCATGTTACCCAGTATAACTGGGTTGTGGAGGTCAGACAGGCAGTCGCTTCATGTAAAATACTGGTATCCAGCTGCATCCGGTTAGACTGGGAGCCGTCCACAACATAGTTGGGAAAAGGCTATGTTGATTATTTCCTACCTCGAGCCGCATTAAAGAACTTCGTTCCAAAAATGTATAAGAAACTTTAAAAGAACGTAACTCCTCCGTCAGACTACGGAACCTTAAGCTCTCGGTATTTTTTCCATCTTTAGCCAAAGCATTGTGCCTTGATTATATCGGAGTAATTAAATCACTGAGTGGATAATGTGGGTCCAAGAATGCGGAGTAAAAGACGCCCTTCTGTCGGAAAAGTGTTGAGATTGAATGTAAGGGAGCGGAGAGGAACGTGGGATGAAAATGGAGGGTAAAATTAGATGTTATTACGTAACTTAGGGTTTTGATATTGAGCTTTTACTGAAATAAAGTCTTATCTGGGCTTTTTTTTAGCATTGTTTTTTTTCTGAGCTCTACCTCAGAAAAAAACAATGTGTGTGATATATAGATATTTTAAATGGACCCTTTACAAGACAATTTCTATCCTTTGGTATGTTAATGCCTATAAGAAAAACTTGCCAGAATCTGAAGTATTTCTGTGAAGTTAGTTAATTTTCCTTTCAGGCCGTTTTCACAAGTTTTCGCTTCAATACTAACTTACGAATTCCCTAGAATTCTCCAAAAACTTTCGTATTCCCTCTTCTAAATCAAGTCCTGAAATGTTTTATCCTCACTATATTCCATGTACAGGGCGCTCCACATATTAACAACAACTATACGGGCACAAAGGGAACGTAATTGCGTCACAATTACTTTCTTTTGTATATACTAGAGAGACTTTTGTTTACAATTTTTCGATACACTTGTTATTTGCACACCCTTTGCTACATAAACGAATTGTTTTCTATTAATATAGGCTGCAATTATATTATATTTTTTCATGGAGTTTTGTGCTTTGTGGAATGCAATAATAAAATGAATACCTATGTATATGGTAGCATTTCTTTAAAAACGTTTGATTAGGGTGTTACATTATCTGACAGGAATATTACCAAAACATGCGTTCCAGTTTTTGGAACGAAGTTCTTTAACGGAGCTTACAGTAGGAGTAAACTTAAAGAAACCTTCACATAACAAAGCGATATGCCCCTCCATGTGATTTTTTTTTATATCTCATAGAAATAGACAGAGAAAACATGAAAACTATCTCTAGTTTTCATGGTTTTCGAGGGTTCTGAAGCTGATAGTGAAGTCAAATGATAATCCAAGATGGCGGCTACAAAAAATTTCACATTTGTCGTCATGGGTGTCGCTTTCATGGTTTTCGAGGGCGCTGAAGTTGATAATGTGGTCAAATTGAAAATCCAAGATGGCAGCTGCGAAAAGTTTCCTTAATTTTGAAATTTTCGCTTTCTCTTCTCTCTGTCTTCTCATCTTGGATTTTCATTTTGAACTTCGTTCCTTTTCCAAACGTTTTTTTTTTCATCATCATCATTCGGCGGCCTTGTTCCACCTACTGCTGAGTAGAAGCCTCCTTCCTTTTGTCCGTTTCTAGTAAATTAGGTGCCGATAAATTTATATCTTATGTACCGATTTATTTATATCGGGTTACCACTGTCCTCATTCTCCTGCCCTTATCCCAATTTATTTGGGATCAGCGCAACATGTCTTTTTCTTCCGTACTAAATCGAGTAACCACAGTAAAACTATAAAATTGATTTCAGTATCTGTCTCTAAGCCAAGACAAATAGTAATGATACCCACACATATAACACAAGATTTACTTTTCACCATGACGTCATAATTCTATTATCTGGCTCAATAATGGATGGCAGGAATGCCAGACAACGTGGCAAGCTACGAACTTGCCATACTTCCCTAATGTCATTCTCATTTGGGTGGTGAGTGAAATACCACGCCCTTTGTGGATACCCTATTGGTGTCTCGTCGCTGTCTGACAGAATTTTTAGTTAAGTATTTTTCGACTTAGGGCTGATTTTTCAATCGAGAGATTATTTTTATTCGTGGAATAAAATTGACGTCTGACAGATTTTGTATGGAAGAACTGTAAAAATTTAAAATTATTCTTCGGATAAAATTGAAATAATTAAGTATTTAATAATAGTTAGTATATCACTAACTATTATTAAATACTTAATTATTTCAATGAATTTCTCTCGTACCCTTACTCTCTTTTCGCAACATTACTAAGGGCTGATTTTTCCAACGCCATATAATTTTATCCGAGAAATAATTTTGGGAAAACGGTTTCCCGATGTGCATAATGTCCATAAAATATTATTTTCACAGTAAGTAACATATTTATATAACTTAGTTAGTCTCCGAACTTTAATAATTGTTCAGGAAAGCGAGTCAAACTACAGGTTATGTTTTGGTAATGGCTTCGGACTGGCGAGTGAGAGCTCGAAGTTACGGACCTTCCCCGCGCCACAGTTGCAATATTAACGTGAACCTACTCCTATCATAATCACATTTAATGGTATATAGAAACATCACTTGCTAGCTGCGCCCCGAGGTTCCACCCGCATAAGTCCCGGGACAATATCGGGATAAAAAGAAATATTCTATGTCCAGGTGGTCTATCCGTTCCGCCGTTTTAGCGTGAAAGCGTAACAAACAAACATACAAAAAATCAAATCTTTTAATATTAGTTTAGATTTCTGAACAGAATAATATAATCATCGTTGTAGCAAGACTGCTACGGCCGTAGGTCGTAGACCTTGACCAACACATAACATAACATAAAGCCTGTAAACCCTGAAAACGTAAACTTTTAAAAGTAGAAAAAAAAAAGAATAGGAATAAGCACCTTATACCTTCACAGTATCTTTGAATAATTAGTTTATTAGGTAAGTATTTCAAAGCTATAACTAAATTTAATCCCAATTCCTACCTACCATTACCGACTCAACAATATTTTAATATTAATTTATTCATTCGCAAAGCTAACTTCGTAAATACGGAAGTGCCTACCCGGCTATGACTGGTCCGGTAAACAGACTACCCCTTAACGAGAAAGTTAGAAGAACTGCTATTAGATGCTACATATAAAATATATTATACTTAGTTGTTATGTAGCATGTTTTTAGTGCATTTTGCCTTAAAATTAAGTTTACTGCAGTGCCAGTTTTAGTTTTGGCTTGCAACTGGACAATTCACTTAAAAACGAACGCGAGAACCTCCTTTCAGGATTTTTCAGAAGTTGAAAGTAGGTTAAATGAAAAACTCTTTCTTCTATGTGTGTTTATTGTACATGTTAGTTTTCGACGACATGTTTTAGAATGGTTGATTAAAGTATTCAAAATAAATACTAGATATTACTTTATGATGGTTTCAAACACATTATTTCCAAGCGCCAACAGTCAATATTCTTGCTAAGTGTTATCACAGTATTGCCAACATGCAGTACATAAACGTCTAACGAGAAAACTTACCTACTATACTAGGGAATATATATCATTTTTAGTAGCAAAACATGTTATTTCATCCTTTCTATCCTTAAAGAAAGAAGTTCCATGCGATATCAGCTTAAGTTTGCTCTAGTTAAAGTAAGTACTTTCCCATCTTCATTTGAAAGAAAAACTATTTATAAGTCCTGCTGTACCAATAAAGTTGGTACCGAGCTGTTCATAAATCCTACTTGTTCAAGTTACCCTATTACATTTTTATGAACTCCTGGTTGTTGAAATGTCAACTAGGTATGTTGGTTTATGAAAATATGCGGTTCTCACTCAAGCAGACCCCTTATTCGTAAACCAAACTCGGCGATATTCAGCATACAATTTTAAATCTTCACTCTGTATCATTTTCCTTAGTAAAACTCTCAACGCGGCAGATAATACTCGTAAATACGAAAACAACAAAAATACAACCAACAACAGAAAAAAAGAAGAACTACATATAAACAACAATCTGTTGTCCAAAATACGAGCGAGGTACCAGGAGTTCATAACGCAATTAGAGGTAAAGGCTGTAAGTTAGCCGCCTGCACGACCACCGCTGTGATTTGAATCCCTAATGGTCAAACGGAAAAATAAAGCTTCTCTGTGAGACGCGGAAACGTGATTACGAGTATTTTCGCCATCATTTTTGAAAACAAGCGGATTAAGCTACGTATCATTGGTCCGCTCATGTAATTGGATGTGTTAGAACTGTTAAAAGGCTCTCAGTCATAATCCGGGGTTGGAATTTTGCCCAGTTCATGTCCTTACCTGGCTTGCCAGTGTTTGCACACGATCGGCCTAATACAGTTGGCGGTAATCTGTATGCAGAGAGTTTATGTAAGTGTTCCATTTGGAATATTATGGCCATTCCGCCCAAAAAAGTCATAGTCAGGCATGATTTGGTACAGTCACAGATGTACCTAATTCAGGGAAGCACATGACTAAACGTAAACGTACCTACTAGTACTAACTAACCACTTTGTCGTATTAGGTCTTGTGTGATTAGCAGTGCAACTGTGCAAAGCGGAACATGGGTGGCTGTTGTTTGTTTCGAGCTTTCTGCGACGGTGACGCCACCATTCATCAGCATTTGAACAAATACATTCACTGCCTGCGAATTTAGACGCATATTTCTATCGCCCCAATCAACAAAAAACTGGCCAAACTGTAAACAATGTGCAGCCTATACCCTGCAATGTATACCGTCAGTAAAAAAAGACTAAGAGTGGCCTCTCACGTGCTCGCAAATCCAACACACACATTTCACGTGTACACTGCAATAGACGGGCGACACCAACACCGACGAAAAAACTGAATTTTTCTCCGTTGTGCCATAATTGGATTCGTTTTCAGCACACTTTTAATTTTATTTGCGTTCACTTTCTCACTTTGATGTCGGCACACGATCCGAGGGCTTTTAGATAAATAACCAATTATCGGATACGATTTTAATCCCCGGCGACTGCGGCATGTGATTTGGATTCCAGAGCATATTATTGTCATATTTTAATCCGTCATATTAGAGAAAGCAATTCGTTCGAAAGCACTGTTAATATGAAATGAGGATAGAATTTCAGTAAACGTTATTAAAGGCGTATTGACGTTGACGCTCGGTCCGGAACAATTTCAATTTTGATTAGCAAACGTGTGTGCCAACCTATCAGTGCGTGAGTGAAGGTAAATATGTGAAGATTCGAGTTGGGCGTGATCACATCATAGTCCTAACAGACTAAGCGATTACGTCGACAGCAGGGCGCGGTACCACTAACCCAATTTGTTGAAAATGACCGAGTAAACACACGTCGATTCTACGCCCCACCGAGATTTATTGCAAGATCGTAAAATGCAGCTCTCTGTGTAAAAACTTCCAAATTGAATGGAGTAGGTATATCATCCAGCCTTCAAATGGAGGTGCTCGTACTACATTTTATGGTTGTCGTATTGTTTTGGACAGTCTACAGACAATGGCAAATCTTGGTGATGTCATAAAAAATATGCTCTCCAAAGAGCTTTCATTTACAGTTTGGAATATTTATGTACTCTTAATAGGCACGAATAATGGAATTTATCCAGTTTTCCTTAAGGCTTTTCTTTTCGCATCTCTAGTAGAATTAAGTACAGTTACGAGCACCAACATGTCAATACTTAGCAACTTTCAATTGCGATTTTTTCGTGAAATAACGAATGCACCGTTGAAATACGACACATCACATAAACCTATGGGTTCGGAAATACAATGTTCTTAACAAAATATAATTTCATTCAAAAATAAAGGCGTAAATTGCTTTTGAATAAAGCCGAGTATATACATACTTTTGCTCGTGACTATACATCACTTTCATATAAGTACTTCATGGCTTTAGTTCGTCTTTGGATTGACATGTTGGCAGAGAACCTTGGCAGTGCGAGGCGAGGCGAAATACGCCATAATATTTTATGAGCCCTATTTTATGATTGCCACAAAATAGCTCTTTACTTCATCTTTATTAATACCTGTTACTTTAATGAATAGTGTTACTGGCATTCTTCCATCCGTATTAAACGTCTTTAAGACAGGTAGGTACCTACTTAATTATAGTTTCATGAAAGCTGTACTGGGTACATTCTGGGTAGGTTGTTAATATATTTATGGTTGGCAAATAGCACCGCTATTTCGCGACATGTAGGTATTTATTGGATTATATTGAATGAAGGAACATACAACATTCAAATAATGCCTAGTTATGATTACAATATTATGTATGTGCTAACAACCGGTACATTGACGGCACTGTTGGCGCAGTGGTTAAGCGATTGACTGGTGCGTCGCGGTTTCGATTCCCGCACGGAACAAATATTTGTATGACCTACAAGTAGTTGTTCCGGGTCTGGCTGTTTGTGTATGTGAGTTTAAATGTTTGTAAACGCACGATACAGGAGAAATTCCTAGTGTAGGGCATCGTTTTAAAAAAAAACAATAGAAACAATAGAACCAATTAAAATGATATATTTTAACTATCCAGTACCTCTTAAATGTTATATCGCTATTCTATCTCTTAGTGTTATTATCTACTATACCACATCATTAACACATGTCACATAACTTGCTCCTGTTTTGAAGTCGGTTAAAGAGTTTAAACACTGAACTAAACTTTGATTTTTAATTTGCTTGACCAAAATGCCAGCTCCGATCCACCTTTTTGTCATGTTGATCGCAGCTGTGATTTTAGACATCAAAATTTCGTATACGGCAGAAACAAAACTAAAAACTGAAACGACATACCCGGTCGTATCATAACTTCAGTTACCTAAACTGGCCAGTAAGACTGCCTTCCCACGTCCATATAAAATGTAAGGTCAGACTGCAAATGAAACTCAAGAGATACACGATCGCACTAAAACTCTTTGATGCCGAGCGGACCTGACTCATGCCTAATTTAAGAATAACTGAGCAACTGCACCTGAGTCGAGCTGCAACGTGTAGTTGAGGATATGCAGAAGGTTTAATTTAGAATGATCGATAAATATGGACTATAAATAATCGCTCGCCACAGTCAAGGATATTCGGAACAGTCTTGAACTTCTGTTGTCTGATGGAACAAAACATTTTGAGTACTATTTTTCCGCGGCTGCGTACGCGTGGACGTCGGGAATGTACTACCGGGATAAAAAGTATCCTATGAATTAACCCAGGTCATGGTCTACCTGTGTGCCAAATCCGTTCAGCTACTAAGGCGTGCAAAATAGATAGACAGACTGACAGACAGTAGAGTTACTTTCGAATTTATAATATTAGTATGGACACACAAATAAGGCACTCCATTGCACCTGTCTCCTGTTCCTTTCTTGGGAAATACAAATCTCTCTTGGAAAAATGGGACAGATCTTGCAGTTAGAATTGCACTGAAGCTTTTAAAGAATATTCGTTCACTTTTACAAGTGTATATCAACTATGTACAATGTCAAATAAAACTACGTCTGGTGAAAAACAATATTAAAAGTATCTATAGGTTTCCAAATCAATATCAAAGTCTTGGCACATTGTGTAAACTGAATGTTCTGTAACCTAATTTTTCATCTTACAGCTATTTGGAGGCCGGGCGCGCCGCCCCCGGTAGCTGGCAGCGCCGCGCGCAGCCCGGGCGCTCCGCCTCCGCCGCCCCCGCCCCCAGTGTGGACGCCGGGCAGCGCGGGCGCATCGCCGCAGACGCCGCGCAAGTCTTTCAGGCCTGTTCACTTCGAAGAGACGCCACCAAGCCGCCGTAAATTCCCGGTATGATTAATGTACTTATTTACAAAGTTGTAAGAAGCACGATAAATCCACATTGTAAAAAGATGAAATAACCTTAATTTCTTCTTATTTTTGTGCCTTCGACTAAGCCCCGTTTACACGATGAAAGTGTTTTGCCTGTGGCATACAGTAAAATTGGAGCAACAAATGACTTGCATCGTCTTAATACTGTTTAGACGGCACAACTATTATTGTTGCCTTAATGTATGGTTTGCTACCGGCAATAAAATCGCAACGTGTAAACGTTACGTAAGAACGTAACGTAAGATATTTAGGGCGGGTTGTTTCTCGACCACTTGACGCACGCGTATACGTCAAAAATGGCGCTAACTATCGTCAAACCAAAAAAGAGCGTTGTTTTAAATTACAATTACAAAGTTTTGGCCTTGACAAACGTCAAATATTTTATTACGTAATGGTTGTTATTTGACGTACGTATGATGTTACGCTAACCAACCGCTTGAAACAGCCAGCCCTTATTTATATACATCGCGAGACGAAATAGTTAGTCATCACTCGTAACTTTAGTCTCTATGGTTTTGCAGCCGTTGCGAGAGCAACTGACAGAAGTCAGTTGCTCATGGGCTAATGAGAACATTAGCCCATGAGTTTTCTGATAATATGATGTAGATAAACAAACAGCTGACCAGCCAAATTTGCAGTTGTCAAACCTCCTATTGATATGTTGTTCTTTAATTTGGTTCGTTAACAGCCAACACTAAACGTCTTATAATATACCCTAACTCTATCTCTTAGGAGTCGTCACTGTAATGGACGCAATGTAGATATCACCGTGTAATATATGTATCTCTGACTTAACCTTCAAGGATCGCTGGAGATACGTCTGTGTTTGTAACTCGTAAAATATATTTAGGGCCCATTTACTACGCAATTCCTCTACATAGATAGGACAAGGTTTGTTTAATTTAATATTGTGTATACTTGACTGAACTGAACCATCTGGGAAATCATAAAAGTTAACAAGCTTCATTGTATTAGAAAACGCGAATAATGCTCAGATATTCACAATTTATATCCAAAAATATATTATTATGAAAGCTAATATTTGATGAAACAGCTGATGTTATTGTTATACTCTTTTCTAAGAATTCCGACACAGAGTAATTACCTTCTCTCTTATTTTATTTACTTAAGGCTTTTCTCAAACTATAAATCTTTGGATAAAAGCCTGAGGCATCAGTGAATGTAGATATCATAAGCTCCCTTTTACAGTAAATGGGTGCTTATGAAATCTTTTTAGCTGTTTATGTAATTTTAACCAAAACCGTATCATGTTTAGAATAAAGACTGTTTGTTTTGGGACACAGAGGGCAGGATAGGAGGTGGAGCATGGTTTGCGACATAGCTTCACAACCACAACCTACTGACATTCCGTCGAGGTAGCCCCACTTTACCAGGTTGGAGTTACATCTTCCCATTTGGGTACGGATACGGTTCAGGGATTTCCAAGTGGACCACGGAGGGAACAGGGACCCTGCAGGGAGATGCTCTTTTGGTGGAGGGGGAAGAGTATCCGGCCAAAGTTTGCAACGAGCGTCGGCCGGGTTTCCTGGTAGAGACACAGTCAACTTTAAGAAGCTGTGCGTGCTTTTTAGCAGTTGCGTTAGTACCTGTGCGCCAGATAGTGGGTGTCTGGTATCAGATTTCTGTTTCTCCACTGTGCTTGCAACTTCTCTTCGGAGACCTCTGCGCTGCCACCGACTACGCCATAAAACTATCGAAGTTTTGGGCCATCAAGATCTAAAATACAGTCGTGCTACACGAAGAAGAAGACAAAAACTACAATTTGAATTGTGTTAAAGAGGCACGTGATATTAAATCAATATCGTTAATTAAGATTGGCACAGGCTTTAAAGTCCTAGATACTAATTGGTACTAGATAGTATAATTTATGTTTATTACGTGAGTAATCGTGAAACTGTTAATACAACATGAACATCAAAAGTAACAAGTATTTAATGCTAATTTAACCATATTAATTAATACTCGTAATTGAAACAAGTTTCATCAGAGAAATGGCCTATGTTTCCCACCATTTCATTACCGGGACCGTAAAATCTTAGAATTTGTTTAAGCACTTTCAACCGCTGCTGGGTAGAAAGTTAAATAATTGAATTCGAGTAAACAGTACCAACATTTTTATTTTACAAGTTTAATTTTTTGGCTCTGCTCAAAAAGAAAGTAACTTCAAAGCCACAAAACTTTGTGGTATCTTCTGGGAATATTGAAAGCTAGCGAGTGGTCTCTTGTACATATTTTATTAGGTTCAGATCTATATTTTTAGTTAAGTGCTTAAGTGTTTTTCGATAAAGACGTCAATGTAGATAGTTTTATGCAAACTAAGAGGTAGGTACATAAGTCGCAAACATTTTATAGGAAATCTTACCTCGAAACCCGTAATCTTAGTTAAAGATACTACTGTATTCTTAACTCAGCAGCCAGTAATCTCATTCAAAATTGCCATTCTTCTACAGAATTCAGAACAGAACGGTTGCACCAGTGGATCAGAGAGCGAGGGTCGACTGAGGACGTCACACAGCGCGCCCGTCACCGGCCTGAGCACCCTGGGCGGGTCGAACCTCGGCAGCCGCTTGCCCAAGGCACAGAACCCCACCGTCACTTTGCTGCAGAAGGCACGAGGTAAGATATCTTCAATGCTTAAAATAATGCAGAATACTGTCGTCCACATATTGACATACAACATTATCAGCCCATCACGTTCTCATTACCGGGACACAGGCCTCCTTTCAGTGAGAGGGAATGGAGCGCAATTCACCACGCGGGCCCAGTGCGGGTTGGTAGATGTCACATGTCTTTGATTTTTTTGGTTCTAGAACATGTCGATTTCCTCACGATGTTTTCCTTCGCCGTTTTGAGAGCAGTGGTGATGAAATAATTTACACGAAGTGAACTGCCTGACTGGGATTGAACCTACGACCTATAACTCGTTAGTCGCTGCTATCACCACTTGGCCACCACTACTTTACACAACATACTCTATACAGATTTATCAGTTAAAGTTAGACACATCGTTATCATTCAGCTAAAAGAAGTCCACTGCTGGACGACCTGCTATATATAGGTCACAGGACACCCTCAAGTATCCGACGACCGGTTTTCGTAACCTTCACAAAGAAATAAACATGTAAGGAATAAGTAATCCATTTCGGATGTAGAGACGTGCTTAGAAAGAAATATTGTCATCTTTTTTTTTTCATTATCGTAAATAACTGAAATGTCTTTATTCAACTCGAGTCAACATCATCATCTGCTAGCCTTTTCGTCGGGTCGGCTTCCAGTCTAACCGGATTCAGCTGAATACCTACCAGTATTTTACATGGAGCGACTGCCTATCTGACCTATACAACCCAGTTAATGGGTAATACGATACCCCTTGGTAAGACTGGTCGTCAGACTTTCGGGCTTCTGACTACCCGTAACGACTGTCAAAGATCTACGAATGACAGCCGGGACCAACGGCTTAACGTGCTTTCCGAGTCACGGAGGGGTCTCGGTATGTAAAGATGGTCACCCATCCATAGACCAACCGCGGCAAGCGTAGCTTAACCTTATCGATCGACCTGTGCGGCTGTTATTATATATCCACGGGCCCCTCAACTCGAGTCAACATATTTTACAATATTCAGTTTGTATCTCTCTATTCTCCAATAATAAAACCTAAATATAGACAAAAACCGGCCAAGGGCGAGTCCGGTCTCGCACACGAAGGGTGCCGTACCACAAGGTAAAAAAGGTCGGAAAAAAACACGTTTCTTATATATGGAAGCCCCATACAAGAAACGAGTTTTCTCCGACCCCCTTCGATTTTTAACTTTATTTTTATTAGTTGTTGTTATAGCGACAATAGAAATGGCACACTCTGTGAAAATTTCATATTTCTACCTGTTACGGTTCATGAGATACGGCCCTCTGACAGACAGACAGATGGACGGATGTACAGCGGAGTCTTAGTAATAGGGTCGCATTAGCGCCCTTTGGGTACGGAACCCTAAAAATAAACATAAACTAATATTTTCGGATACTTATCCCCCAAATCCTCTTTCAAAACTTTCCTTAATAACATCGTTTTAATATGATCGTCTGAACTCAGCTAAAGTTCTTTAAAAGCTAAACAAGCCTTTAACTCAGAAAACCGCTCTGAAAATACTTTGAACTCTCAAGTTTTGTTACGAAATCCGATTTTGCATTAGAATAATGTAGCTGCTGAAAAAAAATCTTGTAAATTATGTATAGTGAAAAATACATACTTTACAAGACTAAATTTTTTTCAGTAACTTCTCTATTATTACTGGAAGAACTGCAGTGCGATTCTGAAACCATCTCACCGTGAAAACTTATGTGAAGTGAGCGTGGAGTGAGCTGTCATTCCAACTAATACTAGGGATTGACACTATTGACAGCTCACTCTAAGCTCACTTCACCTAACTTTTCACGGTGAGATTGTTACAGAATTGATCGACTGGTACTGAAATAATGAAATATAACTAGCAAAATGTGGGCGTACTATAGACACTAACACCGGTAATCCCCGAAAGGCTAGCTTTAGGGGATTACCAGCGTTAGTCTCGAGCAGAAGATAAATAAAATGATTCCTTTAAAAATCTCATATTTATTTAACCATTTATATACAGTTTAGTAAGAAACTGATGAATGTTTTCAAATGAAATTTAATTTAAATAAATGAACTGTTTGTTTTCTATTAATTTTATTTTATTTTATTTGAAAACATACATCGGTTTCTCACTAAACTTCAACTATATCCGACGACCCTGGCTACTTATCTCCTTTGGTGACTGCAAAAAAAATTAAGTACAAAGGTGATGCTTATTTATAAAGAAACAATGAAAAGAAAGAAGAATTTATATATGGTATGACTGTGCCATTCCCGTTCTTTTGTTTTTCCGGCGATTTGCTAATAGGACGTTTTGCTAAAGTGTCGTTTTGATTATAGGTCGTTTCGCTATTAGGACCATTTAAGTTTAGGGCTTTTTGATACGGAGGGTTAAAATATTGTGCGTTTTGAAATAACTATAAGAACATAAGATTTATCCCTATAATAATTATCCTCCCGACCGATTTTAGTCACTGTGGCCAATCCCAAAGGAGATTAGCCAGGTGCGCAGGAGATATTTTTGTGTACAAGTGTGTGCGCATACTCAGGTGCACTCTCTGTTCCTTTACTCTCATAGCCCGATGGGACGGCAATCCGACACGACCTGGGAGAGATCAGGCGCAGGACCAACGGCTTTTACGTGCTATCCGAGCCATGGGGGCACCACCAATTTCCAAAGTCCGGGCTGTTACTGAGACATTCCTAATTGAAAAACCCAATAACACTTTGTCCGGGAATCCAACCGGACCCCACGCTCAGCAGTCACGCTTGCGACCACGAGACCAACGGGGCAGTCTATCCCTATAGTCTGTAGGTAAAAATCAACACCTGCTCTAACTCCAATACCTAATGCTCTATGCAAATCGGACTTTCCCTATGCCCCTAGGAAAACCTAGTACCTATACTTACCTAGTACATAGTCCCTACATGACTCACAAAAACAAATTCCATATCAAAATTACATTGCAATACCTTCATAACTATTTCGAATTTGAATTCCCAACGGCCTCTATAGCGTTGTGTTAATGAATCGCCAAGGACCCTTATGTCGGCCTCCCGAAATTATATTGCTCGTTTTATACCCAAAAGTTTTCCTTTAATACTCACTAGAGGTACTGATGTAAGCGCCTTAAGACCATGATTGATCCAGCTTAAGCTTTAGAATGTTTTAGTTGAAGTAAAATGAGGGCGAAATGTTTAAATGTCGGCATTTTGAAATGGAAAGATTGTTTTTTTAGCTTTTGTTTTTCTTGTGGTGATGTTGGCTGATAGTACAGAATCCATGGTAATAGGTAGTGCATCGATGTCCCTGCCACCCTGTACAATCAGCGGTTGACTGTACCAGCAACCTAGCTATCCTGTCCGTGTCCATTGCTGGAAATAGCAAGATTTTATTTCATTTGATTCAGTTTAATTAACCCGTTCGCTACCATGTCAGGCAAATGTCTGGTGCTTTCAATAGCATCAGACATTTGCCATTTGGTTTCACCTTTAACATTTTTTCCCCGGCAGTGTGTGTGTTAAAACACTGGCTGAATATCATATTACACCTTCTTTCCTCGGTGTCGGGCACATAAAGGGTACGATAAAATTAATATCAAGTGTTTGAACACTCGTCTCCACCTCCTACTACCTATTATAATGGAAGATTGAAATATCGTCTTCTATTATAATAGCTTGTATCGTATTCCTTCAGTAATAGGTAAACATTTTCCCTTTTAATAGTTATAACGTACTAACAAGTACCATTTCTAACATACAAGTTCCCTTATGTACACTAAAGACTTCTTTTCAAGAAGCACGTATTAAAAAGTCTGAAGGTTTCGTAACCCAGTGACCTACTGAACTGTTTCTCACAGAATTTTGATCATCCAAAAATTCCAAGTACTTTTAATGAAACTTTGGCTTTCTTATGTCAGAAACATTTACTAAGTTTCGAGGGTCTCTACGTCTTGTTGTTTGTATTTTGAGTCTTATTTTTAGGTTAAGTAGGTTGTTATTTTGTTTTTGTTTTAGGTATTGTTAAGTAATTCTACTCAGAGAAGCTTACCTATGTATATTTTTACATTGTTTTGTTCGTCTAGAGTTTTAGATACTGATACTATTTCAAATAAACCAATTAGAGGCACTTTTGAATTGTCAAGGGATCGGTCAGTTGGATAGATGAAGCTAGTGGCCCATTCCAAAGCGTAGTAGGTACCTATGGAGAGGAACGGGCAAGAACACGGACACCATCATAAAATTAAATAAATATTGGTTACATGATTCATGTTGAAATTATACATGTGACAACGATGGAGAAAGACGTTATAAACAAGATAAAAACAATTCAGAAATTAAAATAAGCCGTGGCAACTAAGAGATGGCCAGTCCTTACTACTACGCCTTCACGAACATGACCGTTCACAACCATTCCTTTTAACAAAATTCGCGCCCAGTTCCTCGAAAATATTCGGTAACTAATTCAACTCTCTCAATCGAAAGTATAATTGAACTCAAACGCCCCAGCCATAATTTCATCAAACATTTAGATAAACACAAATATATTCAAATTGCAGTAACACTCCCTTCCCGGCAGTATACTTTACGAGATAGAGCGGGGTACTGTCGGGTAGCTGGATCAAGTACCGTGGAGTTTATAATTTATTCCGAGAGCGGGCGGCGGGAATGGGAGCTAATTGCCGCGAAACATTCATTAAATGGCTTACGCATAGACAACACCCCGAATTTTTTATGCTCAAAAAGTCATAATTATGCCTCGTGCCTCAGAGAGGAGCTTAGGGATGTCCAAGGAATGAATAATTGACGTAAAAAATAGCCTCATACCTCTAGTAAGGTAACGTAACATCACGCCAGTTATCCCCGAAGGGACATACAGAGGTGTACCTAACTACCTACCCACATAGTACCTACACATATTTCGTTAGTTGTAGTACGAGTATATCAAGTTCCATGTACGTGTCTTGAATAATAATAAACTAAATATTTCAAAAAATCCGATTATTTTGATTTGATAACGGAGTGAAAACATAATCTTTTGTAACGATAGTACTCGAACTGTTATCAAATGTGTCTACAAATAGACTTCGACAATCGATAGTGTTTGATGCATTGTTGAAGGTCGTAGCGCGGTGATTAGTAATTTAAACGTTACAACGTAAATACATACATAACTAATTTAGTTTTTCCTTAAAACTAAAAGCGGTTGGCCTTTCATTGTCTTTTTAGGTCCAAAAGAAATAATGGCAAACTAAAGTTAGCCATACCTAACAGCCCTTACTTGAGTGCTGGTGAAAAGTCAGAACAGGAGGACGCACTTGTAAGATAAAATACGAAAATTGATCGTAAATTGATATAAGGTCGGCACGATTCCGGTTAGGCTGTGATTTCGTATTTTCCATAAGTTTTCGGTAAAAAAAAAAAACTAAAACAGCGGGGTGATTGCGTTGCGTAACACACTTACACCTGCAATGCCTTTTATTTTGACAGTTCGACAACATTCAGTGCGTTATTTACGTTGTTGAGCAGACGAATTTTTTAAACATATGAAGTAATGGATTAGCAATTTCAAAATTTTTCGGATTATGATTGACAGTGTATCTCGCATTTAGGGTGCTGGTCGTTGTATGTACTAACAGACGCCAGCACATCAAGCTACTACAGTCTGTCAAATTTCTTTAATATATTTTCAACTTTATCGCTTTTTCGGTTCAAGGTTACTGGGAAAATTTGACAGTTTAGGGTAGCTTGATGGGCTGGCATCTGCACAGATCTGGCCAAAGAACAACATCCAGTTAAAACACACATCAATTCCGTCCAACAATTTAAGAACGCAAACAAACTATGACGAATTCTTCATGCTTAAACATTACGTTCCCATCTCAAGTCAAATAAATCCGCAATGTCATATTAGATACCTGCGTCACCTATCCAGAAAACGACACATCCTTATTTATACGAAACCAATATATACATTCGAAAAAGATAGGTAGGGATAGATGACATCTATAACATCTGGAGACGAGGGTCGGGCCGTGTCATAAACTTTGATACACGTGGGGGTGACACCCTGAAGGTTGCAACTGTGACAACTAAGGAAAATAGTGCTGATTATTTTGTTGCTCGATAAAAAGATAAGTTTCAAAAAGATATATCTACTATTTGTATTGTCAAACTTTTAAAAAGGGTTGAAAAGCTAACTATCAACCCTTTTATAAAAGTTTGTAGAAATACGACGATATTATAAACTAGCTGCCCCCCGCGGTTTCACCCACATAAGTTTCGATCCCGTAGGAATATCGAGTTAAAAAGTATCCTACATATGTCCTTATCTACCCATGGGCTAAAGTTCTTCCCAATCCGTTCATTCGTTTTAGTGGGAAAGCGTAACAAAAATATATAGATATAAAAAATCAAATCTTTTCTTTTTATAATATTAGTTAAGATTTATTTAGACAAGGACTTTGATAAAGTCAAGGATAAAAGTAAACCAATCGATCAACCCAAAAATCTTTTTTTTTTTTTTAATCTTTGCCCCCAACTTGAAATTACTCCTGTATCGTGGGTGCGTTTACAATCGTTTAAACTCGCATACACAAACAGCCAGACCTGGAACAACTACCTGTAGGCAATACAAATATTTGTTCCGTGCGGGAATCGAACCCACGAGACGCAGCGCAGCAGTCGATCGCTCAGCCACTGCGCCAACCGTGTCATCAATTTTTGTGTCGGACTATTCTCGAAAATCGAAAATGAAGGCAAAGAAGCCCATTTTTCATGAGATAGCTTACAACGTTCCCACTGCTGGGACACAGGCCTCCTCTCTGTGAGAGGGAGTGGGCCATAATCCACCACGCGGGCCCAGTGCGGGCTGGTAGATGTCACATGTCTTCAAATTTTTGTTCTAAGACATGCCTGTTTCCTTACGATGTTTTCCTTCACCGTTTTGAGAGCAGTGGTGATGAAATAAATTACACAAAGTAAAGCGCCTGCCTGGGTTCGAACCCACGACCTACAAATCGTAAGTCGGGCTTGCTACCACTGGGCCACTACTGCCCGTTCATGAGAATGCTACTAACACTTTTGTGGAGAGCGGCGTAGACCCTCTACGCGGCTACTAAGGTGAAGACCTAATCTATAGAGAAGAACTCATATAGTTCATAGAACCTTTTAAGAATCCCCATAAGTTTAAACTTTTGACAAGCCTATTGATGACGTTATCATTCTCTTGTTTCCAGAAGGTCAGCTTCCCCGTGGTTCCCAGTATATCCAACAAGAGAAAGACGCGGCGCGACTACCGCGCGACAGACCTTCTCCTCCTAGAGGCGATCCAGGTAAAGCAATCATCATTAGCTGCTTTGTACCACCCACTGCTGAGTATAGCGCCCCCCCCCCCCTTCTGTGCAACGCTACGTGGTCATTAGTTTAGCAAAGCAATAGTTTAGTTTCATAAAAATTAGTCCTTAATGAAACACCACTGCTTAGGAAAACACGGAAATCGGCATGTCTTAGAACCAAATAATCGATGATATGTGACGTAGTACCAACCCGCACTGGATCCGCGTGGATTACGGCCCAGTCCCTCACACCGAGAGGAGGCCTGTGTCCCAGCAGTGAGAACGTTGTAAGCTGGTTATACTTATTCTCATGAAAAATGGGCTTCTTTGCCTATGCGAAGAAGTGGGAACACACAGGCCAATAAAAACATAATGTATCGTTGTTGCTTAAAGGAGTGCTGATCTTAGTTCATTGCTATTATAATGATTGCAACTTTCATCAACATCGTCATCATCCACATCCCGACTTCACCTACTGCTAGGCGTCTCTTATCTTATATGTATATCACCACGCTGTGCCAGCCTCATCTGGGTTTTGCCCGTTGTACCTCATTGTACTTTAATTAGGTGATTAAATAACTAATGTTTGTTTTTACGACTGCTACAAAAACATTAGTCGAGTCAATATACAAAAATAGAACTCAGGCGACAGCATTTGATTAAGCCCTGTTGGCCCTCGGTCTGCTATAAAATTTAACTATTCTTACGTCCGCGTCGTAGTTGTATAGAGAAAAGATCGATCGATTTAGAGGTTTTTAGCTATTTGACAATGAAAATTATTAATATTTGAAATAGATTATACCTAGTCTTGCCATAAATATTGTCACGAAGAAAAAAAAATTTTTTTTATTGCAAATATTATTTATTACTTTTACAGTGTGTTAGTTTAATACATAAATATAAAACAATTTAAAATATAAAAAGCTTATTCGAAGTGGTCTCCATTGGCTGCAATACAGTTCTTTAAACGTTGAGGCCAGTTATCAATAGAAACACGCACTCTTTCCATGGGAAAATTCTTCACTGCCAATCGTATGGATTGTTTTAGGGACTCCAAATTATCATGGCATTTAGAGCAAGCCGTACTCTCTAAAACTGACCATAAATCATAATCCAGCGGATTAAGATCGGGACTAGACGACGGCCAGTCTTCAGCTCTGATGAAGTCCGAAACGTTCATTTCCAACCAAGACTGCGTGGACCGAGCTTTATGACCCGGCGCCAAGTCTTGTTGGAAGGACCATACTTGGTTATTGAACATGGTGTTGTTAAGGGGCTTAACTACCTTCTCAAGAATGGTATCTTGATACACTTGTGCCGATGTTTTGATACCTTTTTCACAAAAATATGGCTCAGTCACTCCTTCATAGCTAACACTTTTCCTTACTGCTTTGACCACCTTTTTCGTACGAACACTACGTGGACGGCCAGATCTTTTTCTGTCACAAACAGTAATAGCCCGGTACAAAACGTTTGACTAATACCAAGCGTATGGAGTTTTAAAAATTGCATTTGGCTCCATACCAACTTTGTGTAATGCAATCACAGCGATTCGGTTCTCTTTATCACCCCACTCCATTTTAATATCGCAAAATATGGTACAATGTATTGGCGCCAAAATTAGAAAACTCAATGAATAATCGTATAAAAATGACAGATTCCAAACTCAAATGTAATATCTTTCTAATTTTTAACTGTAACAGTATTTATGGCCAGACTGTGTACTAATTGTCTTCTTTGTTTCTATTTCAGTTCATGCGCTTCGAAAAGAATACGCGAGCGAAGGAGAGGCCGAGAGAAGCGATTACGAACGCGGAGGTGTTCGTAAGATGGCGGATGCCCACAGAAAAGTTGAAGGAATAGGACCCATCACCAAAGACGGCATGCCAGTCGCACTTAGATCTGTAAGTATATCTACCTATTTAGCCTATAATGTCCCAATGTTGGGCAAAGGTCTCCCTTTCCCTTTTCCACACACGTCTGTCCACTGCCATTGCAGGCAAGTCCATTCTGTATAAGTCAAGTTCGTCCCTCATTCTTCGTCGACCTGTAACTATACCTAATTGTTTTGGAAAAACCGTGAGCCACAAACTAAGGGTCGTTTGTATCTTGTGGCTCTTCTCTTCGCTGTTTTGTAAAACAACTAGCGGTTTTGTAAAACAGCGGGTTCTACAATCCATCTGCGACATATATAATAATTAATTCCACTTATTACGACGAACTCTATGTGCAAACAACTAAGATACTTTGGCACAACAATGGTTGATACACCTATTCAATTTATTGCTCCCAGCCCAGCATAAATACGTAATAAGCACAACTGCAAAGCTAAATGAAGACAGACAGGCTATATAATTTCAATCACCTCTTGTTATCTGATACTGAAAATCTCTGCAGCCCATCAGTTCTCATCAACGGCTTTACATCTTACATAACCATTTGTGTACGGTGTTCTATTATAATTATTATTTTTTTATTATAATATCTTTACAAATGGACGGAGATTGCGGGATGAGCTGGAATCCTTTAATTAAGATTGGTCCTTGGCAGCTATGGACAGAGAGGTGGAAATAGAATAGGGCGGCCTTTGCAGTGGGACATTAATGGCTAATTAAAAAAAAATATTTACAAATAAGTCCAATGTTGACACTCCTGTATTTCTACGATATCAACTGTGCGTATGTTTGACACTTGGACTCCTACATATACCTTTTTTTTTTTTTGTTTTCGGGGGGAAACCTTCAAAAGGCACCCGACCTCCGGGGAGTGAGGTCGAGAAGTGTGGGATTTTTACCTCACTAAAACCACCCCGGTGATCACCATCCTCCATATACCTACAAATTGTTCATATTCATGAATACCTTTACCTCTTCAAATATTTCACACTATTCTTTTTCGGCGTTATTCTTACCATAACCAGTCTGTAATGTTCTCACTGTTGGGACACGGGCCTCCTCTCTGTGAGAGGGAGCGGGCCGTTATACATCACGCGGGCCCAGTGCGGGTTGGTAGATGTCACATGTCTTCTAATTTTCGATTCTAAGACATGCCTGTTTCCTCACGATGTTTTCCTTCTCCGTTTTGAGAGCAGTGGTGATGAAATAAATTATACAAAGTAAAGAGCCTGCTTGGTTTCGAACCTACACTACCTGCAATTCGTAAGTCGGGGTCGATACCTCACTGGGACACCACTACTCTTGTTCATTCGTGTTAATATGAATGTTTTATTTCAAATTAGATAATAATGTTTTTGAAAATACTTCGTAATTAATTTTTATTTTTCTTTTATTACAGGAAGTCAAGGACCCCTCGAGGTGGTACAAAAAGATGTACGACACCATACACAAAAACAAATACGATAGTAAGTACAAAGAATATCTCCGGTTTTTATTTAATTTTGCCTTTTATTTTATTAGGTACCCTTTTTTATACGATCCCCAAATTGTTAATTTTCTTTTTCAGACGATTATGTGACTATTCGGTACAAAAGTTCTCGAGGTGATTATTCGTAATTATATTTTCCAAATTTTTGTTACATCGGTGGCTGTTACATCGCATATTTTGTGCCGTTTATAAACGCTTTATTTCATAACTTTTGTCGGCCATATTGTAAATACGTCATTGCTTTTAGAGACATATTGTTAATGGTCAATTGTGTCGTTTCAAATTGTACGTACAGACGCCAGCACATCAAGCTACTACAATCTGTCAAATTTCTTTAGGAGATTTTCAACTTTATCGTTAAAGTATAAGGTTCAAAGTTGATTGGAAAATTTTTACAGTTTCGGGTAGCTTGATGTGCTGGCGTCTGTACTTATTTTTATACATAAACCAATAATCAACAATGCATTAGATTTAAACAATTCAACAATTCGTTACAAAAGATTTTAATTATTTTCTAACAAATCACAATAATACTATAACATCGGCTTCAAAGCTTATTGATATTAACAAATTGAAAATAACTTTTATTAATATAAATTAATGAATTCGTCAGAATGATACATACTCGTACAATTATATTAACTACGCCTGCTCAAAATCGCATCCACACTTGACTGACTTTTAATTGCCATGTAAATACTGGCAGGCTATTAAAATCATCATCATAATATTATACAAGGGCAAACTCTTATGCAAAGGGAAATGTTTAATTTAAAAAACAAAAAAGAAAGAAAGATATAAATAAATAGATTAATAAAAAATACTATTAAAATAGAATCAAAACTGGAAAGAAACAACTGCCTTGTTTATGACTTAGCAGTGAGTAAGCTTAAAACATCTCATCCTTACTTAAACATTTTTTGTATAGGTCAACCTCAGGAGAGGCCACTCAGCAACAAATCCCAGTACGCATACTTTGACCCCCGCTCTGGATATCTGAGCGAGCCCGAGGGAGGTCTAAGTAGACTGGGTGCCAGCACGTGGAGTGATGCCTATGACAGCGATGTTACTACTGGTCCTAGGAGACGAACGGCGTCGGTACAGGAAGATAGGAGGTTCTGCGACGTAAACTCGCAGTATATGCCTAATACTAATAAGTAAGTGGAACCTGAATATTTCTTGCTTTGTTTTTCTCTACGAAAAAAACTTTTCTTCGTCCTTCCAAGATATTACACCTAACAGTTGTACAAAGAAAGCTAGATACCAGGCATATAAAGCCCCAATAAAAAGTCGAAAATATATATTTCTGGTGATGCAAATTATTTAATGTGGCCAATTTTCAAAAATATTGAAAATGTTAATCGAACGACATTTTAACCTTATAACCCAGATAGATAAGCAAGTATTTAAATTCCCAGATACAGCACCTTAGCATCAGCGAGGGCGAGTCAAGAAGTGTACAAGAGCCAACCAGGAAGAATAGAGAACTATGTGCCCGGGAAGTCTTCAGTCGTTGACAAAGAAGCGAAACAGGTATCTCTTAATTCCAAAACTTATTGCATCACATTGGGTTCATCTTTTGAAATATCATCATCATCATAACGTCGAATGGTGTGATCACGAACCGCTTCTGGAGTTTATCATCTTTTTCAACCTCTTTCATGATTCATCGTTTTATTGGGCAATTAGTTTGTCATTAGTATAAATGACGATTTCAATATAGGTTCTCATTCTACGTACTAGATATGCTACAGTAGGCATAGTTGATGTTATAACTTATAAACTCCGAAGATAAATAAAGGCAAAAATACATACGCATACCGAAGATCAACTGTTAGCGAATAATCATATCAAGTAGAACAACAACTTAATCAAGTAGACCTATGAACATTTATAGAAAAGTGCGTCTAGTACGTAGAGATTAGAGAGATTTCATTGGTTTATCATCTCCATTTGGACTAACTGCCTGAATCCCACATTCACGAAATCCAACAAAAAGATGTGTTTTTTTTTTCTTTTCTAGTGGTGGGACGAGGTCATGGATATTTTTGACGGGGTACGATATTTTTACTATTTTTATTCTGTGTATTTGTTATAACCATTAATATTTGTAACATTGCTCTTTCGTTGATTTTATACTGATTACTCTTATCATAAGGAATACTTGAAACAAAATTGTTAAATTACTTAATAATCGTATCAAAATCAAACTAAATACTTGTCATTAAAAAAATACTACTGGAATTGTCCAATTTGCTTAGCTAACAAATTGTGATATTAAAATGAAACCATGTGTAAATATACCGTCAACTGATGTCCCCAAGCCTTAAGCTTCTAAACCATTGTACTATGATCCACTAACGTATGTTTTTCATCGCTGTCTGGTGCGTGTGGTGGTGGCACTAACAGTGGCTAGATGACAACTCTCCCCTCCCCCCGTACACCACATTGCTAGCTCGCGCGATACAGAAGAGTGTAAGGCCCTTAACATGAATGTCTGCCTGTGTATTGTGAGCCTCTGTGTTTGCATGCACGATATATATGATGAATCCTATATATTATGCTTTAAAAATAAGAATAGGAATGACGTCTGGCCATCTCATCAGGAAAGATATACAACATGTTACGGAATTAACACACACCACTAAACATCCCAATTAGAAAATTATGTTATAATCATAAGTCATAGACTGAATGTTTACTGTTATGCATAGAACATTGTTTCATTTATTAAATCAGTTATAGATACTGATTATGGGAGAAAATTATGGTCACACTAGCTGCGTCCCGCGGTTTCACCCGCATAAGTTTCGATCCCGTGGGAATATCGGGATAAAAAGTATCCTTTCTGTTAATTCTGGTTATAAACTATCTGTGTACCAAATTTCATCCAAATCCGTTTAGGAGTTTTTGCGTGAAGGAGTAACAAACATCCGTCCATCCATCCATCCATACAAACTTTCGCGTTTATAATATTAGTAGGATTACAAATCTACGCACGCAGTCGCACACGTATATGGGTCAAGCAAGCGTAGAAGGTCTATTGGTTTGTATTGACTGTACAGTGGTGTGACTGTATATAATTTACGTACATAGTTTAATTATTTTTCGGATAAAAAATAACCTACCTATTAAAAATGGCAGAAATCCATTCAGCAAACGATTCTGAACAATCTACTTTCATAACGTGCGTTAATTCAGTTACACATTGTATAGAATTGGCATTTCCTTTCAAGTAATGCCAGAAATATCGCGGTTATGGTCAGTCTTATTCTTATTTCGATCGTTAGAATCGATAGTTAGAAGTTACTTTCGTATCTTTATTTTTGTAAAAAAAAAAAAAGAAACCCGCGTATCTCTTTCCGGGGTTACAAAACATATTTTATGGGTACATTTTCATTTTGGTGATGGTTGTCATGTCATGTTTTATTTATTTGCATGTTTTTGGTGTATTTTTAAATCTTTGCTATGAATAAATGATTGAATTTCCGAAAAAGGTACTTGGAATGAATTATACAGACCTTTAATAATTTTGTAATCTCAGTGTGTCGTCACTGGAACTTCATCTTACTATATTTTGGTAGCATGTTACAAGTACATATAGTTTTGTAAATATAATGAAATCATTACCTATTTATGCATCAATATCAATGTATAATTTCTTGTTTTGTTGAATTGTCAAATATTTATGCTTTGTAGCATGTTTAATTAATCTCACCAAATACTGTGAGTTGTACCATTTTGTCTTGTCTCAGAATTATTGTAGTTAGTACAAAACTATTTATGTGTATAATTCTCTTGCAGCAAAACATATCAAGTACTACATCTCTGCCACAATCTTCACCGAAAGATAAAAAGGATCTAACGACGACGATCCTTTCGAAATCGAATATGGCAAGGTAAATGAATAAACTGGCTGTTTTCTTTTTATTTCTGACGCATTTGATATTATAAGAAATCCTTGGTGAAGTATTTGTTCCTCAAAAGCTTAAAACAGAGAGAAATGGAAGGAGAGTAGGGAGGTCTTTGCCCTGCAGTGGGACATCACAGGCTTTTAATAATAATTATTATTATTTGATCTCAGCGTATAAAATCTAAGGCCATAGACATTTTTAGATTTCTATCATTTCCAATGACGACCTTCCCAAGAGCTATCGGGTCGCGCCCGTCTGGTAACGCTCCAGTTTAGTAACGCTACATATACATTGGTTATGTTTGTAGATATTACGTACCTAAAGTACAGTCAAAGTAAAAAGTTGTGGTGTGCCGAATTTATTTAATATTCATTTTATTTTCTACATTTTAAAAGTACCATATTATTGACTAAGTAAACAATTCTAACGAAAGAAGTGCAGGTACAAAAAGGTTCGGAGTACGTCCTTATTCTTAGTGATTGTTATTGAGCTGTAAACGAAATCCGGTTTCAAGGCAATACCACAAGACATAATTAATGTGCTTTCACATTAATTCTATCTCTGTCTTACAGTTTGAAAGAGAAGATTAAGTATGTAACTACCTAGTAATAAAAAATGCGTAATTTACTACAATATACTAATTTCATTACACGCTTGGCTACCATGGCAGAAGCAGGAGGTGGTAGTGACCTATCCGTTTAAAAAAAAAATGAAAGTAAAGGGGGTGAAATATGGTCACAATTAGACACTTGGAATGAATAAACAAAGTTTACATATTGTATATTATACTAACGTATGTTTTTGATTTTTCTTTGTTTAGTTTAAATAATTAAATATGTCTTTATATAATACATAATAAATATACACTACAAAAATCATAAATTACTTATTTAATTTCAAACAAATATGTCATGTACATTCCTTAAAAATTAGACTTAACATACTGACTGTACCTGGTGCATGCGATACACCGCTTTAGGTAAGTATGTATATTAGCGTTGCCAAACGGGAGCGTTACCAAACGGGCGCAACCCGAGCTATCGAGGGCTCCTGATACATATTTTAGATGTAGGTCCTCTACTCTCACATATTCATAGTCGTCATTTCTGAAACATTTTTCTTCGATATTTTTCATATTTCTCTGTAAAGTGTGTTTCTTTTCTAATACGAGTATTCAATTCGTTTTACCCAGATATACAATTATTGCAAACCTCAGTGTCACGAGACTATGTGATATTCAATTTAATGGGTTTTTTTTCTTAGGGCTCTCAAGGAATCCGGGTACGAATCCGATTCGACGCTGGTGTTCCGTCGCCGCGACGACACAGAAGCGCCCCTATCTCCAGCAGAGAGGCGTGCCGCTTATAGGGACCTGCAGGCTGGCGGGGAACCTCCACTAAGAGGGTTCCGATCTCCGGCACCACCCAGACAAGGTCAGCATAGTTATAGTCACTATCTGTTATGTTTAGAAAGAGTTCTTCAGTTCCTACTAATTGATTTTGAACATAAGCTACATATGGCTCTAAAGCCATCTTTTACAATTTAAATAAGTAAGTTAGAATATATAGTTAAGATTAATTTATAAAAAAAAAACTAGAAGTAGTATCTGATTGATGAATGTTCTAATAAAATGCTTTACTTATTCCGATGAAAACTATCTACTTTCGATATAAGATACTAACCACCTAACTTATAAAAAAATATACTAATGTATCCACAAACAGGAAAACTAATAAAGCATGATTTTATAAATAACTCGGGTGTTTCGGTGTCAGCGTAAATAACTTTTAAAACTAATTAAGTGCTTAAAAATATCTTTGACTTATTGATCGGCTCTATGGTGTTCGTATACAAGATATTTTACCAATAAAATATAAAACACACAATCAATGGAAAATCACAGTTTCCATAAACTCGGTCAAGGCTAATGCAGATCTACACATGGTAGCAAACACACATGCAAACAGTCGGATGTACCAACTCAAGGCCGCCATTAATGACAATGATGCTTTTCAATAGCGCACGTACTAGTCTATACTGATAAATACGAGAGGTAAGTCGAGATTTTTGCCTTTGCATGCTTTCATCTACTCGATATAATAAGGTGCTGGGTCTTCAGGCTGCTGTATTACCAGGTAAACAACTTGCATGAGCACAAATTGACTCCAAAATTAAACTAGCACCGTAAATAGTGTTGAACACGTTACAAGTTTTACTTGCGGCACAAACGTAGTATCACGGTTAGTAAACTCAAACAATCGCTTACGAGAGTCACAATTAGAACAGGAGCACGGAATCACGTTTTTATCACATCTAACGAGTGCAAACGAAAGAATATCATCACTGAATAGTGATTACATTTCACAGACGAATCGGAAATCGAATACATTCCGATTTCTTCGACACTGACGAAGATAAGAGTTCATAAGAAAACGCCTAAGGTTCACGAAGTCATCTGCTACCCAATAACCAGCATAGAAACAGGAGAGCAAGTTAGATTCAAAAGAGTTGCTCCATCTTTCCTGAGCATTGATGTACCTAGTAAAATATCTGACTATCCACCCGCTCCTCCTCGAAGGATTTCATCTAAAAACAGTCGAACTCTTAAGTTAGTGACTTCAACACGACCTGTATCAACATCACCAAAAAGAACAACAACATCGTATTCTCAATCCAATGTGGATTTCCTGAAAGATAAAATAAATCATAAACTTTCTAGACAGAATACTCAAATAATAAACAAAACGGGCTCTGCAACTGATAAGAGATGTGTAATAGTTGACCAGAAATTGCCAAAATCGAGAATTATGTCTACATCAGCACCTCCAGCTGTTAATAGAAAATATAATTCAACTACTAATTTAAAATCCTCAATGAAAACTATGGGCAGTGAGTTTAGAACAGGAGGTACAAGTAGTTTCGGGTCTTCGCGTAGGATGCTGTTGCCTACAGAATATTCCAACTCCGTGCACAGCAAGTATGGTGAACCACACTCTTCTGTGGTTATAGAAGGAGGAGCTGGCAGAAAAACACCAATTACGAATATTCTTGATAAAGTTACATCTTTAGATAAATTATGGAGTGCAGAAAAAAGAAATGAACGTATTGATGTAACAAAAGTAAGGGCTAAATCTCTATCTAAAGACAATACAAATAAACCTATTATTATGAGACCTAGCGCAACGTCGAGTACAAAGTCTCTTTCACCAACAAGTACACACAAGAGTAGAGATATGATCAGAACTGCTGAAAGAGTACAAAAACTTAAGGTATCAAAACAACACACGAAATCTAATCCTTGTTTATCTAGTAAAAACGAACAGAAAGTATCAAAACCAAGCTCACTTCAATTGGCATCAAGTATTTCCAAATCTTCATCAAATATTGCATCTGGATTAAAGAAACCCAACCAAATAAAAACAGCAGTAGTCACAAACATAAAAAAGAAAAAATCATTAGAGAGCGTTGTCATTAGACCTCGAAGTGTGCCCTGTCATGAATCGTGCAGTAAAAAAGCTAAAGACAATGCTAAAAATGTAAAGAAAATACCAAAAACTAAAAACAGCAAGAAGTCTAGTGGGAAACCTAATGAAGAATCTGAATCTGGAAGTCAATTTGGAGACACCTCAAATGAAACATCTAATTTTGGATCTTTTGAAAACTTGGGTGCCAGACGAATCAGCTCTAAAGATATAAAAAAATCGCATGATGCTATTGTGTCCGACACCTTTTTCCAACATCTGTTTCTTGGAAGAGCCTCTACTCCAACCCTGGTATACCCGATGTTAGAACATAATACAACCGTGCTTCAAAAAGCAAGAATGTTCCAATCTCTTCCTCAGGATAATACTTCACCAAAATCCTTAAATACTTATTTAATACACAGAAAACCAGTTTCTTTGTCTCGTTTTAAAATGTGGGATAGATATCCTAGTCCTTCACGAGCGCGCAGTCCTAGATCGGTATCTTGGCCGGGCAGAATACATGATGAAATTCGTAAATTTGACAGCTTAACTAAGTGTGATGACTTTGGATCAAGTTCATCCTTGGCGACGGTCAGAAGTAGAAGTGAGCCACCTTGCAATAAAATGTATTTTTCACAAACGTCTCGTCCGAAGTCACCCACAGTAGTATTTTACAAAAAAGAGAAACCGAAAGAAACACCGACCAGGAGCCCAATATCACCTACAAGATTGATTTTCACTCAGACAAGCAGGCCCATTTCTCCTAAAGTTATTCATAAACGTGACGCATCTCCTCAACAAGTGCAGCGTAAATCATTATCCCCATCCAAAATTGTATTTACTGAGACTGTCCGTCCAGTTTCACCAATAATTACTAGACGTTCGCCTCGTTTAGAAGTTATGGATTCGAAATCTGATAATGAGAAATATCCATCAACAATATTTTTTTCTCAAACTTCTAGACCAGTATCCCCGAAAGTGCCAAGAAAAAGCACAATGACCAGTGTCAGCCGAAGTCATTCCACTTCACCTGTTTCCATACGGTCACCATCTTATCGTCGCATACATAGCGCTCGTTTACAACACAGTAAGCAGTATGCAGACACTATACCAAAGAGTGTGTTTCGCACCCGTAGTGCTGGCGATGCTGAGAGGAAAATACTCTTAGATACATTTCCAATGAAAACAAAAAGTGATTCTAATTTGCATACTGCTGACCCAGATTATGACGAATACGTTCGCGACATGCAAAACACAAAAATGAGGTCAGAACGGTTTAGGGAATTAAACAGATATTACACATATTTAGAAAGAGTAGCTGAATTGGAAAAAGCTACTTCAACTAGTGATTTACGCCATAGAAGAAAAGATGAAGAAATAATTGACTTTGATCGTTGGAAGAAAATAAGAGCAATAGAAAGAGCTGAGGAGGAATTAAACCATCTGTATCGTAAGTTGAAATTAGCTCAAACTGAAAAAGATGTTTTGTTTTATCCTCGTGATCTAAAAGATTTCCGTTGGAATTACGATACAGACAGAGGGCTACGAATCAAAGAAAGATCTGTAGAAGATCTCAAAGATCATTTTCAGCAAGTACCCCAATATGACTCAATGGAATTAGATCAACCACAATCCAGAGATAGTTATAAACCTTTATGGCGCGGTACAAGTGTAGCAGAAACTGCTTTCTATATTAATAAGAAGAATGACAATGATAGACTAGAACAGCGGGTAACCGTGAAACCTACTATAACGTTACAACAAGAGACCTCTTTAAATGATCTTCGTAAAAAGATTGGTCTTGGCAGTCGCTTATGGAGTAGTTTGTCTATGGAGCAAGTAAATGCTCTCAAAAACCAGCTGAATGCTATTTACAGCAAAGAACTGGAATCAAAATCTAATAAAGAACCAGAAATGAAATATACTATTGATGTAAAAAATGATAAAATTGAGGCTAACCCGTCGTTACATGTGAGATGTAATTCACTGATTACTTCAGCATATAACCAAGAAAGGGAAAAACCAGCTAAATTAACCAAGTCCGACTCTATAGCTGCGATTTCTTGCCCAATCACGTCTGTTAAAGAACTAAAAAATAATGTTAACAAAATACAAATGACTCTCAGTGAAAACGAAAAAAGGAAGATTTCTCAAACGTTAAGTAAGGAAATCCTAAATAGAATAAGTAAATTCGATAATCAGAATCAGACACAGGCCCCTTTATCTTTAAAAGAAGAAATTGAAAATATTGAAATCAAAGATCAACTTATGACTGAACGCAAAGATGTAGTTGTTCAGAAAACTCCAGAGGACAGTGTTAGGCAAGCAAATATTAATAGTATTGAAAATGATCAAAAGAGACACGTTGTGTATACCAATGAAAAGACTGAAACGCCTTGTCAATCTTCGGCTAGTGAAACTGAGACTGCTAGTTCAGATATATCCAACAAAACAGCTATATACAGAGGTCCTAGTAAGGAAATACTAAAAAAAGTTCAATATTTTGAATCTGTAAAAAATACAGCGGAACAAACAAAAACGGTTTACCACGCCAGAGAAAGTTCAGATGAAAAAGAAAATCAAGAACAGAGCAGTTCAAACACAGCAGTGGCTATCAAGGAAGTCATATCATCTGTAAACGAAACAAAGGCAAATGAGCCGCAGAAAATAGTGCAATCTCAATCTTGCACAAATTTTAAGGAATTGTTTGGGGAAAGTGAAAGAAATAAGTTTCTCTCGCTTCCTTTGAAACCCGATCTACATTCTAGGTCAGCTTCGCCTCATTCAGAGTTATACATTGCCGATAGACGAACGCCCGACACGCTACGTTGTTCAAGCGACGAGACAATCTGGCGCAGTCGGAGCCCGTCACCCGACCCGGAGAGGTATTGGCGCGCGTACCTTAACCTGGCGCGAGCGGGTGAAGTGCGCCGCCTCGCCCGGCGCTTCGACTCGCCCACGGCGGCCGGCGCCGTGCTGAGGCGATATCGCAGCGATCCAGAACTTGCACGAAACGCATTTCTAAGCAGCTGGTCATCTTTTGAGAAGCTGTCGTCACGTCGAGATAAATGTAGAGCAGTACTTCCCGTGGCGAGAGTACCCTTACGAACGACTAATCGTTATATGCCCCATATTGACATTATATCCAAATTAGCGGCTCTCCGTAGGCGCACGACTCCTCGATCTAGGTCTGCCGAAGAAGCATTAGAATGTCGTCAAGGAGAGGTGGAACGTATTCGGCGCAGATTCGAAACAATGTCATTACTTGGACAGATATACGCTTCTGCTCCTGACGTAAGTGAGTTACATGACATGGCCCCGTACTTAGCAGGCTCGTGGATAGCACATCGCTACCCAAAACGTAGTGATAACAATAGATCTTTAGAGGATCCCAGTGTTTTGGTTCGCGGACGAACATCGCCTGTCAAAAAGGAAATAAAACGTACAGTACCAAAAGAATCCATAAAATTAAGCTCTATCCTGAAAAGCGATACGTTTGCGAAACAAGAATTTAATCCCGCGGCGCATCGGCCAGCGAGCCGATATGAACCGCCGCGCGCTCCGCCACGACCACCGCCCGCTTCATGGCCCTATCGGCTCTCGCCCTACGTCACGCCATCACGACATACCGTCACATTCCAAGGTTAATTTCTTTAATTTCTAAAGTTTTCTTACAACCCAATTTAGCAAGCGCTAAGTCGTGTTTAATTTTGGAGTAAATTTGAATTTTGTAGAAGTTTGCATCCCTCGTAAAAGATTTATTGATCATCGTTATGGGTTCCGCTGTACCGCGTTTCTGCTATGCGTGTTTACTTTGCGTGATTACTGAACGCAAACAAGGATGGTTTGCAGTCCTGCAATAAATGTAACAATGTCACTTGATTTATTTTTGCAAATTTTATTGTACATTATCAGGGAATTTACATAACTAGCTATATTATGTAAGTTGTAAATATTTCGTCTGAGCTTTCATTGTTAACACATATATCATAACGAATATCAATGTTTCTTTTATTGCATACAATTTTCATTTTACCATATTTTTCTGTTTGGTCCCTTACCATGTTTTGTTAAACTATTAGAGAGCGACTCGGCACCGGAGCCTCCACGCAGAGCCTCGCACGGGAGCTACTCAGACACAGGCAAGTACATACTCACTACTCATACACCGTAACTATTTGTGAAGTTATTCGTAAATAACACTACCTCGAGACGTTCATCTCACAAAAAACAAATTAAAAATGATCTAACCTACTTTGGTACATTAGATAACACTTCTGCGCAATTCACTTCCGAAAATCATTCAGTGTAAGCATCATGAGAGCCAACACACTTATATTCCTAAGATTATGTGCAAGTAAAAAAAGAAACAATAGCCTTTGTTCACAACAATCGGTGCCTTAACTTATTCCCCTGACCATCGCCGTCAACACACGTAGTCTGACGCGAGCAAATATTAGCGAATTTATATTTGGAAGTGATTATGTTATTACAAAATAATTTACAATATATGTGCCTTAACAAGTTTAAAAATATCATTCATATCGTGCGATTATCAGTCAGCCTCGCGGTTTACGTCATTCAATTGGATTGGACTTCCAAAACCTGTTGGTTGAGTTTTTTCAATTGTAAATAGTTCGGCTAGCCGCTTGATCACACGCGGTGTGCTTGGTGTTTGAGAAATTATTAAATAAAATTGTTTTGGCGGAACTGTCAGCTCGGGGTATATCGAACAGTATCGACAAGTGTTATCGAGTATTACTCATTGATATAATATTTTTATCTATATTATCGCGGCTTCAGTTTAATGTGAACCATCTAGGTGTGTGCAGTGCTAATATGATAAAATAATTACTAAATTGTGTACCGCTAAAATGAGCGTACATTTTGCAAGTGACACTGGAAAAAATCGCAACAGCAATATTCCAAGCCGTGAAGATGTAAACTACGACGATGACGGATTCTTCAGCGACGTACCGGGGTCAGGATCGGTGTCTAGATCACTTCTTGCTTTAAACAAATACATGAAGAAAAATTTACTCTATGATGAAACTGAAGAGTATACAAGTGACAGCGCCTACTATTCAAAAGAAACCAGCCCTAACGAATCTCGTACTAAATATGATTCCGACAGTTTAAAAAGCAATGAATCTGTTGAAGATAAATCAGTAACAAAAAAACCTACAGCAACTATTACGTACGATGCAACAAGTGTCACGCAGCTAACAGATGACTACAAGTCTATGCAGTTGCAGGATAAATCTTACAATGACTCTGATAATGATACAGTTTCAGATAATGCAGACACACAAAGTATAACAATATCTGAAATAGTTTCAGAATCTACTGACATTCAAAATGAACCAAAATATCAGCCAGAATACAATTCTGCTTCTATGCACAATTTAACCAATATAATTGAACCTGATGTAGAAATTAACATAGGAGAGCAAGTAAAATACCGGCAAAAACCAACGAGTTTGAAAAAAGAAGATTATCGTCACACGCTACATGAATTTGGTGATTGGGGAAACAGGACAGATATATATCCGGATGTTTATGCTCCATTGCCATACAGTGAGTATACAGACTCATTCAAATTTGTAGTTTTTTTTTTTGTATTCCAATTTTCTATAGGCGTCTCTACAGTTACAAATAATGCCATTGTGTTTTGAGGTTACCATATCGAGTACATACCTATTTGATATTAGAAGCAGAAACTGTTTCTCTGTTTATGCGTCACATAGAATCAAATCATTACTGAACGTCGTTGTTTTCATCCATTTCTTCATTAACGAGTCTCTAAATAATTACCAATATAACCTTTTTGTCTTCATTACAAGTGCATATTTACTTAAAGAGATAACGTTATCTATACCACAGACTCATTGTTGAGCAACGTGAATTCTTGACAACGTTAACTTGGTCAAGTGATTTTAAATGTAGTATTTAAAACTGACCGACCTTATTCATAATAAAAAATATTTGACCTTGAAGTTTTAGCTTGCGATACAACATTAAAATATTCTCCAAGTCATTAATACAGTTTTGATAACAATCTAACATTTGTATGCTATTGTAAAAAGTAAGTAGAGTAAAGAAAGATGAATATCTATAATGCATTTCGGTGTGGATTATAATAATTATCTCCATCGCTAGGGTTTGAAAGAAAACAGTAGTAATTAATAGTTAGCATACGCATCCAAATTTCAATATCCTGGCATCAGATTTAATCAACCTGTTTAAAATTGATTTGAATTGAATTGATTGATTATGAAAACTGCAAGCAACTACGGAAACCAGATACCTATGTTTTAAGTGTAACACCAAAACAAACGTAACCAGAAATGAGATAACCGGCTGCTCTAGCGTCAGTTACCAAAATTGTTAAATAATGTCTATGTTGACAACGCGTGCGTGCAAAGCGAAAGTACAAGTCAGCGGGTTTGGCGGGAGATGAGGTTAAGGCGTCGATTCGAGTCGAAAGTGCATCTGATCTATCGCCACCGACAGTCGGTGACAGACGTCGTCCCCGAGCTGGGAGTGCGTGCTGTGTTGTGAATTTATTGTGTACTGTGTTCGATCGTGTGTCTCCAAGAGTACCTACTATGGGCATACTCAAACAAATCAAGAAAATGACCACTCATGGTTTGTTCATCATCATTACCTTTAATATTTTTATGTCCGCCATCAAAGTGTTCATGTTAAACTAATCGGATAATAAATGTTAATTTATGGTTATATTTATTAGGCGTCTTAATATGTGTTTGATCCAAACTATCTACGTTATAATTAGTGTTTACTTCCTTAATCTCTTATGCAATTGATCTTTGTCATTTTACCTTTGATACGTGATAACGAGGTGATTAATATTAAATAAATGTAAACATGAATGTGTCTTCTGACGTCCGATGATTAATTAGATATTGATCTTAATAACAAACTTCCAATCAATATTATAATGTCAGTTCAAATGACATTCAGAAAATCAAAGAACGTATAAAATAAGGCCTTAATTTTCCGGGATTTGCGCAATTTTCAATGACACCTGCGCAACATTAATCCAGCCGGATTGCTTATTTTCGGATTTGAGATCAAAGACATTTCGTCTAAGTTCTGCTTGAATGACGAATTATGAAATATTCGGAGAGGTCGAGCTGTATCAAGATACTTGCCTAATTGAAACTTGAAACGGTAATTAAAAGCGAAACTTATTGCAAAATGTCGCGTAGATATATGAGTACTTAGAGATACAATTTCTCAATCAGCTCATTAAGAATTCAGAGAAAATTGATATGGAATTCGCTCTTAGATATGTCTGTACGTGACTTGTGTATATTCTAGATGCCAACAATAACATTAGCGGTTTTCAGTTTGACAAATATGCATCCAAAGTTTAGACTACACAAAAAAATATAGCCAAGTCATCATCTTAATATCCTACAATCAAAAATGTCAGGTGTACTTTACGAAAATTTTGTAATTATATTGCTATTAAAGAAGCAAAATACCGTCAATCAAGTATGTGCAATTATGCGGAATTTGAAAATAACTACCCAATGACGGAATGACAATAATCTCAATTACTAGAATTCAATTCTTCATATTTTACTACGAGCTGTTGTTTGTACTCGTATAGTCAGCGAATTCGTCTAATCATTGTTTATCTGTTTGTTTGTAAATATGTTAATAAAACCAGATGTTTCATATTCTTGATTCTGTAAACTTTCATTGTTTTGTTTCGCATTGCTTCTTTTGTTTTTTGGAGTACATTCTATACTCTGCTATGATAGATTCACCATTTTTTCTGGATACTATTGGATACCATTCTCTCTTGGATCTTAATGGATCTAATATAAATATAATACTTCTGGATACTATTGACTCTTCATTTTATCGGATTCTATTCTTAGAATGTATGATTTCATTTCTTCTACATTCGTCGTCTTTTCACAAAACAGATGTTCGTCTTCTAGTATAATCACAAAATTATTGATATCATTCAAAGAATAACTTGTTTCTAACATTCCTTCCAATTTCATGTATAGTTAAGCACAAATATAATTACTAAAAGCTACTGCTTTGTAAGACTCGAACTAGCTCAGGTTGATCTAGGTCTGATAATTAGGCAAATGGTTTGCAACACTACCAATCTTAGCGACACCAATACACCTGATTCTCAAACCCGTATATACTAAAAACGCTAAAAAGTACTTGTAATGTTGTGCAAATGAAATTCCTCAGTCGAAACAGCAAACGACATTTTGCTTTTACTCCACGAGCATAGCTTTAAGAATTCGGTTTTCCCCCATGGCATAAGGTACGGAATCCAACGGATACATATTTGTGCATTGTAATCTTATCGTTCGTACTCTGGGCGTGTCGTAAGTACGTGCCAAGCATGATGATCTGTAGTTGTAGAAAGTCGACGACAATTGTTAAGTTATTCTGTCGAGTGTCCAATTCGACATATATGATGGCAGATCGGCATTTTGCGAAGGCATTATGCCGATGAATATGTGCGTATGTGACGTGAAATTGCTGTTTATGGTAGGGACAACATTTGAATGAAAATTACCGATAATATCAGTAGGGTATAAAAATAAATTGATGTTTTGTTTTCTATTGGCTTTATCGTCTAAGATTTAGATTAGAATGATGAAATCACTTTGTGATAAGACCTCCTTGACTGATAGTTTTGATAATGGCAATATTCATAAAAATATCTAATTTCGATAATTAAGCAGCTTTTGTTAAACGAGCACTACCCATTTTAGATATTTCTATGTGCCAGACGTCCGGTTCAACCCAAACAATCCTAATTTGATACTTTTATACCCATTTAATATAAAAACACGTCCGGTCTGACCGGAATTTCCTCCGCTTGAACGTTAATTACCTTATAAGCATAATCTCATAAGAACATAAAACACAAAATACGTGTTTTTGGTTGTAAAAATGTGATATTCCGTTAATAGGTTAAAATGTCTGGTTTTTATTGCTAATAAAATTCTGATCTAGTGATATAATATCTGTTGATAAAAATCGGTGTCAATAAATTTTGCGGTCAACTTTGGCAAAACAAAATTGGACGCTATCTCGATATTACTAATTTTTTTATTTAAAAAAAAACTTTAACAATATATTAATTTCCCGTCCTACACTTTTCAAACAACGGTTGGGGTTGATTTCAAATCTAATCAGACTTGCATGATTCAATTCAAAAACTGGGAAGTGTCGATATTTTATTATTAGACCACTTATCAGACTATCTCTGTACACTAAGGGCCTGTTGTTTCAAACGGTTGGTTAACGTAATACGTACGTCAATTAATAATGAGTCCTTAATCGTAATTATTTGACGTAAGTCCACGCCATAATTTTGTAATTGTAATTTGGAACAACGCTTTTTTTGGTTTGACGATAGTTAGCGCAATTTTTGACTTATACGCGTGCGTCAAGTGGACATAAAACAACCACAAAAAAACAAATTAATCTGTCATCTCCAAAGGATAATTATTGATTGTGCTTATTACTAAAATTCTAAGTTAAACTCTTCTTTGTGCCATGGCCCATCCTATAACAGTATTTTATTTGTTTATGTAATAAATAATAAAAATAAATTATAGATTAGACAGAGCTCCCTCTAACACGACACACTGCCTCTTACTTCCGTCGATATAATATTACAAAATGCTCAGAACCGGTTCTTACGTGTCATCGCATAATAACCACTTAAAGAAAATCGCCAATCACGGCGCATAACATCGATGGCCGCCATAACATGATGTCGGAACACTTTCACTTTCGGTGGAAAAGATTACTTTTTTTTATACAAAAGGTTTGCCACGCCTGGCGGGTTGACTTAGTTGTTTGTATTGTGTTCTTTACGCAGATTGCGAGTTTTTAATTCGGTTCGAAAAGATGTTTTGTTACGTAATTTTAATAGTTTCTGAAAGAAATTGGATGAACAGTAATGCTCAATTTCTAAATAGTTTCTCTAAATTTAAGTAGGAAGATTTCGGTTGCTTCTGTAGCTTTATTTTTATAGGTACTCTAGTATTATATTTGTAAATAAACTAGCTGTCCGGGCAGACATTGTCCTGTTTCCTAGAACTCTATCGCAATGCCACCTGCCGGGTCCAATTGTGAAAAAACCGTACAGGGACCAACTTAAACACACACACAAAAATCATCGAAATTGGTCCAGCCGTTTAGGAGTTCAGTGATATACACACGAATTGTACAGAAGAATTATATACATATATAAACATATTGTTTATCCTAAAGATCAAATGAATTATTTACGTTTAAAAAGAAATTTTTCCGAACAAAGTACAAGCAGAACTTTTCCTTTTACAAACAACTAAAGTGTACGCCCATCAAATAGAAAATGCAGTCATTTTACAACCAAGCCCTTTCCACGAGGGCCACTTATTGGCTATCTACGATGCGTGTTAGCGTTTTCAAAAGCAATATTTGCAAACAGCTTGTTACGTGAAAGGTGGAAAGCATATAATTACATTAGAATGTTACGTGTATAGAAAATGTCCGGGAATAGCTCAAATGCAACGCGACTTTTATTACTGTTTAGTTTTTAAATGTTTACTGTTTTCCTGTTGCATGATAAATATTTATGATTTATTGATTCGATTGTAACAGAGATTGATAATTGCACACTATCGATCACAATCTGGATCATTTTGAAGGATATTCATAATTCATTGCATCATAATTATGTTCGAAAAATTTGTCTGCTCAACAACGTAAATAACGAAAAGAATGTGTTTGAACTGTCAAAATGAAAGCCATT
Source organism: Apamea monoglypha (assembly GCA_911387795.2). NCBI lineage: Eukaryota > Metazoa > Arthropoda > Insecta > Lepidoptera > Noctuidae > Apamea > Apamea monoglypha. Next base: position 15,697,140 of record OU426917.1, read on the forward strand.
CCTACGTTAGTGTGTTACGCAACTATCCAGCAGATGCACCTTCAGCGTGATTTCAGTAATTCTAGCACAATTATTTCTAGAACCAAGACATATATAGCTAGAAAAAAGGTATACGTAGCTATTAAAAAAAAATGGACCCAAAATCATATTTCTCAAACATAATTTAAAATCTAAATATTCTTCAATGTACGAATTCGTACCCTAACTTATTTCAAAGTGTTCAGAAAAGCCTGTATATCACTACATCTTCCATTCTCCCCGTAGAATCCCCTCGCCGTTACGTGGAGAGTGACGTGAACATCCACTACCGATGCCCGGTGCGCCACGACCCCCTGCCGCTGGTGCCCGAGAGGGAGCTGGCACGGCAGCAGGCGGAGCACATGAAGAGGCTCTACAGGGAACAGAAGAGGAACAAATACTTACAGGTTTGTAACACTGAGATACAGTAATTTATCGGAGTCTACTGCTGGACGGACAAAGGCATCTCTCAAGGCGACACTTAATACCAGGGGGTCTACTCCGAAGTAGTATCAGCCGAATGTTCGGCCGTTTCCTACTACGAAGTTACTATTGGTTCGGTCGGTCCCGATCCTACACTCCTACACACTTTCGAATATTGACTATGGTTCCGACCCAACTGAGCCGATCCAAGCTTTTTTCGCATTTTTCAATGATATTCGATTCCGCCGTGTGTCGGTCTGATCCGATCATTCGCACTTTGCACTTCGTAGTAGACCCCCTGGTTCTCTGCCTTCCGCAACCAGTCCATACTAGCTGACTTTTAAAAGGTGGCGAATTATTATTTAAGCCTTTGGGGTACAGACGCCAGCAGGTCAAGCTACCCGAAACTGTCAATTTTTTCCAATCAACCTTGAACCTTAATGCTTCAGCGATAAAGTTGAAAATCTATAAAGAAATTTGACATATTGTAGTAGCTTGATGTGCTGGCGTCTGTACATACAGAGACATAGAGAGAATAGATAGTAATTTATTGATAGTCGCTCTATGTAAAATTCTGGCATTCAGCTGCATCTGGTTAGACTGGAAACCGACCCCAACATACTTGTAGATTGGGAAAAGGCCAGGCAGATGATGAGATGATGAATTCATTGATAGCGACATTTATATACAAACTTACCGATTGTCGTAGAAGATGGAAAGGGAAGCCGTTCCACTCCTGCAACACTAAGAGAATCGCCAATACGTTGCTTGGGTGTAGAAATTTATGTGATGTTACTGGGCAGTCTTTTTACAAGTAACATTGGACTCCGGTTCGTTTTAGCTAACCTTTCAGAAGTATTTGTTAGACACAGATTTAAATACCTACCTACCTTCATATAAATACCATTCGGATTTTATATTTCCTGAATCAATTTATAATAGAAATACGTTCATAAAAAATAAATTCTATTTCAATGTTAGAAGTTATCGATCAATCATAAGTAGATACAGCTGATCTGTATCAGTTACGATAAAAAAAAAACTATGACAATTTTACGTTTAAACCCATTTACGGTTCGTTTGAGAGATCGTAATAGATTTTCAACTTTATCGTTGACGCATTAAGTTTCAAGTTTGATTGGGAAAATTTGACAGTTTCGGGTTGCTTCACCTGCAGCTGGTGTCTGTACTTTGACTTATCTATGTAGGTATTTTGTTAGAAAAGCCGAAGCGCTTATGTTGAGCGTTTACATTTCCGTGATGAAAAGTAACTGCGGATGAAAAGTATTTCCGGGAATTAAATAATAAAACCGTCTAATAAAATGATAAAATGTTTTTTTTTTTTTTTGTTAACTCTGTCAGTGCAAGTATCAACAAGACAATGAGAGCATTAAGATAAATTAGAAGATATCACAATCTAATAGGAAGTGCGTACTAATATGCCTGATGCTCTGATTTGGATTCTTTTCAGATTCTAATTGCAGATTCTGAAATCTAAAAACTTATTCTAGACCAATTGTATTGTCATTGTTGCAATCTAATAAAACTACTCAAATGCTCCACACTTAGAGCTGATTATTCCATCGCCAGATAACTTTTATTCGAGGAATAAAATTGACGTTTGACAGTTTTTGTATGAAATAACTGTCAAAATTTGAAAATTATTCTTCGAATGAAGTTATCAGATGATTGAAAAGTCAGCCCTAAATCTCAATACAAAAGACTATAATACGAGTATTAAAGTAGGTCATAAAGAATTGCAACAAAGGAAAATCATGACTTTCAATCGGTTTCCATCAGAACAATTTCTCATCGTATTACATGCGATCTTGACAATCGATTTTAAACCGAACATCGATACACGCAAAAACGTAAACGGTTTATCGGAATACGATTATCGTGTCAGTCAATGTTGCGATTGCGATTAACGATTAATCTTGTTAAACTAGGCGCCGGCACGCGACTGCAGTTTGATCGATATCATGATATCCGCAAATTTATTGAACTTGAGGCTTGAGAACATTCGCTAATAGTCTGTTTATTCATAATATTCGTGCATACTCAGCCTATAATGTTCCCACTGCTGGGACACAGGCCTCGTCTCTATGAGAGGGATTGGGCCGTAATCCACAACGCGGGCCAGTGCGGGTTGGTAGATGTTACATGTCTTAGAATTTTTGGTTCTAGGACATTTCCTCGCGCTGTTTTCCCTCACCGTTTTGAGAAAAGTAGTGATAAAATAATTTATACAAAGTAAAGTGCCTGACTATTAATATTTTCTGTAAATAAATATGCGTAATCTTCATGATTAGGTGTTGTTGTCCTTGTCATTATGTACAGTTATTATTGGTAATGTAGAACTAGTAAACATAAGTCTGAAATCGCCAACCTGTCTTGAGCAAGCATGGTGATCAATGCTCGTGCCTTCTCTGTATGAGAAGCGACCTTTGCCTTGCAGTGGGACAGTAATAGGCTAGTATTGTAGAACAGAATGTCTTGTAGGTAGTAAATAATCTTTTTAAAGTATCGACATTTACGTTTTTAAACATAGGGTAATTTAAGACCGACTATGGTAGCATATTCTTTCATCATGACTCTTTAGGCACGAATTATGACAAGTTTATAAACAAACGATCAAGTTTAATTCGAATTGTTAAGAAACCTCTGTGACAGAAGGACAAAAAGTAATTTTATTAAGGTTAGTGTTGGTTCTTAGCCTTAGAAATACGGTGAATATGTGCATACTGCGCAATTTATTGATTACTTTGATTGCACTCGTAGATAAACTATATTTATGTCATTATATTACCACAAGTACCAACTCGTATCTACATAATAGTTCCTCTAACGCAATATCCATACCATTACCGACAAGTTGTTTAAAGTAATTTAGGTGAACGGTTTGTTGCCTTACATACTACCTAGCAGGAAACGATCGGACATTAATTCTTTATTGGTAAAGCACAAAATAATGTCTTACAGGAAATTGGGAAACTTTTAGAGAGTTTAGTGTCTTTTGATGAAATGGAAAATTAGGAAATATTTAGACATCGTGTCTTTGAACGAAAAATTTAGTCGAGCAGTAAAATCATCATAACAAAATAAACGACAAAAAAATCTTGAACTTGTCCAACTTTTTGTTAGTTTTTATCACTCTGCGTCATTGGTCTAGAATTATTCATTCATCTTTTCTTATAGATTAAATTTGATAATAAACAATTTATGTATTAATGTACTGTTTCAGCATACGCTGAAATACAGAGTAATTTTTACCTACAATTAATTTTCCAGAAGCTTTGTCACCTCAGTGTAATGTTTTTCTTTTGTAATCTCAAAAGAAACATGTTTTTTTCTATAAAATTAAGTGTGTATCTAGTTATCTTCTCTATTGACAACAAAAAATGCTACTAATTGAATAAACATATCCACATTCACAAATATAGCTCGAGATTTCTACAAAAACATTCTTCTCCTTGTAACAAACAATACACGCAGATGGCATTGTGGTTTCTTTGTTTATTTCCATCCGAGTTTCCACAAGATACCGTATTGATTTACTTACATGAATATTATTCACATAATATTATCGTTTATCTCCTTGAGTGCCTGCCCTCCTAGTACGATTTGCTTAGAATCACGGACATTTTGTAGATTTGCGCAAAAATGCGAATTACGTAGGTAGATATTCAATAAATGAACGGTTAAATAATGTATTTAAACAGAAAATTTTAAAAAAAATCATGTTTTTAAAAAATTACTTTTTATGTTGCCCAATATTGTGACAGTTTTTTTTAAATCTAGGTCAACTTCCGAGTCAGTCAGGTAGTTACCAATTTGACACTATAACTATTCTCTGTTCCCGATTGAAATCACACTAAATAAAATCATCAAAGTCCTTTTCAATCACAACTACTAGGTATACTCCTACAGAATTACTCTACAAACAAACAAAATTATTTAAACCTATAACAATTGTATACATACCACACATGCATGACAATCCGAAAGATCCTTAAGACCAACATACACACAAATATTTCATTCACACAAAAGACTCATAGATATAACTCTTGGTACTTCCAGGTCGTCTTGATTACGGGATCAAGACGACCTGGAAGTACTAAGAGTAAGAACCCTGCACGGCAGGAAAACTATACAGTATGAGGGGGTTCGGCTGTATAATAAATTACCTAAAAAAGGCACAGAGTTTACAAACATACCAACATTAGAAAATGCCTAAGGAATCATTTGTTAGACACATAAGATTAGTTCTTATTTTTATTTTTTATTAGACATAAGTTTAGCGTGAACTGCTTTGTATTTTAGTTATACCTAACAACATACTTGCTTTTTTTTATAAAAGATAATATTAATATGGTGCTCAGTTTATTGGATGGCTTGACGTCGTAATGTAACCTACAACATATTGTTAAGTTAAATTTCTCTATACTTAAGTGAACTGTATGTTCTTTATGAAAATAAATGTCTTTAAACTGAAATCTCTCGCCCGTAACCCATGCGTAGTTAGTAGGTGAAGTACGTAGTAAGCATGATGACCGAATACACTTTTACGCATCCCGAACAAACGACACCGCTACTCCGGATGCGCGCGCAGCGTTTGCATACGACCTACTCGACTCGCACAGATAGAAAACATTTAACTGATTTCACTCAAAGTACTTGCGGTGAGAATATCCGCAAATTATAATCGACGAGCCAGTGATCGAGCCTTTGGAGAGAAATCTTTACTTTGCCTTCACGTAATAGTGACCATTCAAGTTTTTATTAACATACAAGTAGTGCCACCTTTACTATAAATATCCGATTAAGTTTAATTATATTGATTGAGAAAGAAATATCTATCGTAAAATATTTTATATCAAAGCTATTTTAAAGCTAATAATGACTAAGGTTTTGTCTAGTAGAGCGTTTACCATTCATACCTGATATTATGGTAATATCGACCAGTTTCATTAAATTATCAAAAAATCCAAACGACCTTGTCTCCGCATACCGACGAAAAATCCGTTGACCAATTGACCACAAGTATTTTTGACTCCAACGCGCATATTAAAATTTCGACCTTAATGACTTTTAATAAGGCATGTTTTTACAAAAGAAATGTAGATGTTAATGTTTTTGTTATATAGAGGTATTCTCGTATTGTTATGAGCATGGCACGGTTGGCCCGGTCGCCCCAGTGTGAGCGAAACGTGCGCGAGAGACGATCATGATATACGTGCAAATGATTTTCCAAAGCGATTACGTTCAATGAGTGTGTAATTACGTAAATCAGTTCTGTGAAATGATTGTAACTCTATAGTGATGTTAGTATTAGATGTACATACAGACATGTCTAGGCAACTGTTTTTAAAATAACTAGAAAATACGGCAATGTAAAGTTAAAAATGTATTCATCATCGGAAAATAGTGAATTCCACCATGTAATGGAGGTAATATGTGTCTCTCAAATATTAAACCTTTTCAGGAAAACGAAATACAACCCGCAGAAATAGAAGCATTCGATGCCTCAATGAAGGTGACTTTTGAGAGAGTGTGTGAAATGTTCTAACTGATTCTACTGTTTGGGTTTACTCTGTACTCGTTAATTACCAAAGACATACACATGCTGTATAACATTGTTCGGCCTAACTCATTTCTTAATTCACTGTCCCTTCCACTGAGCGGGTCACGAAAGTGGAACGGACGTGTCTTGTTAACAATATTCAAAATTGAACAGAAATTCTTGAGCTTTGTATCATACGCCTTCATTTCAATAAAGAATCAATGAAAATACTAATAAAAATTGACTTATTACAGGAGCTACAAGATATGCAGAATCGGCGACATCAGGACAACTTCACGCCTTCGCAGAAGAATATATTGCCTCTGAACAGATACGATGAAGCTGAGAAAGTGATTGCTAAGGCCTTGTACACTTTCAACGGACAGACTCCAAGAGAACTGAGCTTTAGGAAAGGAGAGATTCTCCATGTGAGGAGGCAGATTGATAACAACTGGTATGAGGGAGAGCTGCATGGCAGGATAGGACTGTTCCCTTACAATTATGTTGAGGTAATTATAAACATACATAAACTCACACCTTCTTCCCATGGGACTAGGCAACAACTATAGAACGCCACCTGCTACGATCTTTATATACTCCTATTGCCTCGTTTACGTTCATACATTCAACTCGATTTACGCGATGGTAAAGTCATTCGAACAACGTTGTCAAACTCACACTAAGCATAGTGGTCATACACGCACGCCGGTTGCGAATACTACGCACGCACCTGACCTTTCTGAGGTAACCTTCTTTCATCACCAATAAGGTCACTATATATCCTCCTAAGCCGTCCTCTCCCGGCGTTTCCACTCACATCTACCTTGTATATACCTTACCTTAAAAACTTTTCCACCAGGTATAGTCAAGGTGGTTGCTTCTTTTGTTGGTATACTCACTATTTTTATTAAGTTACAGGTTGTTTACATCGTCTGTAACGTTGACTGAATATGCATTAGATCTAAATCTAGAAATCAAGTTTCTCGTACGACCATAAAAACATGTCGCCTTGATATTATTGAAACCTAACTTGTTTGATTTGATTGTTGAAATTGAACGAGATGATTGTTTATATCTCACGCATGGAACCGTTTGTACATGTCTCTTCTAAACAAATGAGCATAGAACCAGAACAAGAGCAATATTTTCTTGATACTCTTGACATTTTAGTACGGATAGATATACCTACGATAAATAATGTACCATCCGTTCGGTAGAGTGCAGATAGAATGTGCATTCGCTCGTTTAGTCTAAACCGACCTTTAAACAAATGCAAATCAATTTTATAGAAAGCTATACGTCAACTAAAACCTCATTTCAGATACAAAAAGGCGATGTAGTACAAGCTCCCAAGAAGCCTGTGGTCGTCGAGGGTCGAGCTCGAGCGAAGTTCGACTTCACAGCTCAAACGAACCTGGAACTGCCTCTGAAGAAAGGAGAGGTGGTGGTGCTGACAAGGCGCATCGACCAGAACTGGTGGGAGGGCAGGAACGGCACCAAGACGGGGATCTTCCCTGATAGTTATGTTACGATCCTGCAGGAACCCAGTCCGAGTAAACCTGGTAAGTGCCTTTTTGGTTCAGAACATTTCGCAATACATTAAACACTCCTATCACAAATTCTTGAGCCGGGTTTTATTCTATATCTCTTTCAGATTTTTTAATAATTAAAATCACTCTTCTTTATCTGTCTGTGTGACCTCATTGTTCCTCTTAACAACGATTTCGTTGCGGTTTTCACCATTATTCTCAGATTTTATTCCGGAAAGTATTTTATACATATGTACACTAATATTAAAAGTAAAAACCGTGCGAAGCAGAGGCGGGTCGTTAGTATTATTTAAAACAATCATTTTGTGTAGCAGGCATAAATTATTCTCGTATAGCTCGTGCTAACACAAGAGATGATGATTGTGTAATCAAAAACAAAAACAAAACATCTTTCTTTGTGCCACTAACAGCCAACTCGGGAAATGCATATTAATACATCCGATACGCCCAATTTCGAAGAGAAACATCATGATTACGACATAACAACACATCTTATAAATTCTGAGCTGTCAAGAACATAATATCATGTTCGCGCTAATATATCAAATTACGTAACTCAATAAACAAAACGTTTTACTAATGAGGCTGACTAACTGCTTTGCAATGTTGGGCAACATTCCATAATTTTGTCTTATCTTGAAGTTGGTGATTCATTATGATTATTGGACGGAATATCCTACAAAGCCCTTTTGATTGGGTAATCGGGAGAATCCTAAGAAAACGGTATGCCGTAGTTTTTGCAATCATTATGTTAAGCAATTCTCCGATATTGATGAATAGTCTCCTGCCGCAGCAAAATACACACAAAAAACAAAAAAAAAACAAATACATTTATCATCAGCCGAGCCATATTCAAACTATGTGGGAGTTGACTAAAGTTCTAGTCAGTGGTTATTTGTATATATACTTTAATACTTTTGTCCACTGTATCATATTTGTGTACCTTCCTACAGCAAAATAATTATCTTGAACATTTCTCATTTCCAGACCCTCAACCAATACTAAACAATGACAAACCAGTGGCGTCGCCAGCTGCTCACGGTCTCCTCAATGGCTCTGCTAAACGAAGCATGGGCTCCCATAGCTATACACCTCAACAGAATAGTCCTGCGCTGTCGAATGCACCGCCAGCTACACAGCCACTTCCAGGTTAGTTAATAAAATTGATTGATTTAAACACAAACAATGGAGTGATCCCTTAAAAGCAGGTCACTCTCACCACTTCTTTTTCTCTGTGTTCGGAATAACTTTTTCCTCTGTTTTGTAATGTCAGCATCAGCTTTACTGAAAGACCCCTGATTCTATTCCTCTTCCATGAAAAAGTCAGTTACACTTCTGACGTTTAATAAGTTATTGTGGCTAGGATAGTGGGTCAACGTATTGTTCCTGTTCCAGTGTGTAACGTATATCTCATTCTCAAGATTCGTAGCGAAACCGGTACAAGAGTGTCTTTCATGACCTACTTAAAATGTATAGGTACTCTTATTTCTGCGGTCCACCTCGATAGTAACCAACCTAATGCATCACAAACGTAACTCATTAAAACTCCAAACGACATAATATTCTTGAATCTTATCTTTATTATAATAACTTCTCGTCTTCTTATTGTGACTGCTAACGTCCGTCTCTAGTTACGTCATCAAGTTAGCAACCAGATCTTTATCTTTAACAGCTTTGTCATACTATCATTCTTGTTATCCACCGGATAACGGACTTCCATATTTGAAATACCTGTTGGTATGTATATAAAGAAATACCAACATTCCTTCCTACGCAGGATAACGGTACTCCATATTGTTTCATTTGTTCCTCTCGTTCTGAAGTGTGACGTCATCTCTCAGGTTACGTGGCTAAGCCTGCGCAGGCGACGCTGACGCCGTCGGAGCGCGGCTACGGGCCGCCAACGGGCGCGGGCGTCGACCTCAACAATACTGAGCCCTTGTACGTGGATACCAATGCGGAGGCCATACCGTTAGTATCATCATTTTTTTTGGTATTAATGAGTAACCAACGTTGTGTGAAAAAAACATAAAATTATTTCAAAAGAACATTAAAACAGCTCTGAAATTAAATATGGACATACAAGTTTAATTATGCTTTAAAAACAATTTACTTTCGATGTTTATATAAATAAGTTTCTCACGCAACGCTTATTACCTACATATTTGGATAACCGAGTAATGTGAAAAGATAACATCTAACATAACTATTTCATACGCATTTGAAAAATTAATCATGATTGGCTGTTTAAAATATGCAGAAATCATGAATCATTCACCGTTTAGATAACCTAGACATATTTTCATATACTTTCCCACTTCAGATACCGCGCGATGTACAAGTATCGGCCACAGAACCCCGATGAACTGGAATTGAATGAGGGTGACACGGTGTACGTACTAGAGAAGTGCGATGATGGCTGGTATGTCGGCTCCAGTCAGCGCACTGGACGCTTCGGAACCTTCCCAGGTACGTGACACTTCTAGCTACTCCTAATATCTTGGCTGAACTCCCCGAACTAAAATGCCGAAGAGGTCTTCGAGGATCACCGGTTTGTTGGGTTAAACAGCATCAAAGTTGCTGTTAAAGAGGTAGGAATCTCGGAACACCTAATGTGACGGATAGTTACATTCAAAACTTAAGTCCTGGGGGTCTACTACGAAGTGCAATGTGCGAATAATCGGATCGGACCGACACATTGGCGAACCGAATATTATTGAAAAATTCGAAAAAAGTTCGGATCGACTCAGTTGGGTCGGGACCATAGTCAATATTTGAAAGTGTGTAGGAGTGTAGGATCGGGACCGGCCAAACCAAATACATAATAACTTCGTAGCAGGAAACGGCCGAACATTTGGCCAATACCACTTCGGAGTAGACCCTGGCTATTGCTCGATGAAGCAATCTCCTCTCCAGTCTATTATCTAATAGACTAACTCTAACTCTAACTCTAGACTGAGATCTGGTAACTGTGCAGTCGGTTACCAATAAAATACACAGACAATACGGATATTACTGCTCCACACTATACTGCACCTTCCAAAGACTGGAGAGTTTTCAATTTAAATAAAAATGATGACCATCTATTTTGCAACTCGAGTTATGAGTTATGCGCTTTGGCGCACTACCAAGTATTGGACTTTCTTCATCTACGATTACATTCGTATTTAATAAAACAATCTGTTTCTTTCTCTGCAGGCAACTACGTGGAGCGCATCTGATAGCGCGAGTCGTCGCTGCTGCGGCGCCTCCGACGCGCCACGCTGTGCACGCGCCGCCCGCGATAACAATCCACCGCACACACGTATTCACTGACCATACTGCATTGGATAGACAGACGCTTGACACGGAGTAGTCATCAAATGAAATGCTAATGTGTAGCGTTCATGAGCAAACAGTGTTTTGCCACCAGTAAAACGTGTACCGTGCAAGTTCGGAAACCTAGCACTCCATTTGTTTACTTATCCGTGACACTAAACAAAGCCAGTGAATACTCATAAACATTTGAGTGTAACAAAATCAAATCGTAAAGTTTGTCACCAAAATATAATATTAGTTCTTTAAAGCTATCCCAAAAATCCCTCAATCTACCTTCTAGAATAATAGGTCCGTATACCGCGCCCTCGATTGCTACGTATAAATTATTACCCAATATAGTCACATAAGTACATGAGGGTGGGGGTCATGTATGTGTAAGCTCCGCTCTATGTTAAATATAACCGATTATGTACCTTAGAGTCTATCAAATGATACCAAAATTACGCCATGACTTTTTATAATATTTGTACAAAGGATATAAGCTAAGCTGAACTACGGGAAGAGTTGGCCTTCGGTGGAACTCGAACTTGCTGACCAAAGTGTACCAATATGGCGGTATTAACTCGATAGCCTAACATACTAACAGTAGAATATCAATGTATCAGTGTACCTATATTTTCGCTTCTGTCATCTGTGAACTAGGATATCTAACCGCATCACGTCAATGTAATCTATCCAAAGTTGTTTTATGCGTCCCAAAGAGTATGTTTATCTGATAATTATGATGTTGTATAATTGTAAAAAAATAATAAAAATACTTATATACCTGTAAAATTGTTTAGTGTAGTATTTATTTATAACTTAGGAGTGAGTTGTTTGGGCTCGTCTTTTAAAAGTGATATTTTAAAAGAACGAAGCTGGATTACTAATTCTAAAATACTAACCGATTTATATACATCAATACATATGAAATTATATCTACAAAAGTCAAACTTTGGAGTAATAAAAAATTTTAGAAATTCTTCCGAGAACAAAGTTTAGACATTTTGTGAGCAATTGGCATTACAGTTGTACCTATACGTAACGTACAGTAATATATAAGTATGGGTATTAGTTACCGCATTAATCATATACCTATATAATAATACTCAAGACTATGCAATGGTTAGTATATATAGGGCGAGTAATTATTTGGCAACGGTTGACAATATTCTATGCTTAATTTTAAATTAGTTGTATACTAAGAAATACGCGTGCTATGTATTAATCTGGTGTCAAGTGTGCATCTATTAATTCGTTTTTATATAACTTTCTATCAAAAGTATTACGGAAATAAATAATGTCTAGTCATGGATCAGATTTTGTAACTATATTTTTACAATGTTTAACAGTTTGTTTTTCTTTCATCGTATTTTCTATCTGATATCGTTCATATGTACAAGTAGTGGTGGTAGTAATGGAAACTGTCTAAGTACCTAAATGTTTGTACTCTCATAGGTGTTACCAAATGTGTGTATACCCTCTCGCCCTATGTCAATGCTTCGTTTGTGTAGATGCAAATTCTTTCACTGTTTTTAACCTACTGTATTGTTGTATTTACTTTTGTTAATTTATTTTTAAAGCACAAATGTTTTATTTTGTTGTTGACACCTCGACATACAATATAACATTAACTGCTATTGTTCGATATCATCACACCTAATAAAATAATCTTTGTATTTATGACGTGTTTTATTTCTTTATGAAACCCATTTTTTTGGAACATTATCAATACTTTCTCAGAAAAAGAATTCTGAACTTTCAATAACATACCTCCTTCCTTGATTTCTAGATTATACATACCTATATATCTTTACAAAGAAAATAAGCAAATTTTAATATAAAAATAGGCAAATGAAATGTATGTATAAAATGTTTAATAAAACCTCATTGCATAATATTTAAATAGCATGGTTAACGATACCAGGCCATTCTGTTGAAAAAAAATGTTAAAACGCCACTAGAAATTTAAAAAAATAAAATTTTACTTCTTCAGTATCGCTAATGGCTTTCCAGAAAAAGTTTTCACCAATTCAGGCCAGTTCGTAAACATTTTATGTACTTATTATTTTTCATGTATATTTCGGTAATATTTTCATTCCAACTTTTAATTATCAATATAATTACATTAGATGCATATAATTTAATTTAAATGTTTGTAAACAAGATTTTTACGCATATAAGTAATCGTATATAAAACCTCTTTTGTTATTACTTTGGCTATGGCAACAATGGCGTGGACGCGTTGCTAAGCAACGGCGCGGATTACAAACATTGTTTGTTGGTTTGCGACGGTGAGTCACACGAGCATTGCTGTTTTATTAGTTATCAATTAAAGTTCATAAAAATATAAAGTTCTATATTAAAAATGGTGGAAACAGATTGGAGAGAAATATTAAGTTTCTCACAGAAGGAGCTCACACAAGCAGATAAAGAAAAACTTTGTGAGAGTTTGTGTTGGATGGAAGCAGATGATATTGAACTGAATTTTACTGACTTGAAAACTCTGTTTAGACTTTCGCAAGATATTCTGAAATTGAAGAGCGAACAGGTAAATATATTTTCGCTTAAATATCGCTGGAATACGTTTCTGTAGCCTTTCTTAGTTGCAGCAGAAATGAACTTAACAGAAAAGATTTTTTTTAAATGCTAATATTCTAAATGATTTATGTAGAATTGCAGATTCTGTCACGAAATTCTGTTTGTGGTTTACAAGCCTCACATTGTCTGTCACAAAATATGTTGGTAGGTAATAAGGGGCCTGTTAGAATGATGGGCAGCAGTACTAGGCACATCCAGTGAATGATGTGTGTGAAAATCAAAGACATTAAACCTATCTTAAATCTCTTTGGTGAAAATTATATATCGCTTTCTATGTGTCTATCCTGCACACTATCCTACAACAGGATCTGCAATTATTTATAGTAACGGTCGACTGAAGCTTTACCCCCCACAGGTCTACGCATCACTGAATGTTTATGAGCTGAGGGGCAATTCTCGTAATTTTAGGAACGTTCACAGTCTGATCTCAGTCTCAATCTGTCAAAAATACCTCTAATTTCCCTACTTTTTGACAAGTTTTTGACATTTTTTTGTCGCCGAGGTGAGACTGCGACTAGATTTTGAACGTTTTAAATTACGAGAATTGGCCTTCTGGGTACCTAGGTACCTACCTACGCTTAGGTACTTCTTTATTACCTGATAGGTATTCAAGCGTGTATAGATCTAGTTGCGAAAGTCCCTTTGTTTGTATACGTATTTATATAATTTATTTATTATTTATTTTATTTTATCTTTATGTCAGGCACATTACCCATAATTTTGTTAGTATTACTTAAAACTATGTTAATATAATTATCAAAGACATACACATACACAAACAAGGAACAATAATAACAACCAATATAACTTAGGAAGTACTAGTTATATCTATTAAGCCATCTTCTGGACACACCCGGCAATAGAACATGCACTGCGCACAGGTGCCCCATCAGGTGACCTTCAGGCTTACTCGCAACAATGCTCAGGAGACTGTTGTCGCTGTCTCGCATCCTACGCAGTAATGATGCGGATTTTTTACGCATGATCGCAAAAAAGTCAGTCAGACAGTCGTCATAATAAAAGTTTCGAGAAATCGTTTGCTAGACGATTACTTACCTACTGACTCGCAAAATGCGAATGACTAGAATCTGCAGGGTAATTGCGTAACACATCAGTAGCAATGACTTTCATTTTAACAGTTTAACAACATTCATTGCGTCATTTACGATGTTGAGCCGAAAACATTTTCAAACATTTAAAGCAATGGATTAGCAATATCCTTCAAAATTATTCATATTGTGATTGATAGCATGCCACGCAATTAGATTTGTGAATGTTTTCAAAACATTTTCTTAACATATTCGTGACTTGTCTGTACATCAGACCAGGGACAATGTGCCAAGTTACCTTCTGCAGTAGGTATACCGTTTCAAGCAAGCCAATGCAGACTCAGCATATTTAATATCTGAATTTTATTGTCATGAGATAATTTGTCACTGCAGGTAAACAACCTAGTTGGCCAACTAAAGTCAACTCAAAAGAAAAGCGGCAAAATGAAAGTAGAGAGCACATACGCAGGTAAACAGTACTTTCTTTATTAGCCATTGCGGTAATATTGCCTGCCAACGACATTATTGCATGGTGTGAAAACACTTTCCCATTTAACAGCTTAACCACTTTATTATAGCTATGATTTGACCATTTTCTCTTGTCATTTTCTATTTGCAACAGGAAGAGTTAAATTGGTAATAAATATTGTAAATGGTGGATTTATAGTGTCTTATATTATCACGTCACGTCTTGTATTTTATTAACGATAGGGCAGAATATAATGTAGGTATCTACTGATTGCACCAAACTTATTTGTTGCTTTCTATCTAGGATCAGCCGGTCGATTCTGTAAAAATCTCACCGTGAAAACTCAAGTGAAGTGAGCTTGGTGTGAATTGTCAGTAGTGTCAATCCCTAGCATTATTTGGAATGACAGCTCACTCCACGCTCACTTCACCTAAGTTTTCACGGTGAGATGGTTACAGAATCGCACTGCTGGCCTCGTTCTTATGCCTAATGGCTCTAGTCAATGATTGTTTGATTATAAAATGGTCTGCCACCTGCCTATCCCTATAATGCAGAGATATATAAATCTAATGTATATGAGATTAAAATAAAATAACACAATTTTATCAATTCAGTATCACCAACACAAAGTAACGACAGTGCTCTGGAAACTATAACTCATCAAGAAGAGGTAATAAAAGCAAATAAAGAGATATTAGAACAGCTGTACGCTGACATCGCTGATTTAGAATCAAAGAAGAGTAAACTAGAAGAAAGTCGAAGTAACTTTGATGATAGTGATTCCAGTCGTGATGTCCTGTCAGAAATGAATGCAGTCGCTGAACTTGAACAACAAGTTACTATGAAGAATAAACATATAAGGAAGTTATTAAGTGATGTTAAAGTAATTATCAATATTAATATTTCAATAAGCATGTTTAATATGGTAGCATATTTAAGTTTTGTGGTTTTCTAGATTTTAGAAGAAGAAAATACTAAGTTAAAGGATAAAGTGTCAGTTCTTAAGGATAAATTAACTGAAGCTACTCAATTGATCGATAATCTAACGGAGCAAATAATGGCTATTAATAATGAATGCAGTCAGTTAAAAGGTAATAACCAAGCGAGATATAGATTTTATGCTATAAATTTTCGAGACAAACAAATAAATAATCGAAGTGACTCCTTAGTGACTATTATGCCCACCGAGCAATATCCTTACATTATTTTTTTTTTTTATTTTAGAAATCTTAGGCAAATCAGAACAAGCCAAAGCTAATTTATCATTTGAAATGGAAGGATTGAGGAAAGAACTTTTCGAAAAGGATTCTAAAAGAGAAAACTTGTATGAAGAAATCAAATCTAAAGTCCAACATTGGAAAGTAAGTATCGACAGTCTATAGCCAGTCGATAGCGATGCAGAAAGAAGAATATGTTGTTGAATAAGCTTTTTAGCTGGTCCTCTTGGTTTATGTTCATGTTATTAGAATTCAACATATTATTATTATTATTTTGGATTTTATCAAATACATTTAATTATTTCTAACGTTATTAGACCATAGCGAGATCAAAGAAATCCGAGCTAGAAGCAATATCGAATGAGAATTTGAAATTAAAAGAAGATTTACAGGAAGCCTCGAAAAGTATTTCATCACCAAAGGTGAGTATATTTTTTACATAAATTATCAAGATAATATTATTATGTACCCCTCACATGATACGTAATTTCAAAATATTCCTACAGAAAAGTGATGCAGAAAAACGAAAAATAAAGGAACTACAAGACAAGTTACTAGAGGCTTCAAATGAAATTGATCAAACGGCAAATCTTATTAATTTACTCAGAGCAGAAAATAAACAGCTAAAAGCAATCATAGAGGAAGTACCAGATTATTCTGTGTCTGATGCTAAGAACATCTGCGATGATAACAAAGAAAGATCGGTGATAAACAAATTGAAAAAGAAAGTTAAAAGTTTGACTGTAAGTCTTCAAGGCGCTGAAGAAATGATTGGGGTTAGAGAGAAAGAGGTAACATTGGAGAATTATTATTATTATTTTAATAATGCTCGTTTTTAAAAAACAATGTTCTTTACTTACAATATTTTTACGTAATGAAGTTGACAGAAATAACGTCGCAACTGCAGCTGTTGCAATCAGATGAAGGAATAAATGCGTTACTTGAAGGTTTAAAACATAAAAAACGACAGCTGAAATTTAAAGATGAGGGTATCAAAAGTTTAGTACAAGAAGCGAACACTTTGAACAATTTAATTAATGACCTACAGCTTGAAAATGAAACATTAAGGTAAGGAAGTACATACAATTTTTTTTTATCAATATTCCTGCATCTTGGATAATATACCTAGTCTTGCCATAAATATTGACACGAAGAAAAAAATTTTTTTTTATTGCAAATAATATTTTATTACTTTTACAGTGTGTTAGTTTAATACATAAATATAAAACAATTTAAAATATAAAAAGCTTATTCGAACTGGTCTCCATTGGCTGCAATACAGTCCTTTAAACTTTGAGGCCAGTTATCAATAGAAGCACGCACTCTTTCCATGAGAAAATTCTTCACTGCCAATCGTATGGATTGTTATAGGGACTCCAAATTATCATGGCGTTTAGAGCAAGCCGTACTCTCTAAAACTGACCATAAATCATAATCCAGCGGATTAAGATCGGGACTAGACGACGGCCAGTCTTCAGCTCTGATGAAGTCCGAAACGTTCACTTCCAACCAAGACTGCGTGGACCGAGCTTTAAGACCAGGCGCCGAGTCTTGTTGGAAGGATCATACTTGGTTATTGAACATGGTGTTGTTGGCTTAACTATCTTCTCAAGAATGGTATCTTCATACACTTGTGCCGATGTTTTGATACCTTTTTCACAAAAATATGGCTCAGTCACTCCTTCATAGCTAACACCCCACCAAACCATCACTGAAGTCGGATAATGCCCACGTTGCACTCTGTCGACTGATTGGGAAGCTTCCTTAGAGCTTTGAGCATAAATACGGTCATTTTGTTTGTTAAAATGTTGCTCAACTGTAAAGATTTTCTCATCCGTAAACAAAATTTTTCTGTGACCTCCCTTTGCGTACCGCTTCAGTTGTTGTTTCGATTTTACCACCCTATTCTTTTTTAAATTATCAGGTAAAAATGACCAGTGGGTCTCTTATAGGCTGCAAGTCCTAAGGCATCTTTTAAAATACGCGACATGGTTCTGGGTGCTATCTTCATCTCCCGAGATAAAATCTTTTGCTTTCGGACAGGATTTCTTCGAATTCTTTCCCTTACTGCTTTGACCACCTTTTTCGTACGAACACTACGTGGACGGCCAGATGTTTTTCTGTCACAAACAGAGGAGGTCTCATTGTACTTATTAATAGCCCGGTACACAAACATTTGACTAATACCAAGCGTATGGAGAGTTTTAAAAATTGCATTTGGCTCCATACCAACTTTGTGTAATGCAATCACAGCGATTCGGTTCTCTTTATCACCCCACTCCATTTTAATATCGCAAAATGTTGTACAATGTATTGGTGTCAAAATTAGAAAACTCAATGAACAATCGTATAAAAATGACAGATTCCAAATTCAAATGTAATATCTTTCTTATTTTTAATTGTAACCGTATTTATGGCCAGACTGTGTCTAGTTTTTTTCTCAGTTAACCTATGTTGTCTCACTGCTGGGCAAAGGTCTCCCCCATATCTTTCCACTTTTATTTTCGCTGTGCTTTCTCCGTCTAATGTGCTTACTACTAGAACTTATTTTTATCTAGAATCTAGATATTTCTGTAGATCTTAAATATTTCAGACAAGAATTTAACGTGCCTGCTGACGAAAAGATACCTGTCAAAGGTATTATGAGGGAGTATCGTAATTTAAAAGAAACAAATTCAGAAATCATCAAAGAACTAAAGCGACTTGAAAACAAACTTATTGGACTAGAATTAAATAACCGTAATTTGAATGCTAAAATAAGTAAAATGACAAATGTTCTTATCAAAGTCGGATATACGAAAGACAAAATACATAAAATTATTGAAGACAGTGAAAGTGATGACAACGAGCCTAAAGATGAAAAAGATGAATCAACAGGGTAATTTATTTATCATACATTTTGTTTTTTAGTAACCCATTGGATCAATAATACTTTACTATCTTATGTTTTTAGAGTCTTAGCAAAACAGTCTGAGAATCAACAAAGCGTTTCAGAAAATCATAATCAAGAAAAAGAAATGCTAGCAATCATAGAAGAAAATAAAGGTCTTCGCAAAGGCCTTCAAGAAATACTGGATTTCTTAAAAGATAACAGTATGTACTCCCCTGCTACTTTTTTTTTTTTTTTTTTTTTTTTTTTTTTTTTTTTTTTTTTTTCTGGGTGGGAAATCATCATATGACTTCTCCCGCTCTGGGCGGAGCAGGAGGGCGTGTCAGACTTTTACTGACTAAAACCCACCCGTGTTCCTTCAGTTGCCTATGCCAGGGACCACGGTATCTCTTTCGAACAACCCGCGGCCCTGGCAGGCATCGGCCCTAACGGACCCCGTCACATCGTGCTGACATCTCTTTGAGGCGCGCGTGGAACACAACGCGCCGTCGACTCGGGCCTGGTCCTTGCCGGGCGGCGAGCTGCCCATAGCTCGCCGCCCGCAAGCCCGCGCCTACGGTGGCCGGGAGTCGGCTGGTGACTCCCGACGTCCAGGGCGTCTCCTGCGGCGACTAGGGGCGTGAAGGCGCAGAGATTGCCTCTCCCTCACGCGTTCCGCCTCCTCCTTTGCGAGCATTACTGCTTCGCAGAAGGAGGTGACGGCTTCCCATGCACTCTCGCTCCGTACCATGGCCTGGACCAGGGCCGGACGCGAGAGATCGCCGCCGCCGTCCCCTGCTACTTCTGTCTTACTTTTGTCTGAATGTTACAATTTGAGAGAGTCACACTGTACTTTATTTCTGTAATATTTAATACCCTCAGGCAAGACTTCTTCTGGTGTTCTGACATTACAATGCCCGAGTTTAGAAGCAATATTATTGTCGATGGAAGCGCGAAACTCGGCCGGCTGGTTCGCGCCGCATATGTCAACAGTGATGGAGTTAAGAGCTGCTTTAGGTGGCAAAGATGCACTTTTAACTGCTCTACACGAAGCTAGGTACTAAACTCATACTAAAATGTATTTAAAATATTCCAAGGTGGTTATACTTCTGGTTTCTGGTTCTTGTGATACAGGAACTTCCAGTACAAGAGCCAGGGCTACACTGACGTTTGTGACGTAAAAAATAAATAAATTATTAAATACTTTTTAACTCCATTATTCATTCACAGAAAGGAAACGTTTGATGTAATGGCTCAATTAACGGATGCAACAAAAAAATCATTTGAACTTGAAAAAAGGCTGAATGAAATAGAAGTAAAGAATAAAGAAAAGGAGGCCGAAGAAAAACTATTCCAAGATAAAAACATAGATGTTGGTGAGTTTGGATCGTGGATGTCAGAAAAAGAACAAAATGACATTGACTTTTACGACAAATCTCAAATTGACAGAGTAGTAGAAAAGGGAAATTTTGTTTATGAATCACAACTCAAAAAAGGATTAGAATACTTCCACATGAAATTTAAAGAGTTATTTGGTAAACTAACGTCAATGGCCATTCGGGCCAGTGATGATCTCAATAAATGGTCAATTCAAGAAGAAAACTACAAAGCAGAAATAGAAAATTTGAAAAGGCGAGTGACGTTCCAAGATGAATATGATGATGAGAGTGAGCATTCACCAGGAATAGTTGCCATTCCTAATGTTTACTGCTTAGAAAGAAAGTGTTCCTATTTGCAAGAATCATATAAATACATAAGAACCTTAAACGAAAATATGAAAAACGAAATTCTGGAAAGTAAAAGAGATGCAATGGAGGCGGCATCAGACTATGAAACACAAATTCAGAAATTAATACTAGCGGTCGCTAATTTAACTGACAAATTACGTAACTCAATATCACTTGATCTCTTTTGGAAACAAAATGTTGCTCTCAGTGGGATTCTGACAAAATACCGGAAACTTGTCGAAAATGGTTTTAGTAATCAAAATCATTTGTTAAGCTTGTTGAATCGTCTAGATGAAGATAAAATCAATATTATCAACTTTGTTCGTTTGGAAATTAACCAACAAATCGGTAATTAGTATTACAATAATATAATATTATTTATAGCACTGTGTAACCCACAAGTCACACTTTTCTGAGACTTAAGTAGTCCATTTATACACAGAAATGTGTGACAGGTCACACGAACTATAAAATAGTATATGATACGTGTGACTTAAGTAGTACACGTATCATAAAGAACTATTAGTTCATCACGAAAGCCAGCAAGTATTTAGGTAATTTAAGTACCTACTGCTCGTGAAGGAGCTCGTCTGGTAAAGTACTATCATCATTGACCAAACCTATATCTGACGCTGAGAAGTATTGCTGTGTGCCGGTGCGGTGTAACTACAGGCATAAGAGACATTTCAGCGTTTTTTTTCTTCTGGGACAATGCCATATCTATGTAGGCAGCAGTGACCACTTAACAACAGGTGGCCCATCTGCATGTTTGCCACTCGATAACATAAAGTCGCCATTAAATATAAACACTACAACGCTATAATTATCTAGTTAAACCTCAAGGTAGAGTCCTATTAATCAATTACTTAATATTTTTTAGAAATTTCACAACATGATAAAGCACAGGACATTGAATCTAATATAGAACAGATGGTATTAAGAAAACAAATAGAGCAGCTTTGTATTGCGATAGACGAGAAAAACAAGGAAATCAAGAATTTGGAAAATAAAAATTCGGAACTGCAAGAAGTTCAAGTTAAAAATATGTAAGCACTTATTTTTATGAACCTTATTACGTTACCATTTGAAATAGATTTTTATACTGTTTGTTGCCATTTTAGTGACGAATCCTTAGCTTCTGTGACAAAACAAGAAGTCAATTTAATGAAGGAGCAGCTACATAAGATATCCAGCGAAAATCAACTACTTAAAGAGCAATATCATCACATTAACAGTCAGTTAGACGTCACAGTCCTCAAGGTATTTATTATTTTTGGAAATAAAAACAGATGTATTTTAAAATAGCATTTGGCCGCGTGAATGTTGCAAAATATCCCACGGGAACGTACTACCGGGATTTAAAATACCCTATGTATTAATCCAGGTGACAAACAAAAAACTAACGCTGGTTAAAAACTATCAGCGTGCCAAATTTCATCCAAATCTGTTCAGCCGTTTTTGCGCCAATCCAGAACATGCATCCGGAAACCGACAAACGGACTAAAATTCTAAGCCCTTCGGCATCAGACTCGTTCTCACAACAATTACGGTTTTTCAAAAATACCCAATGTCTTGTTTTGACTTCGTTTTTATTTTATCATAATTATGTATAGATCATACAAACGTAGCTGGTAGTTCTGATATATATATAATTATGATTTCAGCTACAACACACTGAATTAAAACAAATGAGCAGTGATATGGAAATCAACATGTTGCAGCATCAAGTGTTAGATCTGCAATCTGCAAGTGACAGCAAAGCAATCATAGCGAGGTAAGGTTTATCTTATGAAACTTAAATATTTATTTTAATGTTTGATCTCTGAAGAGTTAGGCAGAGGTTTACCCAAATTTCGCTAGTTATGTTTAAGTCCCATGTAACAGGGGATGAGCCTATTGCCATCAACTGGGCTGAAATCCCGATCCCGGTCTGCTGTTACTGAGTAATCTCTCATAGAAAAACCAAATACCACTTTTCTCGACTTGGGGCTAGAACCCAGGACCTCATACTCAGCAATAGCAATTGCGACCACTAAACTTATTTCGAGATAAAACTTTCGTTTGCAGACTTAGCGGTGAAATCCTCATAGCCCATCTTCAAGCTTCAGAAAATCACACTAGAATAGAAAGACTTCACGCAGCTCTCAATAAGGAAAGAGAATTACGAATGGAGGCTGAAGACATGTTCAGAGCACGACAGAAAATCTTTGATGTTTACGCCATGAGATTCGAAACCAAATTCAGGTTATAATCAACATATTTTTAGATATCAAAAATCACTATGATTTTAGTTTAAAACCGGACAACTGCTTGTGCCATTCATTCTCCAGATTATTTACTTTAAAAGTAAAGAATCTGGAGAATTACTATTGGTGAAGCCATATTTACGTTATATATTATTATTTTTATTCAAAAGCTTGTCAACTTGGTGTGCTAATTTGCTATCAACTATTTAATTCTTTATTTTAGATACATATACGAAGTAATGCAGGCACTACGACAACAATACCAGGGAAGTTTACCGCTTATATCCGTCGAAAATTATTTAAACAATATAGAAGAGCTTTCACGAAAAATTCAAGATGTAGACGCAAAGCTATATGAAATAGAAGATCTGCGAGCTAATTTGACTTCAAAACATAGTGTATTCGATCAAATCTTAGATGTGTCGAAGAATAAATGTTTATTAAATGAAGATAGTTGCCCACATAAACTGAAACATATCATGAGTGTAAGTCTTAACATTAAAATAAGCTGTGTGTAAAAACTACATATATTTATGTTACAATCAGTTATTAACAAAAACTTTATCATTTCAGGAATCTGTAAACACATGGGAATTGGAACATATTAATCAAAAATTATTAGCTATGGAATTGTCTCACCAGAACCTAATAAAGCACTGCAATGATATGGAGAAAACGCTTGTGCTAGTGAATCAAGGCTTCGAAAAGATCGCTATCAATGGCAAACATAAAAAGAATAGCGAAGAAATCAAAGACCTATCCATCGAATTAGAAGATGTCCAGTCTGATGATGAGTCAAGTTCCAGAAGTAAGATATTCATGTATTCATTTGATTACTTTATACATGGTTACAATTTAAAATTTGTATTTGATTTGCTTTTAGGAAGTGAAACTGTAACATTGTCAAAACCACAAATATGCAAACAGCAGCCAAAACATTCAACCGATTCACTGACAGAAAATAAAAAGATAGACTCCCCGGTTAAAACTGTTCAAATAATGCAGACTGTAGAATTATCTAATGCACTTGTTCAAACTATCCCCATTGAAACACGCAAAAGCTGCAAATTAGTACAAACAGATGAAAACAGTGATGCAATAGATGAAATGCATAGTCAAGTTAAGTTAGTCAAAGAAGAAATTGACAAAAAGACTAACCAATTACACGAAGCCATGACATTAGCACAAAAACGTACTGAAGAAATCCTAGCTCTGAACAATGAGAAAGTCACTTTTGAATCTAAACTTCAAAACCTGAAGGCTTCCAACACTCAAAAAGATACTATGATTGAGAAACTACAATATACTATAGATGATTTAACAAATCAACTTAACGATTTTCAAATTAAAAAGATTTCGGAAATGAACCAAAAGAGGGATAAGGCCATTGAAGAGAACAAATCTTTATTGTTAACCCTGAAACAATTAGAAAATGATAAAAACACTATAATGGTAGAATGCAAAGAGTTACTGAAAAATGAAAGAGATGAATATGCTAAATCTGTTAAAGAACTACAAGTGAAAATAGTGGAGCTGCAGTCGAAGTTGGATAGGTAATTTAACTGGATGTTTGTGATTAGTAGCACGTCTCAAAAACGTTCAAATCAATCATTTTTAACAAGCTGATAACACGTTAATTACGTATGATGCTAAACATACCACTAATCACTTATTTATTGCAGACGAGCTAGTGAGTCTAGTGTCTCCAACGGAGAAGCATTGAAAGAAGTGGTTACAAAATACACAACGCAAATCACAGAATTAGAAGACAAGTGTTTTAGACAGCAAAGTGAACTAGATGAGTGCAAGTCGGAGCTGTTAGTATCAATTACTTAATTTGGAATACGTAAAGTGTTACCTAATATTATCTGATCTTTCTAATAATGTTTGATTTATTGTTCAGGACTACGTATCAGACTGAATCAGCTCGGTGGAAAGAATTGGCTGCAGAGAGACTAACGAAAATGGAGCAACTGCATTCTCAATTAGAAGAACGACATTGTCATGAGGTGACACTTTTACTTTTAATCAAATTAACGAGGTTAAAAATAGTAAAAGAATAGTATTTAAATGATGTTTCGTTTATAGGTGAAGTCATATAAAGATGAGAATGAGCACTGGCTGTCACAGCTGAACGAAATGCAGCGTGAGCACATGGATTTAAGGACAAGGCTTACTGAACAGAAAACTGTTTACCTGAAGCAGTTGTCGGATAAAGACACACAAATTGAACAGTTGCGTCTTATTGTCAACAATTTAAGGGTTTGTTGTTTTTTTTTACTACACCGTAGTATAGTATTATTTATTAACACTACCCGCTAGGTTAAAACACGTAATACCTAATTGTTAAAAGTAAATCATCAACATAACATCACGCCTGCAATCCCCGAAGGGTAAGGCAGAGGCGTATGTGTAGTATGTGTACATATGTGTCATATAGGTAAACAACCACATTTCGCACAGTTATGTTCAAGTGTCATGTAATAGGGAATTAGCCATAAAAAAAAGTAACTATCGATCTAATAAAAACCAACAAGAGACCATTATTTCGCAGAATGATCTAGCATTTTCGGGAATAGAGTGATCATACAACACTTTCTTGCATATAACCTTAAAGTATAATTTTGCTTGTAATTTTGATTCAAGATAAGACATTATTTCCAGACTCAAGTAATGAACATGCAAACTCTGATCTCGGTAACCGACCCTAGTTTCGATCTATCCGCAATAGTGGAAGTGGACGAAAGCGATGCGATGTCCCAGCAAGGATTGGAGAGACTTGAGCTGAAGTTTGATTCTAGTGTCGATTTGCACGATTCACATGACGATGTGGCCAGGATACAGGCTTCTTCTACTACTATTTGGTGAGTAACTTGGTATGAAAGCAGATATTTGATTAGCAAAATGAAAGGGTACATAGAAAATTGCCATTCACTCTATCGCACACCTCGTGTAAGGGTAAGATCAGACCGCAGTCGAACAATTTTGAGCGACGACATTTAGTAGCGGTCTGGTTTGGCACCACCTTAACGTCACGAGATAAAAATCTCACTTATTTGATCGACCATGATTTTACATGGCACTCTAAGCCGGTTTATTCTGTAAAAATATTACCGGGAAGACTGCAGTCAATTAAGCTTAAAGTGAGCTGGCATTCGACCTGATGCTAGGGGTTGATACTTCAAGCTCACTTCACCCAAGCTTTTACGGTAAGTTTTACAGAATAGATCGGCTGGTCCCTATTTTGTTATTCATTGTTTTAAGAAAATTACTGTCCTTTCGCCTAGTGAAAACAGACAGCAAAAGTTATTTCAGTAAGTTAAGTTCAATATTTCTCTTGCAAGAAGCTTCAACTTTCTGACTTATTGACAATTCAAGAATGCCTGTACATTTATAATTGTAATAAATGCATTGACTTTAACTTTTTAATTTTAGGCAAGAGCCAGTCTTAGAGCGTCTTCGTCGTGAGAAGCAGCAGGCTAGCAAGCAGAACGCCATCCTTCGTCGGCAGATCAAAGTGCTAGCTTCAAGGGAGAGGCGGTCTCGTCTGGATGCTCAGAATCTTAAGAATCAGGTGTTTAGAATGTATGTAAAATTGTCTCTTTAATAAAAAACAAATATTTTCCCTGACCACCAATTGCGCATCACCATAACTTATAATTTTATCAAAGTGACCGAAAAACACCTTCTGAAGCATAAAAATATTGTGTTTTGATACAGAAAACGCACAAATGATAACTTAAATTTAAATTTAGTCACGTAGACTGCCGTGCTCTCAGAAATCGCCATAAAGGTCCAACTTTTATTAAAATTGACCTAAATATAAGAAGTAGCGTGTCCTATGAGTATTCAGTAAAAAATATTTTTATGCGGTAGTGATTTTATTATTTATTAATTTGGCAAAATCATCAATAATTATTTTTTAATTGTCCAGGCTTATTTTTATTTTATTTTACTGTCGAGAGTTGGCTGGCTTGATTGATAAAATCACAAACATTTGTACGCCCTCTGGTTTAACGTAGCGCACTCTTTATCATCTTTATATAACATCATTATTGTACCTATGTTCAATAAATTAATACGACTATGACGACTTATGACTTATTGAAATGCCTATAGAAGCACGACCGGCAACAAAGTGACGACGGCCGAGACAGCGGCGTTGCTCAACAAGATCGCGTCGCTTCAAGCGCAACTGACCAACGCTCGCAGAGACTCTCAGTCCAACCTTGCGCTCTGGGACAAGTGGAAGAGGTAATAACATCATCACCATCATTTAGACGATACGTTGGATATATAGGTCCCCAAGCGTCGCCATATCGACCTGAGACAACGGCGTTGCTCAACAAGAACACCTCGCTTCAAGCGCTCGTAGAGACACTCCAGCCTCGCGCTCTGCGAAAGGTTGGTTGAAGAGGTAATGGCGCCGATTCCCTTGTTCACAAACTAAACTAAATTTAAGTTGTGCATCTTTTTCTTTCTATTTCATTAAGAAAAAGGCAGAAGATAAATATTAGTTTAGTCCTGTCAAATTAAGATACTCCATAGACATTTTAGAGGTGACTAAAAACATGGCGACTAAAAATACGTCGATATACGTCAGGCGCCGACTAATTTGACAGGACTAAACTAATATTTATCTTCTGTCCTTTTCTTAATGAAATAGAAAGAAAAAGATGCACAACTTAAATTTAGTGTTAACTTAAACTTAGTTTGTGAACAAGGGAATCGGCGCCACTATCATCTTTGTAGCGGTATCTACAACGCCATATGCGAACAACGCGTCATACTGGCGTCACTCAAATCCTGCATCTCGCAAGCAGGGTTTTCCGCGCAATTAGCATACATACAAACTTCCCGACGTCAGTCGTTGGGCAATTGCCCGCCAGACACAACACCCGTCTGGTCGGGGGATCCTCCCTTTTCTATGGAGGATGAGTGAACTTAATTACACCCTGTTCCTCATACCTCTAAATCTTCATCATTCAGCTGAAAGATGTCCATTGCTGGACATAGGCCTCCTTCTAGGATTGCCAGAACGACCGGTGCAATGTTTATATAAGATGCAGGTAATTGAAATAACTGAAAACTCGAAATACGAGCTTCGAATTTATAATTATTGGCAACTTTTAGTATGAGATCTGCGCTTCAAATTATCTTTCCACCATCTTTTTTGTATGAGTGTAATAGTCTTTATCTTTTTTGTATGAGTGTAATAGTCTTTATCATTGAATTCATATTCACAGCTAATGTATTCGATGAGGACTCATCAATTGTAACTGTTTACGTCAAATCCTTATTCTACAGAGCACAACAATCGTCAGAACGCTGGCAGTTACGCCACGATGAGAAATGTCAAGAAATCGTCAAGTTGGAGGCTTCACTGAGTTTATCTAAATCAGCTGTGATGCGACTAGAGAAGGAGAAACGAACGCTGCTGACAAAACTTCATGATCTTAAAAGTAAACATTCAAGTATTATGTTCACGTTTATTTTCGTGACTTTTTAAACGAAACGTTTTCAAACTTTCGCATTTTGTTGATAGAGAAAACAATTAACAACCCGCTATCTATTTATTACGTGGATAGAATTTTAAAACAATATTGTTACATTCTCGAGTTTTTTGCCGCATTGCAATTCACTGTGAGTGTGAGTGACTCATGTTTTAATCTGAAAGTCTTGTCTCTTGTAGTTTCAAGAACTATTCCAAAATAGAGCATTATAAAATTTCATACAAATACCATTCACTTAAATGCCTACATTTCAATAACAGATGATAACCAGCTAGTACCGATCGAAAAGCAAGAAGCTGAAACTCAGGAGAAGTCTGCCCACAACAAAGAGAGCATGTGTTCAGACGCGGCCTCTCTGCCGGTCTCCTCTCAGGCCTTGTTAGATAGAGTGCAAGCGCAGCAGAGAAGGATCGCGGCGTTGGAGATCGCTGAAAAGGTAACATTATTTAATTAGACAGATTGAATATGTCACAACTTGGTTGCCAAATGAAAGCTTTCTTTCCCTTTTCTTCTTTGCTGTGCCCGACAGGGTCCACAGTGATCATGTCTTTGTAAACCTACCACCTAAGTTCACTTGTAGAATGCAATGAATAAAGTATTGAATTTATGAATTTATTGAAGGTCTCACTATCCTTAAAACTTCTTAAATAATTCTTCTGCAACGGCTTGCTACTCCGGTGGTATGAATCATTTTTTTCACATACAATCACCACTATTTTTTATCCAGTTAATTATTCCATGGTTTCTTGTTTCCATTTCTACTCAGATTCTATCTAAGTTAACAAATAATACAGCAGTGCCAACACAAAGCCTTAGCAATATTGGTCAAGATGCTGGTGATGAAACTTTCTGAACCAAAGTATATGAAATATTTACGTGAATTCCAAACAGCAACCAAAATATCCTAATGACTTATTTCATTTATATTTTACACAAGACTCGAAGCCACATAATTTCATTTCTAATTTGTGCCCGAATTTACTCAATCCGCTTCTTCGCTGTTGATGGTCAACTTCAAATATTTCTACTGGAAGAAATACAACAACAAAAAAAAATGTTTCAGGGCAACGAGCTTCTAGTATCCGAATACGAGAGGTCACTAGCAGAAATCACATCGTTGAAAGGACAAGTATTGAAACTGGAGTCTGCGTTACTGGAGTCGCAGATACGAGCGCCGATCGCCGCCGGGGACTCACAACCTGAACTTAACTACTGGAAGAGGTTTAACCATTTTGAATATAGCCCTTATATTGTACTGATAATAATAAGTTTATTAATTTTCTCTCATAATGGTTTTGTAGCACTTAACAGTAACTGATACGGGTGTAATGGCATCGATGAATACATACTTTTAGCATAAAAATACTCAAAATAACAAATCAGCTCTTCGATACATTTCAGTTGGATAAGCATTGATATTTCTATGGAACATCATATGTTCCTTCATAAATTCTCGCATCTACATACTCGTATCTGTAAAATAATTGTTTTCCTTATAAATCCGTCTACAGAATTTAATTTATTTTCTATCCATAACAATCCTTAATATATTTATATCTTTTACATCCTGTCCATCAATAGACGGAGTTATGTTCTTAATGTACAGACGCCAGCACATCAAGCTACCCGAAACTGTAAAATTTTCCCAATCAACTTTGAACTTTAAGGTTTAGCGATAAAGTTGAAAATCTACTAAAGAAATTTGACAGATTGTAGTAGCTTGATGTGCTGGCTTATGTACCTACACTTTTAAAAATATGATCACTCAATTTGTTTCCCTCTCAGCTATTGTGAGATGTTGAAAGAAGAGAACGTACAATTGACTCAGAAGATCAACTCTATTGAGCCGCATCCTACAACTGCAAACCAACACAGAGTCAACGATCTTGAACAAACGGTGCTTACGCTAAGAGGTATGTAATCAAAGCATATAACATCTTAAAAAGTATATTCTCGTTCACTATAGCGCATGATCTTGCCACCTTTAGTTTATTTTCTGTTTCTTTATCTTGGATTTGTGATTATATTAAACTGATAGATAACTAGTTGTTGTTGTGATGTGATTTCATAAGCCCTCTCCTACACTATTGGAGACTTTCTATAGAAAGAGAGCTCTGTATATGCATGATATACAGGGTGATAGGGATATCGACGCGCAAACTATAACAATGAATTCATCACATAATTCTAGATCCCCTAGTGTAGAAATGAATCGTCGGTTATAAAAAAAAAAACAGCTGTTTCATAGAAAATTGCAATATATACGCGGTGAAAATGGTTGTAACAACAATTATTTTTATAAATAACCTACCGAAAATTTCAACGCACGGGTTCAGAAATGTACAGACGCCAGCAGGTCAAGCTACCCGAAACTGTCAAATTTTCCCAATCAACCTTGTACCTTAATGCTTTAGCGATAAAGTTGAAAATCTATTAAAGAAATTTGACAGATTGTAGTAACTTGATGTGCTGGCGTCCGTACTGTACTGAATCCATGGTATCACAGGTTGCGCGTTGATGTGTCTGCCACCCTGTATTTGTTTCGGAATTGTTTACCGTGTTTTAGTTTTTGACGTCTTCGAGTCTTTTAATTTATTCCATAAAGACTTAGTACGTCATTGTATCTTCCGTCACCGAAAATAGCTACACTTTTAATTCACTGTCAGGAAATGTTTTCTAGCTGCACTTTGTACGGTGTTTCTCACAAATTGTTTTAGGTGTCATCAACAAGTTGCAAGTGGAGCAGAAGTCGGGGACTGCTTCCAAGAAAATCGACTCCAGACCCAGCAGCAGCCGCAGTAACCGTAGCAATACTACAGATAAGGTAAAGAACATTTTTAATATTCAAAGTCTTCGTAAGAAAATTCGGTGTGCCCATGACTACAGAAAGATTTGAGATTGAGGTCCAGAAATATATAATATCTGGAATATGACACGGACACAAACCATCGCCACCTAAGTCTTAAAAAACATATAATATCATGTCCATAATCTCCGAGCGGGTAAGCAGAGCTGTAGGCACATATGGAGAGAGAGAGAGAGAGAGAGAGACATAACCGTGGTGATATGATAATTAGGTGTAAAATATACTTTTGGCACATTATAGCACTTCAACTACTAAAATAATAATTTCCAGGGTCCTACTCAATTGGAATCTCATCGCGTAGAGGTAGCAAATCTTAAAAGGACCATAAATGACAAAGACTTACTGCTAGAAAGATCTAAAGAAATGCTCAAAATTGCCGCCGAGAGAGAAGATGAATTGCTGAGAGAGGTATGAGGATTAACAATTAAAATTATGCACTTGATGAAAATTTTATTTTTGAGTTTTTCCATGATTCCTACACATAAATATCATTTTAGATTCGATCGATAGTCATATTGTTACACCAAAACTGTAAATTGATTATGCCTTTAAACCCTTTAGGCTATACAGGTTGTTCACAAAAATATAAGTTGATAGTTAAATCTGTGTATATTTTTCAGAATGCCTACTTACACCGACAACTGGAGGAGATTATAAAACCTAAAGGCGGATTTATGTCAGCTTAGAAAACTTTTAATATTGTCCTGCGCCCTTCTCGTAAAGGGTCTATTATACTACAATATTCTTCTACATTGTATGACTGCAATAAGCTACCATACAGCCAATGCCAGTGATTTTTAATGTATGTCCCTGTCGCTCCACAGCCAAAAATATTTTAAAGACATTTTCCAGCCATATTCTGCACCAAAATTCTGCCGATAGCCTGGCCTAAGTATGAAAGGTGGCTCGTTAAGAAGTGTAGGTGGCTATTTCATTATTTTGTGTGCTTTCATAAATAAAATACAACAAAAATATTTATAGTTCATTTATTTCCTTCCGAATACACGCACATTTTTGTTAATGAATCCTTTATTAAATTCTCAATAACCTTTTGCAACCAGCTCGAAAAGCGAAGTGTAGAAAATAAGAATATTTTAGAGTGCACACACACATTATATTATTACACAGCCTATTTATTAAACTAATATCCATACAGTGGGTCCAGGCATACTTACTTCCTCTAAATATGGAAAAAAAAACCTTCGAACTACAGTACTTTCACATTTATTTTATCTTTGACAGCAGGAACCCATCAGCAACCTTATCGTAACGGGAATAAAGATCACTGTAATTTTGACAGACTTGTCAGTGGTAGTAACCCAACAGCAACCTTATCGTAACGGGAATAAAGATCACTGTGATTTTGACAGACTTGTCAGTGGCAGCAACCTAACAGCAACCTTATCGTAACGGAAATAAAGATCACTGTGATTTTGACAGTGATGCAAAATCAGAGGTAAAATAACTGTGAAAGGACTGTTTCCATATGGGAAAATTTACACTGTAAATTAAATTATCTTTGTCAAAGTTCTGCAGTGTGCACATAACTAAAATATACTACTATAAACTATAGGTACATTTCTAAAATGCAACTGCTATCCACAATACACCATAGTTTACAATACATATTCGGTTTACCGAAAAATGGAAGACAACTTGCAACATTTCGCTTTTAAATATTATACAATTTGTTTAAATACATAGATATACAATTATAATTATACTACAATGCGACCGACGAGAGAATGCGTTTTGACACCTGTCAGTTTCATACAAACGAATACGTGTTTTGCGAATTTGATCTTTATTAGCTACTAAAATTTTCGCATTGGCCGGACTGTACTTGGGTGTATAGCTGTACAAAGGTCTTTTGCCGCATGGCCAAACACATTTCACTAAACAATTTCACAAATGTTTACCAACAGCGCCCCCATGTCAACGTCATTCGGGCGTCAAAAGTTCCTTGTAGCAGTTTATTATAATTACAACGGGTGTGAAAATACCCTTAACGAAGCCGGTAATCTTCGATATTTTTTTTGTACTGGACCATAC
Organism: Apamea monoglypha; assembly: GCA_911387795.2. Classification (NCBI taxonomy): domain Eukaryota; kingdom Metazoa; phylum Arthropoda; class Insecta; order Lepidoptera; family Noctuidae; genus Apamea; species Apamea monoglypha. The sequence continues at coordinate 15,730,603 of OU426917.1, forward strand.
CTAGGAACCGTCTGGTTACGGAGATATTGAAGTCAAAGTTACAAATTTTATAGAAGTTTTTCTTTTTTGTGAAAACTTGTTTTTATTGTTATAACTTAGCTTTAAATACCTACTTACACGATCACTACCGTTGCATGCATCCATAAGCATAATATTTTGAGTGTTACATTGCGGTCTAAATAGAGAATTTTGACACCAAAAATAAAAGTAATTTCCCAGGGATTATTTTTGTACAGAGTTACTTAGTTTGATATGCAAAATGCGTAGATGACGGCTTCGTGATAGGTCTTTTTACACCCTGTATACTCGTACATATATGTCTTATAAATATTTAATATATGGTACAGTCAACAAAAGAGATAAGTATGCAGGGTCGTCGGATATAGTTGAAGTTTAGTAAGAAACGGATTGATGTTTTCGGATAAAATTTCATTTAATTAATAGAAAACAAACAGTTCATTTATCAAACTAAATTTCCTTCGAAAAAATCCATCGGTTTCTTACTAAACTTCAACTATATCCGACGACCCTGCATGTTTATCTCTTTCGTTGACTGTACCTACCTCGTCAACATAAGTACAACATTACCTATAAGTACAGTATTTTAAATGATATATATTTGGTTTACAATCGGGTACCCAGTATTTTGAACTATTACTATTTTGAACTGAATGAATAAGTGTGCCCTTTTAGAATTACAAAAAAAACCTAAAAAATTAATTTTAAAAACTGTATCAAAAATCTCGTTTTTTACAATACACCTTCGTATATATTGCAAAAAACTTCGTGTATATAGTAAAAAGTAAAAAAAAATGGATTTATATCTTCGTACAAAAAATTATCAAAGAATTTGTGTGCTCCATTTATTTCAGCAATATATTAACGAGACTTACAAGTCAACAAGTACGATTTGTGAAACCATTTTTCATATAAGATACACGTACAGTAATTCCATTTTACAACTACCAATAAATATTAAATAATTTTGCTCATACCAACATCAATACAAACAAACTTTTAAAGGCCAACGTTTTAATAAGACCTGATTACCTATCAACATACTAGCTGTTAACCGCGACTTGATCTGCGATCCAAGATGAAAAGTAGCCCACCCTTCTCCAGGTCTTGGTCTACCCATGTGCTAAATTTCATCCAAATCCGTTCAACCGTTGTAGCGTGAAAGCGTAACAAACAAACATACTTTCGCATTGATAATATTAGTTAGGATTTACATGCGTCATCGCAAGTAGGCAATGTAATATTTTAACCTACATTATACCAATGGTATTTAGTCCCATCAAGTCCCATGTCATAAGGTCGTCCTTGTCCATAAGTCGGCAATGCGTTGCCCAATTCAATTCTATTTTAATTGGCCCAATTCGGGACCCCTACAGAAAATAACAGTAGTGCTTTCTCTGGAGTTGATTGTGAGCCGATTTACAGTTCAGTTCAGTTTGTCTGTTCATTTGTGGTCCATTCACATTTTCAATGATATGATTACAGTATTTGGACATAATATTACATTCATACTGAACTATTTTTACATTTATACTTTGAAGTAACTCCAAAAAGAGTATTGTCAAAAGTTTAGATATGGGATTCTACCCGGTAAATTCCCGGATAATTTCAAATTTGGGTAAAAATGGAATTAAAAGACGGTTTTTAGCCGAATGGGGATCTACGTGGATATTTCCCTACTACTATTATCGATACCCGTCAACGCAACTAATAATTTTAAATAAATATGGTTTTAAATAATTGGTAATGCTAATTTAATACTAATTTTGCCGCTTTCATTAACCAACAGTAGGTATTCGAAATATTTATTTCTCTGTTTTTATTTTTTTTTTAACACTTAGCCCGTTATTATTGTTTATTCAAGCACAATTATGAATTTCGATTTAAAGATAAATTTAAATAGGTAGGTACAATATAAGGAGGTACAAAATCTCGTAAGCTTTGAATAGAAATTCATTCTTGAGCATAGTTCCAGAATAAGAGCCCTCATAGACCCTTATCAAAATATGGTCTGTGGATTACAAAAATATCCATCTGAAATATATTACTTATTTTTAGGTACAATGTTCGTAAACTAGGAATGTAACAAACAACAGCACTATTTTCACAAAAAAAAACAAATACCCAAAGATTTAAACCGTTAGATTTGCCCTCATCGCACTAAAAGCTTTGCTTTCCTAAGAAAACTTTCCTAAGAGAATGGCCACACAATCGTCAAAAACTATTAAAAATGGCAGATTTTCATAACAGCCGTTATAATTATGACGAACCGCTTTCCTAGAAAACCAAAGCATAATTATCACGAAAAAACGTCCATACTAAGGACGAATCTATGTAGAATAAGTCTTATCCTGAGAATAAATTTTGATATTTTGACAGTTTTTCCATACGGGAACTGTCAGACGTCAATTTTATTCCACGGATAAAAGATATCTTACTTTGGTAAAATCAGCCCTAAGAAAAGCAAGCTCATACAATACCAATGACGTTTCTATGACAGCCAAGTCAAGTCTCTCCGATAGTATGTGTAAAAACGTAACAGAAGCGCGGCCACCATGATGCGGTAGGCCGAATCTACGATTTAAATCTTTGCAAAAATCACAATGATTAATTAAAAAATCTATTTCTTATAGAAAATGTTCTAAAACAAAAAATTGTCTACTTAACTTATTAAGTACAGTATGTTAATCTTCAACGCCGTTCGATTGCAACAGTTTACACTGAAAAACGCAACAAAATATTATAATAATGTATTTGTGGTATAGATAACTGTTGGCAATCAATTAATAATTAAATTATCTTTAAATTACCACAGGCATTTTAATTTATATAAAATTCAAATAATTATTTTATAAACTTACTTAAATTAGTTAGTTACCAAAATATTTAAGAACCATCAAACATACAGTGGTATTAAGGCAAATTATTTAAGGAATTCAATAAATAAAAATAATAAAGAAATAATTAATGGCACAAAATATTAATCCATCATGCATCCATGATTACCAGTTGGCAACAAATAAAATAAAATCTGTATACTGCGTAAGTGCTGTAGATAAAATCAACCGCAAGTCTGTGGTAACATAGCGACTACGAATAATAAAAGCGTTGTACTGAGTTTTAATAGAATTGTGCCCGGTTTCTGAAGTCCCTAGATAAGTTCTCGTTAGCTATTGATTCAATATAGGTAAGCATAAGATAAACGCCGTTTAACTGTCACTGCGTTTCCTGAATACGCAACAGACCATTCAATAATTACGAAACCGATAACTAGTTCCTTAGTTGCCGCTAGATGGGTCTGTTTAAGAGATCGCGTCTAAAAATAATTTAAGTATTTTAATTCGTCTTTAAAACTACCTAGTTTTAATAATAATATAATTTTTTTTTTAGTAAATGAGTGGTTTAGCACTGTACTGAAAGAGAGAAGATGCTTGTTGTCAAAGTGGATAAAGAATTTGTCCATATAATCGACAATAAAAGATCGGACGGGACCTCTGTAGAGGCCAAGAAACAGGCTTGGATAGCGCTGGCAAATAAATATTTGAATAATTTTAATATTTTTCAAATGTAAATATAATAATATTCTTCAAATATAGCTTTCACTGGAAATTTAATTAAATAATACACGATAAAAGCACTGTATAACCTAACAGCTGATGTAGTTTTCTATGAAATGAAACGTCAGTTAAAGTTATGGAACCGATAAACGGCGCACATTGGTCATTTAAGTTAACTTAAGTTTAATCTTACATTGCGGTGTTCGGAAACACACTTTCACAAGTTATCGAACCAATAGCGCTAACGAATAGATAAACTACCGATAACAGTGCCTCAGAAACCGGGCATAAGTGCGGAAACCAAATCCTCTAACATAGAACATAGAGAGGCCAGCTCATACTCGTTTGGTAACCACGTTACCACTGATGTGCGGCCTACTGTGCCCAATTAACATAATTAATAAGGACTGGTTTCATCACTAGCTGATATATACTTTCTTCTTTCTGTATTTTACCAATAGGTAAGTAAGAGCTCATTAGCTAAGCAATTTGTCTTGTTACATATTTTTGTCTCTAGAAAACATGTGACATCTACCAACCCGCACTGGGCCGACGTGGTAGATTACAGCCCCTTCCCTCTTACAGAGAAGAGGCCTGTGTCCTAGCAGTGGGATATTATATTATGCGAATAAAGGAAGCTCAACTCATGGAGACGTGACAAAAAAGTTAAAAAGCGAGTGGTGAAACAGCCCTTGTATTTTTGCCATTTTTTACAATAATACGGTAGTAAAGAGACATGCTCATGCAAAGCCCCACTGTGTATCTACATTATCTACCATGCAGCGTGCAATAAGTTAAACTTAAAAATAAGTATGTACAGTCAGGGACATTAATTGTTAAGTAAATTGACAGCCTCCGTTAATTGGCCATGTTATAGCTATTTCATACAGCTGTCATAGACAGTTGTCATAAAATGACAGGTGTCATAAAATGACATGTCATAAAATGACAGTTGTCATGGAATGACAGTTGTGCTGTGAATATACGGACAGTAAAAGTTGGTAGTCAATTAATTTCTCTGACTTTATATTAACAATGAAAAATTACAAACCTCGAATAGTTTTCACACAAGAGATGCGCTAAGAAGTGTTCAAAGCACACACGGTGTCATCTAGAAAACAAACTACTACTCAAAGTGATCACATGAAACTAATTAATCAAATACCTAATGACTACATGAAAGAGGTGTGAAGGTTTCAAGTACCTAGTTAAGTAAGTACAGACGCCAGCACATCAAGCTACTACGATCTGTCAAATTTCTTGAAGAGATTTTCAACCTTATTTATTATTTACTAGCTGCGCCCCGCGGTTTCACCCGCATAAGTTTCGATCCCGATTTCGATTTAATTTTGTTCTATACAAACCTTGTCCTGACAATAACAAACACAAAAAAAAGAATTATCCAATTTGGTGCAGTCGATCGGAATTTATGCGCGTACTTAGGTACATTTCGGTGATTCATTTTTATTTAGGTATATATTACCTAAGCTTCAGGTTTGATTGGGAAAATTTGACTGTTTCAGGTAGCTTGATTTGCTGGCGTCTGTACCTACAAACGGGGTAAATAGGGATGCATGTTATGATGTTAAAATCCCTTTTAAAATTTCGTCCCGATTCACCCCTGCATCCCTATTCACCTCGTTTGAAGGTTTGTCTACGAGTATAGTTAACATTATTGGAAAATATGAAGGTTAACACTCTAAAGAAAATACTGTTAGTCCAGGAGAAAAAATGTGATAAGCAAATGTAACAAAACGTAATCAATAATAAAAAGCAACGTACTCTTAATAATCGTAGTTAAAGAAAATAAGGTATTTTTAAAGTTAATTAATATATTTTATGCTAAAATTACTATTCATGGCTATCATTCCGTTACATTCGCCGTTAAGCATAAAATTAACCTAGAAATAAGAAAAAAATAAGAGTCTGTATTAGTAAGAAGCCTATATCAAGTTACGTAAATGCGAAATGGTCGTAAGTACTTTACAAAATCATAACAATGTTTGATGATTTTGGCGCCGATTCCCTTGTTCGCAAACTAAACTAAATTAAAGTTCAGTGCATTTATTATTTCTATTTCATTATGAAAAGGACAGAAGATAAATATTAGTTTAGTCCTGTCAAATTAAGATACTCCTTAGACAAATTAGACGTGATTAAAAAACATGGCTACTAAAAATACGTCAGGCACTGACTAATTTGACAGGACTAAACTAATATTTATCTTCTGTCCTTTGATTAATGAAATAGAAAGAAAAAAATGCACTGAACTTAAATTTAGTTTAGTTTATGAACAAGGGAATCGGCGCCATTGATAATCAAAACAGTCTAATAAAAATACTAACACCTAGAAGTTAAAGTCAGGGAAATTAATGGTTGAAACAAATTGACTTCCTATTCAAATGACTGTCAAAGAATGACAATTGTGATTTGAATATACGGGCAACATACAAGTCACAACTGTCATTCTTTGACAGTTGTAAGAAATGGCTTTAACACGGCAAAATTGACGTGGGGTGTCTAAATGTTAAACAATGAATTTCCCTGACTGTACATTCTGCAATATGTTATTGCGCTAGCTCTAAAAGAAACCCGGGGTATTTCTTTACAAAAAAGCGTAAAACAACCCAAAACAAAATATTCTTCAATTAAATCCGGTTAAGGAAACAATTAAAAAGCCATTGTGTCTCGCGTGGATACGAAGGGTTTAGCCATGATCTACTCCATTCACTACAACCAGCCATGCATTCTACGTCGCTACTAAAGGAGGATTAATTCTGCTAAGCGTCTTTGGTTACCTGCACAGCAGGTTTCTCCGCTTGCCTGGCCCTTAGCCTCGCGGCTAGAGGAGGAGTGAAGAGCTCAGGGTCTGGGTGAGACCGTCCTGCACGTTCCCAAGGCTGCTGCTGTCGCCATAGAAGAGATATCACTGTGCCCCAGAACATCACCCAGATGAAACCGATCTGTAACATTGAGGAGACAATAATTTAGAGCTTTGTCATAAAATACAACCCGAGGAATTTAGAGCTTTGTCATAAAATACAACCCAAGGAATTTAGAGCTTTGTCATAAAATACATCAAGATAGTTATTTAAGTTAAGTCTAGTCTAAGTTATTTAGCCACGGGCCCCCCGTGGCTAAATAACAACAACCGCACAGGTACCGATCGATCAGGTTAAGCTACGCTTGCCGCGGTTTGTCTGTGGGATGGGTGACCACTTTACATACCGAGACCCCTCCGTGCCTCGGAAAGTACGTTAAGCCGTTGGTCCCGGCTGTCATTCGTAAATCTTTGACAGTCGTTACGGGTAGTCAGAAGCCCGAAAGTCTGACAACCAGTCTTACCAAGGGGTATCATATTACCCAGTAACTGGGCTGTGGAGATCAGACAGGCAGTCGCTCCATGTAAAATACTGGTGTTCAGCTGCATCCGGTTAGACTGGAAGCCGACCCCGACATAGTTGGGAAAAGGCTAGGCAGATGATGATGATGGTATAAAATACAACGCTACAAGGTTCTTTGGGCGCGTGGTCAAAATCGGAACTAACGCCGCCATCTTGTTTTGTCAATACAATTTTCTGTGACAATTTCATAAATATTTACCAACAACGGTCCCCTGTCAATGTTATTCAGGCGCCAAAAGATCCTTTCAGTTGTTGGTCAACAAAAGTCCCCGTTCATCGCTTTTAATTTCTATCAATCCATCATCATTCATCTTTTTTTTACTGCCCCTTTGTGCTCGTGGTCGCACGCGCGACTGCTGAGCGTAGAGTTCTTGGTTCGATTCCCAGGTCGGGCAGTGTTATTGGGCTTTTCGATTAGGAATTTCTTAGTAAAACAATTTCTTATTAGCAGCCTGGAGTTTGGAAGTTGGGGGTGTTCTACCCCCGTGCCTCGGAAAGCACGTTTTGCTGTTAGTCCTGCGCCTGATGTCTGCGTTAAAATATGTAATCCTACTAATATTATAAACACGATAGTTTGTGACGGACGGATGTTAGTTACTATTTCACGCACAAACTACTGAATGGATTTTGATGAAACTTTACAGTAATATAGCTTTTACATCAGAATAAAACATATGATACTTTTTATCCCGATATTCCCACGGGATCGACACTTATGCTGGTGAAACCGCGTGACGCTGCTAGTATTGTTATATTGATTGAATTTAAATTGAGTGAAAATTGTCCACGACAGTAAACATTCTAGTTTTTTTGTTTGTTTTTTTGCCTAGCAAATATAAACAAAGAGGTGATATAAATTGACCACTAAAACTTTTCAACGTAATGATAACGTTGACATTGATCGGACTTGTATTTTTATCACCCTAGTTACAAAGTCATGAGACACAATAATATTACTTCAGGATTAAGATTGTGCAACTGCAGTTTATATTAAGTTATTAAATAAATACTATATATATCAATCAATAAATGATTGATTGAATAATAGAGGTGGCAGGGACATCGATGCGCAAATTGTAACCATGAATTCAACACTTGGTACAAATGTTCCGTTGGATATAAAAAACAAGTCTAATGTTTCATACAAAAGTGTGTATTGTATATTGTATTGCTGTACAGACGCCAACACATCAAGCTACCCGAAACTGTCAAATTTTCCCAATAAACCTTGAACCTTAATGCTTTACCCATAAAGTTGAAAATCTTTTAAAGAAATTTGACAGATTGTTGTAGCTTGATGTGCTGGCGTCTGTACCTACGCGGTCAAAATGTATGGAACAGCAATATTTTTTTAACAACTGGCACAGGTTCAGAGTGCTTACCACCAGCTCTTATAGCAGGGCAGAAGTTGAACTACACAGCTTTTTTGTTCCATGAATTAATACAAAAAAGCAGGGGTCTACTCCGAAGTACTATCGGACGATTGTTCGGCCGTTTCCTGCTACGAAGTTACTGTTTGATTTGGTCGGTCCCGATCCTACACTCCGTCGAATATTGACTATGGTCCCGACCCAATTGAGCCGATCCGAACTTTTTTCGTATTTTTCAATAATATTCGGTTCGGCCATGTGTCGTCCGATCCGATCATTCGCACTTTGCACTTCGTAGTAGACCCCCTGTGCAGTTCAACTTCCACCCTGCTATAAGAGCTGGCGGTAAGCCGTCAGAGCTAGGATTCAGAATCATCTACTGAATCCATGGCTACAGGTTGCGCTTCAACGCTGCTGTACTATATAACAATTGCCTAGATAATTTAACACATGATTGGTCTCATTACCATTTGATCAATTCTCTACTGCTGTTTTGTCTGTGTTAAATCGAACGGATGTGCAAATATTGCCTTAATCATCACCTACTTTAAGTAAACAAGTTTCTATTAGCTGTCAACCTTTATACCCAGGCATACCTACCTATGACATAATGCTATCAACAACTTTTACGTAGCCCACAACGTTAAGTAGGTGTCCTATATTTTCCGGAAATACGAGTAGCTCAATACTCACGTAAGTTACATAAACGTTATTGATAACGTCAGATTCCTTATCAGTTACACAATAATCATACATCTACATTCCTAACCTCTTGACTGTATGACCGTGAGCCCATTCATACGCAAGTCACTGATAACGGTTCAACTTAATCAAGACCAAATTTGAATAATATATCTGTGTGATGTAATTCTTTGGTACTCCATCAGGAAAAACAAATAATATTCTGTGCCCGATTATTTTGCTACGAGTTTGATAGATGTAGGTACCTACTAGGTGTAATGCACCTATGCACCTGCCATGTTAATCTCTTTAGAGATATGAGGAACAGGGTGTAAAGTTCACTCATCCTCCATAGAAAAGGGAGGATCCTCCGACCAGATGGGTGTTGTGTCTGGCGGGCAATTGCCCAACGATTGATGTTGGGAAATTGTATGTATGCTAATTGCGCGGTAAACTCTGCTTGCGAGATGCAGGATTTGCGTGACGTCAGTATGACGCGTTGTTCGCGTGTGGCGTTATAGATACCGCTACATCTCCATCACCCTTGGTTGACTGGTAGAGAATGTATAAGGCATTAGGTCCGCCTTTCTACCCTTTACGTTGCATAAAGTTTAGATAAATAAATAATAGGTGTATTTTACCAAACTTGAGGACAAGCTCTTGAGGGTCGCCTCTTTAAACGTCTGCTCTATATATTAAGAATCAACATAACAAGCATGGACGAAAATCTAAATGATTCCAAATTACACCAAGGAAATATTGATTCATTAATTTTCATGATTGCACCTACCACTGTTTGTCTCTGCATCAGCCAAAGGTTGACTGGTAGAGAATGCCTATGGCAATAACTCTGCCCTGTACGTGTATGTGCTTGAAGTATTAAATAAATAGACTCCGTATTATATAGAATAGAGTCACAAATGTTCATGCTCCCAGATTTTACAAATGATCAATTATTATTTAAACCTTTAGGTACTCACCGGACTAGTCCACATATACGAAACTCTGTAGAGGTAGAAGAAATCACTGGGGTTGGTAGTGGTGGCGGCCGCTTGCGTCACGTTGAATGCACAGCCTTCCACGCCGAGAGGTAGCTTGGCGACTGGAGGTCGTGGGCCTCCGAAACTTATCCAGAGCGTCACGGCCATTCCAGTAAGAAGGGACATTGAAACTGCCTAAAAGGAAGAGGGAAAAATGATAAAGGAATAAGTATTATATGCGAAAAAATGATTCTGCAATAGCCAATAGCCCCATATTCAGCAGTAGATATTTCGGAGTTGATAATTTTATAAACAATCACAGATAATGCTGGTTACGTGGCAAAATCAACGCGTTTATAGATACTTGCACTCTTTGATATTTTATATATTTGCAGTAATGCACATCACACAAAATATACCATTTTACCTGAACACCATGAGACATACAAATAATCAAACGTAGAGACAATAAAAATTGTTTGACCTCTTTCAAGAAGTGTAGTGTCTCATATTACGAAACGCAAAAATAAGTAATCGCCATAGCCGTTTACAGGTGCATCATAAACCAGATTCATAAATATCAAACAAATGACCCACTGTATTCAATTACAGATTACGGAGCTGATGTTATTAGTCCCACGATTGGAAACAATGGTGTTTGTACTGACCCTCTCGTTTGCGTAAGTCGTGAACATTCCAAGAGTGAATACTCCCAGCAATGGGCCTCCGACGGCTCCGAAGATTGTCAGGGCAGCTTGGAGGACTCCTCCAAGATATTCAGCAACGAAGGCCAGCGCTAGGAAGACTAGGCCGTAGCCGCAGGCGGCTAGCTTCGTCAGCCATGGCACGTAGGACGGAGGGACTTTGCACCATCTTTTGGAGAAATTGTCGGGGTTATGAGAATTGTTTTGTGTTAAAAGTGCCTAAGCAAAAATAAGATGTTGGAGGTTACAAGTGAAGCTAATAAGTGAAAGAGTGTGTGACATGCGATACGGTTAAAAAAAAAAAGAAAAAAAAAAACAATTGCAACTAAACGAAAAAATAACACTGTCATACATCCTAATGTGTTTATATTCCATTTTATAAAACCCATGCTGTACACACACTACTACACTATTTTATTGTTATTTGTTTTATTCTAAGGCTGTTTCAAACTGCCTTCGTACCTTTTATTGAAAAGTCCACTTCTGGTTAAGATGAAAAAGAAAAAAAGTATAAGTATCCTATTGACCAATTCATCAACGATGTAAAGTTTCTAATAAATCTGGGCAATATAAATTAAATAGTTGTTACAGAAAGTATATAGAAGATAAAGACGTCTTACCTGCCAACGTAATCATGTAATGTAACAGCTGCTAGAGCGTTGCAGGAGGCAGATATGGTGGACAGCGAAGCACTGAAGATGCCTGCTACGAAGAGTCCGGCTAATCCGGGCACATCCCTCATGGCTTCCACCACGTAGTATGGCATCAACTGGTCTATCTGTTGGGGAAAAGACACAAGGCTTTTAACTTGGTAATAAGAGCTTTGCAGAATCCTGCCACATGCAATAAATCATCAGAGCGTGTGAACTATATTTCTCATAGAAAATATTTTATTTTTTGGAATAGTTAGTATAACATCTGATCAGCTTGAATTATAGAATCCGCTGAATGCGGGAGGCACAGGACCCGTCGTTGTGGCGATGCTTGGGGAAGACCTATGTCCAGCAGTGGCCATGTTCGACTGAATGATGATAATGATGAATGACTCGTGGAAATCTGACATATGAATGCATCGTCAATGAAATACTTGAGCCATCCCAAACCTTTAAATTCACGTAAATTATAATATGTCAACTTACAGCTGTAATACTTCCACTGAGGAAAGGATCACAATCCTTATATACTGCGTAAATGCCAAGCCCGCTGATGCACGTCACCACGCTCAGCGCAGAGAGAACAGGCCAGCTCCACCATAAGCACCACTGAGACCGATCCAGTGTGTTCACTGTCTGTAGACGTTGCACCTGGAGAAAAGACCAAGTCGTAACAATGTGGAGAATAATAATGGGTGTAAAAAGATGCTTAACGAAGCTCACAGTCACTTATACTCCCCGTCATTATGATATATTTTTTTTGTATTGGACCATACTTGGGAATCTTCTGGTTTCGGAGATATTGAAGGTTAAAAATTCACGAAAACAACTTTGAATAACACTAAACACCCTCGGAATACCTGGGTTCTGGAACAGTTCTCCGACATTCGTTTCTCCGATGAACGCGGAGAGAACTATTTACTTTTCATTGTTTCATCGATAGAACGGGATGTGTGGGTCTTGTTATAAAACCCTTTGCCGATAGTTGATGCCTCATTTTAGGAGCAAACCAATATAGTTTATTTAGAGCGTCTTTTTCAATAAAATATTTTTGATTCCAATATTATGGTTACAGCTTCAGTCTTTAGTTTAGTCAGCCGCAGTCACTACCTCCAAAATCAGTTTGTGGAAGCATAGATGCAGCTCAAAAAAATCGCCCTTTTGCATACAATAGCTTTGCCTCAGTACCGTTCAATGGGACACTTATTATCATGTCCTACGTGTCCTATCAGTTGCACGTTACAGGAACTGATGGACGCTAGTGATGGCGTCAAACACGTGACCGAATTCTGGGCAGAGTCCATTTAGATTGTCATCGACACGCTAAGAAGAAGCTGAGAAGATTAAAAAAATAACCTATCCTGCCAAAACGAATTGTGTTTATTACACAGACTCTCTCGAAGTCAAAACAAGGAGTCCGATTTCCACACCGTCTCGTCTCATGAAAGTTGGCCGAGACTATATTTTGTCTCAGGAGAAATATCTAGACGTTAAAAAAACAAATAAACCTTGTCCGTGAGATTATTTCAGAGTTGAAGAGAACTGTTTAATAAATAAAGTCATTCATTTAGACAAAGGTCAAACGGCCGAGACAGCGGCATATTCCGAACCCAAAACAATTAAGAAATCTTTAGACGGAATAACGACATACCGTCGTCTGAAGAATCGTTATGAGTTAGTCATTCTTTGATCGTTCGGCTCTGAAACCTTATCTCCAAACCAAATGTATGAAGATGAGATAAATTTAGCTACATTGAATCCTAATGGACTGCAACAGGCTAAGTTGGCCGCTTGATTGATACAATGGAATTGATTAATCTATCAATCAACTGTGTGACGACAATTGCACAACGATGAGAGGAATTATAAATGTCGGAGACTTATTGTGACGGGAACTTGTGAATGAGGATAGTTCATAATATAACATTCTGTCAGTATCATGTAATCTATATATACTTATAATATCTATTCTATACCTACCTATAATAAAGCTGAAGAGTTTGTTTGAACGCGCTAATCTCTGAAACTACCAGTCGGATTTGAAAAAGTCTTTTTGCATTTGATAGTCCAATTTTTGAGGGAGGCATATTCATAATATCATTCTAGGACCCTTAGGAGCCGTGCAAAAAGAAAAAGGGTTAGAAAGAACGCTAAGCGAAAACGAGGTAATAGAGCAGGCATACGATGCGATCCGAAGGGGTGGGTCGAGGGAACAAGATATTTCACGCGGACGTAAGTCGCGGGCAGAAGCTAGTGATTTATAAAGTGCATGAAAAATGATGCGAGAATTATATTTTCAAACAATTCAATTATTTATACCGTCGCCGAGTCTTATTGCACAATGTTGTAAACGTTTGGGTCTGATTACATAAATGTTATGGTTTAGCTTATTGGCAATGTATTTGTATGTACAGTCGTGGAAACTTTCATCTGAACACCGTAAGGACTATTCCTGCTTGCAGCGCTCGGCCGTTCTAATAACGCTTATCAACCAGTAGCATCGCAGCTTCAGATTTTTGCTCAGCACCCAATACCAATGGGAACCTTAGTGTGGGGCATCGTTTTTTTACACCTCTACCTGATCCTGTGTATTGCTGAGCCCATAGTTTGTTTATTATTAAAAAAAGGCCGCAAAAAAAACAAAGTATGTATGTCGTATTTTACAAAATCTACAGTTTACATTTTCACTTTCAGATTATACAGCATATTTGTTGAGATACCCCGTTATGGAATACTGCACAAATAATGACCCTGAAATAGCATATGTATCCTTTCACCGACGGGGTAATTGCGTTACACACTATCAGTAGCAATGGCTTTCAGTTTGACAGTTCAACAACATCATTCATCATTGCGTAATGTATGTACGTTGTTGAGCAGACAATTTTTTCGAACACATGAAACAATGGATTAACTTCAAAATTATTCAGATTGAGATAGATAGTGCGTTACACAATTAGGGTACTGTTCAAACTTTATTATGATTTGTGTTTACATGTGTATATAAAATTATTGAACGAATTAATCTCCTTTGTTCTTAAAATGATGACAAAAGAGAACCGTTGTTGGCATTCGACTCGGTCGGAGCTGGTCGATGCTTGTTGGAACTTAAGTGTGTTTCCACGGACAACTGGACATTTGTCTATCTAAAAACTTTTATGATAGACAAAGGTCCACTTTTGCCTTACGAAGGTTCCTCGGAAATTTGAGTCCTTCTTCCTGCAGAAACAATATTTCATGACTCTGTAGTGTGGTGAGACGGTACGGTATGAAGACATGGTTCACAAATGCTAAGTTAGTTAGTTGTTACCGAAATCTCTGCAAATATGCAACTGAACCCGAGAAATTAGTTCAAACAAAATGTAAAGTATAAAAAAATTATCACGTCGCGTCGCTTCCTTCTTGCTTTTTTTTGTTTTATTCCTAAGGGTCTAAAAAAGATGGGATGTCAGGGCAGAAAACCTCCACGTGTGCCCGGGGACTGGGGTTCCTTTCTGGATACGTCTAGGGGAAGACCAGTGTTCGGGCCGGTACATCCTGGGGTGCGGGCAGCGATTTCCCATTGGGATTATTTCCCAGTGGGATTTCGCTGTCCGCATGCTAATGTTCTGCCAAGAGGATCGCCCCACACAGGTCGCTCTGAGTAGCAGAGCAACAACTGTGGGGGGTCAGAGCGGGCCCGGTGTGCACTTACCCTGCCGCCGGGCAGGCAGGAGGGGCAACCCTTCTGCCACTGCTGCTAATCTCGTAGCCCCGGAGACAGTTAAGGTCATGTCTCTGGCTGTTGAAGGGGGTCGAGGGTCTTGGCTTAACCGCCCGGACCGCGAGGAAGATTAACCTCTATAAAAAATTCCCCAAACCTCCAAGCGGCGGCGCAC
The DNA here is from genome assembly GCA_911387795.2 of Apamea monoglypha. NCBI lineage: Eukaryota > Metazoa > Arthropoda > Insecta > Lepidoptera > Noctuidae > Apamea > Apamea monoglypha. Next base: position 15,745,848 of record OU426917.1, read on the forward strand.
CGTGAGGGAGGTTGTAAGCTTGGCTAATGGGTAGCTTGATTTAGTCACTAGTGCGGACCATGATTTTGAGCAAGTAAAACATGATAAATACTCGTGGGAACATTATGGAAAAATATTTTAAAAACCACAAATCAAAAGAGGTGGGGAGTGATGTGGGGTCGGAGTCCGACGCCGCATCTAGCGTGACGGGCTCTTTTAAGAGGCCGGAGCGCGTAGTGGTTGGGGCTGCTGGGAAGAACCTAAGGTTCTTCCAGAAGCGCCCCAAATCGGGGGATGGCCAGGGGTCCTCCTCGGATGGCGGGTCGAGCTCGGCCCGCAGGAAAATAAGCCGGCGGGGCGGAGTCCATGAGGGGGGCATGGGCAGAGGGCTTGCCGCAAAGGAGGCCAGTGAGCCGAACCGAGCCAGCCCAGCTGAGCCGGCCCAGCGAGCCGAGAGGCTCGACACGGACGGGCAGCACTTGGGAGTGGCCAGCCGCAAGGCAGCCCTCTCAGAGTCGTCAGGCGGTGAGCTGGACGCCGTTGGTGGGTCCAATTCAGAGCGGGCGGTCAGGTTTGAGGAGGTCGTGGTAGCTGCAATCAAGAGTGTGGCCCTGAAGAGGATTCAGTCCTCCAAAGACAGGGCCATATCTGCAGCCACGGCCTCCATCATAGCGGCAGCAAAGGCCACCCAGTCCGAGCCCCCGCCGGACGAAATGTCCGAAATGCGGGCGGAGGTCGCCCGTTTGACAGCCGCCATGGAGCTTCTCCGAAAGGAGAATGAGGAGCTCCGAGCGGACCTGGCCGGGCTGCGAGCAGCCGGCCCCCGGGAGGTGCCGCAGGAGAGGGCGCAACATGGGCGGGGTGGACCAGTACCTGCTGAGGATCGGGTGCTGACCCTGGTGCGACAGGAGCTGGCCTCTTTCCAGAGCAGGTTTTCCGCCCTGGAGGCCATTGTTCTGCGCCCACCGCTAGCGGGGAGCCGGCCGGTTTCGAGCCAGCGAAAGGCGGCTTCGTATGCTGCCGCCGCGGCTGCCACAGCTACAGCCACGGCGCAGGCTAAAGGTGGGACCGCACCGAAACCCGCGAGGGCCCCAGCCCCGGCGGCGAAACGTCCGCCCCCGCCGCCTCCTACATCCCCTCCGGCCGACGCCGATTGGCAAGTAGCCGGAGAGAAGAGAAAGGCGGGGAAGGCTGCGAGGGCGGCCAAAAAGAGAGAGAGGCGGCAACGGCGCAAGGAGCGAAGTGTCGCGGCTAGGCTTCGTGCCCCGAAGTCCGCAGCTGTAGTGATCACACTACAGCCGGAGGCGGAGAAGAAGGGCATGTCCTACCGCGACGTGCTTGCCAAGGCGAGGGCGGCGGTGAACCTCCAGGAGCTCGGCGTTGCGGAGGGCCTCCGGGTAAGGGTCACTGCGACTGGGGCCCGGATGCTGGAGGTCCCTGGTGCGGCCAGCGGCCCGACTGCTGACGCTCTGGCCGAAAGGCTTAGGGCGTCCCTAAGTGCAGACGAGGCCCGAGTGTCCAGACCCACTAAGTGCGCTGATATGCGCATCCTGGGTCTGGACGACTCTGCGACGGTGGAGGAGGTGGTGGCTGCCATCGTCAGGACTGGGGGGTGCTCTGCCGAGCAAGTGAGGGCGGGCACCATTCGTCCTGACTTCACGGGGATGCAAGCCATTACGGTGAGCTGCCCCGTGTCGACGGCCCAAAAAATAGTCGGGGAGGGCCGAAGGCTCCTGGTGGGCTGGGTTTCCGCGCAGGTGAAACTCCTGGAACCCAGACCTCTGAGGTGCTTCCGCTGCCACGTGGGCAACCACGTCGGAGCTAAATGCACCTCGGAGGTGGACTGCAGCAGTCTCTGCTTCCGCTGCGGTCAGCCCGGTCACAAGGCCGGCTCATGTAATGCCGCAATGCCGCACTGTTATGTATGTGCGGCAGCTGGCAAGCCGGCCGATCACCGGGTTGGGAGCAAGGCCTGCGCTCCACCCGCCAAAGCGAGGGGCAGGGTCAAGCCCTCCGCCACCGCCGTCATCGCCGCAGCCGCCACCACCACTGCCGCCGCTGCCGCCTCCACCGCCGTCGCCGCCGCATCCATCGCGGCTGGGCCCTCACAGGGGGCCCTAGAGGGGGCTGATATGGAGTGCCAATAATGGCCCCATTACGCCTCCTCCAGGCGAACATCAACCACTGCGCCTCCGCTCAGGATCTGTTGCTCCAGAGCATGGCGCAGTGGTCGATTAACATCGCCGTGGTCGCTGAGCCGTACTTTGTCCCGCCCAGGGACGACTGGGTGGAGGACCTGAGCGGCTCAGTGATCCTTATTTCGTCGGCCGCCGCCGGTACCCCGTCCCTCGAGGCGGTCAAGAGAGGACGGGGGTGCGTGGCAGCACGGTTCGGGGAGATAGTCGTGGTAGGGGTATACTTCTCCCCGAGCCGAACTCTCGCCGAGTTCCACAACTCCCTTGCGGAGCTGAGAGTCGTCGTCGTTGGGCTCCGTTCCCTCCCCGTACTCGTCCTCGGGGACTTCAATGCTAAGAACGTGGCTTGGGGTTCCCGGTATACGGACACACGGGGCAGGATGGTGGAGGACTGGGCTCTGGAGACAGGCCTGGTCGTCCTAAACCGGGGTTCGGTCCCAACATGCGTGCGGATGCGGGGTGAGTCAGTGGTGGACATCTCGTTCGCCAGCCCCGCTCTGTCGCCGCATGTCGTCAACTGGCGCGTCATGGAGGAGGTGGAGACCTATTCCGACCACCGGTACATCCGGTTCGACGTCTCCGCCCAGACCTCGAGCGCGCCAGTCCGACAGGCCCCGGGTGGTCCGCGGTGGGCGCTGAAGCAGCTGGACCGGGAGCTCCTCCTGGAAGCCTCGATCGTGCAGGCCTGGGTGTCACCACCGGACAGGCCTGCTGACATCAACGACGAGGCGGAGTGGTTCCGGGAGGCCATGTCCGAAATATGCGACGTGGCAATGCCCCGGGTCCAGCCCGGACGCGCCCGGCGCCAGGTGTACTGGTGGTCGCCGGAGCTGACGTCTCTGCGCGAGGCGTGCGTGGCTGCGCGACGTCGGTACACCAGGCACCGCAGGCTCCGTATCCGCCCTCCGGATACGGAAGCCATGCAGGCGGAGCTGTACGAGGAGTACAGAGTGGCGAAGACCGCCCTCCGAGCGGAGATCCTGCGGGCCAAGAGTTTGGCCCGCGAGGAGTCGCTGGGGATTCTGAACAGAGACCCGTGGGGACGCCCATACAAGATGGTGCGGGAGAAACTCCACCCATGGGCTCCCCCGCTGACGCAGAGTCTCCGGCCCCAGCTCGTGGAGGACGTGGTGAGCGCTCTGTTTCCTTTGCGAGGGGAACATACTCCCCCGCCCATGGCTCCGCCTCCTGCGGTGCCAGATGCGGACCACACCACCGACGACGACAACGATGCTCCGGAGGTGACCGAGGTAGAGCTGAGAGTGGCGGTACGTAGGCTGAATGCCAAAAATACCGCCCCAGGACCCGACGGCTTACCTGGAAAAGCCTGGGTTCTGGCCTTGGAGGCTCTCGGGCCTCGACTAAGGGGGCTACTAAGCGCATGCTTGGAGAGGGGCCAGTTCCCACTACGTTGGAAAACGGGGAAACTGGTCCTCATCAAGAAACCGGGGCGCCCTGCGGACTCTCCGTCCGCTTACCGGCCCATCGTGCTGCTCGACGAGGTGGGCAAGCTCTTTGAAAGAGTCATTGCAGACCGCCTTGTCGAGCGGCTGGTGCGGGTGGGGCCGGATTTGGCGGAAAGCCAGTTTGGTTTCCGCAGGGGGCGCTCTACGGTGGACGCCATCATGCGTGTGCGAGCCCTCACGACGGGGGATGCCGTGGCCCGGGGTGGGGTTGTCTTGGCGGTGTCTCTAGACATCGCCAATGCCTTCAATACCCTGCCCTGGAGTTGCATCAGGGAGGCACTCCGGTATCACCGGATGCCGACCTACCTCTGTGGCATTGTCGAGGCCTATTTGACGGACAGAGCCGTCATCTACCCCGGTCACCGGGGAGAGTGAAACCGGCGAGAGATGTCGTGCGGTGTCCCACAGGGATCGGTCCTGGGGCCGCATCTGTGGGATATCGGGTACGACTGGGTGCTGCGCGCCGACCTCCCTAGCAGCGTCAGCGTAGTTTGCTACGCTGACGACACGCTGGTCCTAGCGCAGGGGAGGTCGCACCAGGCGGCGGCCGAAATAGCGACACGCGGGGTTGCGACAATCGTTGAGAGGATCCGGCAATTGGGACTCGAGGTGGCCCTGCACAAGTCCGAGGCCATGTGTTTTCATGGTCCTCGGAACGCGCCACCGTCGGGTTCCCAAATAACGGTAGGAGGGGTTCACATCGGCGTCGAATCGACGATGAAGTACCTGGGACTCGTCCTCGACAGCCGGTGGAACTTCGTGGAGCATTTCCGACGTTTGGCTCCCAGACTGGAGCGGGCCGGGGCTGCCTTGAGGCGGCTCCTGCCCAATCTAGGGGGTCCAAACGCCTCCTGCCGGAGGCTATATGCGGGGGTCGTGCGGTCCATGGCCCTTTACGGGGCACCCGTGTGGGCGCGTTCCTTGAGGCGGCGACCAGTCCGCCGGTTGAACGCGTCCCAAAGGGTCATGGCCGTCCGGCTGATCCGAGGATACCGCACGGTCTCCGCTGAGGCGGCGAGCCTCCTTGCCGGATTGCCGCCATGGGATCTGGAGGCAAAAGCCCTCGCCCACATATGGGAGTGGCGAGAGGAGGCAAAACGCCGGGGCGTAACTCCGCTGCCGCGAGAGATCACGGTACAGCGGACAGAGCTCCGGCGGGATCTCATGGCGACATGGAGAGTGCGATTGTCGCAACCCAGTGCTGGGCACGCCACAATTGCGGCGATAAGTCCCCTCTTTGAGGAGTGGATGGAGAGGCGCCACGGCGCCCTCACCTTCCGCCTGACGCAGGTCCTCACCGGACACGGTTGTTTCGGGAGGTTCCTGTTCAGGATAAGGCGGGAGGAAACGCCAGGGTGTCACCACTGTGTGGATCGCCCGGAGGACACGGTGGAGCATACGGTGGAGGTCTGCCCGGCTTGGGCGGAGCACCGCCGCGTCCTCGTGGTGGCGATCGGCGGCGGCGATCTCTCGCGTCCGGCCCTGGTCCAGGCCATGGTACGGAGCGAGAGTGCATGGGAAGCCGTCACCTCCTTCTGCGAAGCAGTAATGCTCGCAAAGGAGGAGGCGGAACGCGTGAGGGAGAGGCTATCTCTGCGCCCTCACGCCCCTAGTCGCCGCAGGAGACGCCCTGGTCGTCGGGAGTCACCAGCCGACTCCCGGCCACCGTAGGCGCGGGCTTGCGGGTGGCGAGCTATGGGCAGCTCGCCGCCCGGCAGGGACCAGGCCCGGGTCGACGGCGCGTTGTGTTCCACGCGCGCCTCAAAGAGATGTCAGCAAGAAGTGACGGGGTCCGTTAGGGCCGCTGCCTGCCAGGGTCGCGGGTTGTTCGGAAGAGATACCGTGGTCCCTGGCATAGGCAACTGAAGGAACACGGGTGGGTTTTAGTCAGTAAAAGTCTGACACGCCCTCCTGCTCCGCCCAGAGCGGGAGAAGTCATATGATGATTTCCCACCCAGAAAAAAAAAAAAAAAAACAAAAAAAAAAAAAAAAAAAAAGGGTCTAAAAAAGATAGCCAGACATCTGTGATCATTGTAACAGAGATGCGTTTTTGTTTTATTGGTCGACGCAAAGGGGCGGAAAACAGATGTGGTCATCGTGGCCACGGGACTTTTTTTTCGTTCGAAAAAAAAATCCCGTTACATTACCCCCGTTATTATTCCCGTTCCCGTTCCCGTCCCCCATTATTCCCGTTACATTTTTTTTTTACAACACCTTCACCCTAATTACGTAATACACTATCAATCATGATGACACAGACAGCTGTGCTGCTGGGGATTTCGTTGCGCCACTTCTTCTTCCCAGCGAAAGCACTAGAAAGTGGTGAAGGGTGGGCGTTTTGAGGGACTGTCTTTTGTAATTTTGACGTTTGAAAAGTGCTGATTCTCAGCTTAATTTGAATAAATAACTTTTGGTTTTGATTTTAATCCATTGCTCCATGTTCGAAAAATCTGTCTGCTCAACAACGTAAATAACGCAATGAATGTTGTTGAACTGTCAAAATGAAAGCCATTCCTACTAATAATGTGTTACGCAATTATCCTTCTGTTTGGTTATCACTTTAAACTCACTTAGCTTATGTTTTCACGGTGAGATTGTTACAGAATAGGTCGGCAGTTCTTCGTCTGTATACTCTTCTATATTTTTATAGTTTTATACAAGGTTTTAATTAAAGTCGCAGTTGCCGTATACAATCAAAATATTTACTCGCCATCGTTTTCCGTTGTCAAGCAAAGAATCAGTGTTCTTTTTTTATTTATTTAATCTTTTCGCACACAATAAGGTACAAAGGACTTAAGCCTTAGGCATTCTCTACCAGTCAACCAAGGGTGGTGGAGAGATTAGATGGCAGGTGCTTTGGGTGAGAGGAACAATGATATAAAGAACGCATGTGCAGAGCCTGCATGGAGGCTGATGAAATCGTCGCGCATGTGCTCTTCGAGTGCACAGGCGTCACCCAGATTAGGTCGGAAACCCTCGGAACACCCAGATCATACACAGATGTTCTTAACAAACCAGGAGATCTAATAAGCTTCTGGAGAGAGGTGGGCTGGTTGGAATAACCACCGACGGCCGCCATGGCCCACGTATAATGGTCCACCTGAAGGACTAAGTGCGGAAACCAATCCCATAACATAGAACATAGATATAAAGAACGATTACAACGATTGAATTATAAATTACCGGTACGTTTGGAGGCGGCGACGCCCGCAACTGCTAAACGTGCCCGTGGCCAGAGTCAATCTACTGGCAAAAGCACCCCTCACCCGAACAATCCGTGTGGTGAACGAAGTCCATGAGAGACTGAATAAGTTATATTATTTGTTAATTAATAATAACTTTATTTCCAGAAAGTACAATTTCACAGCAAGACTTAATACTAAAGCCATACATTGGTTATTTCTAATCAATAAAAATTGTACGCTACGACAGGTTGTGATCCTCTGACACCCAAGCTAAGATTAGACTTGTGTTATGGGTGCCAGGGCTCTCTCTTAACACAATTTCCTAATGAATACAATTATGATTAATTAGGTGTCTACGAATTTACGAATAATTAATTTGTTATGAGTGTATTTAGAAGAAGTGAAATTAATATTTATAAACTAATACAAGATTTTTACCTATAAACTAATTCATATACCAACAATAAAGCCTCTATGCTTATAAGTGTGTGTGTAAGGGTGTGTGAGAGGGTGTGTGTGTGTGTGAGGGTGTGTTTGAATGTGTGTGAGGTGGTGAACTGTGACTGGATATATTACCTTAAAGAGTTTGAGAAGAAATTTTCTACGTCGTCATATGTAAGGGTCATAACCTAACAACAAATAATATAACTTATATATAAGGTTAGATAAGTTATTTTTTAAGTTGATAACTACACTGTCGCTTTTAGCGCTGTCGCGATTAGGGTAAGGCGTGTAATGATAGTTGTAAGGATGATGAATAAATAAATAGATAAAATTGGTACACAAATACATAATTTTTTTTTTTCTGGTGGGAAATCATCGAATGACCCCTCCCGCTCTCGCCCTTTATGTTCCGGGGTAGCGGTAACCATTTCGGACAATCCCGCTGATTTCGGACAATCCTGCTGATTTCGGACAATCCCGCTGAAAAGTTTAGGGCTGACTTCCCAAATACATAATTAGGTTGAATCTAAAGTGTCCTTTTTTTCTCATTTCAGACCAAAATGCACAAATAAACAACCATCTAACTAAGATAACTAAGAGCACTATTACCTAGCGTGAACATCATTGCTGCAAATATTGACAAGAAACGCAACCACAAGTGTGCAGATTAAGCCATTTGATAAAGCTGCAGTTACACTACATGTTCTTATCTGTGCTAACATTTATAAAAGATAACTTTTGCTCGCGACTTCGCCCGCCCGAACCACCGCGTTGCATCGCATGGCCCGCCCGTGTTATTATATACTTTGTTCGCCTAGCGTTCTTTCCGACTTTTATTTCTTTTTGCTCGGCTCCTTGAGGTCGTAGCGTGATGTCAAATAACCTATGACCTTCCTCATCAGGCTATGAAAACAAACTGTTGTTTTCCAAATCTGCACCCTAATGGCGTAACACATTATCAATCTTAATCTGAATCAATTTGAAGGATATTGCTCGCAATAAATATTGTTGAACTGACAAAATTAAACCCATTGTACAGACGCCAGCAGGTCAAGCTACCTGATGTGCTGGCGTCCGTACTCGCTGTACTGGCAGAGATTAGCGCTTTCAAACAAAAATACAAACTGGTCAGTTTTATAATATAAGTAAGTATATAGATTTCCCTAAAGTTAAGAATTGACAAAAATTTGAAGTTGATTTGATTTTTGAATTTGTTTTTTTTTTGTTTTGAATTGTTTCCTTAGAGTTAGAATTGTTTGTATGGCTGTTTTCCCTCTGTAGTGGAAAACCCACTATACCAATTACACAGACGTAAAGTACAAGTGACACGATGAAGAGGTAACCTACAAGGTATGTAGAATAATGTCATTATTAGTCGATTTCCTGTATTAGGTAATCCATTCTCGCCAGGGATCGTAAACAGTTTACAATTTCCTCGTTTTATCTCTAAAGATATTAATTTGAGAAACTTGGCTGTATGTGTATTAAAGCAGAATTTGATTTGGTTAACCATTAGCTGACAGAATGGTAGATGGATTACCTGTGTGTGGTTAACGGCATACAAAGATAGGTACGTCACTAATCCCCCGATGATCAGCGAGAACCACGTGTGCCTTTCCGTAGGATCCAGACTGAAACTAAAGAGCACACAGTCAAATAACGACCTTATTTATTAAATAAAAGGGTTTATTTCGTTATACTTACTTCGAAAAATCAAGTCGTCCACCTTCCCTCGCAATCACAAATATTTGCGAGAAGCCTCCAACTTGTTGCGAGGCGAACACTACAACACTGAACACGGCTCCAAACATCAGGGCTGACTGCAGGAGATCAGTGAACAGTACCGCTTTCATCCCTCCCAAAGTAGAATAAAACGTACAAACTAACCCTACCACTAATATAGAAATCAGTCTATCTAACCCTGTCACAGCCTCTAATACAATCGCAGGTGCGTATAAAACTATACCATTGTAGAGCACCATTTGTAAAGTGTAGGTCAAAGACGCCAGCATTCTGATCTGCGGGCCAAATCTCATCTCTAGGTACTCATAAGTACTGGTTTTCTGCAGTCCGAAGAAGACTGGTAAGTACAATTTGCTGGCGATAGACGTCGCCACGCCGTATGATATGTTGATGACGACGAACTGCATGCCGTAGTAGTAGTTTTCTGCTGATACCCCCAGCAGTGTGATGGCCGACATGAAGGATGCCATCAATGATACTGCTACGGGGAATATTGACATGTTGCGGTCGGCTAGCAGGTATTCCTGGAGGAAATAAAATTGGTTATCTTTTCTCAAACCCCGATACAAAATCCCCAGGTCTTTTTTAATAGAACGGGGAGAATTTAGTATTTAACAGGCAACCTTGATCGACTTTTTTTAGGTTTAATCTTCAAAAACTCATAATTAGGCGAACCAACCGACAGAAAGGGGAAAGGATCGAAGAGGTCGGAGGGGCAAATATGACATGATCCCAGTTTCAGTAAAGATGTACCTCATTTGTAGCCTGTTTTCCGCCGCTGAAGCGGAAATATAAGCCGATAGCTATGGAAGCGACCATTGTGGCCGCCATAATGGCGTAATCCCATGCTCCAAAGACTGACGTCACCATTTTTATCTGAAACAATAATAATATACCGTTAAATACATAAAAAGTAAGTATTATAAGTTAAATATGGCTGTTTGTTTTCACTTCAGTTTTCTCAAGCAATTTATCTGAGAACATGACACAAAAAAATAACTAGAGCCTTTTTATAACATTGTGAAAAGAAATATCACTCACTTCCAGCCTAATATCGAGGTGTCAACAAAAGAAATCAAATTAAATGAAAAATACACCAAAAAAAATGAACTAGAAACGTAACGACAAAAATATTCGCCCAGTCATATCTGTTGACTATTTGGGTTTTGTATATGTAATATTGGTTTTACTTACATTGTATGCATTATATGCATGCATTGTATCCATTGTATTCTTACTGATACCATAAGATAACTGTTATCGTATAATAAGACCTTTATCTCGATGGGAGTTGATATAGGAACACTTTAAAAGGATCAAGTGCTAAGGAGTTTGGAAAATATCGATGGAAATGAATGGATTGCAATGATAAAAGTCTCGAACCATAAAGAAGCAGTAGATAAATAAATTGAATTCACCTAAAATAAAGTAGAAACGGGTTAAGTAGACCATATTATAAATGATATTGAGGTAGGTTTCAAGTATAAAGCGATTAATCCATAAACTAGTAAAGCATGCACTTGTAGATAAGCCAAGGAAGACATCATTGTAACAAAACGAAGAAAATTGGAAGATTACGAATTTAGTATAATTGATACCAATTTACAAGGAATTCGTAACAAATGTAAAGAATGTATTGATTGTTCAGAAGATCTGAATCTATAAAACTTGACGTCGGCACCGCCACCTAATGACCTATTGGCGTCGTGAATATCACGTATTTTTACAGATTTAATGTAAATAATGTAATAGTTGATTCATATGTATACATACTCGTACAGTCACCAAAGGAGATAAGTAACCAGGGAAATCGCTAATATAGTTGGAGTTTAGTAAGGAACGGATTGATGTTTTCGGATAAAATTTTATTTAATTAATAGAAAACAAATAGTTAATTTATCAAACTAAATTTCATTCGAAAACATCCATAGGATTCTTACTAAACTTTTCTTTTTTCTTTTTTTTTTTTTTTTAGAAAAAAAAAACGTTGCCCCACACTAGGAATTTCTCCTGTATCGTGGGTACTTCAACTATATCCGACGACCCTGGTTACTTATCTCCTTTGGTGACTGTACATACAATGGATGTAAGTAACGTTAGAGATAAATCTTGAATAATGATAATGAAACTAGACTCTACGTCAATGACATAAAAATGAAAACAGTTTGAAATAACTCGGATAGTTTAGTTTGTTATTTTATCAAGTACCTGGAACTTGTTGACAGGCCTACCCTGTCCTACCATACCTACTGTAATTTGAAAACATTGTAAAAGCCAATTATTTTTAAAAGAGTAACCGTGTAGTTTCTTGCCCTCTTCTCCATAGGAAACGACTAATTGGAACCGTGTACCTAGCTTCTGACGTTTCATAAGTGGCCATGTTGGTTTATGTGAAATAAAATATTTTGTTTTGATTTGGTAGATCTACCGACGGAATACACTCTCAATCAACAGTAGCACAAAATATGTGTTATGAATAACTGCTATGTAGGTGGTCTATTTGATGAACTCGTAAGTAATCGCAGTAGATCACGTCTAGCTAGCTACTGGCCACATTTATGTCCTTCGAAGGTCGTAAACTGAAGTTGAATTTTATCTCAAGATGAATAATAATGAAAGGTCCAACTTGACAGATTTTCCTATTGATATTTTCTCCATGAGTTTTGCTTCATATAGACGTTCCCTATTTAGACAGTGTGAAGAGTGCACGTCTATAGAGCTCAAATTGGTTTGTTTTCTTTTGTAGTGTTCTAGATTAAGATCTACTAGACACACTTTTTCTTGTTCTCCTTTGTCTCTAATCTTTTTTAAGATAAATGTCATGCATACCTGTTATTTCCATGGTTACTGTAATGCTAATTTTGGATGATATTTGATTTGAATTGTGAGTGACTATGCTGTTGGTGTGCTTATTATTATAAATACATAAATAAATAAAGTTGACAGTCAATATCGTTTACGTGTTACATATTGCTGGAACATCCCTTTCATACAAAATTATTGTCAATTAGGTAATTTCACTGGTAGGTATTAATAATCATATTGCACATTACGTAACCTCATTCTCTGGTAGACGTGGGGGCCTAGACAAAATCCAAGCGTTTTCCGTGCAAGCGTTTTCCGCTCACGCTAAGGAATTAACGTCGCTAACGTTAAGTCCTTCGCGAGAGCGTTGAAAATGGTAGTAACGATGCCAGCAAATCAATAAAACAAACAAACGATGACATAAATAAATGAACGCGCTGTTTGAAGCGGTCAGCAATATATCCAGTAATAGAAACAAGACTATTGCTGTAGTAATCAATTATAATTGTTTGAGTCTTCATCAGTACCTACAGCTGTTCATGTGACTTGATCGTGATACGGATTTTTTACTACTACTGCATTTGTCTTTGATGCACACTTGCACACAATTATACTAATAAATATAATTTTTTGGCCTTCTGCGAGCGTTCTGTGAGTATAGAAGACCTCATGCCATTTGGTGCTTGTAAGAGTATACTTTAGTTCTTTTCTTATAGTTACCTAATATTTATCATTTAGCTGTTTTACCACCTAAGCAGTTCCGAGACTAAACTGCGCGTATTTTTTTGTTTGACAAAGATAACTCTAATTCTTAAACACGCAATGATACTTACTCAGACTTGAAAAAATACCAGATTTTCGTGTAACTAAATAGATAAAGAATCTACCGGAAGTATATTCGAACATCCTTGTACAAACTTAGATTTTGCCAAGAACTGTAACTGCGATTCTGTTTAACGCAGAAACAATATTACTGTTCATACATAAAAATCTGCGCCTCGGAAAGCACGTTAAGTCGTTGGTCCCGGCTGACATTCGTGGATCTTTGACAGTCTTACGGGTCGTCAGACGCCCGACAGTCTGACAACCAGTTTCACCAAGGGGTATCGTCTTACCCAGTAACTGGGTTGTGGAGGTCAGATAGGCAGTCGCTCCGTGTAAAATACTGATATTCAACTGCATCCGGTGAGACTGGTGGAAAGGCTAGGCAGATGACGATGACAAATATTGATTCCATATAAGCACTTACGTAATTTATTGCAGAGACGGCGAAATCGAAAGTAGTCACGTCATTTTTGCTAAGCAATCTATTGACTTTTGGTGTCAATCTTTCTTTTTCGATTACAATAAAAATTATCTATAAATCTTTGATGTTCGAGGACGTTTGCACACGAAAAGGGACGCGAATCGCAGACCACGTAAGGCTTCTTTATTTTTCCACCCATTTTACCGTTCCTAGCAAGTAGTTTTTTTTAATACGTCATATATCGTAAACCGCAATTTACTGCTATGGAACACTTCATGGGCGAGTCCGACTCGAACTTGGCCGCTTTTTTTCTATTCTATTCGTTGAGCTCCTTAAGTTCTGAGTTGAGTTCCACTATTACTGACAAATGCTTGAACTGACTGAACAGGTCCGCTCAAATATGTGTGGTTTTTTACTCAATATATAATTTTAGACACAAATCTACATGGTCCTCACATGATCTGACCAAGATTATGTCTGGACTTTAAAAGGGACTGACCCCTGAGTTTGTTTCGCCATTTCTTCTCAGGGGTAGTCAGATAGGAAATGTTGGCTCCATCTAGCTTATTATTTTTTTATATGACGTGTAAAAGTGATTGCGATATCCTAATTACAGAATAAACAATTTACAGAATAAACAATTTACAGAATAAGCAATTTCATTTCTTTCATTTGAACCAAAAGAACAGTTTTTTCTCCAATAAATATATTAACATTTTACACCAAAATATTGCAGGTTTAATCAATAAGACAAATGCTCTTACGGTGTGCTTAAACGAACTATCTGATAAAAATATAAATGTAGACATTATATGTATTACCGAACATTTCATCATGAAAGGCCACGAAAACCAAGTATGTATAACAAATTACAGTTTGGCGGCATGTTATAGTAGACAGGAAAAGAGGAGAGGAGGAGCATGTATCATTGTTAATAATTGTCACCAATGGAAGGAATTACCTCAAATATCAAAATTGTCATTACCAGGAGTTTTCGAGTGTTGTGCTATTGAGCTTATTAATTATAAATTAATGGTTGTATGTATTTATAGAGTACCTCATGCTAATAACTTAAATGATTGTTTCAATAAACTTGAAATTTTGCTCAACAAAATATCCAACTGCCATTCCAAGAATGTTGTGATTGCAGGCGATTTTAATATAGATATTCTAAAACCGAATAGGAATTCGGCTACACTGGAGTATCTGTTACTAAATTACAACTTAAAACTTGCCCTTAAACAACCTACTCGAATGGCTAGCAAGACTTGCATAGATAATTTTGCACATAATTTTAAAAAGACCTGTAAATCGGATGTACTGGAGTTTGCTTTATCAGACCATACGGCACAACTACTTCAATGCCCAGTGGCCAATGTATGCACTATAAAATCCTGGTACATAACTAGAAGAGATTACAATAACGAGAATATCACAAAATTTAAAAATTGTATAAACAGTCTTAAATTTTTTGAGATCTATCTTACTGATGATCCCAACGTAGCGTACAATGAATTTATCAGCACATTTAAATTATTTTACGACTTGTGCTTCCCGTGCAAAGAAATTAAAATCAATATTATAAATAAACCAAAATGGCTATCACATGGCGTTAAATTATGCAGTAGGAAAAAAAGGGAACTATTGTGGCAATCCAGGATGAAACCTAACCGCGAAAATAAAAAGAAATTCACTGCTTATTCTAAACTATTTAATAAAATTATTAATTTGACACAAAAATCTCAAAATAACTACAAAATACAGCAATCTAAGAACAAATCAAAAACTACATGGCAAGTGATTAATCAAACAAAACACAATATCCCTAAACAACAAATCGAGAAAATAAAAGTTGGTAATCAAATTCTATATAAACCATTAGATATCGCTAGTGCCTTTAATGACTTTTTCGTTGATAAGATACAACCAAAAATAGAAGCTGAATGTAAGCCAAAGGCATGCATGTCATCCATGCAACATAATTCCATGTTTATGGTCCCTAGCACACCACAGGATTTATATAGAATTGTAATGGCCCTAAAAAACACCAGCAGTGTGGGTTTTGATGGAATCGCCACAAAAATATTAAAATCAGTGTCTGCTGAGATATGCGGCCATCTCAGTCACATACTTAACCTCATTATTAGTGCAGGTACATATCCAGATGCTTTAAAAACATCTATAATTAAACCTTTATTCAAAAAAGAAGATAAGGAGTTGATGGAGTATTATAGACCGATTTCACTCATACCTGTTATTTCAAAGATATTTGAAAAATACCTCTACAGAGAGTTTTATAATTACATAGAGAAAAATAGTATACTTTGCGACGAACAAAAAGGATTCCGACGGCACAAAACCATTAATTTAGCAATTTATGACTTTTTGTATAATATTATCAGAAATATGGATAAACGATCCCCTATATGTGCAATATATTGCGATATGACCCAGGCGTTTGATTATGTCCATTACAATACACTGTTAAATAAATTAGAGGTCTACGGCATAAGAGGTAACATGCTTGATCTTATAAAATCCTATTTAGAAAATAGAACACAAATAACCGAAGTTAGCCGCATTAATGTACTTGATAAACATGAAGAGGTAGCAAGGTCGCGAGAACGTAAAATCTCATACGGTGTACCACAAGGAACCGTTATGGGCCCATTTTTGTTTATATTATATGTCAATGACATGCCCATGTCCCTTCAACAACCTATAACAATGTTTGCAGACGATAGCACAATAACCATCCCTTGTAATAACGCAATTACATATGAAAATGATATTAATAACTCTCTTGACACATTAATTAAATGGCTTGACAAGAATAATTTAGTTATTAATTTAAATAAGACAAAGATAATTCATTTTAGACAGCGTACTCCCGGTTTAACTAATCTTCACATACACCACAATAATAATAATATTCAAGAAGCAGCAGATACGAAATTTTTAGGTTTACAAATAGATAATAGTTTAAATTGGAAAGCACATATAGATATGTTATGTAAAAGACTGAGTTCATCTGCTTATGTTTTATATAGATTATCCTCCATAGTAGATACAAAAGCACTTCTAACTGCTTACTACGGCATAGCTGAATCTCACCTACGCTACGGCGTCATTTTTTGGGGGAATTCAACGGATAAAGACACAGCATTTAAGGCCCAAAAACGATGTCTCCGATCAATGTTTAAACTTAAAACTATAGACAGTTGCAAGCCCTATTTTAAACAATACAAAATCCTTACACTTCCTTGTATATATATATTCGAGGTAACTATGTTTGTGAAGCAAAATCCGAGTCGTTTTAAACGCCTATCTGATGTGTTCCCAAGGAATAGGCGTGACAATAGCCAACTGTGTCAGGTATCATCTCAAACCGCTTTGATGCGCAACAGTATATATTGCATGGCGCCAATTATATACAATAAATTACCAAGTGGTTGGAAAGATTTAAATACTGTAATGTTTAAGAATAGACTACGTAAATATTTGTTAGAAAAAACATACTACAGTGTAACTGAGTTTTTAACAGAAAAATACATATATTTAGGATAATGATTATTTAATAGCAATGTTATTTTTTATTGATAATTTAATAATATACTTTAATTTGAATAATAATGTGATATAATTGATAATTAACGTTAATTTTAATAATAATGTTATATAATTGATAATTTAATGGTATTGTTAATTTTGTAAATATTTGCATGCCGAATGGTAAAATATGGCTGAACTGATTTTGTTTTATAACAACTATTGTGTACCCATATTTGCAAATAAACGTTTATTCTATTCTATTCTATTCTATTCATTCTTCCAATTTACTTCTCATTCATCGAACCCATTAAAGGCTCTTTTATTCTGACGTCAAGACTGACCTACACAATTCCTTAGTTTCTGCAAGTTATATACACAATCTGGCCTACAGATAGTCTCTATAATATAAATAGTGAGGTGGTCGTTATGCTGATGGGTAACGATAAATCAAATCAATCACCTTAATAAAGAGAGATCGATTTATAAAGACAGGCTTTGTTCAATAACAAAGCCCTCTTTATTAAGCTGCTACAGATAATGCGATAAGTGAGGTTCATGTAGAAGTTTAAAAAGTAACATACACAAGTTGACTTGATACTTACATAGTATCTTCTACGCGTATAAAAATATAGTAGCGAAGTCAAAACTGTACATTGAATATTTTTTTAAAAAAATTGCTACGAGGTTTGGGAACGAATCTAATGCCGAATATATAGTTTTTAGAATTTTTGTCTATTCGTCGGTTTGTCTGGATGTATTTTCCGGATTGGCGCAAAAACGGCTGAACATATTTTGGCACACAGATAGTTTATAACCTGGATTGCTTTCAATCCCGGTTGTAGGTACGTTCCCGTGGGATCCGCGGACAAGAGCTAGTTGTAAATACAAGGACAGTGCAAAGAAAAACATGTAGAGTTCGTCTATATCTACAGCTCCCAGCTATTACAAACATTGCTGCAAATATTTTCTAAGCGCTGATTTATACATCAGAAAAATAATTTTGAATTTTTGACAGTTCTTCTATACAAAATCTGTCAGAATGTCTGTCAATTTTATTCCACGAATAAAAGTTATCTGTCGATTGAAAAGTCTGCCCTAAGCTAAGGGTTGATTTTTCCAATGCCATATTATAATTTTATTCGAGGAATAATTTTGAATTTTTGACAGTTACTCCATACAAAATCTGTCAGACGTCAATTTTATTCCACGAATAAAAATTATATGTCGATTGAAAAATCAGCCCTAACTATATGCCTACTCGTTGAATTAAAATTCGTCGTTGAACCTTTTCAATGAAACTATAACATTCCAAGGAAATTACACTCGATTTAATTCAAATGTTCCCGCTATTATTGAATGCCAGCGAAGTATGTAAACACCAATTTAAAACTTCACGCATGGACTTTGTAATGATTTAATTTCACGCATTAATAAAATAATACGACTGTAAAGCACACTGGACGCAATTGTAGTCATTAGCAACACTTTAGCCGGCATTTCCATGTAATTGATAAATAATTCAATGAAAACCACAATAAAATATTACTTACAATTTTGTTCTGGCAATTGCAGCTAAATCAAACTTTCCTTGACTTTCACTGAGTTTTTTCAGCAACAAAAAACGTTCAACGCATCATAATTGTATAACAAACTCTTCTTACATAGTTTTCACATCACATAACCTTGGATAGTCTAAATAATACTTTGCGGTAACGAGGTTTAATAAATGAAAAAATGGAATTAAATAAATGTCACAACTCATTTAGCGTCCGTTTGAGTGAGAAACACCTGGGAAATGAATATTCCGTGCGTTCGGGTCATGAGTGAATATATTAATGTCAAGTCGTTCACTATCGCGGCTCGCGTTGAGGTAACTGTCAGCAGTGTCAGGCTGTCAGGAAGCGGTGGCGTGAGGTTATGTTTTCGAGATCGTCCGATATCAGTGCGCGTTGGATTCCAGCCAATCTAGCGCTTTAGCACAGAGCAAAACACCAACTTTACAAGTACTAACTACTTCTACATAGATCACTGAACGCGACCATGGCGTGATTTTTTATATTAACTTCAATACCTAAACGTGGAACTTAATAAAAAATATACTAGGATGCATCTTGTAATGAATAATGATAATATGGGCCCGTTAATTAGCTTAAACTAGCCAAGAGCTAAGAAACAAAACTTGTTTACCAAAATAATATGTAATATAATTAATAATATAATAATTCTACGGTGCTGAAATCGATGACATCCAAGGACTACCTACGTTCACATTTCATTTTCAGTATCTAAGTATTTACCTACTTATCACTATTTTTGGCAATTTCAGTTAATTGAACGATATGACTACATTTTATTAGAAGTAGCTATAAAAATAAGATACAAAAGTTCGTCCGAAAGCGACCACTTTGCAATCCTCGGTTTAGAAAACAAACATTACTTCCGTATACCGCTGATAAAAGAAAAGCGCTTCAGCGCTGCAATGTACACAAATGCGCGCGCACATTTTAGCAGCAAGGGAGAAGTTCAAAAACTTTATATTGTAACATTTCCTTTACACCTAAAACACCTATTGTGATATACATAATTATAAACTAGTTTTGTGTTAAGTATATTTTGTGCTAAGCAAGAGAAACAAGTTTTTACAATGTACAATTCCAGCTGCAATAAACTAACGACATCTATGTTTTCAATCATGCAACGTGTCACTGAGCAACAGGGTTTGCCAAAGTTATTTCTGTAGGCTCCGCTGCGAACAATCTCATCATCCAACGTTTAATTACTTTTTAAGTTAAATATACATAAGTTATCTATGTAACCTATGGCGAAGACGAACATAACGAAACTGATTAGGTAGGTACCTACAATAAAATAATTTGCGGGGATACCTACCTATAAAAAATACATTGAGTAATAAAAAAATTAAAAAAAATAAATAAATAGAGATTAATATGTAGGTACACAAAAAAATTATTTTCATTAACCCCAAGATAAAGGCGCCGCCGCCTAGTTTAGCGACCGCCGTAAAGATCCAAATTGGATCCAAATGATGATCGCTAACAGTTACAGACCGACGTTAAGTTAACTAGGTAATACTTGTAACATTGGTTCAATAATTATGTATTATTATTATACTAGTCCAGAAGCAAAAACTAAACCAATAACTATCGTTGGAAATAGCGGAACCAGAACTAACTGTAGTTAGTGCTTAGTTTCCCTTGTTGCTAAATAATTCACGATGAAAGCGACAGATGGCGCTACATTACGTGAACCTACAATGTTCACAGTACGGGAACTAAGGTCCCGGTCCCGGTATCACGGTAATCCGTGGTACCGGTTACGTAGTAACTATTCAGTAATCTGTGGTACCGGGGTACTTTTGTCAAGGGAGAATGGACGGTTCTTTTGGACTCCTACCGACTAAAGCAACAGTATTTTTTATTCACATGGATAACGTGTTTGTTCACTTGGTTACCACAAGTAAAGCGCGCGTTCCTTCTTGAGACAAAAATACTAGATATGATATTGCTCGGAGTGCTCCTGTTTCCATGAGCCAAAAAAAACATTTTTAGCTATAGTTTGATTTGTAGAAAATAACTACATAGTATTATAATCAGTCAAAATAACTGCTGGGACACAAGCTTCCTCTCTGTGAGAATAACTGGGCGGTAATCCACCACGCGGGCCCGGTGCGGGTTGATAGATGTCACATGTCTTCGAAATTTTGGTTCTAGGACATGTCGGTTTCCTCACGAGGTTTTCCTTCACCGTTTTAAGGTGGTGAAATAATTTACAGGACTCCTTCAACAAGAAGTGGTCCTCGGAAGCACAGAGAGAAACGGAAGTAGAGTAGGTAGGGCTTTGCCCTGCAGTGGAACATCACAGGCTTTTAATTTAATAATAATAATAATAGACCTACAACTCGTAAGTCTCGGCCGTTACCACTAAACCACAATAGATCTTAAAACAAAACAAAAACTACATTTAGGCAAAATCATACTTAACGATAAATGGTACCGATTTACCATTCTGTGTGTGAAAAGGTAATGCTCGTAGGAAACAAAGTCTAGAAACAGTTAATAATATTTTTTTACTAGTCAGGAAATAATGTTCACATTGTGTTGCTAAATAGAACTGTAAGTAATAATATTATTCCTAAAATGGAAATAATAAGAGCATTCACACAGCACCATTGCTGAGGCCCAAAAAGGAATCGTGTGTTATGGGCATTTAGTGTTAATTGATACAAAATGAAAGTTTCAAACAAAGCGAAGTAGTAATTGTAGTGCCCACAAATACTTACAACTCGTATTCCTCTAAAAATGTAGATACATTATAGCTAGACTCGTCCCTAAATAATAACAGCCGCAAAGTCGATCGAAAGTTAAGATACGCTAGCCGTGGTCGGTTCGTAGATGGGTGACCATCCATTACTTAACGAGGGCACGCCCTATCTCGGTAAGCATGTTAAGCCTTTAGGTCCGGCTGTCATTCGTAAGTAGGTTTTTAAGTAGTAGGTAATTCGGTAGTCTTAGGTCTGACAACCAGTCTTACCAAGGGGTAAGTATCTACATGGGTAGTGAAGATCAGATAGGCAGTCGCTCCACATTAAATACTGGTATTCAGATACATCCGATTAGATTAGAAGCCGACCCCAACATATTTGGGAAAACGCTACAAATATTGATTGATTTTTTGTAAAAATGTACCTACATACCTTATGGACACAATTATATGTAGGTAACAAAAATTACTTTTATTTGTCAAGCTATCGAGCGTTAAGATAAAACAAAAAGATTTAAGAAAATCTACAGAAAATGCGCGCAAAATTATTTAGAGTCGCTTAAAAGGGTATCTGACTCCTAACTTACACATAGAGAACATCTCTACGTTTAGTGTATGTTCAACAACAAATTAATTAAATTAAAAACAAACACAACGTGTACAAAAGACGCCAAACACGCGTTCGTTATATTCTTAAGTGTTCTTTTTTTAAGTAAAAAAGCCAGTTCTTTTGAAAAACAAATAGAAACTAGAGACAAAGTCAAGAATTAACTGGATTTTTCTCTCTATTACCTAAGTTATTGTTGTGAGGCAAGTTGTAATATGAATGTGGATGGCATTAAGAGTAGGGGCAGAGCTAAGAAACATTGGATGGACTGTATGAAAGATGATATAGTCACCGACACGTAACTTGGCAAGGTTTTGGCGTAGTGGGAGTAAGTTCGCGCATGTACAGACGCCAGCAGGTCAAGCTACCCGAAACTGTCAAATTTTCCCAATCAACCTTGAACCTAATGCTATAGCGATAGATTTGAAAATCGAATAAAGAAATTTGACAGATTGTAGTAGCTTGATGTGCTGGCGTCTGTACACAGTGCAACAAAAAAATGGTCACTTTTACTGCTTGTCATTATTCTATGGTTATTAACATAATTTATTTTTAAACATGTCTGTTTAGAAGAGATTTAAAGGAGAGGAACGACTAACACCTCTTGCCAAGTTACGTGCGACTGTAAGTATGGCTAATCAAATCAAATAGAGAAGTATAGAAGATGAAGACATGTTGCGCCGACACCAAATAAGAGGGAGAAGGGCAAGAGAATGATGACGATACCTTTTTTTTTTTTTTTTTTTTGTTCCGGGGTGGAAAATCCTCATGGATGTCCGCCGCCCTGGGGCGGGCGACGGGGTCTGTCAGACTCTTACTGACTAAAAACCACCCCAGTGTTCCATCTCTCACCTACGCCGGGGGTCGCGGGAACGTAAGATCCTTCCGCAACCCCCGACTGGTGCCGGCCCGCCGCAGCGGGCCTCCTCGGGTCAGGGGGGGGAGTGAGGTGTTTGACTCCCCCCGCGACGTCTAAGAGAGGCGCGCGTGGAACACTACGCGCCGCCATCTCGGGTCCTGATGTGTGGGGGGCGACGGACGTCCCCAAGTCCGTCGCCCCTGGACCCATTTAGGGGGGCTGGAAGAGGGCGTTATCCGCCCTCCGCCGACGCCCGGTGCGCCTGCTGCGGGCCGGGTGAGAGGACGAGATCTCCCTCTCCCTTTCCGCAGCCTCCTTCTGCGAGACGACCGTTTCGCAGAAGGAAACCACCGCGTCCCAGGACTCTTCGCTGCCGACCATCGACTCGACCACGGCCGGCAGCGACAGGTCACTGCCTACTTCTGAGATGAGGGCACGGCGCGGCTCCTCCCAAGCGGCACACTCTGCCAGCGTATGCCGCGCCGTGTCCTCCCGACAGTCGACGCAGTGGTGACACCGGGCGTCCGGCTCCCTGTTTATGCGACACAGGTACTTCCCGAAGCAACCATGCCCCGAGAGCACCTGCGTCACCCGAAACGACAGGGAGCCGTGCCTCCTCCCGAGCCAGCGCTCGAGCACCGGCCGGACCGCCTCGATGGTGACGAGGCCGGCGGTAGGGCGTGTGAGCCTGTCCCGCCACTCCGCCACCAGGACCTCGTGAAGCTGAGACCGACGCAGCTCCATGTGTCGCTGCATCGGTCGCTCGCCCCGCGCCCTCGCTTCCTCGCGCCACCGAAACAGTGACGCGAGTACTTTCGCCTCTAGGTCCCAGGGCGGGGATCCGGCCAGTGCGCAGGCCGCCTCGTAGGAGATCGTGCGATATCCTCTGATGACTCTGACGGCCATCGCTCTCTGCGGTTTCCGCAGTACCGCGATACTGCCGGCCGTCAGGTCAGAGGCCCACACCGGGGCCCCATACAGGGCCATCGATCGCACGACCCCCACGTAGAGCCGCCTACAGGCGGCGCTCGGGCCCCCCAGATTGGGAAGCAGCGTTGACAGCGCCCCAGCCGCGCCCAACAACTTGGGCGCCAGCCGCCGGAAGTGGGGGCCAAAATCCCACCGGCTGTCGAGCACCAATCCTAGGTACTTCATGGTAGACTCGACAGCGATCCGAGCCCCCCCGACCACGATGTGTGAACCGGGCGGCGGCGCCCGCCGGGGGCCATGAAACACCATGGCCTCCGACTTGCTGAGGGCCACCTCCAGGCCTAGGCGACGTATGCGGCCCACCACCTGTGAGACCGCAGCCGTCGCCAGCAACGCTGCTTCCCTGTGCGAGCTCCCCCGGGCAGTGACCAGCGTGTCATCCGCGTAACACGTCAGGTCTACCCCCGGTTCGAGCTCGCCCCTCAGCACCCAGTCGTACCCGACGTTCCACAGGAGCGGTCCTAGGACCGAGCCCTGGGGAACGCCGCACGACATGCGGCGCTGGTTTCCGCCATCGCGTCCCATGTAGGTGACACACCTCTCCGACAGATAAGCCCCAACGATGTGGCGGAGGTAGGGAGGCACCCGATGATACCGCAGTGCCTCCCGAATACAACTCCAGGGCAGGGTGTTGAAGGCGTTGGAGATGTCCAGGGACACCGCCAACATCACCCCGCCCCGGGACACCGCTTCCTCCGCCAGGACTCTTACCCGCGACACAGCGTGTACGGTGGAGCGCCCATGCCGAAACCCAAACTGACTGTCGTCCAGGTCCGGCCCCTCTCTGCACAAGTGGCCGACGAGGCGGGCTGCGATTACTCGCTCAAAAAGCTTACCCACCTCGTCTAGCAACACTATGGGCCGGTACGCGGACGACGAGTCCGCAGGGCGCCCCGCCTTCCTGAGCAGGACCAGACGACCAGATTTCCACAAAGAGGGAAACTGGCCCTGCTCAAGACACGCTGTGTAGAGTCCTCTCAGTTGGGGCTCGAGCTCCTTCAGAGCGAGGGCTAACGCGCAGCCGTGGATCCCGTCGGGCCCCGGAGCCACGTTCTTGGCCCGGAGCCGCATCACGGCTGCCCCCATCTCTGCCTGTGTCACCTCTGGGACGCTGATGGCGTTCTCCTCTGTGGGCTCTGTGGCTGTGGACAGAGCCATCGGCGGCGGCGTATGCTCCGCTCTCGCCGGGAAGAGGGCTGCGACCACTTCCTCCAGCAGCTCCGGTTGGAGACTCTCCGTAAGCGGGGGCGCCGCGGCTCGAAGTTTCCCTCGAACCGCGCGATAAGGGCGCCCCCACGGATCCCCGTTTAGAGTCTCCAACATCTCCTCCCTGGCTCGCGTCTTCGCCTCGCCGATGGCCAGCCACAGAGTCCCCTTCGCCGCGCGGTACACCTCATACAGCGCGGCTTCTTCGTCAGGGACCCGACGACGTCTCCTCCGGTATCGGGTGTACCGGCGCCTGACCGCCACGCACGCGACGCGCAGCTGCGCGATCTCGGCGGTCCACCAGTACACCTGGCGCCTTGCAGACTGTGCGTGGACCCGGGGCATGGACGCATCGCAGATTTGCGTCATCGCCCCGCGGAACCACAGCGCCTCCTGCTCGACGTCGACGGGTCCGTTCGTTGCCGACTCCCGGCACCAGGCCTGGACAATAGCGGCCTCCTCGAGAAGCTCCCTGTCGATGCGCTTACGCGCCCAGCGCGGACCGTCCGTTCGCGGGGCCGGTGAACCGCGTGCGGCCGCGGTCTGGGCGGAGACGTCGAAGCGGATGTATCTGTGATCCGACAACGTCTCCACCTCCACGGCGACACGCCAGTCGCGGACACGACGCGCGACAGCGGGGCTAGCGAACGATACGTCCACTATAGACCCGCCCCGCTGCCGCACGCACGTGTGGACCGAGCCCCGATTCAGCACGGTCAGCCCAGTCGTGACCGCCCACTCCTCCAGCACCTCGCCTCTAGCGTCGGTCACAGGGGACCCCCAAGCCGCAGACTTGGCGTTGAGATCCCCCAGTAACAGCACCGGGCGAGGGTGGAGTCGGCCCACGACGGCACCCAACTCGACAAGGAACCTCTCGAAGTCGGCGAGACTCTTGTTGGGCGAGAAATACGCGCCAACAGTGCCAATGCCGTCCGCGAGGGCGGCTACCCAGCCGTGACCTCGGGACGGGTTGACGAGAGCCCCGCCAATGATGGCCACCAAACCGTCCAGGTCTCCCACCCAGTTATCCCTGGGGGGGACGAAATACGGTTCGGCGACCACAGCCACCTGGATCGACCACTCTGCCATGCTCTGGAGCAAGAGATCCTGAGCTCTAGCAGAGTGGTTGATATTGCCCTGGAGGAAATGGTAGAGCGCCATTTATGCGCAATCCATTCCCTCCACAACACCATTCCTAGGCCGGGAGTCGGCCGAAGGGCTGCCAGGCTGAGGGGGGGGTAAAGAGCCCCCGGCAGCCATGGCACCCCTTCTCTTCTTGGTCTGGGCGGGCGCGCCACAGGCCTTTCCGCCCGCTCTGTGCCCGGCGGGCCTCCCTGCAGCTGTACAGAGGCTGCAGTTTGGCGCCGCGGAGCACTGGGCCGCCTATGATGACGATACCTAAGTTATCAGAACAACAAACGAACAACTATTATTACCTAATTTAATCGTACAAGGAACCAACTACCTACGCAATAATGAACTAACTGATAAAATAATTGATCGGCGACCATTTATAATTTATTCAGGAGAAATTAACACTTATAATGTCAGTTCAAAGTGAAGACCAGTAATTACGTTACCTACTGCGATAGTTAAATCAAACAATCCTCACTTTATGAATACGTAATACAATGAAAGGGTGCCACTATTATACAGCCTGATTTAAATTCAAAAAACGGTTCGAGTTTTCTTTGTTTTCTAAAAAGTTCAGCCTGTCTTTTGTTCTGAATTTTAAAAAAATCACTGGCTGGCTTTGTGTTTGTTTTCTTTTTTCTTTCCATTTCTAAAACAGTTAACAGAGCAGAGGGGTAATTCTCGTAATTTTAAGAACGTTCAAAGTCTGATCTCAGTCTCAGTCCGTCAGAAATACCTCTAATTTCCCTACATTTTTGACTAGTTTTTGACATTTATTGTCGCTGAGATGAGATTGCGACTAGTCTTGGAACGTTTTCAGTTACGGCAATTGGCCTTTTGATGAAACTCTTTTATTTTCTAATTTCGAAAGTACCGTGGTTCATGTTTGGCTGAACTGCATCGGGCCAATTAATCTAGCTCTTGTTAGCATGACTGCCGATCTATGAAAAAACATCTACTTTCTACAGATAATCAAAGTGTAATTTTACGTTTTCAAGCAGATAACCCAGCGTCACCGTTTTTAATTCTATTGGTTTATTGCAATTGCTTGTTGAGGGAACTTATTCTGCTTACGGGACAAATTGGCAGGCCCGGAGAAATCTTCTCTCTCATCGGAGAAAAGCTAAGTACGGGTAGCAGCTAAGAGGGACAGTTTCGATCTGCGAACCCAAGTAGGCCGCTGCAAGCACAATCTAGCGAAATGCGGGAATATTGACCCAACCGACACTCAGCGCGAATGCGGTGCTCATGACCAAACCATGTCCCATATCTTGGAGTGTCCAATTTATTTATTATTATTATTTATTTATTTATATTTATAAAAACGTTGCCCCACACTAGGAATTTCTCCTGTATCGTGGATGCGTTTACAAACATTTAAACTCACATACACGAACAGCCAGACCTGGAACAACTACTTCTAGGTCATACAAATATTTGTTCCGTGCGGGAATCGAACCCGCGACACACAGCGCAGCAGTCAATCGCTTAACCACTGCGCCAACCGTGCCGTCAATTAAGTATCCACTTGTTTTGTTTTTGTTTTTTTTTTTTAAACGTTGCCCCACACTAGGAATTTCTCCTGTATCGTGGGTGCGTTTACAAACATTTAAACTCACATACACGAACAGCCAGACCTGGAACAACTACTTCTAGGTCATACAAATATTTGGTCCGTGCGGGAATCGAACCCGCAACACACAGCGCAGCAGTCAATCGCTTAACCACTGCGCCAACCGTGCCGTCTATTAAGTATCCACTTGCACTTTGAGGACCTAAAAAACAACACTGATGCCGCGATTGGCGTGGCCACCTACTGGGCCCAATTTATCTAGCATAATATAATATACTACCTTCTGCCCGCGACTTCGTCCGCGTGGTATTTCATGCCTCCCCGACCCACCGCGTCGCATCGCATCGCCTGCCCGCGCTGGGACTTCGTTTTCACTTAGCGTTCCTTCTGACTTTATTTCTTCTTGCTCGATTTGATTAACCTATAGCCTTCCTCGAGAAATGGGCTATCAAATGCAAAAATATTTTTTTCAAATCCGGCTGGTAGATCCAGAGATTAACGCGTTCAAACAAACAAACTCTTCAGCTCTATTTTTAGAGGAAGACCCATTACCAATTTAAAATATTCTCAAGCTTGTGTCCCTTAGAGAGGGAACCAAAGATCACAATCAAATAGACGGCGAGTCCTATTCTGGTCACGTTACTGCCTGCCTTACCTACGCCCGTAGATAATACCCGGTGCTCACGACGGGCTCATCCTATCGCGGTGCTCACCGATTACACTTGTTACAGCTTATAATGGAAGTAAGATTTTTTCTTTTTCTACTAACCTTACACGTTATTTACGTGAAAGAAAAATCCGTAAGGGAGACCGGAGTTGGTAGTCACATTCATTTATTTTGAATTTTTAGTACGCACGGCTACACATCAAGCTATACAAAAATAGTATAAGCTGCTTTCTGATTGTACGAAAAACCTATACAATACGAGGTCAGCTAAAACTGGAAATGCATAGCTTGATGTGTAGCCGTGTGTACATATGCTAGTAGGTTAACAATGCCATTTATATTTTGACTCTGCGAAAAAAACGAACGCACTTACCTCCGTCACCGGATTTCTGAGAGGCTCAGACTGAAGTGAAGTATGGCGGGAGATGTCTTCGCAATGTGTCAAAACTGATCAATGTACAGACGCCACCACATCAACCTACTACAATCTGTCAAATTTCTTTAACAGATTTTCAACTTTATCGTTAAAGAATTAAGGTTCAAGGAAGGAAAAGTTGACAGTTTCGGGTAGCTTGACCTGCTGGCGTCTGTACCTACTCATTCGTTCGTTCAGTTTTCTGGCCACTGAATCAAACCGGTTAAATTTTTACAAATAAAATCATTTTCAAAGTTAACTCTCTTTCTCTACCTACCTATCTACTTGTTTAATGGAAATTAAAAAAAAAAAAAAACTTATGTGGTTCATCTGCAATATCTAAAAAAATATTTTACTTTGCTTAACCTTTAAAAAACGAATTAGTTCATCAAGTTGGTATAAAAGTGTACAGTTAACCAAAACCTCATAATCGAAAGCTAAAATGAATGAAAGTCATTGCATTTGTTATCGTTGTTCACCAGGGTTGGCAATACGATTACTGAAACAGTCCTATTATGTTTATTACACCATAAAAACGATACTGTTGTTCATTTTAAACTCAATTTAGACCACAAACTGAAATAGCATTTAATCAGATTTTATCTCATTGTAAATGTCTATATTATACTCCATTTTAAGTTTAAAAAATAAACTACGTAGCACTGAAAACTCTTTTAAACGACGTCACCGCAGAACATTAGATAGGCTACATAAAAGGACAATGGACATCTGGGCCCCGTACCCAAAAAATATTTGACTGTAACATTAAAAACTACTGTATTACATGCCCTCAGGGAGTAGTTTAATTAATCCTAGGAAAGCATGTCTGAATTAACTTGGAGAAAAAAAATATGTGAGGAAGTAAGATTGATTTAATAAAGGGAAATATTGAACCTGTTCTCTAAAAACTTACTGACCTGCTGATGATGAACCCTCTTTGAAATTGATGAATCTCCAAAAAACATTTTGCGCTTCTAATACCTAATGCGCTTTTTATTAAATAATTAAGCCTTTTTTTAATTTTCAGATATGCTGTCTTAGGATTAATTAAACTACTCCATGAGGGCCACAAAAATCAACATAGTTCATAATGCTACAATTAACTTTGTGTCCGAAAAGTAAGAAAGAAAATACATTTATTTGCGGCAAACATGACGCGTAAAAATAATAGTTGGGAGGAACAAATGCGTCACATCCACGCAAAACGGCCATCGCTCAGCATAATGCTAAGACCCTATACGAGACAGAGCCCCAGCGCTGGTTTTCAGCAACAGCCGGCGTTGACGTGATGACGTCAACTAGTGCAGTAAACGATTAGAGAGAGATAATAAATAAAAACAATAATATAAGAAATAAAATAAACATATACATATTACAAAACGGGTTCTTTACAAAACCCATTCTCCTTTTAGCGGTTAAGTGGTGTCTTCTCTCTCACGTCATGCTTACAGTCTCAAGGGTTGGTAAGAGCTATGAGTACCAACATTACCATATTCACGGAGCGGTGTTCACTTCCTTTGCGTTTTATAAAATACTAGCTAGATTTCAAGGAGATAAGGACGTAGTCTTTTTAATTTTCCTTGATGAAAAGTCTAGTCTGTCCTTTAAGCTAAGCGCACATTACAGCCGCGTTAGGCCGTAGCGAATTGCATTTCAATACAAAAAACCGGCCAAATGCGTGTCGTCGGACCACACACAATGAAGGGTTTCGCAGTTTGGATGAAAATATCCCAAAGAAGAAACTTAATTTTTTTGTTGAAAAAATATTCTCCCACACTTCGATATACCTACGTCGCGGTCAATTCTCCAACTGCAATTAATGTAAGTTTTTTTCGCAAAAAAAAAATATGGCATAAAACTTTTTTGTAACTTTACAAATTAACGATTATTACGACCAACCTCCATTTGGAGTGTACCTATGGGAGAGCATGTTTTTCAACTACAATGTTTTAAGTTTGTTTTTACCCAGGTCAAATGCGCGTACATTTGACCGGTTTTAACTATCATGGGGTCGTTCAGTCAGAAAGAGGCAGCTAGTCGCCCATTCCATAGCGTAGTAGGTACCTTACCTACCTACCAAGTTGGTAGGTTGGTTGGTGGTTGGTTGGCTTGCTAACTATCTCTCAGTCAAATTACATAAACATCACTTTGTTAGTTTATGCGTCGAAGCACAGCAGACAAACAGACTCCTTTCGCATTAAAAATATGAAAGTTTATAACATAGCTGCTGAAATATTTGTGAAAACTGTGGTTTATTACTTAGCTTCCTGAAAAATATGTTCTCCAATGCTGATTTATTGTATTTTTGTAGTAACGCATTCTTACTCTAGCAGAATTTGTAAGTAATGTTACCTAGGTAAGACCGCGAAGTCAGCAATAAAATAAAATAGCTTCAGTAAGATGAAAATTAAAAAATGCGAGCCCGACTTACGAGTCGTAGCTCTTGGGTTCGGACCCAGGTAGGCGCTTTACTTTTTGTAAATAATTTCATCGCCACTGCTCTCAAAACGGAAAAGAAAACATCGTGAGCAAACCGACATATCCTAGAACCAAAAATTCGAAGACATGTGACGTCTACCAAACCGCGTGGTTGATTACTCCCCTTTCCCTCTCGAAGAGAGGAGGCCTGTGTCCCAGCAGTGGGAACAATATAGGCTGATTACGAAGATAAAAATGAAGAAAATAATAAATTTCTAAATCATAATCTCACTTCCAAAAGTTTTATATCAATGAAAAAAGGTAAGCCACAATAAATTAATAAGTAAACGAGCAAAATTGTTTTTAACAACCTCATCTTCTGAATTTACAGGGCCGCTCTAAATACGTAATTACATGCACGACCACTTTTTCAGGCCGGTTACAGGCAACAGCCAGAAAATTTCGTTCATTCATATTAGTGAAAATATGAATAAATGAGTTCTCATTTTTGTAAAATTCATGAATGTTTCGTGTATTTGTCGCTCTAAAAATATATATATACCAACCAACAAAACAAAAAATCTGACATGTTTTGTTATTTGGTAACGTGAAACAAAAATAGGAGTAAAATTCTTTGATTTGTTTTTTGTGGACCTTTTATATCATGATCATCAGCATTTCAGCCTTCTCAAGAATCACCTGAAGGAGGCTGGGGTAGACTGGATGCGGAAGGCCCGGGAAAGGATAGGGTGTTGTGGGGCAGTCTGGGAGAGGCCAATGTCCATCAGTGGACTGCGACAGGCTGATTTGATGAAGAATCACCACTATAATTCATAGTCGGGCTAGTGTTAGACTTGATAAATTAGGTAACGTGAGAGATAATTAGTAGAAAAAATCTTTGACTTGTTTTTGGTAAATCAGCATTTCAGCCTCCACAAGAATCACTACAATAATTTATAATACCAAACCTACACATCTACTTGCATAGAGGGAACATGGTGTATCTTGTTTGTAAAATCACAAAATGATAGTCAGATAGTAATGAAGTTTCGCTAGTTTAATATCTCTATCTGTTTGCATCAAGCACAAATTATATTTTGATAGTAAATAGTCGGACTAGCTGCGAAATTTCTCATTAAGCCTTTATGGTTCCGTCTCTGTTCTTTCATGCTACCAACATTACTGCAATTCCTTTGTAGAATACCTGTCTTTTTCATCTAGCTAAGCGCAAGCTAGACACGAAATGACAATTTCACAAAGTGCTTCAAGCGAATCTAAAGTTTTTAACACCTTCAAATAAAAACA
The DNA here is from genome assembly GCA_911387795.2 of Apamea monoglypha. Classification (NCBI taxonomy): domain Eukaryota; kingdom Metazoa; phylum Arthropoda; class Insecta; order Lepidoptera; family Noctuidae; genus Apamea; species Apamea monoglypha. The sequence goes on from OU426917.1 coordinate 15,777,918, forward strand.
TTCTTGTTTATTAAAGTTCTTTAATAGTGATTTCAAAAAGGCTTTCGACAGTGTACCACTTCATGTACAACTTTTTTATGATGCCTACGAATATCATTTTATTGGTGACTAGGCATTATCTAATAGGAGTTTCTTCAACTATAAAGCTGCACTTGTTTTTCTATATATCTATCTATATCTATTTAAATCTTTATAATTTTCTACATATTCTTCTGAAGCGTTTGTTTGAATGCGCTAATCTCTGGAACTACCAGTCGGATTAGAAAAAATATTTTTGCACTTGATAGCCCAACTCTTCAGAAAGACTACAGGCTATTAAACATCATGCTGGGACCCTTAAAAGCCGAGCAAAAACCAAAAAAGTCAGAAAGAACGCTAAGCGGAAACTAAGTGATAGCGTGGGCAGGCGATGCGGTGCGACGGGGTGGGTCGTCAGTAACAAGAAATTTCACGCGGACGAAGTCGCGGGCAGAAGCTAGTTAAGATCTATGAGACTTATGTAACTAGAATTACTATTGTGTTCGTTTTATTGCAGTTTTATTACGGGCTCCTAAATGTCTCGTGGTGAACTCTTATCGCGCATTCTGTGTGCATTCGATAACTATTTGTATTCCTATTATTCTTACATCAAAACTTATTGGAACAAGCATTTCTGTAATCAATTTAATGAGTTTACTTTATATACACATTATTGTTTCCTTCTATATTTCAATAAATATATGCCTGTATAGCTTATATTACATTTCCTATATATCCAAATCTCGCAAGTCTGCTGAAACATATGTTTTTACAAAATAAGAGAAAGTTGTGTGTGCTCCAAAATAAACAAATTAATAAATGTCAAGTTCCGAACAGCCTGTATACACAAGTCCCTACGCAGTAGTATTTATAATGTCAACCATGTACCATTGAAGTCACAAACTACAGAATATCATTTACAAATCTGGTTTTTGACCACGAAGTCATCATGACTGATTCTCGTCCTAAACACTACTTTGGTTTCCACTTCTATGTCCTTAGGTTCTTGGGCCTGGGCTGGTGGCATCATCCAGAAGAAGGCAATACATCCAACTTTCCCGGTTGGTACCTCTACTACTCCATTGTCACCCAAGTTGTCTGGGTAGCTGGCTTCGTTGGTTTGGAAACGATTGACCCTTTCGTCGGCGAAAAGGAAATGGACCGATTCATGTTCAGTCTCTCTTTCGTCATCACCCATAACCTCACCCTTATCAAACTGTACATATTCTTCTTTAAAAACGTTGACATTCAGGAAATAGTGCATACTTTGGAGATTGGGATGTACGATTATTATCAAAACATACCTAAGAACAGAAAAACGTTAAAAATATCTAAAATAATAACTGGAGCCTTTATTTTCTTTGGATGGCTTACCATTGGTAATGGAAATGTATATGGGACGATTCAAGACATCAAATGGAAATCTTTAGTTGCGACGTTAAACGATACTTCTCTTCGTCCAGTTCGGACCTTGCCACAGCCAATTTATATACCTTGGGATTATCAGAAAGATGCGTCATACATTCCTACTTTTGTGCTCGAAACTGTAGGTTTGCTCTGGACTGGTCACATTGTGATGACCATTGATACCTTTATTGCATCTGTTATCCTGCATATGGGATCGCAGTTTGAAATACTGAACGAGGCAATAACGACTGCGTATGATCGGACGATGAAGTCACTACGGGAAGGCATACATCCCGGTGCTAATAGTATACAAGAGAGTGAATCTTTAATAATGAGTCCGGATGATAATAATGAAAAGATTGTAGAGTCTTTCGTACCGAGAGAAGAAATTGACGCAGCACTACAGACTGCTTTCAGGAATTGCTTTCGACAACACCAGGTTCTTATCGAGTGAGTATAAACGTTTTATAATAAATTGATTCATTTATTAATCCTGCTAATATTATAAACGCGAAAGTTTGTATGGGTGGATGGATGGATGTTTGTTACTCTTTCACGCAAAAACTACTGAACGGATTTGGATGAAATTTGGCACACAGATGGTTTATAACACATAAGATACTTTTTACTTATGCGGGTAAAACCACGAGGCGCAGCTAGTACTTTATAGTCGCAACATCATGTGATTGTACGTTTCTTTCTTTTATTAGTCAATTTAATGGTCATATCAATTAAGATAACAGAACTCCATTTTATATCGAAGCAGTGTTACAGCTCCTCTCTTTAATCATATTTTGTGCTCAAATCTCCCTGCTATTCAAATTATATGCAGTTATAATAAGGGAAACGGTAATAATGTCAAAGAGAAAAGACACAAATCAAGTGAGGATATAAATTTATTCCTTGATTGGTTCCCAAGATAAGCCTGGGATGTCCTCCTTGCATCCTTTTTAGGGATCAGTAGGAGCCCTCACAGTGTTGCCATCCTTCAACTCGGAACTATCCCTCTGCGTTTTTTTCGAAACAGCATTATAATTCACTGACATTGTTAAAAACTATTTAAATCTACACGATCGATGTTCAAAACAGTGACATGAAATTATTTTCATTCATAGATTTTTAGTTGTTCCAAAACGCATAGTTTCCGAAATATGTCGCAAATAACTCGTTTATAAAGTTTTAGTTCATTCAAACAATTGTATAACTACGGCACCAACTCCCTATTTAGAGTACGACACACATTTTAATATGCAGACATACATAAGTACCGACATTTCTGTATCTTCTAATGACATATGGATATAAAGAGATAGGTCAAACGTAAATAAAGATTTAAGTTGTAATATCGCTCTCTATATTCAAAAAGCGTTCGCAGAGTAAGGAGATATGTATATAACGTCCTGTTAACCTACGTAATCACAGTCACTTTGTATTCCAGTCTGACTTTTCAATCTGTTTGCTTTTCAGTGGATTACATGAGAATTGTCGTATTTTACACTTGTTAGAAAATAGTGTGGTATAAGGAAAAAGTGACTAATTGCAAATTTTAAATGTTAAGCAATTTGTTCAACAGTGGAAGTATTCTGCTTGTTATATCCCTGTTTTTTTTTGTCAAGTCTTGCATACTATTAATCAAATCTGCTCTTCTATAACCGCTGATGTCCTAGTACCGATTAGTAGTAACTGTAGTAGTCTGGAGGATATATGTATAATAAGTAACAGATATAATTATTTTATGGATCATTTGTTCCACAAATTCTGAATTGTTGCCTCTAAGATACAGATACCTATCTACATATACCCCGACAAAAGTCATTAATATTCTATTGGTGTCTTTACTCCGTAAAATATTTTTGCAGCTGTCTGTCATACTTTATTTTGAGTATACCTGACACAATATTGTTGAAATGTTATAGGTGTATAGTTACCTAATGTTTCTTCCAACACACAGTTGCTACGCACAAAAGCACAACTTTACATCCATTACTAGTCGTATTTGCTATCCCAGACTAAGTACTGTAAAGTTTTTGGCAGCCGACCGACTTGGACCCGCCGAGCGTCCTAAACTGCCATAAAGTGCAATGCGAATTAACTGGAAGGTTTGGCGGCGGCATCCCGAGCCAAACATCGGCGTACTTCGGCAAATAAGCCCGTAAACTGTGGCCTATTACATCAAAATACATATAAATTTTATATCCATATAATCCCGCAACGTCTCCATCCTCGGGTCTATAAGAGACGATCCTCAACATCATCCTCTTATTTATAATCTTTCTCCAAAATTATCATGATTTACTAATAACAGCAAACTGCTATCACTAATCAAGATGGACTAATACAAGCCTAGATTCTATTACGTCACCATGAGAAAAGGCCAAAGGCCCTCACCCCTTGCCTGGGGGTTATGTTGAATCTGTTACATCTTCAAGTCCAACAACGGATGTAAAAGACAAACAAACCTTTTGACCTAATAACATTGAACACTCATATCAGTTTATACCATCCACCCATTTCAATTTTAATACAATGCTAACATTGCAATCTGAATCGTCCCCGTAGTTATTGAAAACGTGCCGCCTACTACAAACACAGATATTTGCGGGGTCAATAAGGGACAGGTCTGAAAAATGACGGGTATCCCGCTGCGTAAAAAATGTCAATTCACAGTCGATACGAAAGCAATAAGGGGACCGAGTTCTCGTGGATATGACATACTGCAATATCTCAGGATTACACCCTCAATATTGTCAGTTGGTGTGCCTTTTTTCCACACTTAAATCAACATAATCTGCGCTTTATATTCACCTTTCTGTGCTGATATTAGAATAAAGTTTTCACTAGGTATACTACTGTGACGAATATCATATGTCATATGTGTGTGTATTCATTATATGTGTATTTAACTCTGTTTTCAGTTGTGTGGAGAAGTTCTCTAGAACTTATTCGTACGGATTCATGACTCAACTGCTCTCCAGTATGGCAGCCATTTGCGTAGTAATGGTTCAAGTTTCGGTAAGATTCATAGATATGCGGCTTTATTTCATCTCCATATTTTTGCATAAAATGTTGTAATATTTATTACGAAATACAATTTATTTCATACATACATCATACATTAATGTTTTATCTTGAAGTTCAGTTATCAAAGAACTAGACTCCAAATGTAGTCATGTTTCCTTTGTCTATTTGTCGTTGAAGTAAACCAATTTCTGTGTAGGCTAGGCCAAACGGTTAAAAGGAGTTGTACCAAGGGAGGGAGGGAGGGAGTAGCATCCTTCTGTGCGTAAATGGTACAATTACAGCGATTCTTAATCATTTAATTTAATACAGACGCGTCCATTGGATACGGGATGCCTACGAAACGTATCCTTACGTTGAAGCTTGGCTGATTTGATTCATTGACGGACTTTCCTTACAGCAAGACGCGTCGAGTTTCAAGTCAGTGAGGTTGATAACTTCGGTGGCGTTCTTCATGGCCATGATCATTCAGCTCGGTATGCAGTGCTTTACCGGAAATGAGTTGACGCTACAAGTAAGTTGGAATTTGTTTAGGTAATTTATTAACTAGCAACCCGCCCCTGCTTCGCACGGTTTTACGACTTGACAAAACATGGAGATTCCTTTATTATATCTAAGTTTAATATTAATTTATTACGTACAAAAACCTTCCGGAATAAATTCTCTAAAATGATGGTGAAATCTGCATCAAAATCCATGGAGGAGTTTAGAATAACAACGCGGTCACACAGAAGGACATGAAAAGCGACTTAGGACTGATATTTCAATCGACAGAATTTTTATTCGTGAAGATCTGTCAAAAATTCAAAATTATTCCTCAGATTAAATTATCTGGCGTCTTACTAGACATAATTCTGCTCAGTAACACCCTGGTAAAATAATCTCTCATGGAGGGACCATGCATGTGTATCATCAATTGAAGAGTCAGGATTATTATGTCCACTAGATTCAGATCTAGTGAAACTGAACTCTGCTGCACTGAAAACTGCTGGTGATGACGATGATACTGGTATGCTTTTTAATGAATTGGTCTTTCCAGGCCGAGGCTATATCAGACGCAGTGATGCAGTGCAAGTGGGAGCGCATCCCGACAAGTCAACGTCGTCCTCTGCTGATGATGATGATGCGAGCACAGCGACCACTCCGTCTTACTGCTGCCGGGTTCACGCATATGGACAACGCGTGCTTTCTGGCTGTAAGTGTCAAGTCGACCGTTCACTGCTACAGTCATTTCCTTTGATATTGCATCACTGTCAAAATCACAGTGATCTATTTTCGTTACGCTATGGTTGCTCTTGGGTTTGCTGCTGTCAGAGGTAAAAAATAACCGTGAAAGAAATGCACGTAATGCGGCCCTTACACCTAAGTTTGTGCAATATGATTCAATCAACGCTTGCATTCAATGATCCAATATTATTACGTAATTACATTGACGGCCCTTGTTTCAATGTTTTCGCGTTACCAAGACCAGCGCCAAACTTGTCCTACACGGTGCAATTAAAATACGGTGCAACAAAAATTAAACCCGCTCAAACTTTGGTTCAATCATTGCGCAATATTCAACATTAACCCTAAACGGTCAAAACCATTGGGCAATTCGTGATATTGTGCAATCGTTTAAGACCCGCCTGATGAGTACGGAGAGGTTTGCCACGTTAGCAGCGCGGTTCATTTGTTTGCCAGCCACGGATCCGTGCGTAGCGTGTCAGTGGGCTGCAGTGGAAGAACCTACCTACATTTTTCTACAAAGCGAAGCTATGTACGAGTATATAGGTGTGCATAGCTTAGCCGTGGGCTACTGTGGAACGGCACCTTCAGCTTCATTAAACAGCAAACTTCAGCAAACATTAGCTTCTAGCTAATGTTTGTTTTTTCCTACTTTGTAAACTTATTGAATCATCAATTGAGAATTGGTGACGTCATGAGCCACTACGATTCGCATTGATTAATTCAATAAGTTCGTCTCATTGGCTAGTCCCTATATAACGTCCCTATATATTATAGACATTAAAATTGTTGTCGTATATGTGGCGTGTGCCTGCGCTTCTGTAAAGTTAAAGAGTCTATTTCTAAAAACATAATTCGTGTTCGGTCGGATTTCAATAGTGTAATTAAGTAAAAAGATCCTACTTACTAATGTAAGTAGGATCTTTTGTAAGATTATTATAATGGATGGTTAATACAAATACAATTATAATAGTCTTACAAAATATATCCATCATGTCACAGTCACCAAAGGAGATACCTAGGTGGTCGTCGGATATAGTTGAAGTTTAGTAAGAAACCGATGGATGTTTTCGAAAGAAATTTTGAATACATGAACTGTTTTTTTCTATTAATTAAATTCACTTTTAGTCCAAAACATCCCTTGGTTTCTTAATAAACTTCAACTATATCCGACGACCCGGTTACTTATCTCGTTTGGTAACCGTAATTTGCAATATAAACACTAACACTTCACACTTCAGTATAAGTTTACATAAATGTTTGTACCTTCTAGTCCTAAGCAGTCTATTGGATTTTTTGTACTCTTTCTGTGGGAACCTGGGCTGGCGAACCGTAACACAGGTTACCATGTAACATAGCTAAGACGCCAGATTCAATTTTTTTATAACTCTTTATGATTTTCCCCTAAATTGTAATATTAAGTTTATAGTAACAAACTGTATGAACCACACTTTTAAGGGAAATAAATAAATAAAAATTGGTAGCATCGCGATGTAAACACAATGTTTATTATGTGCTATTATCAGAGTGAATGCACTGACTCAATGCAATATCTACAAGTACACATTGAAAGATGTTTTCCATTTCATCTTTTTCCCTATATATTTTCCACTTCATCGATAAAACTACTTACATAAGGGCTTTCAATTTTGAAAGTAGAGACTTCAAACTTTGTCTGATATTCAGTGCTTCTAAATCTCAAAGTTATATATTGATACCGGACACTGAAGATTCGAATAAATAAATATTAATGGACATTAATATTTTAACGAAAACAACTTTATTTGTTTCAGATCATGAAAGCAGCTTATTCTTATTATGCCGTTCTCAGCCAAAAACAAGAATAATTTACAACAGAATGAAAAATAAAGACATCACTTGTTTTTTTATAATTTAATTTGAACTTTTTCGCACATTACTACAATTTAATATTAATCTGATATTTAGTTAGTATTAAAGTTTATGTGATATTTCTGTTTATATTTTGTTATCTTTCTTAATTAATAAACAATAATAAAAAATAACTTTCAGTAGAAAATGTAAAATTAATTAATACTACTTATAATTGACCATGTAGAACAATTTTGAAATAATTTCCGACAATACAATGTGTAACTGAATTAATGCACATTATGAAAGTAGTTTGTTCAGAATCGTTTACTGAATCGATTTCTGTAATTTTTAATATAGGTAATATTTTATCCCAAAAATAATTAAAACTACGTAAATTACTGTCACACTTCCGCTGTACAGTCAAAACAAACCAAAATAGATGAAGTACCTACTGCGCTAGACCCCTAAACGAGTGCGACTGTTTGCATGCGTAGATTTGTAATGTGACCACAATTTTCTCCCACAATCAGTGTAACTAATTCATGAGAAAAACAATGTTTATTACATAATAATAAAAAATCAGTGTATGTATTATGATTATAACATAACATTCTAATTGGGGTGTCTGGTGGTGTGCGTTAATTCCGGGACAAGTTGTATACATTATTTTCGTCTTTACTTTCATAATTGTTACATAAGCACATATTAAGTACTAGCAGCCAGCATCCCAATTGCGCAACACACTGATTAAATAAAATATTTATTCAAAAAACTGGTTTTGTTTTTGCCATTTTACAAAAAAGCACGTATTTGCTATATTCAAATAGATAGGAAATAAACGAATATGAATATGAATATTACATTAGTAAAATGGAAGTAAAGATAATATTTACAAACTTCTAATACTAAATAAGCTACAAATTATTAAAATAAAAATATAATATCGTATACTAACTAAAACTATTAAAAAGCTAAAATATTCCTCCACATCGCTGTCGACTGGTACTGTGCCCAAGAGACTGGCGGCATTGCCACGTTGTATGGCAATGCTTAGCCTCTGGCCAAGGTAAAAGCCAGGCCTTGGGATAATAGATAGGTATGTTTTATCCTACTTAAAATCATTGTGGCTATTTTTTTAGAAGGCCTAGTTGCACCAGTATACAGTAGACATTTCTATTATCTAACTTATCGGAGTATGAATATACCAATTCCCGTGATTAAAAACGTTCAAAATCTCTCGCAATCCCATATCAGCGACAATCAACGTCAAAAACTTGTCAAAATTCTAGGGAAATTAGGAGGTAATTTTGGCAGATTGAGACTGAGATCAGAAGGCCAATTCTCGTAATTTAAAACGTTCAAAATCTAGTCGCAGTCTCATCTCGGCGACAAACAAATGTCAAAAACTTGTAAAAAAGTAGGGAAATTAGAAGTATTTTTTGACAGATTGAGACTGAGATCAGACTGTGAACGTTCTTAAAATCACGAGAATTGCCCCTCTGACTGTGAACGTTCTTAAAATTACGGGAATTGCCCCCCCCCCCCCCCCCCCCCCGGTATCAAGAAACCAAAAACGTTAATAATAAATAGATTTCGTGATCGGCGACCATTCATAACTTATTCACTTGAAATAACCACTTAAAATGTCAGTTCAAGTTGAAGACTAGTAATTATGTACCTAAGTCATCCATATAATTAAATTAACCAATCCTCAGTTTATGAATATATATTACAGTGAAAGGGTGCTACTATTATACAGCCTGATTTTTTCATCATTGTTTTTATATATAGTCTGCTTGACTTACATCTGGGCCAACTCTAAATAATAAGTACATGAAAGACCACTTTTTTTAAACGAGCCTCTAAATAATTACGAAAACGGATATTTTTAAACACGATTTTTCTTTTGACTAGGGCTGATTTTTCAATGGACAGATACATTTTATTCGTGGAAAAAATTGACGTCTGACAGTTTTTGTATTGTAGAACTGTCAAAAATTCAAAATTATTCCTCCGATAAAATTATCTGTCGATTGAAAAATCAGCCCTTAGAAGAGATAACATTATGTGTAATATTTTTTTTATTTTCATGAACCTTGTATATCACAAACATCACCATTTCAACCAAAACCCGTCCACAGCAGGATATAGGCCTAGCCAAGTCAAGAATCGTCACAACCGTTAAGTATAAAATATTTCTACTAGTTTAGATCAAAAAAATATTATTTTCTATAAAATAATATTTTTTTTTTTTATCTAGATAAGTGCTTAAAATATAGTAGTGTGTACATTAGGCGCTAGTCCAACAAATATATCTGTTTGCATCATCCACTAATTATATTTGTTCGTAAACAATAAGCCAACAATGCAGTTTCTCACTATCGCACTATGGTTCCGTCTAGGCGGCTATGTTCATTGAATGCTAGTGTTACATACATACATACTACTGCATTTCGCATACCCTGTCTTTTTCATCTAGCTAAGAGCAAGCGACACAAAATGACAATTTCGCAAAGTACCGAGGGTCTAAAATTTTAAACATCTGTTAATAAATAAAGTTATTTATTTTATAATATACCTTTCGACACGTTCGTGAGCCAAAAAATGCAGGTACAGACCGATTTAAATAAATTGAATCGGGCTGTACCTTCATTTTTGCGGCTCTGAAGTGTGTCGCTCGGTGCGCAGTTCCTCACCCCTCACCACGCTGATAGGTGATTGTGTTACTGCGCAGCGACTTGCCTCATGTTCCGAGCCGTTAAGTTTGAATCGGGCTAAATCTACAACGCTTTTAAGATTTTAGCATTTCATTGGTGGCTAAAATATAAGTTTCTTCAATAATAAAACTGCGTTGCGTTTCATCTTTAACCTTATGGACGTACATAATCACAATTTCTATTGTGTTCGTTTTATTGCAGTTTTTATTACGGGCTCCTAAATGTCGCGTGGCGGACTCTTATCGCGCAATCTGTGTGCATTCGATAACTATTTACATTCCTATGAAGCACTACCTAAGCCTTGAGTGCGATTTTGCATATAGAACTATGGCCAAAACAATGTAATCAATTCAATTAGTTATCATATTTTTTTCGTCTGTGGTCTACATTTCCGGTAAAGGCATCCAAATCTCGCAAGTCTGTTGAAACAGATATTTTAAAATAATAAGCGAAAGCTGTGTGTGTGTGCGCTAAACTAAACAAACCAATAATTAATGTAATATTCAGAACAGCCTGTACTGCACAATTTCGAACTATAATGACTACCATAAGTCGCGGAAGTCACAAACCACAGAATTTCATATACAATTCTGCAGTGTGCCAGTAGTCACCATGACTGATTCGCGACCTACACAGTACTTCGGTTACCACTATCGGATCCTACGATTCCTGGGGCTGGGCTGGTGGCATCATCCCGAGGAAGGCAAAACTACCAACTTCCCAGGCTGGTATCTCTACTACTCCATTTTCACCCAACTTGTCATCGTAACCGGCTTCGTTATTATGGAAACGATTTACCCCTTCGTTGGTAAAAAAGAAAAGGACCGCTTCATGTTCTGTCTCGCTTTCGTCATCACCCATAATCTCACCCTTCTCAAGATGTACATATTTTTCTTTAAGAACCTGGACATCCAGGATATAGTGCGCACTTTAGAGATAGAGATGTATGATTACTATCAAAACGTGCCTAAGAACCGAAAGACGGTAAAGATATCTAAGATAATAACTTGTTCATTTATTTTCTTTGGATGGTGTACCATTCTTAATGGGAATGTGTACGGGGCGGTTCAAGACCTCAAATGGAAGTCTTTAGTTTCTACTATGAACGACTCTTCTTTAATTCCCGTTCGGACCTTGCCGCAACCGATTTATATACCTTGGAACTATCAGAAGGACATTTCATACATTCCTACTTTTATGCTCGAAAACGTTGGCTTACTATGGACTGGACACATTATATTGACGATAGATACATTTATCGCATCTGTTATCCTGCACATGAGCTCGCAGTTTGAAATACTGAACGAGGCAATAACGACTGCGTATGATCGGACGATGAAGTCACTACGGGAAGGCGTACATGCTGATGGTAATAGTATTCAAGACCGAATACCTTCTATATTACTGAGTGAGTCAGAAATGAATGAAGAGGTGGTTGTGGCTTTTGTACCAAGAGAAGAAATTAACGCGGCACTTCAAACTACTTTTAGGAATATTTTTCGGCAGCATCAAGTTATTATCAAGTCAGTATAATTTAATGTTACATTATGAAACATTTTTATTCTTATATTATTACAATATTACATGCTCTCAAGATCACGTCGGCCCAGAGCCCACATGAGAGCAGTGGTGGACCACTGGTAACGGCAATGACTTACGAGTTGTAGATCGTTGTTTCCAACCCAGACAGCCGCTTTACTTTGTTTAAATTAATTCATCACCACTGATCTCAAAACGGTGAAGGAAAACTTCGAGGAAACCGGCATGTCCCAGAACTAAAAATTCGAAGACATGTGACATCTACCAACCCGTACTGGGCCCGCGTGTTGGATTACGGTTCACTCACCAAGAGGAGGCCTGTGTCCCAGCAGTGGGAACTTTAGATATAGGCTGATTATGTAATAACACGTGATATATAAGTATCGCAGGATTACACCCAATATTTGATTCACTAGATAATATAAGCTTAAAGCTTTCACTGCGAAGAGTACTAACTACGTTTTTTTTAACTTTATTTCAGTTGTGTGGAGAAATTCTCTAAAACTTATTCGCTAGGATTCATGACTCAACTGCTCTCTAGTACGGCAGCCATTTGCGTAGTAATGGTTCAAGTCTCGGTAAGATTCATAGATGCAGCTTTTTTATAATTAATCTCCATAATTATGTTTGCATAAAACATTGAATTAGTAAACTGCTGCGATTGGCTGTTGATAAATCATTCAACCAATCAGGGCAGTTTACGCTCGCGTGTCAATTTGTCACATTATTTTTTCTATAATTTTCGTTTGAGAAACTGTCTATATTTACACTACTCGTAATAATAAAGCTGAAGAGTTTGGTTTGTTTCTCAGGAACTTAAAGTCGAATTTAAAAATATGTTTTTGTATTTGATAGCTTAGTTCTTGAGGCAGACTATAGGCTATTAAACATCACGCTGGGAGCCGAGCAGAAGGAGAAAAAATCAGAAAGAATTCCACGCGAAAACAATGCGAAAGCACGAGCAAGCGATGCGATGGAACGTGGGAACAAAAATTCCACGCGGACGAAGTCGCGGGCAGAAGCTAGTGTATCATAATATAACAAGTCTCCGATGTAGCCAATGTTACTTGCGAGTGCCTGTGACTATCCCCGTCTGTATAAACCAAATTCCGTATAGGCCAGGCTACCAGTTTGGAAGTCAAAGGGACCACTTAAGCGCTCTACTAAATTGACAAGAACATTCAACAGCTTCAATCCAAACTTCAAAGCTACGCTACCTTCTACTATGCCTACAAAGATCCTACACCTGCGAAACAACTTCAATCGGTCTATTCTGTAAAAATCTCACCGTGAAAACTTAGGTGAAGTGAACTTAAAGTGAGCTATCATTCCAACTAATACTAGGGATTGACACTATTGACAGCTCGCTCTAAGCTCACTTTACCTAACTTTTAACGGTGAGATTTTTACAGAATCGATCGGCAGGTGGAATGACAGCTCACTTCACCTAAGTTTTCACGGTGAGATTTTTACAGAATAGATCGACAGATTAATCAGTCTACGTAAGAATTAATCAGACAATGCAAGTTTTAACACCACATATCTGCATAGGAACAGTACTCGAACTTCAGTCTCTAAAAGGCGAAGTTTTCAAGATAATAAGACCATGAGCAGGAACCGAAGTAATCCGAAACTTACGTGAACGTGAGTGGTGTTCTACAAATGACAGTTTGATGTCTTTCCTCTGGCAACGTGCCAAAAATAACGAGCCTCTTGTTTGTCTTCAAATAAACCTTCCTTCATGTTGTGTGCTTAAAACTAATTACTTACCTACACGTCTTTTGTGTGAGTCTTTGTGGGGGTGATAAAGGAATTGTGTCACGATGTTTGCAAACAGCTTTATGTCCGCTAATGACAACTGCGATCACCAATTTAAAATAAACGAAAGTATAGGTATACAGGGTAGCAGGGACATCGACGCCCAAACTGTAACCTTGAATTCAGCACTTCTAGAGTCGTAGATTTTTTTTTTAGCTTAGCAAAACAAACTCTTGTTTTATAGAAAAGTACAATACCTACGAGGTCAAAATGTATGGAACAGCAAACCTTTTTTGAATAACCGACGAAAAAGGAAACCACCGAAAAACCGGAACCCGAACCGGAACCGGAACCGGAACCGGAATTCGTACCCAAAAATTAAAGTGCAAGTGTCCCGAACATGATTGACAAGCGGACCGTCGCTGGCTGCTCTTATACGATGTGTTTGGTATGGTACCTTTATTACCGAGAAATCAAGAAAACAACAGACCTCAAAACAGCACTAGTAACATATTACACGTATGACGTACGCATTTGCATGGCTCAAATATGGAGTTATCCTATGGGGAAATAGTACAGACGCGCCTACATTATTCACTCTACAGAAAAAAATTATTCGCATTTTAATAAATATCAAAGATACAGACTCCTGGGCCCTTTTTTACAAAATACCTACATTTCATTTTAAATTTCACTTTGAATATAAATTTATTTTAAGACACTAAAATACTGTTAATTAAAAAATGAATATGCTAAACAGTGCACAATTAATAATAATAACATTATAGAAGACTCAGAATAAAATTGTAAATATTTAATTTTATTATAATTTATAGTCTTTAATAATAATGAAAAATAAATAATAATGTAAATCGTGCAATATATAATATAAAAATTGGCATATAAATATAACTTAAAACCAAATATATAAATACTTATACAAAATATAAATACCATAAAAGCAAATGATACCTTTTATTTTAAATTAATAATCATTTACTTTTTTCTTAACAAAAAGCGCATTAATCCTCTCTCCTATTAGAAACTAACTTTGCTGTGCCCGACAGGGTCCTTAATTGATTCAATGTTTTGGCATACCAACTATCATGTGTAGGTACACATTATGGAATGCAATAAAGTATTGAGTATTTATGAGTTTTGCAAGACGTGAAATTCACATAATGATTTTTGTTACTTTCAATCTCAAATAGCAGCCAGGGGGTTGATTGTAGACTTTAGCTATAATAGTAAATCCCATAAGAAAATATTACTTATTTTTCTGACTTTAACTTTTTGGGTATAAAATGTTTAACACTTGAATGATGTCCTTTCCACGCAGGGGTTCAGAATCGTGTACTCTATCCATGGTTACAATTTCCATGTCGTGCCCTGCCACTCTGTATATTACTAGCTTTTGCTCGGGGCTAAGCCCGCTTTGATTTCGGAAATTATCCCACGGGAACGTACTACCGGGATAAAACGTATCGTATGTGTTAATCGAGGCAATCCCGGTAATATGTTCCCGTGGGATATTCCCGTAAGGATCAAGCAGCCTAATTCCTCAACAAAGTGTGGTGATTACGGCAATATTGCTCCCTATTTGTGACCATCAATAAAGCAGGGTTCGCTGATATAGGTATATCAATATATAAGTATATTAATTTATATTTGATGTATGTTGATATTTATAATTGTCAAAACTAGACATTTTACAGATACATAATTTACCCTAGCATAAAACTAGTTTTTTGTCAAGCGTTGCTTGGGTAAATTTGGATTACCTTTCCCGAAGTGGCAATCTAATCATAAGTTTCGAGGATTCACTAAATAACGTTAGCTTTTTTATTGAAATTCAAACCTTGTATGTACACATAATATAAAAAGTAGGTTACGTTAATATAAGGTATTCCCCAAAATTGAATATTATTTTTAGTTACACGCTTACCGTTCGAATGCTTTTACAACAGTTCATTCATTAACATTTTTGATTTCGTTAGAAGAACACACTGATGTTTTTTAAACGTCATATAATCAAACTCAAACTAAAACACAATACATACAAACCACATACAGAATGAAAACTCGCATCTTTTTTATACACGATATAATCAAATATCGGATAGGTATATATTTATAGATATTTATTATTAATATCGGATTTTTACGAACCCTGCAATAAAGTAACTTTAAACGGAAGATCTATTTTAACCAGTGGGTGTGTATTCTTAAAGCTTTTGTAATTCCGTAGGCACAGATCCTTAGACCTTATGTCGAAGCAGGCGCGGTCCGAGGGGGGGTCGTGGGGGTCATGCCCCCCCTAAAATCATTCCAGCTGTAGAGAGTCTGCATGATTTACTTGCCTTACTAACTTACTACTTGGTGACCCAAAATCTTGGGCTGCGACTGCGCCTGTGCGAAGCCCTCTGGCTGAATTGATTGATCGACGGCCCTTCCTTTCAGCAAGACGTATCGGGTTTGGCTTCAGTCAAGTTGATGACGTCTGTGGCATTCTTTTTCGCCATGATTATTCAGCTCGGCATGCAGTGTTTTACTTCAAATGAGCTGACGTTACAAGTAAGTTTTTTGTTTGGTTGGATACCATTTTCATACAGCAGCATTTTTAATTAAAGCAACTGAAGAAAGTAGCAACACGCCCATTCAAAACATCGAGATTTATGTGCAAGTTAAATATGAATACATAAACGCACGCCTTTCTTCCATGGGGGTAGGCAGAAGCTACGGATCGCCAACTGCTGCGATCCTTATTTAATATTTTGAATTTATTTTATTATTATTACCTATTTTATTATATTATAATATATTATTAGTGTAAAATGTTTTGTTGTTTTGTAAATTGTCTTCTATGGGCCTAGTTACCCGAAATAAATTAATTTTATTTATTTATTTATAATATTTTGTACATAAAACATCCATCATTCTTCCCGGACTGATGGGGGAAAACCACGTCAAAATACATTGTGCACTGGTGCAGTTTAGAAGATCTAAGCAGTCACACAGACAGCCACGAAAAGCAACTTTGTTTCTTAGGTACTGTGTATAAAATGATAATACAAGGTGTGACAGAATAAACGCAAGTCCTGAAAGTAGTTTGTTCATAATTGACTGCTGAATCGAATTCAGTAACTTTTAATACAGCTTTTTTTTTCAAAATTATGTATTTTGCTATAATGACCGTCGATTGAGCTAAAGAAAATTAAAACTTATTTCGAGGCAATAAGACTCAATTTTAAATGCATCGAGTAATAGTAGGGTCAGCACGAATTTCTTAATAAAAATAGTTATAGCTAAAAAAAATGGTTTTGCTTTTAACTCAATACTTCAATTAACCTGTATGAGGTCTTGCGTTAATTATGTTATATAATATTGTAGATGGCTGCTCCGCTGCTGTTATTTGGGAGACCCAAGCTAACGTAAAATGCGGATCACAAGTATCCTTCAATGAACTATTGGTTTTCACAGGCCGAGAGCATATCAGACGCAGTGATGCAGTGCAAGTGGGAGCGCATCCCGACAAGTCAACGTCGTCCTCTGCTGATGATGATGATGCGAGCACAGCGACCACTCCGGCTAACAGCTGCCGGATTCTCGCACATGGACAACGCGTGTTTTCTTGCTGTAAGAGATATGAAGTAACTTCGGTTGTTATGTTGTAAACAAACGAAGTTCAATTTTTTTTTTACTTTACCATCGACCGCTTGTCCGAGGTACAGTCGTCGGCACGTAACTTGGCCAGTCATGAGTCGTATCTCATCTTTCTTTAACTTTCTTCACAACAGATATATTTAAAAATAACTTATCGCAATAACCATAGAGCAATGACAAGTAATAAAAGCGTCAATTTTTTTGCACTAAGTATACTTGACGTCTACTAGAGAGCAGTGGTGGCCCAGTGGTAATGGACCCGACTTACGAGTTGTAAGGTCGTGAGTTCGAACCCAGGCAGGAACTTTACTTTGTGTAAAATATTTCATCACCACTGCTCTCAAAACGGTGAAGGAAAACATCGTGAGGAAACCGGCATGTCCTAGAACCACAAATTCGAAGACATGTGACATCCACCAACCCGCACTGGGCCCGCGTGGCGGATTATGGCCCACTCCCTCTCACAGAGAGGAGGCCTGTGTCCCAGCAGTGGAAACATTATAGGCTGATTATGTTAAGTATACTTGCGCAAACTTGGAGTAAGTTTGCGCAAGTACACTACGCTAAAACCTGGCCAAGTTACGTGCCCGGCGACTGTAACACTTGCTAGCTGAGGATAGTATGGATTTTCAATAGAATGCGAGGCCAGTTTGCTTCCTTGGTTACCACAGACGTGCGAACTTACGTACGTCTTGCATGGGATGAAACGGATGAAGCCTTTGTCCAGCAAGCCCTGTCAATGTCTTCTACTTGAAATATTACAGGATGAGATGACATAGGACTTCAAAAACTCTCTCTCTCTCCTTACATTTTCAACGCGGTTTTGTAGGAAATCTTTTCTTACTCAAGGCAGCTATATTATTCAAATAGTCGAAAATGAATCCCACATTTTTTAAGTGCTTGTTTGATTAGAGTGCGATTGTGCGCTCACACTTACCATCGAGTGCATTCATCACAGTTCGGAGCTCGAGCCAGTAATTGAACATTGGTGACGTCATCAGCCACTACGATTGGCATTGATTAATTCAATAACTTGTCTCATTGGCAGTCCCTGCATTTCGAAATTACTTTACGTAGACACATGATGTGAGACATTTGCTGCCAGTGCCTGCACTTCTGTAAAGTTAGTTTTACTGTTGGTTTTAGAAAGTCCTGTAAAATGTGATCGGAAATCTCCAATAATGGTAACGAGCTCGGAAAACTCGGACATCATTGAAGTTGAAAATAAAAACTTCAGCGGTAAAACTAAGGACTTAGAATTTTGAAACTAGGGATTTTATATTAGCTTGTTAAACTCAAACTCCGACGTAACTCAAAGTTGTATTCTGAACGGACGCTGAAAAGTCGACCGGGTAAATATTAATGAAAATTAATATTTCAGCGAAAATAACTTTGTTTGTTTCAGATCATGAAAGCAGCTTATTCGTATTATGCCGTTCTCAGCCAGAAACAAGAATAGTTAAACAGAAACGGAATAATAGACAAAAAAATTTTTTTTTAATAATTTATTTATAATCTTTTTACCTCTGAACTTTGTCGCACATAACTACAATCTAAACTATCACAGTTTCTTCGTACGTATAAAAATTATAAAAGTAATAAATTAATTAGATGTAGTACTAGCTTTAACACCTACTTATACTTGACCAATGTAGAACAACTTTCAACTAATTGCCGACAAGATTAAACGAGATACCTACTTATTTTACAATATTTTCGTCTTTTCTTACATTAGTTTTACATATGCACTTATTATTTATTATCAGCCAGTTAAAAACAAAGATATACAGTGGCCTCCAAAAGTTAGTTGACATTTTTCCACTTCAACTTTGACAAATTATGATTTAAAATTCTAATGATCGAAATGTTTGTACAGTCACACAGTAAATTCTAATTATGAATTGAAAAATGAGAATCTATAGAAGGTTAAAGTTTTAAAATTCGTTCTATTTTCTTTTTTAATATTTTATTTGATGACAGCATCAAGTTGTTCGTACGTAAGTCATAAGTATAACGCAATGGTATTGCCATAGGCGATATTTTATTAGCTTAAGTAGTCTAGGCTCGTACAAACATATTTCACGAATCAAAGTTCAGCAGTGGCGGCTTCGGGGTCGTTGACCGCGATCTGTCTGTGGTCTTTATGTCCAGAACTGTCATCTCTTCCGATCTATAAACAGAAAAAAGAAAATATTTGTTATGAAAATGAATATAGAACCTTCACGTCAAATTGAGAACAAACCTCCGTCAGTTTTTTAGAAGTCCGTATGAAATATATGTATTTTATAACAGAAATCACAGGTGGTTTTACTTGCTTATAAAATCGAAGTTATACATTACAAATTGGCAAAACTAGTAGGTAATTTCTAGCTAGAAGCCATTAAACAAGACAAAAGAATGTGCTCAAACACACCTAACTCATTTAGCATTATGCTAATATGTTCCCACTTCGCGTTAACTGCTCTATTCAGAGTGCTATAGGAAATTACGTATACGGATATCTACGTATATGCTATCGATACGTTAGGTATGTCTCTATCATAACCGAGAAACCATCTCACACAGCTTTATCTTAGTCGTGTGAAAATCTAATTGGTTTTCATAGACGTAACTGACGACCCAACCCGGTTTACCAGGGGTGAAAATTGAATGTATGATAAACTTAAAACCTTCTTTATTAAACTCTCTAAATAGTTATATACTAGCGCGTTACCCTCAAGTATACCCTGTCCATTAGGTAAACCATTTTTTGACAGATGGAACTAGTGATTGCAGCAACACACAATACATTGATTGATACACGTACGGTATTATAATGTATGTAAGAAGAAGCCATAAATAAGATAATGCAATAAGATGAGGCAGTTTATATATTTATTTTATTACGCATTTTAAAGTTAACTTTTACGTAATCTGGAATATGTACGTTCTAAGACAGCTGTCAAAAAACGGTTAACCTAATGGACAAGGTATCTATAGTTTGAAAGTGATAAATTTATGCACAGAAACGGCTTATGTAGTTTTAAATGCAATGCATAGCGAACACCGCATAACAGGTATTGTAGCTCCAAGATTTCTTATTCCCAAACCAACATTGGGCGGGTTCTGCGCAAGTTATATTTATGGGCCCTGCCAAAGTTTCAAGCTGTTTTGTTGCTTTATAAATTATTTAGTTATTGACGGGACTTCAGTGGAATATTCAGAGTTGCTGTCGCCTGGATAAGTTGCTCGAATATTAACATATTCTCTGGAATGCTCGAATATTACATTTCATCTTTGGTGGCGAGTCATACTGGCTCAGCAGTGAGCTCAGCTCTCGAAGAGCGCGATCCATACCTATTAAGTTAAATCTACCAGAAAACCATAAGCCAGTAGTACCTGTCTTCTTCAGTATGTCCTGCGTTATAGAACACGTCGGGAAGTGGCGAGTCATGCTGGCTCAGCAGTGAGCTGCCAGCTCTCGGAGAGTGAGGACCATGTGTCGCGTACGGAGAGAACGGCACTGCTGCTCTTAAGGCTGCTAGGACTAGAAGCATGCCGCCTGCCAACAAAATAGTTCATTATTTTTTTATGCACTAGATGATTTAGACTGGGAAACATAGACGTACAGTCGCTTGGCAGCATTATCTGACCCACCCTAAAAACAAACGAATTTGGACCCTCTGCCTGTAACATTAAGGTTTATTCAATTTATATGAGCTTATCAGACGGCGCTCGTGCAACGTTGTCGGAGCCACCGGCATTATACATATATCATTTTGTTAAGCTATTTTAATCATTATCTCGTTGACATTAAAGTTGAAAAGCTTTTAAATCACACTACATAATTAGAACCCAATCTTTAATTTCGCGTATTCCTGACAAGTTCTTGTGGCTTAACGGTTTGATGCTGGATTGGCGACGAACAACATGTGGGTTCGAAAACACGGTCCACCTTTAATCAGTTTCTTTTTTAATTTGTTTTCATTTCTACAATATTGCCTGCAATAATAAAGAACGACCAATATGATTTACGCCTAATAATTTATCTTGTAAACAGGTGGGTAAATTAAAAAACTTTAAGTTCACAGAATTTATATTTACCTACCAAGAATGGTTGGATACGAAGTAAAACATATATTTGCTTCGTGAGGTAGATAATAAATTCATTTATGTGACAAAAGTTAAACTACGCCTAATAGCAGTAACTGCGCACACACATTTGTAAATCGTTTCACATAACTCGTTAAGTATTTTTAAGCAATTTGGTGTAAAAAAGCATGTCGCAACTTAATGACTACTTATACCAAACAAAAAATCATATTTTTACATGAGCAGAATATTGGAATTAGAGAGATTGGTCGTCGACTTAATATAGCAGTAAGTGTTTTTATACCTATTTTATTTTATTGATTGTGATTAATGAATGCGTAGTTGGCTATTTTACCACTACATTCACTCCTTACAAGTTACATACACGGTTCCAAAAATGTTTTTTTTTTGTTTTAGAGAAATACGGTCAGACTTTGGCTAAAACGTTATGGAGACAATGGAGATATTCAGCGTATTCGTCCAGGAGCAAAAGCCATTAAGTATAGTCCCGAATTCGAAGGCCACCGGGCCATTGTTTCAAGGCATGTTGAAAATCCATTTTTTCCCATTCCGCAATAAACCACAATATTTCAGAGGAAACAGTGAGAAGGCATTTATACGCTGCTGAGATAAGGAATTATAAACCAGCACAGAAAATTACATTGACACCTGCTCATCGCGAAGAAAGGGTTCGTTTTGCCCAGGAATATTTAAATGGCAAAGATTTGTGTTGGAATATGGTGCGCGTTATGCGTAGCCGCTTACAGCAAGTTATAGCAGGGGACTACTAATTATGTAATCTAGTAGGTATTTTTAAACACACCATGTAAGTAAATGCTCAATGGATTGATTGTTAAACCATTAAAATGTTGCAGATTATGTGGTGATGTTATTGTTATAAATAGATTTTTTCTATTTAAATATCATGTTTATTCACTACATATAGGCAGCTATAAATCTGTAAAGCATTTCACAGATGAATTCATTTTCTCGATGACAAACTTTTAAGCATAAGCACGCCTTTTTTAATGTTTATAAATGGTTAGATTTGATTATGGCATACTAATATAAAATGTCTATTAATTTAGATATATATGAGCATTTACATACTTTATCTTACCTAAGTGTTTTAATGAAATAATAAACATTTTAAACTTGCAATTGTTTACTTTTATTCCTATACAACCTACCCGTGTAAAAAGACAAGACCCTACGTCGTCCATTAAAGAAATGTTTTCTACATTTCTTTAGTGTAATAAAATAATTAAAAAAAAAAACAGCTGAGCAAAAAGATATATTTAGGTTAAACTTGGTTTCGAACGTAGACAACGATAAACACCAACTACCTTAGTGAGTGACCACAAGACCAACTCAACTCTTATAAGGCGCTTTGAAATTTGATCTTAGTTGTAATGCTAGACGCATATTCTAAAGAATTTAAACCATATAGTATATTTCATAAAGTTTATTCTTGCACAGCACAAGCAGCCAACCTTCTCCTGGTGCAAATAGATTATTTTGTATTTTAAATAATCACTCCATTGAGACATGATAATAAAAAAACTACCTATAAAATAGAAAATAAAAAATTGTAAAGAGATGTTGTTTTTGCAATTTAGTAAGGCAAGGTAAAACATGTTTGCGCGTAGTCACTGCATACCCTTAGTAGCATTTGAATACCAGTTTTATAATGAATACGACTATTTATTTTTCAACTACCCACTTATTACAAGTTATGCGAAAATATTACCATTTTAGAAAGTTTATGTATGAAGATCATCCGTCTATAGTTCTTTACAATAATATATTAAATAGTTTTGGAATACATTCTAAATTGAAAGCAAAATAATATCTTCGTCGCAGGATTTGATCTCGCAAGTTGTTTTTCTCAGTCTTATACACAGACCACGAGACCAGAATTACTTGAACGCAATTATTAAAATAAGCTATTACACTAATTATATTATAACAAGTAGTTATAACATATAACCTAATGGTAACGTTATAAAGATCAAATTTGCATGTCTGTGTTATTATTGTAATTCTTGGTTGAGTCTTCGTGCACTTGTCTGATAAGCTCATATAAATTGAATAAACCTTAATGTTACAGGCAGAGGGTCCAAATTCGTTTGTTTTTAGGGTGGGTCAGATAATGTTGCCAAGCGACTGTACATTAAACTAGGTCCTGAAAGTGACAATATACTTGGGCAGTCAGCCTTTTCACCAGCCTTGTGTCCACAAAGCTGGTGAAAAGGCTGACTGCCCAAGTATAAGCTCATTTCATGGCGGACTGTTTCGCCTGGAAAGGCGAAACAATCCCCCATGAAATGAGCTATTGATCATAGATGAGAAGAACGGTAAATGTCTTTATACAACTGTAAATTCTCTGGTACTTAAATAGAGACGTACAACATCCTTCAAAGTGCGAAGATACATTACCTTTACCTATTATAAAACGGTTACGGTTGTGATCCTGAAGGGCTACATGAGATTTATGTCTTACACCCGACAGTTCGTCAATGACTGACGGTATTGGGTTATGATAAAGGGCAAGCCTTTTGGTTACCGGAAATGTGCCTATAAGTGTCCTCCGGTGGGAATTAAACGCGATTCGGATGATTTTAATTTTAATCATCTGGGTCGTCGTTTACATGTCTGATAATAACAACTAACATACAAACGTGATATATATAGGTAGGTTACCTACGCTTTCCATAGGTACCTACGCTTTGGAATGGGCAACTAGCTTCATCTTTCTGACTGGGTCTTTGGACTGAAGGGGTCGGTCCCTTTAACAATTCAAAAGTGCCTGTAAATGGCTTAGTTGAAATAAATGATTTGAGTTTGAGTTTGAGTTTTGATGATCACCTTACAGAAAAATCTCATAATTATAGTGGTCATTGAAAAGTCCATCTTAATCATGAGTCTTCGTCTTTTCGGTACAATAGAATAGAATAGAATACTATTTATTATGTACACCATATAAATTATAGACATAAATATAGAAATTTTACAAAGGGGGTCCTACCCTTTACCCAAGGAGAAACAAATACTGTAGATAGTCTGTGGTGTACCAGTTACATAATACAATAGATACATACATAAAGTATATTATGTCGCTGGATCAGATCCGGCTCGAAGGACCATGAATAACCCTCGACTTCGTCGGGGTTAGTAAACTGGGGTTTGATTGAAACAATGTTCAATTTATACTTGGGTGTGCGGACCAGTAATCCCGACACGACCTCAAGTCTGATTTATCCACAGTGTAATCACTACATCTGTGAATAAATCAGACTTGAGGTCGTGTCGGGATTACTGGTCCGCACACCCAAGTATAAATTGAACATTGTTTCAATCAAACCCCAGTTTACTAACCCCGACGAAGTCGAGGGTTATTCAAAACTAATCTAAATAAATATATACATATAATAATAAACATGAAACAGGAGCGAAGAAAATATAATGATGATGTTTTTAAGGAGAGTGGTGGTGGATGGTATAAAAACACTTTTTATACCATAATTTTAAAAGTGGACAAAGATTGAGCACGCCATGGTGCTTTCATATCGAATAACATAGGTAGATAGATAGATAAAACAAATTATACAGTGCACACAAAAGACATAGCACCACACACAAAAGTACAATTAAATGATAACTAATTATATTAATATATATACATTTAAAAATAAGGTGCCAAATATACAAAAAGAAAAATAAAAGAAAAAACATACAGTGACGCTATGACATACTTTAAGGGCTGATTTTTCAATCAAGAGATAATTTTTATTAGTGGAATAAAATTGACATCTGGCACACATATTTTGTATAGAAGAACTGTCGAAATTTTTTTAAATTATCTGATTAAGGAAAAATCAGCCCTTATTCAATTAACGAAAAAAAACCGACAAAGTGCAAGTCGGACTCGCGCACGAAGGGTTCCTTTATCTATAAAAATCACGTCTGTTGAATGGGAGCCCCTCTTAAATATTTATTTTATTTTAATTTAATTATTTATTTTTAAAGTGAATATACAACTAAATATTCTGTGAATATCGAGCAAAAAATGGCAAAAAAAATGTCGTTTATTGTATCGGAGCCCCACTTAAATATTTATTTTATTCTGTTTTTAGTATTCGTTGTTATAGCTGCAACAGAAATACATCATCTGTGAAAATTTCAACTGTCTAGCTATCACGGCTCATGAGATACAGCCTGGTGACAGACAGACAGACAGACGGTCAGTGGTGTCTTAATAATAGGGTCCCGTTTTTACCCTTTGGGTATGGAACCCTAAAAATTGCGGTGTGCGTCTCAAGGTTTCACAAAATGGGAGAAGAATGTATAAATTTGTATGAGCAAAGCTGCCATGGACCTACCGTAACAACAAAAATGCAACATGCCACCAGCATGAAAACTTTCCCTGACCCCAAAAACCCAAGTTCTGGCAACGCTACTTAGTGGGCAATGAAGCTACAAAGAGTAATGGACGTAGGAATACTTTTCTTAAGTCCCGTTTACCCGTAATACTGAGTAGTTACGTCTTCGCACAAAAACATGGCGCGGAAACATCTTTTAGTTTGCACAAACAAAATTCGGGTCGCGCGGTAACTGACAAAGCTAAAAGAAGTTTTGAATTCATGGAGTTTATGTTTGCGAGACGCAAAGGGAATAGAAAAATGTATGCGAATGAATACCTAATGAATCATTTAAATTCAAGGATTAAGGGCGGGTTTTTTCATGTCCACTTGACGTATACGTCAAAAATGGCGCTAACTATCGCCAAACCAAAATAGCGTTGTTTCAAATTACAATTACAAAATGATGGTCTTGTCGTACATATTTTACGTTAACCAACCGTTTGAAGCCACCGGCCCTTCGAGAGATACGAAAATAATCATTCACGACAACACTATCGTGAATGATTACTTTTTTTACAATAACATCTACGTAATACACACGTATTACGTAGATGTTATTGTAAAAAAAAGCGAAAGAACGCAAAAGAAAATTCCTCCGCGCTATTTCCATTCACCTGCTCTCTAATATTTATACTGTCTAGCTAACTTACCACGGTATCTAATAAACTGTCATAGGCAGTCGCTCTGTGTTAAAAATTACTTGTATTCAGCTGTACCCGAGTAGACTGGAAGCTGACCCGCCAGGCAACTCGAAAGGCCAGGCAGATGAAGAAGATGGAGAAGAAGAACAATAAAACCACAGAAAAACCTACCTGAAATAGTAGCAAGCAGCGTTAGATGAGCAAAGAGCAGCGCCGTCGCAGCACATGCATACATAGCTGCGCGGGCGCGGCCACACGACCATCGAAAGAAGTCCCAGCATCGCAGAGACAGCGTGTACTCCCCTCGCCGGCAGAGAAGGTCTACGAATAGTGCTGCCACCCACATCGTTTCCAGGATCAGGATTACTGCTGCACCCACACTGTATAAAAATTAGTGAACGGAATTATTAGTGATGGCCTAATTCATTTAAATATAATATATAAATATTATTGTGTGTAGGTTTGTCTGCTCTCAAAACGGTGAAGGAAAACATCGTGAGGAAACCGGCATGTACTAAAACCAAAAATTCGGGGACATGTGACATCTACCAACCCGCACCGGGCTCGTGTGGTAGATTACGGCCCACACCCTCTCACAGAGAGGAGGCCTGTGTCCCAGCAGTGGGAACATTATAAGCTGATTATACATGCTATGCTTAAGTAGGTTTGTTTACAGACTTCTAATTCTATCGACGGTTTCGATATTTGTTGTGGAGATATTTACTTGTACTTATTGAGATTAGGCGATACACAGACCTATGTCAAGATCAGAGGGACAATTCTCGTAATTTTAAGAACGTTCACAGTCTGATCTCAGTCTCAATCTGTCAAAAAATACTTCTAATTTCCCTACATTTTGACAAGTTTTTTGACATTTGTTTGTCGCCGAGATAAGACTGCGACTAAATTTGCAACGTTTTAAATTACGTGAATTGGCCTTCTGGACTCAAGATTGCAAAATATGTAGATAACGATGGCGCAGGCACATCGTATTATCAAAATGATAATAATAATAAATCATTTATTTTCATAAAACATGGTACACAATGGTGTTAAATATATGTAATTATAATCAGCTAGGTAGCAAGTATAGCAAGAAACAAAACAGGGTTCTGGAAATGTTACAACTTATATGGCATCAATATTTTTCAAATAGTCTATGAACTCAATACACAGTTTTGACTAGGTCCACGCAAAGCCTTTTTTTTTTTTAAGAATACGTCAACTTTTTGGCATGATTTCCAAAACGATCCATAATAATTGTGTAACTCTGACCAAGCAGTTTAAGCTTTAAAAATTCTTAAAGTAAAAAACGATCTAGCTATCTTATGTAGATTGAGTAATTTTTGCAATCCAATCAAATGCATCGGGAGCCATATTTATTTTCTCACTAATTTAATTTAGATCACTAGGGATACTCCTAAAATAACTTGCTTTTCAAGAACTCTTAATAGAACAGTAGCTGTATTTTCGAATCTATTTTTAAGGGTAATAAAGGGATTGCATTTATTATTTTTCCAGGGGTAAGAGCAGTGGTGGTCTAGTGGTAACGGCCGCGACTTACGAGTTCTAGGTCGTAGGTTCAAACTCTGACAGACGCTTTACTATGTGTAAATTGTTTCATCAAGACTGCTCTCAAAACGGTGAAGGCACTACTACACCGTGCGGAATGCGGCATGTCCTAAAACCAAAAATTCTAAGGCATGTGATATCCACTAACCCGCACGGGGCCTGCGTGTGGATTACGGCCCACCCCGTCTCACAGAGAGGAAGCCTGTGGCCCAGCAGTGGGAACATTATAGGCTGATTATGGGGTATTAAGGGGTATCGTGTTACCCAGAAACTGGGTTATGCAGGTCAGATAGACAGTCGCTCCATGTAAGATACTGGTACTCAGCTAGATCCGGAAAACGCTAGGCAGATCGATTGAAAGGCATGGCCATTTCTTTAATGTGATCCAAGAAAAAGTTTATGTCTCTCCCTAAAAACGGTAACCTAATTACTGAAAATATATAATAGCCACTTATTAGTAGCCAGTAGAAACTATTCGGGGTACAAGTGACATTTACGAGCATTAAGATTCATATGGCGTAAACTGGAAACAGACGTTCTACATAAATACATCACCCGAATAAACGCTCACAAGGATACATTTACTCCAGAATAAAATGTGCTAGCACATGTTTAGTACTTTTTTACGGTTTTTGAGCTACCACTTTATTCAGAATTCATAACATTCTCCTGGTAAATGTTGCTGTAAAAACGTACAAAAAAGGTTCGAATAAACAAAGGCACAGAATAAATCCTTTAAAACACTTTTTCATTTATAAACTAGAATGGATTTTTGGAAACCGGCTGAAAATGAGATTTTGGTTCAAATTTTATTTTAGATCAAAATAAAGAGAACAAAGTGAGTTCTTTCAGAAGAATACATAGTGCAACAAACATTTACCCTTTCGGGAATTTCAATCTACAAAGGAATGAGATGTAGGTAAGCCTTTTTACGCACATACGCCATAATTATGATTTGTTTTTTAAAACCACACATGGGTACGGGTTACATTGTTTAATTTTAATGATAATAAAAAGCAAAAAGGTTTCGCTGTAAGTACTCGTAATTTCTCTGAAGCCTTTGTTATCCTCGCTTGGCTTAAACTTTTTTGGAAATTGGAAGTTGTAAAAACATTTATAGCAGTTTTCCGATCTTACGCTAGGAGTCATAAATCTGAACTTAGTCTTCGAGTCTGTTACAAGGTAGCAAAATAATGTTACGATGTTCTTTAGTCTAAAGTTATTAATTGTATTAAAAATGTTCACAGATTTTGTTTTGCACCTGACAACTACATTGTTGGAGATTTTACTTCACAAAATACAAACAGGAAATTCGCCAATGACAGGATGACGCGTTGTGCTTGTGTAACACGGAGCGCGGATATCGACATTTTATCTGATACAAATTCAATCAGGCTGTGTCAAAGAATTTTTGCCAAGAAACATTCAATATGTAACTCTGCCGGAGCTGGGATTGAACTGGTGAACGTATAAACACCGATAAGCTAGTAAATAATTAAATGACTTGATGCTCAACTGGGGCCCATTGCTTTATAAACAACTAGCGACCAGCCCTCGCTTTGCACGTCTTTTACAACTTGACAACACATCGGTTTTTTACTATATGTAAATTTAATATTAATGGATTATACACATGAACAGGAATAAATTATTTAAATGATGGCAAAACCGCATCAAATCGGTTGCGCAGTTTATAAGAACAACGCGGTCACACAGACACGAAAAGCGACTCAAATTTATAATATATGTAGGGATACATAGAAGGTGAAATTCAGGGTACTTGGAAGCACATCGAGGCTAGGCTGGTGACGATACGACTGCCAATTAAATGCATCACCAAACCCAACTAAACGTTACAGCCTACAGGCGTCTATTGGAGCGAAGTGGCTCTGTCTCGCATTGTCACAGCATTATGCTGAGCGATGGCCGTTTTGTGTGGATGTGACGTATATTTTCCCCTAACCTGATCTTATTATGTTTTTATTTTATGCGTGTCATTTCTTTACTTTTTCTTTCTATTGAAGAAGGTAACCAATTTCCATCAAATGTGCGATCGGTCTGTTTGACGAACTACATATGACTTTAAAATACAAAGTTAGGTATACTCACAGTAAACCTGGTGCTACTTCGTATCCTAGAACCAGCAGCTCTGTGCCGGCACCACTCATCACTGCAACAATATCAAAAGTAAGTTATAAATAAGTTCCATACAACAATGGGGTAATGGGCAGAGGGGCTTGTGCCTAAGTTATAGCAGCCGCACGTGCCGATTGATCAGGTTAAGCTACGCTTGCCGCGGTTGGTCGGTCCATGGATGGACCATCTTTACATATCAAGACCCCTCCGTGTCTCAGAAAGCACGTTAAGCCGTTGGTCCCGGCTATCATTCCCACGAATGACGAATGATTTTTGGGCTTCTGACGACCAGACTTACCAAGAGGTATCGTATTACCCAGTAACTGGGTTGTGGAGGTCAGATAGGCAGTCGCTACATGTAAAATACTGGTATTCAGCTGCATCCGGTTAGACTGGAAGCCGACCCCAACATAGTTGGGAAATAGACAGATGATGACAACAGCGGGGTAATTGCGTAACCCACTATCAGCAGGAAAGGCTTTCATTTTGACAGTTCAACAACACTCATTGCGTTATTTACGTTGTTGAGCAGACAAATTTTTTGAACACATGAGGCAATGGATTAGCAGTATCCTTCAAAATGGTTTAGATTGTGATTAATAGTGTGTTACGCACTTAGGGTGCAGCAGTGCGATTCTGTAACCATCTCACCGTGAAAACTTAGGTGAAGTGACCGTGGAGTGAGCTGTCATTCCAACTAATGCTAGGGATTGACACTATTGACAGCTCACTCTAAGCTCACTTCACCTAACTTTTCACGGTGAGATTTTTACAGAAATGATCGGCTGAATACCTACGACATCTTGACAAGCTAAGAGTGTGATGGTGCCTGGTGGCCCTCGTGGGATTGACGGGACTGGGTTGGATTTTAGAAGCCGTAGCAGTAGATACTCTACAATGTTTTATGATCATCATCATCTGCCTAGCCTTTTC
This sequence comes from Apamea monoglypha, assembly GCA_911387795.2. NCBI lineage: Eukaryota > Metazoa > Arthropoda > Insecta > Lepidoptera > Noctuidae > Apamea > Apamea monoglypha. The sequence continues at coordinate 15,808,875 of OU426917.1, forward strand.
CCAACCATGTTGGGGTCGGCCTCTAGTCCAACCAGATGCAGCTGAATACCAGTATTTTACATGGAGTGACTGCCTATCTGACCTCCACAACCCAGTTACTGGGTTAATTCGATACCCCTTGGTAAGACTGGTTGTCAGACTTTCGGGCTACTGACGACCCGTAACGACTGTCAAAGGTCCACGAATGACACCAGGGACCAACGGCTTAACGTGCTTTCCGACGCACGGGTATATGAAAATGGTCACCCATCCACGGACCAACCGCGGCAAGCGTAGCTTAACCTGATCGATCGACCCGTGCGGCTGTTATTACTTAGCCACAAGCCCCTACAATGTTTGATGATATAACATATAATATTTCGCCTGTATTCCTCAAAAGGTTAGGCAGATGGGTACATATAGTACCTACACCTCATTTCGCCCGCTATGTTTGATAGTCCTACTATAATATTATAAACGTGAAAGTTTCTATGGATGGATGGATATTTGTTACTCTTTCACGCAAAAACTACTGAACGGATTTCAATGAAATTTGGCACACAGTTGATCTATGGTTGTGATGGTTACTTTCTATCCCGATCGAAACTTATGCGGGTGAAACCGCGGGGCGCAGCTAGTAATTCATATTATCATCTTTAAAAAAAATTGTGAAAAAACGGTCTTCTAATATGGTTTATTCCATCAAAGTATTATCACATTGAGCACTAGCCACCACGTAAATTCGATTTCGTCCACAAAGACTATTCTTTGCAGAAGACATTAATTCGGTTACGTACTTATCCAAAGGTTTATAGGTATTCTTGTTGCTAACGCCTGTTACCAAGAGCGGCGGCAAAAGAGCTCTTAGGGCGCATTAAATCAAATTTATTGTCAAAAACTAGGTATTGTATTTCAAAGGGCACAATGAATAAATACGAGAGGCTCGTTCACGAATCGCTTTCGGTGCTGGGAGGACGAAACAATTGACGACCACAGACTCTGAAAATGGGTATTTGCACCAGAGGGGCAACTCTTGTAATGTTAAGAACGTTCACAGTCTGATCATTCTGTCTCAAACCGTCACAAATACCTCTAATTTCCCTACATTTTTGACAAGTTTGTGACATTGATTGTCACTAAGATTTTGAACGTTTTTAATTACGAGAATCGGTCTACAGAGATTTCTACTATTCAATCGATGAAAACTTCGTCACATTATACAGAATTACTGATAGGTACCTACAATACAATCGATCATTTCTTCATATTATTTCTACATAACCAACAGTTGCTGATAAAACCGTACATATTTTTATTAACCACAAGTCTCATAAAACAGGTAATTCCATCTTGCATTTCATAGAAGTTGTATTTAATGTATTCAGACAAGTTTATCAGTTACTCCAGTCCTGTCTGATACTTTGTTATGTGAGCAAACAAATGCACCCTCCTGGGTATACCTTTCATATAATATGCATATTCTGCATAACAATACCTTGGATGTTATGGAAACTACATTAAGGCGCGGTAAGAAGCATTTTTTAGGTAATTGACAATAGCGCATCGCGGCAACAAATAATGTTCAAAACAGCAAAGCGATTGATGTTAGTTGAATCGAATGACCACCAAAATAAAAGTAATTTTGCAGTTTTAATTAAATCCAACTAATATTATAAGCGTGAAAGTTTGTATGGGTAGATTGATGGATGGATGGATGGAAGGATGCTTTTTACTCTTTCACGCAAAAACTACTGAACAAATTTGGATGAAAATTAGCTCACAGATGGGTTATAACCAGGATTAAGATATAGGATAATTTTTATCCCGATATTCCCACGAGATCGAAACTTATGCTGGTGAAACCGCGGGGCGCAGCTAGTAAAAAAATAAATGCACTACTCAATGGAATATTTTTACGTAATTCTTTAGTTGATTAAATTCCCTTTATTATCATTATATGATAGTTTACGCTAAACTTTTTGAGAATTATGCGACGAAAAAAATTTTTTTTGAACTTTGTTTTACGGTTTTTTTTTTTATCATGATACTATTTTATTTTGATGAAATATTTTTGAATAAGTATTTTCATTGAACATTCGACAATATACTATTTTTTTTTCTGACAATTGTAATATGTACCAATACGCCTAACTGTGCGACAAAAAACTCAGCCCTTTACGGTGTCCTACGTTTGGGCAGCGCCTTAAGTATTACTATGCAACGAAATTATATTTTGAAGATTCGGAGAACTCATGAACGAATTTTAGTATTTGGTAGAACTCCTTATGATAATTCGTCTAAGGAAGTTCGACTACAATACCTATTTCTGTTGCCATGCAGGCATGCAACATTATACTGTGTTCCTCATTTGAAAGGCTTTGGGTGCCACTGAAATCACAATAAAACTTTTAAGTTCAGATAGGAAAAGGGCGTGGTACAATCAGTGAATATGGATTGTCGAATCCGATGTTTTACATAACTACTAGCTGTTTTACAAACCGCTCCGTTGTGTAGCAGCAGCACATAGATCATACTCCTGCTGAGTATTATGTATGTGTTGCGTGTCAATAAATTGTAACACAATGCTAATGACATTCACTTTCATTGAAGCAGTTCAACAATATCCAATAAGAAAACATATTGTGAAAATGGATTTACTTGCGTTGTCAAAATGAAACTTATTTCCATTAAGAGTGTGTAAGAGGAAGCGAAAACCTACGAAATATTACAGGGATAACTATGTAAAAGATACTTCTTTTTAACACCAGCTGAGTTGCTAGGTCATCTGACAGTTCCCTTAAACGTTTTTAATAAGTATTTCTATTGTTTTCGATTTGCCTCGGTGATTATGGTAATCGGCAGTTTTTTGTTGGAATACAACGAGCTATTAGAAGCCCGTGTTCAGCAGCAGACGTTTGCAGATTGATGGTGACGACGTGATGATGTCAAATTATGCAATGCAATGACTTGCGTATCGACAAACGTGCAGACAGAGAAAAATTGACGCGGTAGTTAGGAGCATGAAAAATCTATCCGATATCTTCGCATTGAAAGCGTTAGACAAATTCTAGTTTTATAAAGCAGTTATTTTTATGAAAAAACAAGTCCGTAAAAAAAAAAACGCATTTTTTATTTTACGGACTTCGTTACCACACACGCTTTTCATACATTTCACTTATATTAACTAGCAAAACTCCGCAGACGGGGGTATCGATAATTGAACGTGACAAAACGAAAAAAAAATGATTTTTCATTTTGGGTTCTACGACCGCAGGTAATGTAGTGAATTGTTTTTTGTGTACAGTTCACGGATGTAATGGGTAATTATCGCTTCCTAAACACGATAAAAACTTTTTGTTTTATTATTTTTAGATATCGTTACCCATCACGTCTGCGGATTTAGGCCCTTTGTACACGGTACGGTTCCTTTACATTACGGCGTACATAAAAAACGTGTCCATCAAGAAGCTTCCATAGTAATCCATACACAATTAGACGGCACGGTTAGTGCAGTGGTTAAGCGATTGACTGCTGCGCTGCGTGTCGCGGGTTCGATTCCCGCACTCAACAAATATTTGTATGACCTACAAGTAGGTGTTCCGGGTCTGGCTGTTTGTGTATGTGAGTTTAAATGTTTGTAAACGCACCCACGATACAGGAGAATTAGCTAGTGTGGGGCAACGTTTTTTAAAAATAAAATAAAAAGAAAATACAACACTAACGACCGTGCCTAACCTACATACGACGTATAAACCGCGCCGTAGAAAAAACATGCGTGTTAACAAGCTTCCATAATGATCCATACAACACTGACGACCGACTCACGGCAAATAAACCGTAGTTTTTCACGACAAGAGAAATGTGTGTGGCCTTATGCTAACAAATTGAATCTGACCCAATATACATAGTAAGTTCGCGTCGTACTTATCATTGTTCTGCCACAGACTCAGCTACATTAGTCAAGGTGATGAGCTCTGAAACTGAGCAACGATCCATGAACGGAATCACGAACTTTGTTCAGCACTTTGTACCGAAGGCGCTCAAGATTGAAACATTAATTATTTAGCACCTGCCTACTTACAGAATCTTCAGCCCTTATTCTCCAATATTTGTATACATTTTAGCTTTTACCCTTATATCAATTGGTGCTATGTTTAGTATTTATGCTCGTGCTTTTTGTAAAACCTTATAAAACAAACATTTTCTCATTATACAAGGTGGAGACGTCAATACAACGATAAACTAAACTGCGTATATCTATTGCCGTTACCAGCCTGCACACGAAAATTAAATTAAATATATCCAATAGTTATACCACTATAACCAGTCGAAGATCGAAAGAAAGAAATAAAAATGCGTTTTTTGGCATTACACAAAATTAATAGGTACACCTTAAAACTTTAAAAACAGAAAACAAAGATTATAATGCCAAAAGGGCCTCAGCTCAGCATAATGTCAGATGACAACACAAGTGTACCACCTGACGCTGATTTTCAGCTGCAACCCACGAGTGACATACGCTGCAATAACAAACACATAGGGAAGTGTGTGTCCGTTATAATAAATTGAGAGAAATTAATTTAAATGCTTGAAATTATAGAAAAACTCATACAAAATCCAATAAAATGTCGTGACATACATACATGTATGTGTGTGTGTTGAAGGTTGGTAAAACTCATAGTCAGCTTATTATAAATACAATATAGTTTGTTTGAAAAAAAAATACTTTTTAATTTCCATGCAATTTATAGTTCCAAAATTCACATATGCATCAATATTGCCGGTGTTTTCGATTTTTGTTGCACTGTTGTCTCTAAATTGTATAAAGCAGATAATTAGCTAATGGACGATAGTGCTTTTATTTTCTGAAAACTAAGTTATTCTAAAAAGGGTTTACTATTAAAAATACTGCTAAAAGCGATAATGGCATTCAATGCGGATTGAATGTTTTAATAATTTTTATTAAACGCGAGCTCGTTATGAGAACAAACTCTACATAGTAGATTTTAATATATATTAAAAAACTGTCCCAAGTCGTTACGTACTTAGGTATCACCAGCAGAAAATGAAGAAAAATCATCTCCTTTCTGATGAAAAACTGAAGACGTCAGAGGCAGGTGTCCACTTTTAGTAGAAGTTTCATTTCTTCCTAACTCGTAACTTTTACATAATTTTTTATTCACGAAAATCTGAGAATTCTATCTATTATAACGAAGTTTGCAACTAAACATTAAACTTCTAAAAAAACTGAAGGTCAAATCTTGTAATTAAAAACGTTCAAAATCCAATGACAAATTCATCTCAGTGACAATCCATGTCAAAAACTTGTGAAAAATGTAGGGAAATGTGAGGTTCTTAAAAAAACGGGAATTACCCTTCTGGAGTCACGATGCATATCTCCCACAAATCATCATCATCATCTGCCTAGCCTTTTCCCAACTATGTTGGGGTCGGCTTCCAGTCTAACCGGATACAGCTGCTGAGTACCAGTATTTTACATGGAGGATAGCCAATCTGACCTCCACATCCCAGTTACTGCGACACTTATATTTTTAAATGTCGCAGCATCATGCTTAGATATATCCTTTTGCCTCGTATAGAGGTCTTCCTGTGTCATTTTTCTTTTTGATACTTTTTTTATATAATTTGGTTTTTTATTTTTGATTGTGTTAGTTTAGTTTGTGATCTTCCTGTACGAGTCGCAATAAATATTTTTTTCTGTATTGGGCTGATCTGTACTGGGTATTTCCCACAAATATCATCATGAAATTCGATACATCAGGACCAATTTTGTCTAAATCACCTCTCCTTGTTACCCTCTTAAGTTACCACCGTTGAGTGAATAACTATACAATTATATACTCACACATCCAAGGAACTCCAACAAACTAAATAAAACACTCAACAATAGAATTACCCACCCTTATCCCACGGCCCATGAGGATGAATGAGGAAAATTACCATCCACATTATGTGTAGACGTGACCATAATACATTACTAGGAACGTTGAATTTCCACAATTCATTCAATGAAGAGAGAAGTAAGTTTCAGTTACAAAGACATACCTACATAAAGATATTTCTTGGTATGCTAACTACTAACCATATTCAAGTATTAGATCATCAGCTGCCTAGCCTAACCGGATGCAGCTGAATACCAATATTTTACATGGAGTGAGTGCCTATTTGACCTCCACAACCCAGTTACTGGGTAAAACGATACGCCTTGGTAAGACTGGTTGTCAGACTTTCGGGCTTCTGACGACCTTTAACGACTGTCAAAGATCCAAGAATGACAGCCGGGACCAACGTCTTAACTTTTTGGAACGTGGAAGTCAGGCATTGTTTAAAATCGGTTTATGTTGTTCTGAGTCGTTTCGAAGAATGTATTTATTTACATATTATCGAAGGCCTATCACGCGGCCGTCTCATTATATTTGTCAGTATTTTTTTGGTTAATTTTTTGCAATATTACTCAACTCACACTATTTATGTACAGACGCCAGCAGGTCAAGCTACCCGAAACTGTCATATTTTCCCAATCAACCTTGAACCCAATGCTTTAGCGATAAAGTTGAAAATCGATTAAAGAAATTTGACAGATTGTAGTAACTTGATGTGCTGGCGTCTGTACATATTCGTTACTATTTTTATCTGACACATATTTATCTTATTTAAGTATGCATACACACGTCACGTTGGAGTATAAAACTGATTTACATCCGTCACCTCACACATCAGGTTCAGTTGAAAACCAGCGTCAGGCACTATTGTCTGGCATGTTTTGCTGAACTGGGCCTTTTTGGTGCAACCGTGAGGCACACTTTCCTGCTAATTTCTTACATCGGTCTTTATACTTTCTATTTGATTTTTATTTGTTGCTATCTGATGTATGTATCTGGTGTATTGTGTGTATTTTAGTCTGTGCCAAATAAATGTATTTTCTTTCTTTCTTTCTGGTCGCAGGCGTTACTGCTGAGCATATGAGGTCCTGGGTTCGATTCCTAGGTCGGGTAAAGTCCAGGGAAGACGGTGGCTCTGGTCACGAGCTGCCGTGCATAGCGAGACTTAGGGGAGGCCCCTTTACAGTCTCCCCAGGGATGTGCCTTACAGGCGTTCCGGAATTGGTCTTTTAAGAGGAACCGGGACCACCCCTATGTGCGGATGGTGATCACCGGGGTGGTTTTAGTGAGGTAAAAATCCCACACTCCCCGACCTCACTCCCCGGAGGTCAGGTGCCATTTGAAGGTGTCACCCCGAAAACAAAAAAAAAAAAAAGTCTGGTAAAGTGTTATTGGGTTTTTTCATCAGAAATTTCTCAGAGGCAGCCTGGAGTCTGGGTTTGTGCGTCATTTGGTGGCAGTAGGCTCGCCCTAGTCTGTGACATGGGACTTAAACCTGTTATGGGTGAAATGTGGGTGTAAGTACTATATGAAGGTACACCCCTGCCTAACCCTAAGGGGATTAAAGGCGTGGTGTTATGTTAAGGTTCATGTACATCTCCAGCTCTACATTACTTGACTTTACTTGTATATCTATTTTAATTTATTTCATGTTTTGATTGTTGTTTTTATTTATTTATGCCCAATTGAATGCTGCACTGGTTGACGTCATCACGTTAACTCCGGCTGTCGCTGAAAACCAGCGCTGGGGCTCTAACTCGTATAGGGTCTTAGCGTTATGCTGAGCGATGGCCGTTTTGCGTGAATGTGACCCATGTTTACCCCCAACTTATTATTATTATTATTTCTTTTTTTGTGTGTTTATATTCTTTTTTTAAGCGTCATGTTTGCCGCAAATAAATGCATTTTCTTTCTTTCTTTCTTTAACTTGCTTTCCGAGAAACGAAGGGGTCATGGTATGTAAAGATGGTCACCCGTCCACTGACCAATCGCGGCAAGTGTGGCTTAACCTGATTGATCGACCCGTGCGGCTGTTATTTCTTAGCCACAAGCCCCTCATAGTCAAGTATTAGATATAGGTCCAATTCAATTCCTATTTTGAAATGCTCCGTTGTATCGTGTAGACATTGTGTTTGCCAAATATTAAGGACTAACTTCTGCCTACAACACCCGCCCCGTCGCATCGCATCGCCTGCCCGCGCTAGTACTTCGTTTTCGGTTAGCGTTATATCTGACTTTTTTTTTCTTTTTGTTTGGCTCCTTAGGTTCCAAGCGTGATGTTATACGAGTATAACCTATAGCCTTCCTCAAGAATTGGGTTATCAAATGCAAAAAGTTTTTAAAAATCCGATTGGAAGTTCCGGAAATTACCCCTTAAATACAAACCTACAAAGAAACAAACAAATTGTATCTCTTTACAATATCATTAATATTATATTATAGTAGTACAGTCACAAGCATAAGTATGTATACACTTGTCTTTATTCAAAAGCGATTTACTCCTTATTTTTTAATGAATTTTGAGGGTTTTTGGAATGTGTCGTATTTCATTGTTGTTTTTGTTATGTTACGCAAAAATCGCTATTGTAAGTTTCCAAGTGTTGACATATCAGTGCTCGTGACTGTGCCTATAGATAAAATAAAAATATGAAAGATAAACTTATCACCAATTATATTTTTTATACCAAATACATCTAATTTTACATACAGCAGTTGACTATGCATGTCCACCCTTTTCTAAATCAATTGCCAATTAACGTTTATTGACGTCTCGTCTGTAAATGGGGCAGTGCGTATAGTACCTACCTAGCTGATTTTTTGCAACAGAATATACAAATCAATATAGAAATATCGGCCCATATACACAAGATTTGGGAGAGTGCTCCGTGGCTATATAATAACAGCCGCACAGGTCGATCGATCAGGTTAAGCTACGCTTGCCGCGGCTGGTCTGTGAGTCTGGGTGAGCATCTTTACATACCGAGACTCCTCCGTGCCTCGTAAAGCAAGTTACGCCGTAGGTCCCGGCTGTCATTCGTGGATCTTTGACAGTCGTTACGGGTAGTCAGGAGCCTGAAAGTCTGACAACCAGTCTTACCAAGGGGCATCGTATTACCCAGTACCTGGGTTGTGGAGGTCAGATAGGCAGTCGCTCCATGTAAAATACTGGTATTCAGTTGCATCCGGTTAGACTGGAAGCTGACCCCAACATAGTTGGGAAAAGGCTAGGCAGATGAGATGATAAACGATATTTGCGTCTATGCGACCAAATCAATCAAAGAAACTCCAACGTAGTTGAGCATATTGTTTTATTGGCGGAAAATTCCGTTGACACCGACTATATGCGTCTAGTTGATACAGAGTAGTACAAAGTAAAGCGCAATAGATTACTCTAGCAAATTGGAAAATATCAGTAATACAGACGTTGCTCCGATGGACACGGAGTTATCAATGGGCACAGAACCGGAATGTCTTTGGAATGTCATCATCGGCCATCTCTAATAATTGTTATTGGGGTCATAAGTTCATTTATTTTAAACTAAACGGCTGTCATTGATTATTGATTGTATTCTATTGTTCGTCGGAGCTAGAAAAGCTATTGTACTTCTTAAGCCGAAGAAATGCCATTCACATTACAAGTGCTGTAAATGGTGACGATAGATACACGTATATTTTGGTTGACATAATGGACATTCTATAGAGGTATGAGAAACAGCGTGTAAAGTTCACTCATCCTTCATAGAAAAGAAAGGATCCTCGGACCAGACGGGTGCTGTGTCTGGCGGGCAACTGCCCAACGATTGATGACACATAGTTCGCATGCTGCGTTGTAGATACCGCTCCAAGTCCTTTGCTTATCCCCTCGTCTGTGAGGCAAGCTTATTAAATTTGGTAACAATTGAAAAATTAATTGTGTCTCATTGGGTACGTATTGCAATATCTAAAATTAAAAGAACTAACGTAAAATAACCTAAAATCCCTAAAATCTAAACACCTAATGATTACTTATATTCAAAATACCGAAAGCTTAAAATGTCAAATGGATATGTTACTGAAGTTCATAAAGCTAAAACTTGAAGTTCCTATGTACAAAGTTCCTTAAATTGGTTTACCTCACCGTTATATGTTTCTGTACCCGCATGCGTAACACTCATATATGTTTTATAAATTGAAACAGCTAGGTTATATAGATATTTATTTATATAGATATTTAGATAGATATTTAGTCCAATCAGTATTTTAAACTTAGGTAATTTGTAGGTAGGTGTTAGTTGCTTAGGTATTTAAAAACATTATTTATTTAGATTTTAGGGATTTTGAACGTAGGTTATTTTACGTTAGTTATTTTAATTTTAGATATTGCAATACGTACCCGTCTCATTACTGACAGTTGAGCTCTTAAAACAATACCTAGGTACTGCAGTGACAATGGTAATTATCCTCAGAATATTTAGTGTAAACTTTAAAAGAGTCGTTGAGGCGACAAAATATCAACATTAATGATAGCATATTTATTTTATTAATTTTAATAAAACTTACAGCTAGTACATTTGAGTATGAAAAAGATGGCCAATTAGAAGTAAATTAAAAAATCTGCGTAAACACCAAGAACCAAACAACACGCACGAAGTTAAAAACAAAACAAAACAGAACGTTTTACGCAAAGGAACTAAAAAAGTGTTTACACTCTACGTCATTACTTCTATGATGAAACATAACAAATCCATTAGACTTAACAAACTATGGGTAGGTTATAGGTATTCGTACAATAGCTCTTATAACCCGAACTAACTTGTTGCAATACGTTACTCAAGCAAATTGAAAAGGAATCCCGAAAACAGCTCGCTCTGAGATTTATCACGCTTGCTCGTATAAATAAGAGCGCATTAGATGCTTCCTCGAACGGGATATTTATAGCTCCCTGTGATTTCCTAGACGGTGCAATGGATAGCTTATCCATCTGATGGATACGCTCATTATTAGCCGTAGTTTTTTTGGGTTCTGTAGGACAGAAAACTTTTGGAAATTTGTCTATGGTACTTATTCGTCTAATTCAGGCCTGATTTTTCAATAGTCAGATAACTTATATCTGAAGAATAAATATGACAGTTTGACATATTTTCTATACAAAAGCTGTCAAACTGCAATATTTATTTCTCAGATAAAGATAATTTATAAATTTTACCATTTATGTACACACATATTATAAGCAGACAAGAAAAACAGAACAGAAAAATAGGTACAAAGGTGATGATGATGATTACATAAGAAATCTCATAGATTCAGATGTAGACAGCAAAATGAAATTATCTCACTATTGAAAAATCGGGGCTAACAATAATGTTAACTTTGTTAGTATTAAATGCCCCTTTTTACTGTTTGTATTTCCTGTGCGCGTCCCAAATAAAATATGTTTCTTTGTTCTTTCTTTCTATTAGTTGTTTTTTGGTTTTTGATGATGTTCCATGTTTATGTTTTACAAAATGTAAATAGGAAGTGCCTGAAGATGGACGGAGCCGCTGAGGTCGGCTCAGAAAGCGGTGGCGAGATGACATGCCTTCATTTTGACAGTTCAACCACATTTATTGCGTTATTTACGTTGTTGAGCAGACAATTTTTTCGAAATTATGAAGCAATGGTTTGGCGGTATCCTTCAAAATGATTCAGATTGAGATAGATAGTGTGTTGTGCAATTAGGGTGCTGAACGCGTACCGCGAGGGCTGGGTCGAGGTGGCGCGGGAAAAGAGTTCTTGGAAGGACTTAGGGGAGGCCTTTGCCCAGCAGTAGAACAGTATAGGCTAAACAAAAAAAGATGTATTAAACAGTACACATCATACTTCTTATAAATAAAAAAACAAAACAAACAAACGTTTATAAATTCGATAGAGTGTTAGTTAATTATATACGGAAAATCTTGAAATATGTCAGAACAAAACATTTGTGACAAGGCCGTGGTAGATAGTTAGATAATTGTTTTTCTTTTACGTCAGTTAAACAAAACAATCGTAATTATCTGACCCTAAACTATTATGTTGGGGACCGGAAGTTGACCCGGTCAACTTCCGGTCAAACCAAATACGAATGAAAATGAGCATAGATGAATGAAATTGGCCACATGGGCACTATATGCAAGAAACTTCACAATTCGCAGAATCAATTAGATATATAGATATTATTACTAGCTGCGTCCCGCCGTTTCACCCATATAAGTTTTGATCCCGTGGGAATATCGAGATAATAAGTATCCTATGTGTTAATCCTGGTTATAAACTATTTGTGTGCCAAATTTCATCCAAATCTGTTCAGTAGCTTTTGCGTGAAAGAGTAACAAACATCCATCCATACAAACTTTAGCGTTTATAATACAAAAATCTAAGAAACTTTAGAGTATTTGCAAATCTATCGCACTTTTCAATTGCATAAATGCAATCCTTCAATTAGGAATCCATTAAACTTAACTGTCCATTATTTATCCAAAGAAAATCTCCACAGTTAAATAACCACAGTTCCTACTAATATTATAAACGTGAAAGTTTGTATGGATGGATGGATGTTTGTTACTCTTCTAACTAGAACCAATTTAATTTTATTGCAAGTTTTGACGTTCAAAAGTGCCTTTTATGTGCCTATTTGAAATAAATTATTTTACTTTGAGAGCCGCTTATTGCACAGCATCAGCATATAGAGGTATGAGGAACAGGGTGTAAATTAATCACAATTTGTACAAGAATAGAATAAACGGCGACCCCCAAACTAGGCATTTGCCTGTATCTTGGAAGTCAGAGTTGCGACATTTTCAAAGTGTGGTACATAGTGATTATTGCAAGATAGGAAAACAAAAACTAAATTTTAACTAAACTACAATTAATTAAAATAAAATAAAAGAACTTATAATATGTATTGCCATCAGCGTGAGATCAAACTAAGCAAAATAAAATGAACAGTGTGAGATCAATTAAATAACAAAATAATAAGAAATAATATCGAAAGTAACAAAATATAAATCAACAAAAATCTATTCAATTATATATATATCAATTTTTACAAAATAGAGTGTAGACTGTAAATGTGGGTGTGTGCTAGAGAGTGTGAGTATGTTAGGGTATGTGTGTAAAGTTCACTCATACTTCATAGAAAAGGGAGGATCCTCCGACCAGACGGGTGTTGTGTCTGGCGGGCAATTGCCCAACGGTTGATGTCGGGAAGTTGTACGAGTATATAATTATGCTAATTGCGCGATAAACTCTGCTTGCGAGATGCAGGATTTGCGTGACGTCAGTATGACGCGTTGTTCGCATGTGGCGTTTTGTAGATACCGCTACAAGCACAAAGAGAACTAAGTCACTTATTATAAATGCTATACAGGTTAAACGAGTACATCTCGTAACAGATGTGAAAACACGTGGAAACCCGTTTTCCTTGAGATGAGATAAAATAAATAGACAGATAAGATAAACTTTGTTTAGTGAATTTTGCAGAAAATTTAAATAAGTAAATACGTAACATACTGTATTTACTTATTTTACAACACACTTTTATTTATAAAAAAAATGGGTATATATCAGGTAAATTATTTTTAACTTTTTAGTTGTTATTAACAAGTAATAAAAGCTTGTTTTTAAAAAGTTTTTTTTCTTTTAATTTTTTTACTGAAATTTCAAGTAACTACAATACAAGGGGTGATAATAATGGTGAATAATAGAAAAAATATTTATTTGAAGGTCAACCCTTCAAATAAATATTTTTTCTATTATGTTAGATTTTGATACCCATCACGTCTGCGGCGTTTTACTAGCTAATTTAATTTGATTTTCAACGTATTCTCTTATTTTATAATAATAAAATAATAATAATAATTGTTTATTACGGAACAACATAGGAACCACTTTAACTATAGTCCCTTTAACCCCCCCCCTAACTTTAGTCACTTTAATTTATAGTTCCTCTCCTCACGGTAAGGCTGCCTCGAAAATGAAAATGCAATTAAGTACCTATAGACGTTCGAACATTCTGTCTCCACTTCATCTATGCCCATCATTCCGTTGTCTAAATCGGTTTTATGTTCAAAGTTAACACATAGTTATCGAACACCGAACCTGAAACACTAACAGAACAAACCAACAGTTAGATTCCATTGAAACAAAACTAACTTTACAAATTAGTTTCCGCTCATTGTTTGGTGCAGGCATAAACACTGTTCCATTCAGTTTTATTCAATTGAGAAACGTTTCTGATTTAGAACAATAAATCCTCTAGCGTTTCAATTAAATACTTCATATTGTTGGTTCGTATTTAAGTAACAGTTGCTATAAAACTTCGTTCGCATACTTGCGGGGTAAGTGCTAGCTTCAAACCTCATTTTAGTCCTCTCAGGGTTGACGTATCAGGATTCGAAAATCATTTCTAGCACCAGAATTGTGTGCATGCAAATTAACATAATTATATTTAGATCTTTACTTTTCACCTAACGAAAACTATTAAAAAGGTAAGAAATATTGCGTCGAAATATTCCCCGCATCGCTGTCGACTGGTAATGGACCCTAGAGACTGGCGGCATTGCCGCGTTGTATGGTTGTATGACAATACTTATCTTCTGGTCAAGGTAAAAGCCACCACAATGGTACACCACAGACTACCATATTTGTCTCTCTTCAATTTTAATCCATTCAAAGGTTGTCTTTAAAAGATCGCTCTTAGCTCTAACACAATCAGAGCGGAGCGGAGCGGATCATCCAGAGCGGGAGGGGTCATTTGATGACTTCCCACCAGAAAAAAAAAAAAAAAGCTCTAACACAATGGGCGGTCTTATATCGCCCATTGTGTCACCCTTTGTAATTTTTTGGTATATATTTATGTTTTATAATTTGTATGGTGTACAATAAAGAGTATTCTATTCTATTCTAAAAGCCAGCCCTTGGGTCACGGGAAGTGTCAACCCGTACCTTGGTTTCGTTCTACTTCTCACAATCTTATTATCATCTTCCTGCTCATCCCATGTTACCTGGGGTCGGCCCAACACGTTTTCTTAATCCTTTCTCAACAGTCACGCTATCATTCACTCCCTTCTCTTTGATATCATTCCTTACACAATCCATCCATATTTTCTTTGGCTCTACCTTCTATGAAACATTTAAAATGTATCAGAGGGGCAATTCTCTAATTTTAATAGCGTTCACAGTCTGATCTCAGTCCCAATCTGTCAAAAATACCTCTAATTTCCCTACATTTTTGACAACTTTTTGACATTGATTGTCGCTGAGATGATATTGCGACTAGATTTTGAACGTTTTTAATTACGGGAATTGGCGTTCTGGTAGTTATTTCAGTATCGGTAATTTCTTCAGTTGTTTAGACTACGTTGTCTGTAAGTCGGTCAAGGAAATGTCTTATAATTTATGCTCAGAAGATATCGTGATAAATGAAGATCAATCATGATAGGAGTGTTATCACTATGATTGATCAACAAACTTATAATCTCACCTAGTTCAAATATATATTAATACTTTTACGCTGAACGCAGATTTTCTGCTACATAATCCACTACTATACTATAAAGGAAGAACAGACAGTGTATGGACGTAAACGAAGCAAAAGAATGCTGTAAGGATTCTACCAGGGGGCGTTCTGTAGTTTTTGCCTACCCCCCTTTTCCCCCTTCTTTACCCCCTTTGGGAAGAAAGCGTGATTTTATGTATGTATAACAGAAAGCGTTCATATATCAACGTTTATGAGTACATCTTTACATAACATAATTTCATTTTTCTACAGGGTGGCGGGGACTTCGACGCGCAACCCGAATTTCAGGATAACGTTCTGAACGACCCTGTATTAAAAAAATCAGTAGGTTATTTTAAAAAAAATTACTGGTCCCATACAGGCGCATAGGCACGCATTTTTTTATGAACCAATGGTTTTTTTTTTAATAACCTGCGTACTGCACTGGTTGTTTAGCTAGAATCATGTGCTGAATACAGTTTGCGCGTCGATCTTCCTGCCAGCCTGTATTTATTATTTCTGTACACAAACAATCATCTTTATGCAAATACACGGTGATTTAAATAATAACTAATAATAATACATTTAATTTTTTCAAATCATATGTAAATGAATGTTTTACAATACATAAGTCCCTACCTGCCAATGTGCATAACATTTACGCCTTTGATTCATTCCCATAGGGACAGACAGGAATGTGTGACCCGAAATCAAAGAATCACATGGGATGGGACCTACCATGGGACCTATCCAAGAGTTATCCCATAAGACCTTACATTGCATTTTATTTTTAGGGTTCCGTAGCCCTAAATGACAAAAACGGAACCCTTATAATTTTCTCCTGCGGAATAATTACGTAGCAAACTAACAGTAGCAATGGCTTTTATTTTGTTACAGTTCAACAAGATTCATTGCGATATTTATGTTGTTGAGCAGACACATTTTTCAAATATGATTATGAAGCAATGGATTCATAATCATATCGCTGGTTTTCACCTATGTGAAACCAGCGTCAGGCACTAGTTGTCTGGCATTTTTTGCTGAACTGGGCCTTTTTGGCGCAGCCGTGAGGCACACTTTTCCTACTAATTTCATACATCGGACTTCACACTTTTTATTTAATCTTTTATTTTTTTTATTTTTTTTTTATTTTGTGTTTTATCTGATGTATGTATCTGGTGTATTGTGTGTCTTTTAGTTTGTGCCAAATAAATGCATTTTCTTTCTTTCTTCAATATCGTTCAAAATTGTTCAGATTGTGACTGAAAGTGTGTTACGCAATTAGGGTGCTGTTCGTCTGTCCGTCTGTCTGCTCTTCCGGAAGTCACACAGCCTTTTTACTAGGAGACCATATAGATGAAAATGATCAGAAAAGGTGTAAGTATTCTATGCACTGTTAAACAATGGTGTAGTGAAATCATAAGAAAAATAATTTGTGGTAGTGCCACCCCTATTAGTTTTTCCTGTAATTACTGTACCCATACATTGTAACAGAGGGGTGAAAAAAAAATCAATACATCGTGGTATTGTCGGATCCCACAACAAAAAAGAAAATTATTAAATATTATTCAGGGCGGGCAAAAATTTTTGCACTTTTGAAACATGAATAGAAATAAAATTACAAATGTTACTTTGTTGATTATTTATTCAACGTAACAAACATCTAAAGTAATTTATTTAAAAAAAAATAACATCATCGAGATGTGCTCCGTTGGCACATCACGTGCACGTGCATCGTGTGCACGTTAACATCCACAAATAAATCAAAGGACACGTGGAAAATCATAAAGGAGAATAAATATCGCTCACCCACTGAAAGCATTACTGAAATAAAGGAAAATGGTATTACATTAACAAATCCCAGTAAAATTGCAAATGCATTCAACGAGTATTTTGTAAATCAACCACGAATACTTTCAAGCACCACAAAGTCTCAATATATCAAGTACCCACACGTGGACCATCCCTTGTTTAGTCAGTCCATGTTTTTAGCCCCTACCACCCCATACGAAGTACATCGTATTATTCTAGACTTAAAAAATAAAACTAGCGTCGGGTTTGACGACATTTCAACAAAAGTTTTAAAATTCGTGTCACAAATAATATCAGGTCATATTAGCCATATAATAAACTTATGTATTTCGTCTGGAATATTTCCTGAAAGATTGAAAATGACTATTATAAAACCACTATTCAAAAAAGGAAATAAAACTCACATGCAAAATTATAGACCTATTGCGCTCATACCTGTTATATCAAAGATTTTTGAAAAAGTAATCTACCGATCCTTACAGTCCTACCTAACTAAAAATAAAATTTTAGCAAAGGAACAGAAAGGATTCAGACAAAACATGACAGTGAATGTAGCAATTTATGATTTTCTTAATATTGTAGTGCCAGATATGGACAAAAGAACCGGAACCAGTGTAATATTTATGGATATGACGAAAGCTTTTGACCTAGTAGACCACGATATATTAATAAATAAACTCAATATGATTGTATGGAATAAGAGGAAATGTACTATCGTTAATAACATCTTACCTTAGTAATAGGAAACAATTCACAGAAATCAGACGAATTTGTAAAAAGACCAAGAAAGAAATTAAATATATATCTGAAGTATATACAAATTCTTATGGCGTGCCACAAGGCAGCGTGTTAGGCCCTCCGCTTTTCCTTGTGTATATAAATAACTTTCCTAGACACGTGAATCATCCAATGATTCTTTTTGCTGATGACAGTACATTAGTAGTAAGACAACTAGATGAGAATAACCGCGAGACAGAAATAAAAAATGCATTGAAACAATCGACTGAATGGCTTGACCAAAATAATCTTATCTTAAATTTAAGTAAAACTAAAATTATAAATTTCCGACAAAGAACTGCTTCTACTGCGTCTGATATAATTTTTAATAAGGAAAAAATTGAAGCAGTTTCAAGCACTAAATTTCTAGGTCTAACAATTGACTACAAATTGACTTGGAAAGAACATACAGCTCTACTAATAGCACGACTTAGTAAATATTCATTTGTTCTATATAAACTTAGCAAAGTAGCCAATAGATCAGCAGTCGTTGCCGCCTATTTTGGTTATGTTGATTCCATACTTCGCTATGGTATAATTTTTTGGGGCAACTCCTGTGAAAAAACCTCTGTTTTCAAGGCACAAAAACGTTGTTTGAGGTCCATATGCAGTTTGAAATCGATAGATAGTTGTAAGCCATATTTTATTGAGCTCAAAATATTAACATTACCATGTCTCTATATATATGAAACCGCAATTTTTGTAAAGAAAAATATTGAACTATTTCGCAAAAAAACAGAACATCATCCTAAATCAATAAGACAAGTTTATCGTCATGAATTGTACTTAAGGCCTTCAAAAACCGCCCTCATGCACAATAGCATACTGTGCATGGCACCTAAAATATATAACAAATTGCCTAATTCTATTAAAGATTATAATTTATTGCAGTTTAAACGAAAATTATATAATTTATTAATCCAAAAATGCTATTATTCAATTACTGACTTTCTTTCTGACAAAAATATTTAATTGACAATTTGATTATTTATTTATCTGACATTACTTTATATAGCTTCATGTACTTTGCATAATAATATAATATATATATAAGTAATAATGAACGAATTTTCATAAAAAAGTGTAAGCCTAATGGGTAGTTTTTTGAGCACAATGTTGTATTTTATAAGACCATGTAACCTCACCAAAAAACACACTTAATAAATGATTTGATTTGATTTGATTTGATTTGGCACTCCTGCAATCGACTACGCAACCTTTGGAAAACTCGCTGCAATCGACTACGCAACCTTTGGAAAACTCGCTGCAATTGACTACGCAACCTTTGGAAAACTCGCAGCAATCGACTACGCACCTTTGGAAAACTCGCTGCAATCGTCTACGCAACCTTTGGAAAACTCGCTGCAATCGACTACGCAACCTTTGGAAAACTCGCTGACACATGCTGCGAGGAACCGCGGCTATTTTGTTTTACTCCTTACTCCTCGTGGATGTTTTGTTTTAATTGGAGTATTGTCGTCGGTTTATTGTGGTAGACTCGACTTTTCAGGTATCCCCACAGGAAAAATCACAAGGTGTAAGGTCCGGGCTCCTCGGAGGCCATGGGATATCACCTCTGCGAGAAATTAATTTGTTCGGAAACATTTCTTTGACTACTGGTAAAGTCACGTTTGACGTATGGCAGTTTCTCCATCCTATTGCATCCAGGTGCTGCTGTTGTATCCTTCAAATTCATGTAACTGTGGCGTCAAAAACTCTCGCAACATCATCACATATTCTGCTAAATTCACATTATTGTTATTTCCTTGATTGTTTTCAGAAATGCCACCAATTATGCCCTTGGCTGATACGGCAGCCCAGACTGTAGTTTTAGTTGAATGAAGAGGCTTTTGGTGTTTAAGGCGAAGGTTTTCCCTGCTCCAATATCGACAATTGTGACGTGCCCATTGATGTGAAAGTGGGCCTCGTCCGTAAACAATACATTCTCAAGGCTAGAGAAACGCTCCAGCATAGTGTCAGCAAATAACTTACGTTGAATGTAACCGTTTGGTTTCATCTCCTGCACGATTTGAAGCCTGTATGGGTGCAGTTTCAGGTCCAGATGCAAAATTCGCCGTAGACTAGTTCTTGTTATTGCCAGAGCCGCCGAACGCTTACGCGTAAATGATTCTGGATCGTTCCTTACGGAAATTTCAACCAACTGAATGTTCTCATCGCCTCTTCTTGAACGTGGCCGTCCTGTTTGTTTAATATTCGTTGTGGAACCAGTTTGCCCAAACTTCTTGTTCCAAGTTTTGATTAAATTACCACTTGGACACTCACTTACACGGCGTAATCCGTATTCTATTCTAAACAGTTGTCGTACAGTAACTTAGGAATCGTTGTTTTTGTAAAATTGTTTAACACAAAAAGCACGCTGTTGTTCCGTGAATAAAATTGAGTAAAATTGCATTAAGTGACACATGTTTTCCCGCCAACCGCGCGCCCTCCTGTCAAACGAATTTCGAGATATTCAGTGTTGCTATTTGCAAACATTTTTGGCCCACCCTGTATTAAGAAATAGGGCCTGTATTGTGTTTTGGGCGTAACCACTAATTCAAAACCTTTTGATATCTAACTCTTTTGAAGTTACATTCGCTTAGAAACCATTAATATTTATTTGAATCCACTGTTGCTTTATGAATTATCTCTTAGGGAATTGGGATGTTGAGTCTAAATGGTAGTTATAAGAAATTCAAATTCGTAAGAATGAAATATGAAAGAAGGAAAAAGTATTTATTGTGACACGCACAGGAAGATCACAAACTAAACTAAACATGGTCATAAAAAATTAAAAGCAAAAAATGTGAGTGTTTTGCTGTGACAATGAGTCGTAAATACTCGTATTTCCATTCGGTTGGCTATCCTGTCAGACAGAATTCTGAATGGGTAACTAAACTGAATCAAAAAATTATTTTCAGTAGACCTTTGACAGCTTTAAACTATGAGACCATCGATTAGTTTTCAATCGACACACAAATAAGAAGACTATATGGGACCATCATCATCACACTATAGCAGACCACTGCTGGACATAGGCTTCTCCTATTGCACGCCATTCAACTCCGTTTTCGGTAACTCTCATCCAGCTGCTACCAGTCACCCTGCGAAGATCGTCGCTCCACCTAGCCTGAGGGCATCCCACGTTTACCGATTCAAGGTCTCCACTCAAAAACACGTCTACCCCAACGGTTATCGGTTCTACGGGTAATATGACCAGCCCATTTCCACTTTAGCTCGCTTATTCTGGAAGCTATGTCGACAACTTTGGTTCTCTGCCGGTTCACCTCGTTCCGGATTCGATCCCTCAGAGAGACTCCAAGCATAGCATATGGAACCGTTTTGTAACAAATTATGTGCGCCTTTCAACCGGGAGTCTTATAAAGGGGTATAGTGTTACCCAGTAACTGAGTTGTAGAGATCAGATAGGCAGTAGCTCCACGCCAAATACTCGTATTCAGCTAACCGGAACCCCGGTTAGACTGGAAGCCGACCCCATCATAGTTGGGAATAGGGTAGGCAGATGATGATGTGTGCGCCTTTCATTCGCATTACGTTAAAGTGATAGTCTTCCAAATCTGCGCACAGCCTTAAACGAATATTACAAAATGTTTTTCCTCCAAACAAAAAAGTACTTTCGCAAAAAAGTTAAATATTATTTGAAAAGTCGTAATTTGAACTCACTTAACAATGTTTAAGTAGGCACGTCGCGTAAGAGTCAATACAATGAGCCTGTGTTTTTTACTTTTCCGTACGCAAGTCGTGGAACTGGCGTTTGTTTTCTGTTTTTTTTTATATTTAAATGGTTTTCTGTCTTGTTTAGTCACCTGTCCCACCATAGAACTCGCAATTAAAAACAAGTTGGCGAGCAACGAGCATCGACTGCGCGGCGGGGACGTGCGATTACTCGCTGTCAGGCCTAGTACAGACGCCAGCACATCAAGCTACCCGAAACTGTAAAATTTTCCAAATCAACCTTGAACCTAAGTTGAAAATCTATTAAAGAAATTTGATAGACTGTAGTAGCTTGATGTGCTGGCGTCTGTCCTCTGTACCAAGCGTAAGTCTCTCAGCGAGTGGTCTGCCCGCGAAGCGAGTTACTGAGCGAGTAGGTACTCTCTTTGATAGCTCGTGTCGCTGTAACTCTTTTACACGGGACCTAACAAGCTTTTGTACATTTCTTGAGCAAGAAAATCGTTCGCATCTTGAGCAAGAAGTCGCTTCTACGTCGGCAGTGGGACAGGAGCCTAAAGGTGTCAAAACTATCTGAAAAAATATTTAATGGTGTCCCTAATCTCCGTCTGTATTCCTGAAACAGGTAGGGACAGAGGTCTACAGTTAACCTACATTTCGCCAGTAATGCTTTAGTCCCATGTCATAGAGGGCGAGCCTATTTTGCCAAAAACTGGGCACAAATCCAGGCAGCTGCTATTGAGAATCGAAATCTTTAGGTCACTATATAAACTCAGCAGTAGCGCTTGCGATCACTACTCCAAAGAGGCTGACAATATACCTAGTAGAAATTTCTGATAGGTAGGTACAGCCCGATTCAAACTTTAAGGCGGCTCGGAACATGAGGCGAGTCGCTGCGCAGTAACAAATTCATGCGTTAGCGGAGGTGAGGGACGGGGTACTGCGCACTTCAGTTCGCCATAAAGTTTGACGCGAACTATAAGTAGGAGTTACTACATCATCATCATTCTCTTGCCCTTATCACAATTTATTTGGGGTCGGCGCAACATGTCTTTTTCTTCCATAACTACTTCTCTATAAGTCGTCACCTCGGTAGTCCCCCACTTTCTAGCCATATCATCCTTCACACAATCCATCCATCGTTTCTTTGGTATTCCTCTACTCTTATACCCATCCACATTCATACTCAAAACTTTCCTTACGGCAATTTCCTCACTTTTCCGCATTACATACCCTAACTGCGTATCACAAACAATTTCGTAAAAAAATCCCGTGTTGATAAGAATTATCTTCAGTCTTCGTCTACTGCGATTCTAGACGATTTAATCTTTAATAACACATTTCCTATCTATAGTAGATAGGTAGGTACCTATATTATCAGTCTGCATAAATAATCAAGATCCTAAAGAGGAGATACTTAGATTTTAATTAATGTTACCTATCGGGGACAATTCTGTAGTTATGGTACACACGACGAGGTATCAAGCTATCATTTCCAGTGTAAGGTGACTTCTCATTGTACGAAAAGCTTATACAATGAGATGTCACCTTACACTGGAAATGATAGCTAACACTGAAATGTATACACATATGTATGTTGGTATATTAATGTACACACATAAATATACCTACATACATGAAGCCTACCTACATACATATATGCAGAACTGTACTAAGTATGAGTGTATGTACTCGTATGCCAAGAGAAATAATGAAATTCCGTCCTGTATTATTTACAAACCAATCTACAAAGTCTATGAAGAAGATAATGAAATGTAGCTACATTTCGTAATCCTTAGAAGCACAGTACGAATATTTACTCGAACCAAGCACATAAGGAAACACCTGTCATATTATATTAGCGGAGACTAAACTATCTAACAGTCGACTGCGATTGCATTTGGATAGTATACATATACATTATACAGTCCTTTTATAAACGAGCATTTTTGTTTGAACACGCTAATCTCTGGAACTATCACATTGGATAACCCAATTCTTGAGGAAGATTATAAGGAATAAAAAGGAAAAAAGGTCATAAAGAACGCTAAACGAAAACGTAGTAATAACGCGGGCGGGCGATGCGATGCGAAACGGTCGGTCGGGGAATAAGAAATTTCACGCAGACGAAGTCGCGTGCCTCTCATAAGCATTACCAGATGGCTCCGAATTGTTTACCAAATTATCTTGAAACACGCGAAGGGGGAACTCTTTAAACAACTTTTGGCACTTGTTTATTCAATAGTCCTCTGTCCTCCAAAACTTTATTTCAAGACTACTCAATGACACGAACAGTTGTTTTGATTTTATTAAAATGTTCTCCGATGGAGTATACGCACGCAGCCAAAACAGTTGTTGAGCCAATTTTCCTGTCGCTGTGTCTAGGATGGGAAGTAATTAAATTTTCCTACAGTCGCTAAAGGAAAACGTTGGCGCCGTTTGGCACTAGAAATATAAATGAATGAAGTGTTTTTCAAAACATTTTCCTGTTCTATATAAGGCTTTTAGGAAGCCAATGTTTTATAGGAGATATCAACAACCACAATCATAGAGCAACACGGGCCACAATGATTACGATGATGATTTTTTTTTCCATACTAACCAATAGCTGTGATCAGTCCCCATAATCTGGCAAGGGGTTGTAATAAATCCCATAGTTTCGAGGCTACAGACTTCTTAGGAGGTCCAGCGGGCCTCCTCGGCTGCAGACGAGAGGTGCTCTGAGTCTGAAGGTCCACCTCCGAATCCGTTTTAATCGTTGGCACATTCATGGCAATGTCATTGCCTGATATTTAATGTATAAAAAAGTTCTCTACGCTTTCACTTGCACATATTTCGAGTTTCACTTTTCTGAACAATGTTATATAAATCGCAAATTATGGTCCATCGTATAATTTAATTATAGATGCTTATTGTGTTGTTCTATTGCTCTATACCAGTTTAAGATTTTTCAAATATTTAAATTAAATATCAATGACATCAATGTTTACTAATCACATGGTTATCGTCACAGAATTATATCAAACACAGTTTGGCGTATCGCCCGGGTACCAAAATATCTTTCCACCTTGGATATTTAAGAATACGACCTATATTTATTTATTGTTGTTATGTATATTTTATTCAAATTATTCAAAAAATAAATTAAACAAAAAATTCACTGTTTTAATTGTGACAATTTTATATTTTTATTGATTTAAAATCAAAATGTCCGGAAAATGCGTCTTGGATTTTCGTCGCGGAACGCGGTGCAAACCGTTTTGAGCGACACGAGCACCCGCGGCTGTGTATTGCAAGAAACTGAGGCAGGAAGGCAGAAAGCAAATATCTACCATACTAATATCTACATGACGTGCTCTCGAGCGCATTAATACGAGTGTTCAAGAATCTCGTCGCGTTTCAATATCTCCCCTTTTTAGTAAAGTTCTTACGTACGCAGAGGTACTTAGAACATTTTCTTTGAGTTTTCAAGTGATTATTTCCTTTTGAATATTTCTGCTCCGTAGATATGATAAGTATGTAATTTATACCTAGGTAGAGTTGTAGAATGAATAATAAGATAGCTTTTATCTTTGGGAAGAATGTGTGGCGTAACTATGAATGATAGATTATTATAAGGAATGATGTGATAAGACAACGTTGTGGGTTAAAAGATGTAGTGACAAAAAAAAAAAAAAAAATAGAATAAGCACACCAACAGCAGTGTCACTTACTATTCAAATTAATTAACATCAGTAACCATACAAACATCTAACAGGTAGGTATGTACGGTGTGTAGTATGGTTTGGTCACGTTGAGAGGATAAATGAAACGGAACTAAGTAATAAAAGGCAGATTCGAATGGAAACGCTGGGTTAACGCCCTAGAAGGACATATACTGAGCTTTGTTATTAGTGATGCTCTTTGTGAATGGTCAGGTATGTAGTATCTACCTAGGTACTTGCAACTGGCGTGAGTGTATGAGTGTATACGAAGCAAAAGGCGTTCGGATCGCAGCAGGAGGCGTTCTGTAATTTCTGCTAACCCCCCTGCGAATAAGGCGTGAATATATGTTTGTTTTTATCTCAATAGCTCAGTGCGCACCAAGCGCCACGAAACGTGTGGTCTTGGGTTCGATTTACATTTCGCTGAAAATTATTCCTTTTTATTTTTCTACCGAACTGTACCTACTTAAAGAATGGCTTTTTCTTGATGTGGTTGGTTTTTATTGGTAATGGAGCACTTTCGTTGCTAGATTTGTAAATTATTTGTACTCATGTAATTTTGAGAGATATAATGGCTGAGGATCCGAGAGGCATACATTCAATGGCGCTTATTAATATGTACCATCATTGGTAAGTAGTTAGGTAGGTACCTATACGTACTTACATGGGTCATCTTTATGGTTATGAGTGAACCAACCTACCTATTATGTCAAGGCGGCGGCACTGTAACGATTTGCTTACAATTTGTTTTCGCTTTAGCAATTAGGTTTATCACGTTGAGGTGCCAATGCCAAGAGATCAGGAGGGCAATTCTCGTAATTTTAAGAACGTTCACAGTCGGATCTCAGTCTCAATCTGTCAAAAATACCTCTAATTTCCCTACATCTTGAAAAATTGACATTTGTTTGTCGCCGAGTTGAGACTGCGACTAGATTTTGAACGTTTTAAATTAGGAGAATTGGCCTTCGGATCTCAGTCTCAATCTGTCAAAAATACCTCTAATTTCCCTACATTTTGACAAATTTTTGACATTTGTTTGTCGCCGAGATGAGACTGTGACTAGATTTTGAACGTCTTAAATTACGAGAATTGGCCTACAGGTGTACCGCATGTCGCGGTATGTCTATTGATGGGTGATCATCCTGACGGCGGCGGCGCCACGAATTTTATTAGATATTAAGGTTGACATGCATATTCTCTGTGCGACGCTCCCCTAACAAAAGTGAACTTGGTCCACGATCTCGGCATTATCCTAGACTCCAAGCTTTGCCTAGACTTGCATATTAGCAAAATAGTTAATAAAGCGTAGGTATCAACTTTATGGATTTGTTATGCGCTCGACATTAGATTTTAAGAAGCCTTCTTCATACATTTGCCTATATAAGTCTCTCGTACGCTCGCAGCTGGAGTATGCCGTGTCCGTCTGGAGTCCATACTATAAAAATAGATCGAGGCGATAGAGAATGTTCAACAGAAATTCCTACGTGCTATGCATTTTAGGAGCTTTGGATATTATTTACCATATCAGGATTTATTTGGATTTTAGGGAAATGGTAAATAATATCCAAAGCACCTACTTGAAAGTAGACGCAAATACTTGAAGGCCATGAATATTTATAACATTGTTAGTAATCGATTTGACTGCATTGAGTTAACCAACATGTTATGCTATGTTGTCCCTAGAACAGTGTACAAGCGAAGGGTGCGCGCTGGTAGACTATTTTCCATGCGTATCAGCCATTCTAACACTAGTTTGCGCTCACCTGTTCGCAGAATGATAGATGCACAGAGCACTTTATAATACGGGTATAGAGTGCCATCTCACGGTATTTTTATGCCAACCTGTCGCGAGTGGCGACATCTGGAAATCTTGTTCCTAACTAACCATACTATACATACCTATACTATATATATCCTTCATTTTCATTTGATTGCTTTAGCAAATATTTCCCAGATATAGATTGATTTATGTAAAACCATGTTTGGCAGTGTGAAATTAATTTTACAGTAGTTTGAAAATAAAAACCGCTTCACATGAATTTTAACCAATCTATACGCATGGAAAATATGCACATTTATTCTCCTCGTTTTTAAAGGTTAATTTAGTTTTTAATTAAACAAGCTTGTTTTTGAATACTCAATGCATAGATTTATTTGTCTGTTATTGTTCACGTTTACCTACTTTAGTGCACATTTTTCACTTCAAACATGTCGACAATTCTATTTACAATAATTATGTAGGAATAATATTATTAATTAACACATATTAGCAAAATAAAATATGATAGTGTTAAGAATAATAAAATATGTTGGTCAATACACATTATTTTGTCACTAAAACAATGTTATATACCTACTTAAATATAGTTAGTGCCAAATGAAGATTATAAGTCAAAATGAAATATGATGATGGTGATGATATGAAATATTGGATAAACATTATTTTGTCACCAAAACCTTGTTTTGTGATCTTCACAGTTATCAACAGAAATGAAAAAAATGTCGACAGTTTCAATTAATATTATTAATATATATGTTACAGTTAAAACCCGTTTTTAGATAGAACGCGTTTTCCCTAGTTAGAACTAGTTATTTCTAAATGCCTTTGTTAAAACTAGAAATGTGCCGCGGCAGCAGCCGGCGATGTGCCAGAAGCGAATCGCTTTTGGAAAAGGAAACAGTTAGGTTAGGTTAGGTTAGAGTATGACAAACAACGCACGAGCCGAGCGAGCGAAGCGAGCGTGCCGCGGCAGCGGCCGGCGATGTGCCAGAAGCGAATCACAGCACAGCGCACAGCGCGTGGATGGCGCTCGGAAAGGGATTCTCCCGCACTTGTCGAAACTTGTCGAATCAGGCGATGTCTCGCGATCAATGAGAATAAGGTACGATCAATTTTGAGAACAGTTTTAACTGACTCACTTCGGAAAAACGCGTGTTGTCTAGTAAGAACTAGTTTTAACTGATATTCCATTTCAAGTATTAGTTAATTCTAGTTTTAACAAAGGCATTTAGTAAAAACTAGTTCTAACTAGGGAAAACGCGTTCTATCTAAAAACTGGTTTTAACTGTAACATATACATACATATAAAACTGTTGATAAGTTAAGATTACTTAAAAATATATTTATTTTTCAATTCCATATTTTTTTCGTTTATTATAATATTCTTGAGCATATTTTTTTCATTTCCAACCATATTTTAAACACTTTGTGATGACCCATCCACAAACGTAACCTCTTTATCCAGCTCCTTTCATTTGTTGAACATTTGGAGCATCGAACAATAACTCTTCATTTAAAACGATTTCTTCATTTGGAAAATCCTCATCCTGCTCAACATAATTTTTTTCGTCTATCATCAAAACACTTAACTATTAGCGTCCAAATATCGCAGAGACCGATTCAGTCGGCCTTCGCCCCGCGGATAAACTCAACGCAAGGACGGACTGACGAATCTGATGATGCTCTCTTCAAGCTTTTACGGAGGAGAAGAGCTTCAACTCAACGTATTAGCAGCAAAGAATACTATGAAGAATACAGTATAAACAATACGAAAACCACTCAGCGCACACGCAAGTTGCACAACGTACCGGCCATAATGTTTCAGAAAACAATAACAACGGTTTCGACAACTTCGAATTTTATATAAAATAAATCAAAAAAATATATTTATCCGTAATTTAATTCTTTAAAATTAAACTAAAATAATGAAAATTTATTAGAAATTAATATAGTCATTTTCAACAATTATAAAGTCTAAGTCGTTCTGTAGAGACATCTAGTACGTCTATGTGAATTATTTGCCTTAAGTTTAAGGAACAAGATTAATAGATGGCGCACCTAAAAAAATAGCTGTGAACATGTATGGAAGTTTACCCCCCCTGGATAGATGCCTACAACATGACTTTTGAACATATTGACATTTTGTGCATGTTCTCCCAGTAAGTTCAAATATCTTACACTCAAGGAGCTCTCTTGATTGATGTGTAAAGGTACAGATAAGCATGATAGTTAAGTAAGTTTAGTTTTTAATATTATTAAGTATTATTTTACCCTAGCGTTTAATTAATTAATTGTTTAACATATTCCACTGTTAATCTGAGAACAGTGTTGTGGGCAACGATATTGTTAAAATATTATGTGTATTTCTTTTTTTATACTATTTATGTTGTAGCTGTTTACTGTTCCTCTTGAATAAAATAAAATAAAAATAAAATTATGGTCGCTGCCGGGGCCGGCGATTCTGTCTCAAGGGACAGGTGTGGTATCTACCCAAGTAGCACATTAGCGATGAATTAGGTCATAAACAAGCGACATTACAGTCTACAGCTTTTATGCAGATGTACTAAAGGATAGGACGAGTCTTTAGACTGTATTAAGGAAAGATTATACACTATTAAACAGCATAGCTGACTAATGACTTTATGATGGCGAAAAAGTATACTAAAAGCATTTAAGTAGAATTTGAAAGTGATCTAGTCCAGCTTTTGGCTGCATGTGATACTACTGGCTGGTTTAGAAGTCCAAAGCTTGTTAACGACTGCTTAATACGAAAAATTCACCTCTCTTGTAACGGTGCGAATAATGCTACTGGCTTTTAATTGGTGTACACTAATTCTATTCTAATTCTACTTCAACGAGCTTGTTAATGGCTGATTAAAAGTGGATATGTAGTCTCTACAAATGCCGTTACATTTATAAGAGAATCATTATTTCACCCTGAGTTGTAAATTGGAGTAGGTGTACTCCATCCTAATGCCAATGCATAAAGTGTAGCTGACAGCTATTTTACAGCTTTCGGCGTTATTTAAGAGTAAATCTAGATTATTGGTGTTTAAATTACGTCAAATTTGATTTTTTTTGCATAACGTTTGACGCGACTTCAAGAGTTACTACGTATATTTTAATACACTTTAAATAAATAATGAACAACTTAAAACCATGGAATAAAAGAAAAAGAACGGGTGGAGTAAAAAGAAAACTGTCAAAAGAATACGCTAAGGCTTATGGACGAATTGCAAAGGAGCAGTGCTGATGCAGTTGATATTTACACGTCAGTGACGTTTACGCATAGTGAGGGTTCCGCACAAAAAGATTTTGATCAAAATATTGATGCTTATAATAATGATGCAGTTGATGTTTACAAGCCAGTGTCGTTTTCGTTCCGGACCGACAGACTGATCAAAATATTGATGTGTTAGCAAAAAATGCTTTAACTCATTTTATGTTTTTATATTGTGTCATTACAATTTGTTTAAGTGACAACTATAATCCATTATTACCACTGTCAGAAGAGCTGCTTCAATACTTTGTAGAGCATTACAAGGATGTTTATGGTGCAGATTACGTAACCAGCAATGGCATAATCTACTTCATGTCACTGATGAGGTTCAATTAAGATTTGGGTCACTTCAAACATTCAGTGCCTATCCTTTTGAAAATAAATTACATTTGATTAAAATAATGTTGCAATAGTGGTAACAAACCACTTTCGCAGGTAGCAAAAAGACTTAGTGAATGTTGTGCTACTGATCGAATAGATGAAAAGAAGTTTGAGATGCCTTTCGTTACCAAGGATAATAAAAGTTTCCCCAAAATTAATTTTCAGGATTTTTTACTTACAGCGAGATCTAAAGATAAATATTTCATGACTAGTAATCGTGAAATCATTGAAGTCAAGTCAATTGATACAGAAAATGTAATTATAGGCAACAAAATAACAGGTTTAATAGACATTTTTGACTACCCAGTAAAGTCATCACTTCACTCACAGTCACTTTTAACATATTTAAAGCAAAACGGCCTAACGCAGAACGTATTGAAGTGAAAATACACTTTCTGGATGTGAATTTTAAATTTATATGTATTGAACATAAAAACTACTTGTATTTCATACCCCTTTTACATACTTTATAATTAATTATGGAAATAGTTTTTTTGAAATACTATTATTTCAAGTAAAGTGTATGTAATTCTGCTGAGCCTTATACAATCTTAATAAAGATAATAACAAAAATAAAAATCGTTTTATACATTTGTACGTACTGTTTTTTAATCAATATTAAATATACTTTGTGGAAATACAACATAACTACGAACCAATGCTACTTTTCATAATCTGAATTATTTTTTAATCACAGCCACCAAATTTGGTATCGATATTAAAATAAAAAACCTTATGCCATTATTAATCTTAACACAAAAAAATAAATAGGCCAGCACAACTCTGCTGATGGATACTACCTCAACTTTGTTTGTATGGTGATCACATCATTATATGAAATATTTTTTTTTGGAAATAACTTAATTAAGAAAATAAATGTTACTTTTCATAATCTGAATTATTTTTGAATCACTAACACCGGATTAGGTACGCTATTAGGTACCTATAATAAAATAGTCTCAGTCATTATTATATTTAGCCTTGACACAAAATAATATATGCTATCACAGCATGGTACAGCATAAGGTTCAAAATTGATTGGGGAAATTTGACGGTTTCGGGTAGGTTGATGTGCTGGCGTCTGTACATCAATTTAGTAAGGCGATTGCGAAAAGTTTGAAATAAAAAAACGTCATATACAAAATAGTACAGAAACAAGATACTTTTGTTGATATACACACCGGTAAACTACTTATACATATAAAATTGAGAAAAATGTTATAATACGTCTACATTTCCGATAATTTGATCTTGAACATCTGAGTTTGGTATAATATCGCTTTCGGGTTCTTGATTATTATTTTCAGAGATTTTCTCACCGATCGCTTCTTTAATTTCATCTCCAACGGTTTCCTTCACGTCTGCTGTTTTTGTTCGTTTGTTAATGTTACTTGAATCTTTGCGTGTGCGTTTTGAGGAAGTTCTTAGGTTTTTAATTTCTAATCTTTTCCCTGAATTTTTCAACACTGTCTTGCAAAACTTTTTCAACGATTTAGATTATTTTAAACTGCATTATTGTTCCTGAAAACAATATTAATGTAATTAGCAAAGTACCTGTAGTGTATTTACTGTATTTCCAAAGAGCTATTGACTGTTGAGCGAGTCAAGCCGTCTCTTAATGTGTTATTTAAAAAACCTAAATCATATCTTTTGGGCCTGCAAGGGTATTTCGAAAGCTAAACATTGTACATAATGAAATGGTTTTCTGTCGAGATTTCTTTATCCCTGAAAACCTATTGTATGCTCTTTCTTTATACCAATACACAGTAAGAAAGCTAATTAAAATCCTTTGTCCAGCCAGCATAATGCTATAAGCTGGTATATAGACTTGGCAACACCACTGTTACAGTAAATAACTTTTCAAAAGCATTTATGGAGAATTTGTGCTGGTTATCAATGGACGCCATTTTAGCATTACAAAAACGATTTGTTACTAAATATCCAGATGATTTTTTATAGATTTTAAGGATATTTGATAGCTTTTAATTCAAACAATATGTTTTCCACTTGTTTCCTAATGGGACGCAACAAGTTAGAAAGCAATAATTTGAGTGATAAATTTATTAAGTAATCGTACATCATTTATCTTGTAAAATATTTTCGTTAAAGCGATATTATTCTGATGGCGCGTGAAATATTTGATGTAATTACCTATACACATTTACAGTAAAATGGTACTCGCAACTCAATTTACATACAAGGACACAGAAAATCAACGTGAAAACTATTAAAAATATCTTACCTTAAATATTGTCCGCCCACCCACTTTAACAAATAACTGTCGTCTGTCACAAATACACAAAATAAATATTTTAAAAAAAAATTTTGGTTATTTATACTTTGATAAAAGCTGTTGCCAAGCCTCAAAACATCTAAAAGCTGTTAAAGAGAATTAAAGAAGCTGAATCTTAGGCTGCAATGACTGTTGTATAGCTGTATAAGCCAATGTACAGGCCTTGTACAGCAGTTTCAATGATTATACTGCCGTTAACCAGCCACTGTAATGCTCAAGGCTGGTTAATTTGGGGCCCAAATTGGAATTACAAAGGTTGCGTAGCTAACTACACAGCCCTTATGCAGGAAACTAAAACAGCCTTGAGTAGTCACTAAATTCTATAATCAAGTCACTGTGCGGCTGTCATGTGCTACTTGGGTAATCAATTAAAAAATGTTTTACGTCGCGATTTACGCTCGGTTTGAACAATTAGGCTACCTACGCTTGCCGAGTTAGGTTCGTGGATGATTTGCAGGGGACTGGGGACTAGCTACCTAACGCCGATTTAATGATAATGATACGGGGGCCCCGAGCTACTGGGGCCCCAGAACGAAAATTCGCAAAATGTTATCCACAAACTCTAATTCCTTTTGATAAAAGGCACGAAATTAATGAATACCTAATGAAAACATAAATAATAACTTAAATTAGCTTACAAAGGCTTCAAGCTACAGGCGCGGTCTAATTCTCAAGCTCTTTCATTCATTTAAGTAGTAAAATCAAAAAGAGAATCTAACCTAAGTATTCGATCCAGGATGCTCCAATTGTCTCGCCCTTTTTTTTTTTTTTTCTGGTGGGAAATCATCAAATGACCCCTCCCGTTCTGGTTGGAGCGGAAGGGAGTGTCAGACTCTTACTGACTAAAACCCACCCATGTTCCTTCCTTCGCCCTTTATGTTCCGGGGAAGCGGTAACCCTTTCGGACAATCCCGCTGATTGTCTCGCCCTTGCATTCTCTTAATAAAATCACATTGACAGCTAAATCTAGTTTCCCAGTCAGATGCACCAATTTTCGAGATCGTTTCGCTCGCCCTTGCATTCTCTTAGTAAAATCACAACGCCAGCTTAACCTAGTACCTATACGAGTCAGGATGCTCCAATTGTCCAACTCACAAAAACAGGTCAGCAGATGACAATGACAGCTTTACCTACCTTTCAAGTCTGTATGTTCTTTTATTTATTTTGTAAAACAATACCCTCCTTTGGAGCTTTGCCGCAGTCAGGAAAAAGGACCCCTAACAAATTTTGATGCCATCGGACTGACTGCGTGTCTCAGAAAGCACGTTAAGCCGTTAAGGTGATCTCCGAACAGCAGTTTTTTTTTTAATAACAACGTTGCCCCACACTAGGAATTACTCCTGTATCGTCGGTGCGTTTACAAAAATTTAAACTCACATACACAAACAGCCAGACCCGGAACAACTACCTGTAGGCAATACAAATATTTGTTCCGTGCGGGAATCGAACCCACGACACGCAGCGCAGCAGTCGTTCGCTCAGCCACTGCGCCAACCGTGTCGTCAAAAAGTTGTTATGGGTATAGCTATACACTCAGCGGGATTGTCCGAAAGGGTTACCGCTACGGCGCTACCCCGGAACGTAAAGGGCAAAGGATGGAACATGGGTGGGTTTTAGTCAGTAAGAGTCTGACACTCCCTTCCGCTCCACCCAGAGCGGGAGGGGTCATTTGAGGATTTCCCATCCGAAAAAAAAAAAAAAAAGTATAGCTATACAAGCGGTAGCAAGCGGTACATACAAGGATATCAAGGCTTTTTTGTTGCATGGCCATAACAGTGGAACTAACGCCACTATCTTGTTCTTTCATATATTTCATAAAACAAATTCACAAATGTTTCAAAACAGCTCCCTCATGTGAACGTCATTCGAGTGGCCTTCAGATAGACAGTTATTTTTAAAGTACTCGTGTTATGATAAAATTCAATCAGACTTTATAAAAACTGCTTGAATCGTTGCTCGATTTTTTAAGCCGAAGTTCCGAACGAAATGTAAGTGTCAACTGTCAAAGATGTGACAACTGTAAAACGTGACAACAGAATCGGGAATGGGAACTTCTATTTTCATTTTTCATCACTATTTTCATTTTCAGCAGAAAAAAACTGCCGGTTTTGGTATTATTTGCCAAATTATAACATAACCACTACCATTTATAACTTTACCTTTCATTCTCTATAATAATACGCGACATGAATCCTTTATTACTATCAGTTCGGAGGGTGCTAATTGAATGTAGTGCTCCTAAAACAGCGGCTTTACGGCATTCGAGCCATTTGTCATCATTTAAAGAGTCTTTGAATGCTGCAAAAAATGTGGTTATCATCTCTGGTGAAGATATAAGTACTGAATCAGGACTCCCAGTATATGGCACTAAAGGATATTGGAGAAAGTACCAGACATCCTCCCTAGCAACTTCTGGGGCTTTTATGACCTTTCCCAGTTTAGTTTGGGAGTTCTATCAGCAAAGACGAACAATAGCAGCTCAGGCGCAGCCTAATGAGGTAAGTTTAAAAATTACTCATATATTATTGTCTGCTACATTTTTTTATTACTATTTTCTGAAAGTCTAATGAGACACAATTACTTTTTCTATTGTTACCAAACTTGATAAGCATTGCCTAACAGAGGAGGGGTAAAGTTACCCATCTAACAAATGGTGGGGGTATTTAATACTTATTACATATTATCTAAAATATAGGTACACCTCTATATATCTTTAGTTTTCATTTGTAAAATTGTAAAAAAGTGTTTCTATTCATCGTTTTTACGTGTTATTAAATTAAATGGTCTTATTTCAGGCTCATAAAGCTATCGCTCAGTTTGAGGAAAAGTACGGAAAAGACAAGTCGATAACTGTGATCACGCAGAGCATTGACGGGCTCCATCGTAGGGCTGGCACAAAGAAACTGATTGAACTGTATGGCAGTCTGTTTAAAACTAGATGTATCAAATGTAATGATGTTCTAGAAAACAATGATAACCCAATATGTGAGGTATGTGAAGAAATAATCCTGAATGTACCTTTTTCTGAGCATGCCAATGGCAATCTAAATGGACTCGGCCCAGAATTTGGCTATGTGATGGGCGCCATAACTAGCATCCATCAGTTCCTGTAACATACAGCTGACAAGACACGCAGGACATGATATTAAGTGTCCCATCATTTGTGGAATAGCACCACATTTACACTCCAAGTTGTCTATGAATCTCCACCTGAACAGCTTTTCCTTGCTTCAGCCAACCTCGGCCGGGAGTCTGTTGAAACTACTGGTAGCGCCATTCCTGCTAGTGAATACATCATTTGTACTTTTGTAACTGAGATTGGTTTTAGGCAACAGTGATGATCCAGCATGTTTCACTGAATGCAACTAATATATGTATTCTTTTTATGACACCCAACTTGAAGAAACCTGTACTTTATACAAACTCAATGCTTCATAAGCAACTTTATCCTATTTAATTTAGCTGATAATAGAAATGTCACTCTAAAACAGAATTGTATTCCAGGCATTAGGAAACAAAGGTTCTCCTGATGTCAATGATTCTCATTCTGCTATCCCTGAGAAGCTTCTACCACACTGCAATAAGTCCAGCTGTAGTGGCCTACTCAGACCAGACATAGTCTGGTTTGGGGAATCCCTGGAGCCTTCTGTGATTGAGAAAGCAGGTAACTAATATTACCTACAGTATTGTGATTGCCTCTCCTTTCCTTTTTTAATCCATCAAAAGGTTGTATTGTGTTACACTTTGTAAAATTTCTACATTTATATCTGTAAGTTATATGCGTAGAAATTTTGAAATTTAGATATTTAATAATAAATAGTATTCTATTCTATTCTAATATTATCAAAATACCAAGAGTTCAAGATGAGAAAATAGTACCGCTCTTAAAAAACAAGAATTGAAAATTATGAAAAAAGTAGCTAGAGTATTGAAAGAAATGGAGATTCGCTTTTGGAAACTGACAATCCTCAGAAAGAAAAACTTTCCTTC
Organism: Apamea monoglypha; assembly: GCA_911387795.2. Lineage (NCBI taxonomy): Eukaryota > Metazoa > Arthropoda > Insecta > Lepidoptera > Noctuidae > Apamea > Apamea monoglypha. Next base: position 15,845,963 of record OU426917.1, read on the forward strand.
ATAATTTGTAGTATCTTTCCCAAACAAACTTTAATAATACTTTGTTTCATTTCAGAAGAAGCAATGTCAACTTGTGAAGTATGTCTTGTAGTCGGTGCAGCTTCACTGATGTTCCCTGCAGCCATATATGCCACCGAAGCTAAGGACAGAGGGGCGATTATAGCAGAATTCAACGAAACTTCCAGTAATAGAGTTGAGTTTCACTACTTCTTTGAAGGACCCTGTAGCATATCGGTATCTGAGGCTCTGAAACTTTAGAGCTGAATGCTTGAATTTGGACTCGTTCACTACGGGCTGGTTGTGAATACCTTGCGATTACAGATTTGTGTTTGTATACACTGCACTGGCAGTGTACCAAGAAGGATGTTTTAAAATAAATGAAAATTTATATTTAACTAGGTTGTTTTAGAAAATGTGTACTTATACATTTATAAATTTGATTTATTTATGATACTATAACGTTAACCGAATTTGTTTTTTTTTATTTTTCCGTACCTCAAAAGGAAAAAACAGCCCTATGAGGTGTTTTTTCCTCACTTCGTTGTCCGTCCGTCAGCCAGTCTATCAAGACCCTTTTTCTCAGGAGCGCGTGAAGGTATTAAGTTGTCAAATATACGTATTTAAAACCTTCACGCGCTTCAGGCGCTTGATGTTTTGAGCTCCAACGGACCGTAGACCCGTTATGTTTATGTTATGTTATGGGATTGGTTTCCGCACTTAGTCCTTCAGGTGGACCATTGTACGTGGGCCATGGCGGCCGTCGGTGGTTTATTCCAACCAGCCCACCTCCCTCCAGAAGCTTATTAGGTCTCCTGGTCTGTTAAGAACATCTGTGTATGATCTGGGTGTCCCGAGGGTTTCCGACCTAATCTGGGTGATGCCTGTGCACTCAAAGAGCACATGCGCGACGGTCTCATCAGCCTCCATGCAGGCTCTGCACAGGGGACCGTAGACCCGTAGGTCTACGGTCCGTTGGAGCTCAAAACATCAAGCGCCTATGTCCAGGTCCAACAGTGGACGTCTCGGCTGAATTATGATGATGATGCAACATTTTGATACCCTCAAATAAATCAAATCTATTGAGTACTTCTGAAGCAAGGTCTCAACACAAGTAATGGATAAAGTCCGAAAATCGTACATTTTTAATTATACCTATCGCATAAAAAAAAAATGTGATTACATTTGCCGTCTGGCCGGGACGTATATCGACGTATGGGAGAACATGTTTTTTACTACAATGTTTGTTTTTGGGATAAATCCACCCCAACTGCAGAACCCTCTATTGTGCGTGGTCCGAGCGCCATGCACTTGGCCGGCTTTTTATTCCAGGTTCACCAATTTTTGAACGAAGTACAATGTCAAGTCAATTCATACAAATTTGACAGCGTTTCGACATTGACACTGACAGTGACAATTTCTGTTTATGAATATTTACATTTTGAACTTCGTATCCTCGTAATCGTATTTTAACGTAATAATAATTATGTGCATTAGTTTGTTATGCTCAATACGTAGAACAATAGTGATTTGCAGTTTTCCTAAAATCATGGCTTCGCGACAATCAAGTGACATGGCAAAGTTTAGAGAAGCCTTAAAATCGGCTAAAGATGTTGTGATCTTATCTGGCGCCGGTATCAGCGCTGAATCTGGTATACCAACGTTTCGAGGTGCAGGAGGATACTGGAGGAAGTACCAAGCATCAAGTCTAGCTACTCCTGGAGCTTTTAGGACCAGACCGAGCTTGGTTTGGGAGTTTTATCATTATAGACGAGAAGTTGCAGCTAAGGCACAGCCTAATGCCGTAAGTTCGGAAGTTAATTATAAATAATCATTACCTTTATTCTCCACTGCTGAACAAAGCCCACTACAATAAATCTTGAAATGAAGAAGACGACTCTCTGACCAGAAATGGTTACTATCACTTAGCAGAAAGACCAGTGATTACAGTTTACATGTCACTTGCCAAAAGATAAATTATAATCAATGGTCATGATGCAGTCTATTTTTCAGAATACTCCCTTTTATAACATTCTAAAACACTTATATTTACACAAACAGATGGCAAGAATAACTCACATTTATTGGCAAACAACAAAAAACAAATTCATCAGCACCGTGATGTGAAACTTCTTATAAAATTAAAAATAAGATAGATTTAATGTGAGAGAGAGCTTTGTTCTCTTTCTTGTAATGACATGTACTTTAACGTCACATATCCTTGAAATTTCACTCTCAAATCTCGTCGAATATCAAATTGCTGCTTAAAAAGTTTTACTTTAAAAATATACTTGGGTATCCTCACGAAATACGTTTTTCTACTTTCAGGGCCACAAAGCCATAGCTCAGTATGAAGCTAAGTATGGAGCAAGTAAAAAAGTAACAGTGATCACACAGAATGTAGATGGTTTACATGTTAGAGCTGGGACTAAGAACTTGATTGAACTCCATGGGAATCTTTACAAAACTAGGTGCACTAAATGTAAAGAAGTACTGGTCAACAATGATAGTCCTATTTGTGAGGTAAGAAAAACCAGCAAAACACAGCAATTTACTTATTTATTTTGAAAATATTTAGAAGGATAACAACATTAGTAATCACAAATATTCAATACTGTGTAAATACACCGTTTACGAGGGTGACATTGAAAGTTCTTAGAAAATCAAAAACTGAACAAACTAGCAAGTTATTAGTTTTATTATGTCTTTTCAAAATAGTGTCCATTTACATCAATACATTGCTGCATCCGATAGAACCACTGAGAAAAGCACTTAGCCCAATCGTCCGTAGGGGTCTCTTCGACGGCATTTTGAAACGCAGCCACTGCTTCCTCGGCGTCCATAAAACGGTTTCCTCGAAGTTTTTCTTTTATTTTCGGAAATAAATAAAAATCACAAGGTGCGAGGTCAGGGCTATAGGGCGGGTGACCCAGTAATTCCACGTCTGACGTAGTCGATTGTTTGCTTGGCGGTGTGCGACGAGGCGTTGTCGTGGTGACGGAGGATCCTACTGCGAGGCCGTTTCTCCCGAACTTTTTCCAAGACAAGTGGCAAACAATTGTTAGTGTACCACTCTGAAGTAACTGTTTTTCGGTCCTCTAAAACAATTGTTGCGTAATGACCTGTCCTTCCGAAGAACGAGGCCACCACCATTTTTCCCACGCTTCGACCTCTCTTCACTTTAATTGGCAACTCCTCGGAAGGAAACACCCAGACAGCAGACTGTCTCTTTGTTTCAGGATCATAACAATAAATCCAGCTTTCGTCACCCGTATGTTGAACACAGCATTTGAGTCGCCTCTGTTAAATTTTTGAACCATTTCACGACACTAATCAAGCTTTTGGGTCTCTGTCAAATTATGAGGTATCCACCGGGCACAAAGCTTCCTGACCGCTAAATGTTCATGGAGGATTTTGTGCACTTGACTCATACCGATGCCTAAGCATGTCCGAATCTGCTGATAAGTCACTCTTCTGTCAGTCTCTATCATACGCCGCACAACACTGCTGTTATCTTCAGTCGTCGCCGTAGAAGGCCGTCCCTCACGCAGATCATCGGTGAGATTAGTGCGACCACGTTTAAACTCATTAAATCAATTGTAAACAGTGGCACGAGATGGAGTTTCATCGTGAAAGGTCAATCGAAGCCTATGATAACTTTCTTGTTGACTTAAATGACATCGAAAGTCATAAAAAATCATTGTACGAAAATTTTCTCGCGTTAAATTCATGCTGACGTGACGCAGACAATTTTCAATTTGCCGCCAAATCGTAAACAAATGACAAATTAATAAAATACATACACAATAATACTGGCAAAGAGTTCCATTTTCAAAATTTGAACTTATTTTTTTATTATATCGTTTACAAGTGGCCCGTTCTAAAAACTTTCAGTGTCGCGGCTTCATCTGCATGAAATTTATTATTCCCCTAACCCACTGTGTCACATTGCATCGCCTTTTTTTATCTTGGATAAATGCTCATGTATTCTGCACTACCACCGGGAGATAGTGCTGTTATGAGGGACTCTAACCCACTAAAACTGCACGGTGTCCTCCTCTGCCGCTTACACCGGGAACACGGGCACGCATTAGCACTCATCCGTGAACCCGCCGCGGCTTCCGTCACCGGACCCTCCTCTGGGGAGTACTCCTCATCACCGGCGCACCAGAACACATAGCACGCCGTGACCACCCCAGGGACCAAACCACCCCGGCAGACGACCCCGTGTCTGGGCACCCTTGGTCCTCCTGGCGACGGGTCAGGTCATTGGCCCCGCCGCCTGCCAATTTTCGGCCGCAGAGGATAGGGAGAGCAGCCAACGTCATACCGACACTCCTCCCCTGCGGCCCCACCGCGTCCGCCATCGGACGGTAGTGACCCCCGCGGAAGGTAGGGAGAGCGGCGCACCGCAATACCGGCACTCCTCTCCCGCCGCGGCCTCCAACCCTCAGCCGTGATGCCTCCCATACGACATCGCGGCCCGCATCAGTTGCGATGTCGCCCAAGCGGCACCGCAACCTACTTGTTGGCCGCTACGTCGTCGGCTTACTGGCAAAGCCCTGATGAGCGGCCCCTCCTCGGGTTCCTCTTGGCTTCACCGTGGGTGACCAAGCCATGGCTACTGAGCCCCCCCGCCTCGACAATGCGGGACATTGCATCGCCTGCCTGCACTATTACTTCATTTTGCATTCTTTCAGACTTTTATTCTTTTTGCATATAAGCTAAGCTATTTAACATCACATTATTACCATTACATTTTTTTTAATTGCCCATTTGTTTAGGTTAGCATGTACAAACAAAAAAAAAAATAACTCTTTAGCTTTACTACCTATTTTTAATATTGGCAATAAAATTAAATTGTTTATATTTCATTACCTATAAAATTTGCACATTTTATTACATAATAGATCGAAGACCAGCTAAGAAATCACTGAATAGATGTGAAAGACGATGGCTAGAAACTGGCTGAACATTGAGATGACTGCTGATAGAGATCTAAAGAAAAAAGAAAAATAAATTGTAATAAGGGCAATCTATTTTACATCAAGCATCTATTTATTTTTATTTTTTTTTAAGTAATAATTTAAACCCTTGTTTGCAATTGATATTATTTCCATTCCAACAAATATCTACATTAGACTAGTGTGTAAATTAAGTTGATTTTAGAATGGACATTTCTCTTAGGACTATTTAAAAAGTCCTAAGAGAAATGATTGAAGTTGTAGCACAAACTGAACTTTATGTCTAGGTTTTAAAGTTAGTTTTTCATATACACATATCTCGTATTCCAAATGTGAATGCAGGGTAGTTTTATCACGTCTTATTCTATTTTATGTTCCAGGCTTTAGCAGGCAAAGGTGCTCCAGAAGAAAATGTGTCTGGTTCTGATATTCCTGTGAAATCACTGCCTCACTGTAAAAAGACTGACTGTGGTGGTCTACTTAGACCTCATATAGTTTGGTTTGGAGAGAATCTGGATCCTGCTGTCTTGGAAAAAGCTCGTAAGTTATTTAATACTTTTGAAACTTGGTAATTTTTCAGTCCTGGCATTCTCAAATAAAATTCGTAATATCTCAATTTCCTTCTATAGTGCTAAAAACCTAATCAAAATGAAGATATAAATTCTTCTGGGCTGGATATTCAGTTCCCTAGCTTATATTCTAATGAAAAATGTAAGAAAATTTGAATTTCGCTGGCCTAGCGTATCCCCCTTATGTTAAAAATATTTTTCTTTCTAGAAGCATCAATGCACACCTGCGACATGTGCCTAGTAGTAGGGACATCTTCTGTCGTGTACCCCGCGGCCATGTTTGCGCCACAAGCGGCGGAGAGAGGGGCGATCGTAGCAGAGTTCAACATAGAACCTACGCCCGCTACATCAGATTTCCACTTTTACTTTGAAGGACCCTGTGGCACTACTCTACCAGTAGCTTTGGCTGATTAGAATCGGGAACCTTACTTTGTATACGTCAGGGAAATTAATTGTTAGCCAACTGACAGCCTACGTCAATTCGCGCACTGGATTTTCAACTCTCGGTGCTAAGAAGAGACAGCAAATCGCCGCGTCTAAAATCGCTCGTGGATGCTTACTGTCAAAGAACAAAGAATGATAGTTGTGATTTTAATATACAGACAATTTAAGTTCGTAGTCATGAGATAAAAATACTATGAGTAAATTTCCCTGAAGGTTGATGAAAGAAAAAAAATCTGAAGATTTGATTGGTGGGTTACAGAATGTCTGTGATAGTGAATTTTTTATAGCAGCTTATTGAGTGTAGGATTAGGTTCTTTGATTAGATATGTAAGAAAAGTCTTGTCTGCTGTGTAAATAACAAGAATATAGGACTAGTTGTTGAGAGAAACGGCAATGTAAATAATATGTAAAAAATAATTTATTTATCACAATTTGTTTAACAATAAACGGTTTTATTTTAAAGGTTTTTTTCTTATTTTTCTTTATGTTTCGCAAAAAACTTGGCTACATTTCCAATTGTCATTCCGAAATTGCAACTCGGTACCAATGATTTCTGTAAGAAAAAATAAAGTATTAAAAGTAGAGCAATATGAAGCAATTTTTTTTTTCACACATTTGTTTAAACTTTAACATTACAAAGAGGTTTGTAATGTTAAAGTATAGATGGATTAATAATAGTTACCTGTACAAATGAAGGCAATGCAGACATAGTTTGAGGTCTTGAGTATCTTTCGTCTACTAATAACACGCAAGCATAATCGTTAGCATGTCTTACTGCCCTGCCTGTAACAATATTTTCTAGTATATAATCCTTATTCATTAAAAAAGTAAATAATGTACTTCATTTTTGGTTTCGCAAAGACTACTTAGGCTCCGCTGCAACCAAGAATGAGCGTAGAGCAAATTATTTTTATGCCATTGAATAATTAACTTTATTCTTAGTGACATAAAGTGCAAAATTGAACTTCGGGACACTCATCAAATTACTCCCTAACAAACTAAGGTTCATTATTCAATACTGTATTACCTACTATGTAATATATTTTGGTGATCGCCAGTCATACAAGTGTTTGATACTAGTTTCGAAGCCTACGTACCTTTAACATAATGTGCTGCGTATGCGCAAATATCAAGAAATTAATTGTAATCAGTACTCACCAATACATTGATTCACAGCTTTCATACAAAGGTTCTCATAATAAATGTTGCCGGCACTACCGCCAGCGGTTTTGTTCAAATATTTCATCTTTTCTTGCAACTCTGGTGATTTTACATTCGGGTACGGCATGCCTACCACCATGACACATCTTCCTAGGTCGTCACTGAAATATGATACAAGGTTTTAAAACTTGTTAGAACTATTTTAATTTCGGGTCGTTAGAAGCCCGATAGTTCGACAAACAGTCTTAACAAGAGGCATCGTGTTATCCCAGTATAACTGGGTTGTGGAGGTCAGATAGGCAGTCACTCCATGTAAAATAGTGGTATTCAGCTGCCTCTGGATAGACTGGAAAGGCAACCCCAAAAATAGTTGGGAAAGGATGATTATGAGAGCTCTCTGAATTTATTCAATAGAATTGCTTTCATCTTTTACCCAACTGCCCCAGAAGGACGGTAATGATTTTAAAAGTTATTAATGTGGTCTTATTAGTAGAGTATATACCATTCTGCAAACATTCAGTTAGGTGGTAAGATTAAACTAAGGTAAACTCTATTCAAATCCTTGTTCCCAATTGAAGTTATTTGTACTTAAAAAAATATCAACTTTATGCAATTGTTAATTAGGTTGTTTTAGAAGATCTACTATTGAAAAAGTCATCATAAAACTTGTCGAACTTGCATATCATTATTTGTTTACATTTTTGGAAACTAAATTTCGCAGAATATGTCTTGCGCTCTGCCGCTAAACCATTGCAATAGGAACCTACTACTAATGATAGAAGTAATATTGAAGCTAACCTGAAGTTCAATCCTTCACTAAGTTTTCCACCAACAACACTCAACAATAGTGCTCCTGTGTGATCGCCATCTTTACTCTTAACTGCTGAGGCGAATTTATTTAACACCTAAAATAGGACAATGATTATAAAACACTATAATAATAACACAGTCCTGCTCACCATATCCGGTGAGAGCGACCCAGACTAATAAAATAATAATTATAGCCATCTGGTGCAGTTTTTATTGTCGAACAATATAACCAACCAACATGTTGAAATAAAGTTGAGTCTTCCAGCAAATATGTATATAAAAAAGTGTATCTAAGCGTTTCCATCACGTGTTTAAAAAAAAAATTGATTAAAACGTCACACATTTCCTCTTTACAATGCCAAATATCAACCTTATATGAAAGGCATAAGATTCAAAATCCAACAACTTACCTGATCAACATCAGACGCAGATTTGGGCTCACGGAATATGGTTTTCTTCTTAGTGATGGCCTCAATAACTTTGTTATTCTTCAGGTGGTCGTACACAGTTTGCTCGTACGAGTATGATGGCAGAAAGCACACGACACCGCCTGGTACTATGCTGCAGATATTTCTTAGAATACGGCCTACTTCACTTAGCTGTAATAATAAAATAGCAATTTAATACCGTACTGCAAGGCAAAGATCTCCTCAAAATACGCATGTCATGCCTTTTTGAAGTGAAACTTCTTTACGCCCGCTTGACTTGGGGAGTAAGCTGGCGAACACGTGAAGTAAGCGTTACGAAAAGTGTGATCGGGCGAGGCGAACGGGAGTTGAGTGGGGGATATAAGCAAGAGAAAGCAGTGCGCGCGCACATTTTCTTTCTCTCTTCCTCTCATAGCTAAATACGTTCTGTATATCTAAGCAAATCGCAGGCCTATTGTCTGTATCACAGTGTAGGAGAAAGAGAGAGCAGTGCGCGCGCACATTTTCTTTCTCTTTCTCTTAGCTATAAGAGTAAGTGAAATATGTATATATCTCAGTCAGTAGTTCGTTTGCGAGTTTACTAGCGTTACGCGAACTGTGATTCTTTGGTTATTTTTCGTAATTCTATTTCGTTTTGAACAATTTAATGAATTAATATTTTGAGAAAGAAGTTTCACTTCAGTCGTGTGGTCATAAGCACACTCGGTTTTTTTTTTTAGCTTTTGCAGATAATCTGCCCCTCAGCACGATAGCTGAAAGGGCAGGATATCCCGATTAAAATGGCTGTGTAACATTCGGGCGGACAGACAGACGGACATGACGAAATTATAACATTTTTGCCATTTGGCTATGGAACCCTAAAATGGACAAACACTCTGGAGCTGGATTTCGAAACATCTTCGGATGCAGCGAGTCACTTAATTACGGTCAGACTACACTATAGCCGCGGTCGCACGCTCGCTGTGGGGGAGGAGGGTCGAGGGCTAGAATAAATAAGAAAGTTCGATAATATTATGGCGACATGCGACCAGGACACATGATTTTAAACAATGTTTTTCTTGTTCCATATCTCCTTTTTTTACCGTAGTCGAGTTCATATTTATTTTTAGCATCACTTACCAATTCATTAGACATCCTATGTTCATACGAGAAATTCAGAGGAACGCTGGTGGGTCCCCTCGACATACACACTCCTAGCACATTGTCTGAAGACACCACATGTTCACATCTTACCACATTCACTACGTCATCGTTTGTTGAGTTACTTGTTAATAATGCGTGGAATTCCGCTATAGGTTCCATAGTTCCTCCGGCTACTATCACCTGAAAATATTATAAGTTTTCTTGTTGATGAACAAGTTTTAACACTCAATTTTTATGGATGGACAAGTTTTAACACTCGATTGTTGTGATGGACAAGTTTTAACACTCAATAGTTATGGATGGACAAGTTTTAACACTCAATATTTTTGTGGTTGGACAAGTTTTAACACTACATTGTTGTGGATGGACAAGTTTTAACACTCAATTGTTATGGATGGACAAGCTTTAAAACTCGATTGTTGTGATGGACAAGTTGTAACACTCAATTGTTGTGATGGACAAGTAATAACACTACGTTGTTGTGGATGGACAAGTTTTAACACTACATTGTCATGGATGGACAAGTTGTAACACTAAATTTTTGTGGATGGACAAGTTTTAACACTCAATTGTTGTGATGGACAAGTAATAACACTACGTTGTTGTGGATGGACAAGTTTTAACACTCAATTGTTGTGATGGACAAGTAATAATAACACTACGTTGTTGTGGATGGACAAGTTTTAACACTAAATTCTTATGGATGGACAAGTTTTAACACTCAATTGTTATGGATGGACAAGTTTTAACACTCAATATTGTTGTGGTTGGACAAGTTTTAACACTCAACTGTTATGGATGGACAAGTTTTAAGAATCAATTGTTCTGGATGGATAAGTTTTAACACTCAATTGTTGTTCATAATTTAGTATACTTTACTTACAGATCGGCACTGCTTCACGACCTCACTAAAATGCTCCGCTGGGTTTAATAACAAATACTTCAGTAGTCCAGTCTGGTCCCTCTGCGCTAATACTCGGCCATTCTCACTGCGATTGCAGAGCATTTCTAGAAAATCTAGAACTGCATACAATCCACTGCCTGCTGATGTTTCTGTTGGTACCTGAAATCATTATGATATCATCTTTTAAAATTGTGGTAAAAGAAAGTATGCAGCTTCATGAAGCAGCTGTAATTTTGACGATAACATAACATGCCTGGATTTTTTAATACAAAATGATGCTTTGCTATAGTTAAATTTAAAATTGGTTTTACAATTTTTTCCAGGAAACCTAATATAACTTGTAAATTATTGCATGAATAAATACAAAACAGAGAAGTACATACAATTACACCTACATTTACTTGAACAGGTACATTTTCTTTCACTTCAGGTTCTACCTCTTTCTCCCCACCTTTTTTCTTAGCAATATTACTCATAAACGTTTCAAACGAACTCTTTTTGCTGACGGTACTTTTCTTCATCTCCTCTTCAAGCGCTTGCTGACTGTACCTCATAGAGAAACCGTGTAGTTTAGGAGCCAGTCTGGTATTCCTACAGAATTCTACTAAAGGTCGTAAGTTCATGTGATCTATTTCAGCCTTTATTACAAAGTCCTCAAGAGTGAATATTGTAGTTTCGTCTTGTTTCTTTTCGTTTGATTGTTTGGGATTAATTATACCTGAAATTGAATAAAATTACGACTTTATGAAGAAGTAAATAAGGTTCACAATTCAAATTTTTTTAAGTTAGGTACAGTGAAAAAAGTGTGCAGAGCCGAGTATGTTGTTGTTTTTATAACATTAAATAAGAAACTTCTCTTCAGTGTCATACAGTGCAAAATTGTACGAACTTCGTTGTTGACACTAAAAATCACATTGGGCGTCCTTGTGTGTTCTTGGGAGTTTTGCAGTTTCAAGACGCTATAAGGTTTATTATTCACTGTCAACAATATGGGGTTGGTATGGGGCCTTATTAAATAATAAACTCACCCAAAAGCTTCCCTACAACAAAACTAATCTGGTTTAACGTTAACAAACTCCTACTACTCAATCTCGCTCTATATTTATTGATATAAAACTGTAAGAATGTCTTCACTGAGTTCAGTTGTTTCACGGTCACGGGGGCTGAGTGAGCATTCTCTAAGGCAGCGGTCAAACCGTGAGCCTCATCCAGGATTAATATGTTGTTCTGTAGCTTTAGGGATATGCCGGATCTGGCTCCAGAACTTACTATGCCTGCATGACTTATTAGGACTACCTGGAAATTAGGACAACAGGTATTAAACTCAGAATTTTTTTTCAGTCTCTATTTAATTTGAATCGCGACATATTCGCCAAAAATGTAAATAAATATGAGTTTATGGAAAAACGATTTTAATTCCTACATAATAAAGTTCAGTTTACGCTACAACTTCAAACATTTTTATAACTTTTTCAAAAGTGCTAGTCACTCTGAAATCAACTTAATTACCATTAAAATAAAGTTGATATTTGTTTAACATTAAATAACGTCAATTTGAAACATAAATAATATAAATGTAAACTGCACTTCTTTCTGGTAGGAAAACCAGTGAAACAAAAGTAATGACAAGTATCTGCTGCTGAGCTATAGTAACCTGTTTTGCTTATTAACTATAAGCTTGACTGCATTAATAATAACTTGCTAACACTTATCTTGTATAGTCGACCTCGTAATCGCTTAACCACCTACATAATTGCTTTTAAGGTTGAATGTTACTTGCAAGTCATTAAACAACAAGATCTATATTGTCTATGTGACAGTTAGATTGTTTCAACCTTAGTGAAGTTCCAATTTACTGGGAAATTTTGTCGAAAGTGGTAAAGGAATTACGAGGTCAACTATACTTATCGAAATGTCAAATCATAGCAAAATGTCCCCCTCCACAGGTTTAATTGCCTTATTAGAAGGAATGTTGTAGAATAGATTGAAAAGAGTATTCTGATAAAATTATTTACCTCAGCATCATCCATCGCCATTCTAGACGCGTAATACGGACAAGCCTTCAACTCCTTACCACATTTGACCAGATCTTCCATATCCAGGATATCAACAAGCATCCGTTCCTTCAACCGAGTGATATTTGTCTGATTATAATAAGGGCAGGCGGTACATGATCTTGTCTTCGTCTTTTTAAGAACTTTTCCTTCTTCTCCTATTGAGGTAGATTTAGTTTTTGATTTTTGCATGTCTAGACATCTGTAAAAATTATTGTTGGTTTGGTAATCCTACTAATCCTACTATCCTACTATACATAAATGGATGGATGGATGTTTGTTACTCTTTCACGCAAAAACCACTGAACGGATTTGGATGAAATTAGGCATACAGATGGTTTATAACCAGGATTAACATATATGATACTTTTTATCCCGATATTCCCACGGGATCGAAACTTATGCGGGTGAAACGGCGGGGCGCAGCTAGTTTTTTTTTAATAAATCAGCATTTGTGTCTTTGTAGGTTGGTTGGTACAGTGTAAACGAAATTATAGATGAAGGTACACAGGAGAAGAAGAATAGTTTATTTCACAGCGTAGTTCACAGTCAGTTACACAACACACAAGAGTACCATAGAAGAAGAAGGAGTGATAGAATGATAGTGGATAGAGAAGAACAGAAATGACGAAAGCTTACTAGATTCGTATATCTACTTAAGCGCGGCGAAGCTAGAAAATAGCGTGCGATAGCATATGTAGCGGTTAGTGGACTGGCGGCTGCGGGCGCGCGAGTGCAGCATGCGGTGGTGCCGTCTCGCTCGCCCTCACGGCGCGTGACACGCGAACCGACGCCGCGCACAGCCGAGCTGCCGGACAACTAATGACTTACTTTACTAATACATAAAATATGTTTGTCCTGTATGTTGTACATATATAATTATTACTTAAATATTTATTTATTATTTTAAGTATTTACATTTACAGGTTGAGTTATATAGGTACCTAATAATTAAGTGTCACTACATCTTCTTAAAAGGTGGTGGAAGGTACACAATATTTTTTTTTTAATAAATTAAAATGTCCCTTAGTCATAATCGTCTGCCTATCCTTTTCCCAACTAAACTATACGGAAGCAGTTTAATAACAGTATTTTATATTTGGGCAACTGCCTATATACATATATAGTATAGCATATAACATTTCCACTGGTGGTATACATGCCTCTTCTCTGTGAGAGAGCACTATAGCATGCAATGGGGCATTCATAGAGTAAAGTAATATATCGGGGGCATTGTTCAAACGTATTTCTAAAATAATGACGTAGTCATATATCTACCTTTCATTAATAAGATTCACATTCTTCAGCCTGGTGACTTCAGAATTAATGCAGTAGTGTTGTCTGGAAGCCAGTGTCACTACCCTTGTATCTTCTTTGAACACTGTCCTTTTTATTTCACCAATGAACTGGGACAGTTGACTATGAGTCCTGCTGCTTATGTAAATCTGAAATGGAAAACAGAAAATTAAGGATACTATAATATAATAACTGTATACTGTATCCATAACTGTATCTTAGCTTTAAGCCTATTTTAACAACTTAATTCACATTATGGTATGCAAATAAATGAAATGAAATAATAAATTTTTATTTCAGAAAAAATACATTTAGGGTTCACAAAACAATTTTCCAACTAAAAATGAACATTACAGAAAAATGTGTATCATATATACTGGTATAATCAGAGATTAAATCATTTAAAACAATGTTTGGTTTCTGCTGGTTACTGTGTAGTTCCACTGGAAGGGCAGTTAGAAAGGCTTATATCATAATATATAACTATAATAAATAAAATAAATAATAATAGTTTATTTCTCACCAACATAGCAACAGGATTACATATTAAAAAAAAACTACTTATTACTATGTAGGTAACTATACTACTGTCATATACATTGTACAATAATAATCCCAAAGCATTTGTGGTGGTAAAGAGGTTTACTTGTGGTATCTTCTGAACTAAGCGAGGCCTGTATCTCAGAAAGTACTATATATGTATACAACGTGTCCCAGAAATCAACGTCAAGCCGAAAACGGGCAATAGGCCAAGTCGTGACAGCTATTAGAAAAATATAAAAAAAAATCTTGGTCATGTACTTTTCGAATTATAAGCATTCAAAAATAAATCTCAAAAAGTGACACCCTGTGATGATTTTTCAAGTCCTGTGACTACATTATTAACATTTCGGTAGTTTTTTTCTCTGTGATGTAACCATGAATAACCCTTCTGTAAATTACAGTTAAAAGTAAAACGTAACTGCCTCAGTTCTAAATTAAATGTTAGATTTTTGCCCAATATTGAATTCAAAATAATGACATCACCCAACTTTAACCGACTGTACTGAAAAAAAAATCTACTACACTATTTTGGCAAGTAACTTTAAAAGATGGCGCGTTTAGTCAGGATTCCAAAATGGTATAACACATACTAATTGCTACTTCTTAATTGAGAAAAAACATTTTTTTTTATGAAGCCGTATTTCATAAAAGTTCGATTGAGACGAAGAGTGACGTTATTTTGACTAGTGTGAGCGAGAAAGATTTATTTTAACTAATGTGAGGTGACGCTACTTTGACAAGTGGGAGCGAGATAGATAGTGACGCTACTTTTATCTAACTAAGAGGGAGACGGATTGACACATCATTTCATATGTGTGAGTGAAACAGATAGAGACGCTACTCTGGCTAAACAGGGATGCGTCGGCAAATTGTGCAATGCCAATGCCAATGCTGCAGCAAGAGTGTATCGTGAGAGATACCCGAATGCTGAGCGTCATCCCGATCATCGAGTATTTATTAATGTGCATCGGTCATTATCAGAGGGTCGATTTCCTAGCCAAATGGTTAGCGAGGGAAGACCCGTTATGCCCTACGAAGCCGAAGTCTTGCAAGCAGTTGAAGAAGACAGAAGTATCTCAGTACGTGGAATTGAACAGAGCATAGGAGTCCCCAAAAGTACTGCACATCGTATTTTAAAAAAGAACGAGTTTCACCCATACCATGTACGACGAGTACAAAGTCTGCTACCCCGAGACTACCCAGAGAGAGTACGATTTTGTCGAACGATGTTGCAGAGGCACCGAGAGGACCCGCGATTCTTTGAAAAAATTCTATGGTCCGATGAATCAACATTTAAAAAGGACGGTTACATGAACCTCCACAATTTGCACGAATGGCACGTGGAAAATCCAAATTTGATGCGGGAAGATAGATCTCAGTACCAGTTTAAAGTAAATATGTGGACGGGAATTTTGAATGGTAAAGTTATTGGTCCAATCGAGCTGCCGGAGAATTTAAATGCCCAGGGTTATTTGAACTTCTTACAGAACCAATTACCAGAATTATTGGAAGAAGTGCCACTGAACATTTACGGCAGCATGTGGTATCAACAAGATGGCTGCCCAGCGCATTATGCTCTCACTGTACGAGAGTTTCTCAATCGAGAATACCCCGATAGGTGGATTGGGCGGGGTGGTACAATTTCGTGGCCTGCCCGTTCACCCGATTTAAACCCCATAGATTTTTTTTACTGGGGTACGATAAAGGATAAAGTGTACTCTAAACCAATTCAAGATTTAGACGAGCTGCGCCAAAGAATTGCAGAAGCCGCTGAATACATCAACTCAAGAAGATACGCCCGTCTTATTACGCGATCATTTTTAAAGAGATGTAGAACTTGCATTGCAGCTGAAGGAAAACAGTTTGAACATTTGTTATAAAACTTCGTAAATCTGATTTAATAAAAATTATAATAAAAGAAATCCAACGACTGAATTTTATTTCAAATGCACCTAAAACCAACAATGTACTTTTTTTCCTCAATTAAGAAGTAGCAATTAGTATGTGTTATACCATTTTGGAATCCTGACTAAACGCGCCATCTTTTAAAGTTACTTGCCAAAATAGTGTAGTAGATTTTTTTTTCAGTACAGTCGGTTAAAGTTGGGTGATGTCATTATTTTGAATTCAATATTGGGCAAAAATCTAACATTTAATTTAAAACTGAGGCAGTTACGTTTTAACTTTTAACTGTAATTTACAGAAGGGTTATTCATGGTTAGATCACAGAGAAAAAAACTACCGAAATGTTAATAATGTAGTCACAGGACTTGAAAAATCATCACAGGGTGTCACTTTTTGAGATTTATTTTTGAATGCTTATAATTCGAAAAGTACATGACCAAGATTTTTTTTTATATTTTTCTAATAGCTGGCACGACTTGGCCTATTGCCCGTTTTCGGCTTGACGTTGATTTCTGGGACACGTTGTATAATACTATATTTATAATATCTAGGTTGGAGATAGTAGTTGTTATAGTGTTTTTTCTCCCTTTTCCAATTTAAATTTTTTGGGCTCATAGAGTGATCCTCATCCTTGAAAGGACAAACAAGGAGGAGGAATTTAAGACATTTACCTATACACAAAAATGCATTATATCAGGGTAGCTGTACTGTTATCTGCCATCAGGTTTATTTACCCTTCCTAGATCCAGGCGTAGAACATGGATCCACGTGAAACACACACTTTTAATTATTTCAGTAATCACGGTATTCAGCCGGTTAAGTCTTAACAGATCTGGCTTACCCTCAACATTTTCATGAAACTTATATTCAGAAAGTAAATCTTACTTTTGTTATTTGATTATCATCATCTTCCACAGTTTCTTCACCCTCAGAATCCGCATCTCCTTTCTCCTCACACTCTTCTAGAATAAGATCTCTATCTTCTTCCATCTCTGCTTTCTCTTCTAGAACATTCTCTTTCTCACCTTCAACTTTCTCACTTTTATCTTTCTTATTAAAATAGTATTCAATAGTCTTTGCTGAATTATTTTTTAGTTTAGAAACTCGAAGTTTCATTTGATCAAATAGATCTTTCCGTTTTTTAATTTTATCTAGTTTTAGCTGTAGTGTTACTAGAGTCTGTTTCTTTTTTATATTTTCATATTCCTCTGTTAGCCAATCATCTGAAGCTGGAATGGAAAATAAAGATGAGTTTCTCGAAAATGTAATAAGTTTTTTACACAACGAGAATGAAGTATGGTTTTATATTTACAACTAGCTTCTGCCTGCGACTTCGTCTGCGTGAAATTTCGGCCGAGATGCATCGCATCGCCCGCCCGCGCTTTTAGTTCGTTTTCGCTTAGCATTATTTCTGACTTTTTTCTTTTTGCTCAGCCTATCCTTCCTCAAGAATTGGACTATCAAAAGCAAAAATCATTTTTCACATCCAACTCGTAGTTCCAGAGATTTGCGAATTCAAACATTAGGTTTAAATTAACGATCTTTCTTCCCAGTCTACAACAACACAACAACATCATGTAGAAACGCATTTTACCTGTGTTAGTGGATATTTCTGCTTTCAGTTGAGCCACTTCTTTTTCAACCTCTTCAAATATTTTCTGATTACAGTCCCGTAGCCATTTCAGAGCTCCACAACAGATGCTTAGTGATTTTCCCTAAAATATAACTTTAACATATTATTTAAATTCAAAAGCTAGGGGAAACTGAAATAATTCCTAAAGTAGTCAAACTCAAAGCATTGCAAGCAGCACTCTTTTAAATTGTCAAGGAGTTGTTCAGTCAGAAATATGAAGCCCATTCCAAAGCATAGTAGGTACCTATTGAGAATAACAGTCAAGAAACTTCATGGACACTCTTTTAAATTGCATATATTAGAGTTACATCATTAATGTTGAAATCTATTATTTTAAGGCTACCTGTCCTGTAGTAAATACCAAGATACTGATACCAAACTGTTGCTAAAAGGTATCTTATACATTTAGAGATACAGACTATTGTGGTATATTTTGGTTTTAGCATGTAGTCAGTATGATATTGGGTATACAATAGCACATGAGTAGTTTAAAATATTACCTACAGCTAGGTTACAACAGTGAGCCCCAAACTAGACAGTTTGTATCATGGGGCTTAATAGACTGTGAATATTAACTATCGGTCAGTCAGCAATACTTGGCTTGATATCAACAATTCAGGAAATATTTATATGCGCAAAACATGCTAATTGCTGCCTAACTTGACAATGATATCGTCGACGATACTGCAATAGCGCTGATCTACTATTTGCAATAGTGCGTAACTACAAGGTTGATAACTTTACAGGAGATAAAAAAAACTTCATAATTTTAGTATTTAGAATGATAAGCGCATCTTTTTGAAATATAGGGACTTTAGAGTACCAGGCCACCGGTCAGTGGCAGAAAATTTACGGTTTTTCCAGTGGTTTGGATTTATGCTAGGACAGCGCGGCGCGTAAATTTGAATTTCGCTACTTTTTGTAGTTTCGCGGTATTGCAGATGGTAGTTCAGCGCTATTGCAGTATCGTCGACGATATGATGGTACAGACGCCAGCAGGTAAAGCTACCCGAAACTGTCAAATTTTCCCAATCAATCTTGAACCTTAATGTTTTAGCGATAAAGTTGAAAATCTATTAAAGAAATTTGACATATTGTAGTAGCTTGATGTGCTGGCGTCTGTATTATTGGTAGTATTCTTTTGGTACTATATGTACACTCTGCCTGACCCTTCGGGGATTACAGGCGTGATGTTATTGTATGTAATATCATGTAAAATTCACATATATCACTGTAACTTGGCAGATAAATAAAGTAACCTACCTAACGTAAATAAACGTGAATATTATCTTTCTTACGTAGTCACTTCCAGATACCCGCTAAGCAGTTAAATTCAAGTATTTTAAATAGCTTACCGTGCCAGTAGGGCTCTCAAATATTCCTAGTTTCTGTTCTTCCAAAGTTAAATAAAGTTCTTTCATAAACTTTTCTTGAATATCATATGGTTTGAAAGGAAATGGAAATGGTGTCTCCATTTTAGTTTAATTCACTGTGATTTATATTTGCACACTAAACTCTTTTAAACAAAGCTATCTGTAAGAAAAAGATAATTGGCACTTAGCATTAGCAATTTCTTTCGCGCCCTTTCTTCGTCACATACACAGGTGATTTTGACACTGACAGTTTTAACTTTAACAACATTATTTATTTCCCTGAAGCTAGTGAAGGATGCTAATTGTTTGAAGTTTGAAACGAAATATTGAATCGAGAAATTTGAGTCGAGTATCTATCTAACGAAATTATTTTTCCTTCACAGTTGTGGTTGCAGTTAGTAGCTATAACTAATAATGGAATGAAACGAATGAAACCGTAGCATGGCCTCGTCCTTACACTAATTTCACTCCCACATTTATTCTGATCTTGCTGACCACCGCACCGTACGATGGCATAAATGACGTGGGGCGCAATGGACAATCCAATGCGGACTATGCACGATATAAAATATTGGAAATGTTCGGTTTTAGCTATTTCAAAAATACTCTAGTGACTAGACTCTTCAGCTGTCAAATAGGTGACGAATCGAAATGTCAATCGACTGAATTTCGAAAATCTCGAAATAATTTACAATATTTGTTTTATTTACTCCTTTTTAGTTTTAATTAACAATCATTCCAATAACTGAAGTTCTTTACTTTATAAAATGTCTCATAAGTAAGTTACATTTCGGTTCTAGACGCATTTGCATGCACAGATACTATGTAAAAGATTTTAATATGCAGAGTGTAATTCTTTTCAGCGTTAAAATTCTTCCTGGTGCTACGGTTTGCGAGGATTGCACTCTAGAAGGTGATATTACCATTGGTGGAGGTACAGTTATCCACCCAAGAGTGACAATCATTGCTGAAGGTGGACCTATAATAATAGCCGAGTACTGTATTATTGAAGAGTATTCCACTATTATTCATAAGTAAGCACAATTTATAAACTAACTAATACTGCAAGACTTTAAGTATATTCTGTTAAATTGTATTAGTATTAGTATTCGCCATCTCAATGCCACAGTAAATATTTGATCATATTATTCTAAACAGAATAAAACTTTCAATGTTTACCTCAATATCAAGTATTACAAAGTAATCAAGTATCTACTTTATTATTTTTCAGAAAAAGTGACAAACAAGAGAATCCTCCAAAACCCTTATTCATTGGAGCTCACAATGTATTTGAGGTGGGCTGCAAGTTGGAGTCACCGTGTGGTCATATTGGAGAGAGCAACGTATTTGAGTGCAGGTCCTTTGTAGGAGTTGATGTCAAGATAGGAAGTGGATGTGTTATTGGTAATTTAGTTGTATTTCATATATTTAAGAATTTTTACACTTTGTTGCTTAGACCTTCTTCTTTTCTGAGTCAATGATAAATGAGTTGAACCCAGTAAGTGGCCACACAAATCATGGCATCAGTAGTCTTTATAGGTACTCAGAAGTACATGTGTTTTGAAACTTTGGACACACCATCATACATGGGCATGGTTTGGTCAAGAGCACCGCAAACTGGGTGCCTGTTACATCTCCAATCAAAATTAGACATTTCATAATTATGTAAAAGGCTTGCATCTTTATCCATGTCAAGAACGTATTATCTTATTTAAAACTGCTTAAACCAATAACTGCTTTTAGCTACAGAAAATTGTACTTGACAACTTATTGTCATTCTATTTCAGGTGCAGCTTGTCATCTCACAGCAGCACAAACCCTAACAGACAACACTGTGATATGGGGATCTGATCATCACGTCAGGGAAGCACTAGAGAAACAACCATCACAACTTTTGCAGCTAGACTTTTTGAGCAAAGTCATGCCTAATTACCACAGGCTAAGGAAACCTAATGTCCATAAAAGGCAGCCTTCCACAAGACAATCCCAGGAATCATCCCCTAAACCATAAAAGAACACTATTTATTGTTAAAAATGCTGTATTATACTAATTATTACTAATTTTTAGCTTGTAATGCACTATGTTAAGATTTTATATTTATTTAATGCTTCACTGAATAATCAAGTATTTTGATAGTGAAATATTAGTTTGATTTTTTTTGGACCCACCTTTTGGTTTTCTCTTATGTGATATTTTTTTTAATTTTAGATAATATTTACAAACTTCTAATAATAAATAAATTAAAAATATTTAAAAATGTAATTTGTAGGTATTTAAATGAAATAAAGGAATAATAAATTACAAATTATTAAAATAAAAATATAATATCCTAAACTAACTGAAACTATTAGAAAACTAAAATTTTGCTTCGAAATATTCCTCCGCATCACTGTCGACTGGTACACTGTACTACTTTTTGTTTTAGATTTTTTTAAACTTTTCTATGGTATTGAGTGGCTAACTTGGTAAAAATTTAAAAACATTAAAATAGTGGCGGATCGCAAATACAGTATAATCAATTAATATCATCACATGGCTTGAAAGTACAAATCTTGAGGATCTTTCGTACTTTTTACCGCCATGGAGGTCGGACCGAAATATTTACGAATCCAAAATGCAGGCTGTGCTGTACCACATTCAATACTAAAATATGACAATCGGAGATCTTAAAATTGAGAAATTGCAAAGTGAAGTTAGTTCTGCCTTTCGCCGCCTGTAAAATATACTGGGAGATATGTAGTTAATTTATTATCTGTATCATTAATGTTGCAAGTTTAAAATTATGAATTTTCCGTGACTGGTTACGAAAAAAAAACCCACAAAATGAAAAATAATAGGATGTCGTCTCGGTTGGAGCGTCATCGATTTCTTTAATTTTGAAGAATTTGTTTCTTTTATTACGCCTACCGTTGATTTTTATTTGAAAATCGTTTTAGTGTTTTTCGTTGTTTGTTTTGTTTTAACACAAATCGCTGGGTTACGTCTTGAAAAAGTTTGTAGGGCATTCAAAGGTTTACATACCAACTTTGCTTGTTTTATTATTGCTATGCATTGCAATATACATTGATGGTATATCAACGGCTGTGACTAGATAGTTTTGTTGGGAATTGGGGTAAAAGGGCAATAACAAGTGGTGTCTGTCTACGTTTGTAGTATTCGTTACGGGCGCCATGTTGTTATTTACTTTGTGATTTTACTACGGGGAGGTAGTGCTATGGGTATATTGTGTTGTGCCGCTGCATCGCGTGTGTGAGAATGTTAGAGGATGTACCCGTCCACGGAAGTCGGAGCGACGTCCGATCCCCCAGCAAAACCACGACTCATCAGAGAAACCTCAGTCTGGATTTTAGGTATGTAAATTCCTAAGTTCCGTTCGCTATTTGATAACAAAAGATGAATGTATTTTGATGGAAGTTTTTATCGTAACGTAGGTGTGTGGAATATCATCACGTTTCTTTGCCTCGTGTCATAGAGTAGTAGAAGTAAACAGAAACTCAACAGTAGATTAAGGCATTGTTTACCTTTTCATCATTAGTCACCACTTACTCTGCCTAGCTTGGCAAGTATTATTCTATTACAGGTTTAGGAATCACCTACAAACACTTTATCTAAATCCACATTTGATACTGTTTATCTTAATACAGATAATCAATAAATATAATATGAAAATAGACTTCTTTGAAATTTGTCTTGAAAACCTGTTAATCATAGAATATAAGCAAGAAATAATGTCTATAACATAACTTTAAGCTTTGAGGATAACAGCAATATCCTATTTGTATAACACAAATTAAGTCTCCTTATGGTTGCAAACACACATTATCGTCAAACTTTCCTTTCATACAATATTAATTACAAAATTAATTATTTTATAATTTTTTCATTGTTAATTTACCCATATTAAATTCATAACCTAATTACAGTACTTTATACTAACAGCAGCAACATTAAATCAGGATTCCCAATTTTATATTTATTGTTGTACATAAAGATGGTCTGTAATGGGAATGTGAAACACATGGGATGTTTTACGCACCCATACTACGTTATTACTTTATAATAATAATTAAAGTCCATCAAATATTTTATGAGCCATAAAAATATTGATCGCAATTTATTAACATATTTAATGGTCTGCATACATGTGTTGGTTAAAGTATGCACGAAAACATGTTGCCAATATGGCACAGGTTTTGTAACATTACTGGTTTCATGTGAATGAAATAGTATATAAAATTATTAGGTATATTAGAAACAAGCTGACCCGAAAAAAGTACTTCTGTTTTATCTTATTTTCTACCCATGTTTTCCAATTTTTCTATCCATAAAACCTTATTCGGACTATTACAAACTTTTTATAAAAACCTTAATCGATCCAGCCATTCTCAAGTGATGTGCTTACCAATGAACAACATTTTATATTTATGTCTATAGACAACATAAAGTACAGACGCCAGCAGGTCAAGCTACCCGAAACTGTCAAATTTTCCCAATCAACCTAGAAACTTAATGCTTTAGCGATAAAGTTGAAAATTTATTAAAGAAATTTGACAGATTATAGTAGCTTGATGTGCTGGCGTCCTGTAATAATTATGTTTATGTCCTACTACAAACAGATGTCATCTATCACTAACATGTGTAAACATAATGTTTTCAATTGTACTTAATATATCAGTCGTTAAGTTACAGTATTGAATTAAAAATGACAATGAAAGAGAAGTCAGACTCTCAAAACCACAGAAGGTGGTTTTTATCTGCATTTAATGAATTATATCTTATCTGAATTGTCTGAGTCACATAATACATTTGAATGCATGGGCATTCAAATGTATTGTGTGCCAGATAGGAAATTTTGTGAATGATAACAAAATTAGTCAGTCAGTGTTTACTTAAAATTGCTGTTAAAACAATTACCAACCGTTATCTGTCTGCTAGTATCATTTTGAAACATAGCAAGTAGTCATTCATTTGACAAATTACAAATTACTTAGTATTTTTTTAATTTAAAATTAGAGAAAGAATAAATTAACTAACTAGTTTATTAAAATACTAGAGAAGTACTCCAATAAATGAAAAAAAAATTAAAGCATTTTTAAATACTGGGTTAAACTATGGTAAGTAGTTCTATCTGCCATAGTAAGTGCAGTACAATAACAATTCACCTTTGTTTATACTATAACTTGACACCATGCAGGTCTATATTCTTCAAAATATTATATTAGTACTTCTAAGAACTTCCTAGATTTTTTTTTTCTAAACAAATTATTGAATATTACCAACAAAAACTTGAAAGAGAATGGTTGTGTCACTAACAGCATGTTTTGTCAACTGAAACCGATATTTAATTTCATAAGTGA
The DNA here is from genome assembly GCA_911387795.2 of Apamea monoglypha. Taxonomy (NCBI): domain Eukaryota; kingdom Metazoa; phylum Arthropoda; class Insecta; order Lepidoptera; family Noctuidae; genus Apamea; species Apamea monoglypha. Next base: position 15,870,545 of record OU426917.1, read on the forward strand.
TAAAACAATCATCTTGAATAACGTAATATCATGCTTGTTTTTCCCGAAGGGTTAAGCAGACATAGTGCAACATTTCGCCAGCTATGTTTAAGTCCCAAGTAATAGGGGGTGAGCCGGCCATCAACCGGGCACAAATCCAGACTCAAGACTGCTACTAAAAAATAATATTCCAATAACACTGCCCGACCTGAGAATCAAACCCAAGAACTCATGCTCAGCAGTAGCTCTTGCAACCGCTAGAACAACAAGACAGTCCAACAATAAATTATGATTTCTTTTTATTTAAAAACTTTCTTTAGTCATTCTCATCTGCATACTTACCTTACAAATAGCTACACAGTCTTATACTACCTCTAAGAACTGTAATTTAAAACAAAATATTGAAATTTTATGACCAGGGCCACTGCTATCACCCATAATGACTTAGTTAAGGCTTAGTATGTTAATATTTAAGTATTACATTACAACATTAACCAGCCTTGGGATCTTGCTCATTAGTAATGTGTAGTTCCTTTTTTACTGGCATTCCCGTGTATGCCGCTAGTTTTATTCACACATAAGGTATGTTCTGCTCTGGTAACTCGTTGAACACCTGTTACTGATTTTTAATAGTATGTAGCTATGAAAATAAAATGCTTGTGGAAATAATTGTTTGAATTTAAGTACAGCAAGCAATTAAACTTGCATTATGAACGGTGCATGTTTAATGGCAGTGTAATGTCAAAACTTTTATTTCCTGTGTAAATTGTAGTTCCTGTTTCAACTGAACCCATCATCATCTGCCTAGCCTTTTCCCAACTATGTTTGGGTCTGCTTCCAGTCTAACTGGATACTTACAGTTACTGGGTAATACAATACCCCTTGGTAAGACTGGTTGTCAGACTTTCGGGCTACTGACGACCTGTAACGACTATCAAAGATCCATTAATGACAGACGGGACCAACAGCCTGACGTGCTTTCCGAGGCACGGAGGGGTCTTCGTATGTGAAGATCGTTTCGATTCGTCATCCATCCGCGGATCAACCGCGGCAAGCGAAGCTAACCCTGATCGATCGACCCGTGCGGCTGTTATTACTTAGCCACAAGCCCCTCGTATAGTTTATCTCAACTATATTGTTATTATTTGTTATCAGCCGTTTGTGTCCCACTGCAGGGCAAAGGCCTTTTTTACCTCCTTCCAACTTTTCCCTATCTGCTGCTGGTATCTCAACTTTGAATTTTAGAATTTCTCTATCCGTGATATGACTCGTTTTAAATGGAGTCATCTAGCTTCCAATGCTCTAGTGCATAATCCCTACAGGGAAAGCAACTTTCCTTATTCTTAACCGACTTCAAAAAAAGGAGGAGGTTCTCAAAGACTGCTGGATCAATAAAAAAGCAGTAAAAACTAAAAAAATATTTTAATTTCGGAAGTCAGTGGTAAATAATTAAAGTTATTTTTCACTTTGTAGTGTTTTTTTTATCCTTTAAAGCCCTACTCTGTCTGTCCCTGATTCGTTTGTTATTTATTCGCTTGTCACAGGAAAAAATAGAAATGTCTTTGGGATGACACGAAACTTTATTACTACTTGCTAACCAAGATAACTTCTTTGTTTGCAAAGCTACCATAAAATAACCAGTTTTCTGGCATTTGTTATGCTGATCTCTGGCATTTATTTACAGTTCGATCAAGGATTTACTGATTATTATTAATACTTTATTTAATCTTGGACTTAATGTGATCAACTGTATTTATTAAGCTTAATGCGTGTTTCATTACAGCCTCCGAATGAGGTGTGATAAGTTACCACGAGAGATCTTTAAACTGGAGCTGCCTAAATCCGGTAAAATTAGCATTCAAAACCTACTTTAGCAGATAACTCTTCTCCCTTTATTCCGGGTATCAATTAACGGACCAATCCTGATTCGCATTCCAATTTCGGTATCTATTAATCCAGTGTTTGGCTGTTAAAGATACAGTAAACATCGAGCGATATGTAGGGCGTCTTTGACCGCGGCTCTCAGCCCAGGTGAATGTACGGGGGCGAAAGTAAAAGTGGTCAGCGTCTCGAGTCTCGAGTCGACGGAAAGCGGCTACCTCGATTTCCTACGTTCTCACCTCAACACGCCATGTTTTTTCTCAGATGTACTTGTACTCGTAGAACCCTTGACATTAAAGTAAACACCGGCCATTAAACCGTAAAACATGCTCTTAGATTATCGTCTACCGTATATTCGATTCAAGTACATATCCGATTTTGTATGTTAAATCCTCACGAAAATTGTATTTATATTGTTAAATGGACTTATTCGTAGGCGTTTAATATTATACAGCGTTCGCAAAATTCGGGGCTCCAAGGAATACTTCCATGTCGCGCAAATTAATATTTTCTGAGCCAACCAGAGCTTGTAATTAATTTCTGTCAAAGCTGATCTTTATTTATGTTTTAAGGATAGATTAGGGCTCGAGAATAAATTAATTTATGAATGAAATTAGTGAAGTAGGTAGGCGTAGGAGTTGTAGTACTCATACTTTCATTGAATGTTGCTAATTATGTGCTATAAATAGTACCTGGTCTATACGTAACTTCAGTTGAAAGCATTCATTTATTCTGCACTCAGCTGCTAGGTGAAATAAAAGCGATTCTCATGCAAAAAATAAAATGCTATTATCATTAACTGTTGGATGCCCTCATGACCGATTCATTAAGTACCTACACTGTTTTCTATTGATTTCTCCATTTCACACGGTAAGCATGCCAGGTAACATGTCAGACTAACATTAAACATATATATTTTTCTGTTTTTGCTTCTACTTTACTAGATTAATTGAAGAGTATTAGAGCTACGCTTGATAGAATATAAGTTTGAAATTTTTGAAGTACTTTCTCTTTTCTCATCCATCATATCAACTTATCACTGAAAAATAACCACTTAAAAAGTATTTGTAAGTAACGAGGCAACGCACCATGTAAGTAGGAATAAAGTACAGGCTATTTTCGTCATCTCGGTGACATTCGCAACGAATACAACACAAGGTTAGCAAATTGTCGTCAATCTTCATGATCCGTAATTTATAATGTAAATTCCTTTTGTGCAGCAATGAAGCCTTACCTTTTTGTTCATGCTTTAATGATTTCCTTGACTTTGTTTTTCCTCTCCGAAACCTCCTCAACTGCGTTGCTCATCCGTGCTACGGAATACGTTAGCAGAATTAAACGAGACGTTTCATTGAACAATAGAGCCTCAGCATCATGTTTAATATTTCTCTCGCAGCGAAAAGCTAAAACTCAGTTAACGATTTTGAAAGGCATAATCAACGGCCTGGTCCAGTGATTAATTGCTTTTTGTTCATGTTACGCTTGAAACAAAAGCGTTTTGTTCGACCGTAATCGATCATTTGATTTAGAACAATTGATAGCAATACATATAGAATGTGTTGAATGTAACCTTGTTTTTGTCGCTTCAAAGACAACAGTAGCACTGGTTTTGTGTACTTAGTCAATTAATGAGTGTTAGAACTAGGAGGCGGTCACGCGACCCGCCCGTAAAAGCATTCCAAGGCTGTAATTCTAATACTGTAGCTTGTGAAATTATCAACGGAAACCCATGATGAACAACTGAATAGGTATCATAACTACATCTCAAGCAGCCATGAGCGGAAATCGGAAGTTAACACATCGCTAGCCAAACTTTTTGCTAGCAAACTGAAGCTGGAGCAAAAAGTAGATAAAAGCAAAAGTTTGTTGCGCAAACTATTCTATAGGAGAGCAAGTTTTTACTCAACGCTGCTATCTGCCTGCTGCAAGCGAAAAAGTGCTGTCTGGGTTCAAGTGATAAATTTGTATTATGAATCGTGTGGTATCAATAACCTTCGTCCTTTACCGTATTTCTGAGTCATTTGGCGCCCACGTTAAAGTCGTTATCTAGAGTGTCCTGTCAGAAAGCCAGTGTGCTACTGCTTAGCCAATTACAACGCTAATTATGTTGACCCTTCATTGTTGCCAATCAACATCGGCACTCGAGGAATGCGACACGCTACTGGCCAAGACGCCCGCAATTATTAAACGAGCTGGTTTATTGTTATTGTCCAAATTAACTAGACCCGTCCAGCGTAGCTCTATTGTATTGAAACACAATACTCTTCAAATTATACTAAGACTAAATGTTCCCTAGCAGCTATGTCTCTGCAGAGCTCATAGAATTATGGTCTTGATTAATCATAAGAATTTTTTGTAGTCAATCCGTGACACGATTTCGTTCGTCGGTATATGATATGAGTACTAATTATTAGAACAGTATGCTTCGTGTATTTTTCACCCGCATGTAATTGTACACGACTTTGAATATAATTTAACTTGTGCAAACAGTGCAGGCGAAATGAAGAGATAAGATAGTGTGTGTGTGGCTTATTTAACTAGTCCACGTTTCAGTCCATATTTGAGTGACAATTACTGTATGCGACTTTGGAAGTGGCTTGAAATACGTTAATTAATACCGTTATCATCAAGACCTCATTCCAATAAAAACGTATTATACATTTATAGTGTTTATATTTATTTTTTCTGACGTTTTTTGAATCACCCATAACTTGCATCTGACAGGGTGATATTAGTAGATCATAGATTTTTTTTATTTTATTCAACTTACGTTTTGGCGCTGAGTCAGAATTGTATCACCGCGTCATCGCTATTGCGTCTATCAACAAAAAAAAACACGTCTAATTCTGTCTTCTGATAAGTCATGAGTTTGTACTCGAGTCCGTAGGTACACGTGCACCGAACTTGAACGTTGCCTGCCGCAAACACGTCACGTGGCGATCAATGAGTTCCAACGTTGATACCTACTGTATTTTTAATAATTTTTTTTATTAAACACTCGGAATCTCGTTTTAATTAGCTTAATTAACATCTATAATGAAGAATACACAGATTTAATTTGACTTGCAATTCCGTCTAGCAGTGGTTTTTCATGTTTTTGATACTTAAGCATTTAATTAGTTAATTTATTTTGCTATTGTCTTCAACTAGTTCTGGGAAAATTGTGGTTTTTTAAATACACTGTATCTGGAAAAACTTGGTAAGCAAGTAATTTTAATGGAATAATTTATTTAATGTTTACCACACATTTAAAACACACGGATTCAGAAGCCAACACTGCTTGTGCAATTTGTAACCCAATTGTTCCGTGAAATTAAACCGAACGAAATTTAATACAACTGTACAATTGAAATTGTATACTAAACCTCTTGTATTAAGTTTCCCAGATATTGATATATAAAAAAAAAATTTTTTAAATAAATCGTCGCTGAATGAAGTTAATGTGAAACTCATCCTACTGCTTACAGTATTTTATAACGATGTTGTTCTAAAGTCCAAATTGAACACTGTACACGGTTTCGTACATATGTGATTCATTTATTTCTTGTTTTAGCGCCTAATGACCAGTGTTTCACTAATGAGTTGTTCGTTATCAAGCTGAATTGTATGAACACTGCTAAATATAGTTTGTTACGCCATCACACAGCAAATTCTATAGAGTATTTTGAATGCACCCGTTCCAAGAATTGATAAGGATTAAAACTAAGAATACTAACTCTATTGTAAAAACAGGAAATATGAAAAATTGACGTTAAAACTTTATTCACTTGACGCAATGTTCGCCACAGTTACGCAAAACTCGAGAATGAACAGGAAACTAATACATATACAATAACAAATTAATATTGTAAGGAAAATCAATGTAAAATTACTTGCAGAGGAAAATCAAAGCAAATAAGCTAGAAGCTAAAGGAAACCAGAACCTCGTAATGGTGTTGAGTTTAATAATGAGAACATTCTTGTGGTCTAGCTCAACCACGTGCGATCCAGAGCAAAACCAATACTGTATAACTAGAGCCAATCTCGGTAATCGCTGTTGTATCTATTGAAGCCAATCTCGAAGTATGAATAAGACAATCCGTAACTACGCTAGAAGTCTGAACTGCTTGTTTAACAGTATGGACTGGCAGCCAAATGAATGGATTTACTATAATAGCAACACAAGAAGTTCTGTCAAAATCAGATGAAAAACGTACGTGTAATGAGGCAACATAAAATTGAGTTATTGCTTGAATGCTCAAACCACATGTTAAAAAGATATGGAAGCCAAATAGTTAGATGGCTTCCACTTTGATGAAGGTCTACAGCTTGTCTTATTTTAACTTGAAACAGTAACTTGAGCCAATTTCTCTTCACAGCTCAAGTGTTTATTGGAGGCAATCATAACGGATGGCGTCGCATTAGCAATCTCATGGGACGTGTAACCGACTGAACGTATAGAACACAGACTCCACTATTGTGAGACAAGAGCGACTATAATATGTCTTCCCACGGATTCATATCGAGGTCGGACTAAGGCTGTACCACATGATCGATTTAAAGTGTTTAGTCCGAAGCAGTCGAGACTCGAGTGTCGTCATCACATAACCAGAACTGAAAGAGTTCACATGTTATTGTATTGAACGAGTATATGTGCGGTATATGTAGGTTAGTGTCAGACCAACAATACGACACACGTTCAAGCTTTCATTGTTTGCTGATTTGTCACCGAGAATCGCCGATTGTTTACAACTTTACCGTTACGTACGAGTTGACGCATATATCTACTGCCACACAATGGTATCACTGATATTACATTACTGGATATTGAAGGATGCTCTACAGTGCGCTGTAATTCTTATACGCCCACCGACTTGATTTAAAGACCGAGTAGCTTACCACTCGGTGATGATTAAAAATACAGTCGTCTGATCTGGTTTTAGTCACATGACGCATTTACAACGGGAGATTCACAAAGTTGAGGACTTGTGAATGTGAATGTCGCAGACTGACATCATTTTATTGCGAAAATGTTGTTAATGCTCTTCCATAGAGAAAATGGTATAAAGTTATGGCAAAGGGGCGATGACCTGCGAAGATGAAATGGAGGTACTGGCGGACACACAAGAGAGACATCCTTTAATAATAGCTGAAGATAGTTTAGATCAGCTAGATAGAGAGTAGCAAAAAGCTTCGGAAGAGCAATCGAGTCAGCTTAATGTAGCCAGACAGATTGTTTTATGTCAGGGAGAAAATAATTCCTAGAACGGCCGATGTCGGCATTGAGGAGATGTCGGTCATGTAGATTATAAATTTCTACTATGTAGTTACTATGATTTTCCACGTACGCCATTGATTGCTCAGCTCAACCTTACGTTTGTAATTATTTTAAGAAAATTCAGAAGATTTAGAAGTTGTTCAATACATATATTTTATCAGCAACAGCATCCGCAATTCTTTTGACTTTCAAGCATATGTATACCAATTTATTAACAGCATTGCCCAAATTCTGCGATTATCAGGCAGATTTATCAAAATACGAGTGGTTATGTCAACTAATCTACGCAAATATTAGATGTATAATTTCCTGTTAGTATGTTTCTTACGTCGTGTTTTATATTTTGCAAGTTGACTCACCCATTCTCTTATAAAGTCTGTGTCAGTTACTTTTTTATTTCGTCTGCGATTGCTCAGTGTCCGGGGAAATGCTGATGCCATTTGATTACACGAAAAAGATTTAATTTAAAACATGACGTCATTTCTCTTGTCCCACAATAATGTAGACATCATATTCCTTTGTTAGGATTATATGCGGTAAACAACCTTGTCGGTTATATGCTTATGATATATGAGAAGAACTGTACGTTGACCCTGCAAACTGGGGACGCCCCAGAAACCCTGAAATAGGTTATACACATGATATTTGAACACACCCCTACACAATATATCTAAGCCGATGCCACCAGTGTAGGTCGTAACACTATTTATATTTATTTGAAATAGCCTTCCATGATGAAGCTAACTACCTAGTATACAATTAAATTTAATTGATCATCTTCTAATACTGAAACCAATTATGTTTATTTTTATCTGAAAAACAATTCTCCAAACGCTAACAAGTCGTCAGAATTAGAAACAAGGAACTTACGTCACTTGATGATATTCTATTTCGATGACATTTGTTACGGTGAGCGCTATACCAGCTGAGTATTATAGGCCTGTGGGGTGTATAAAAGGGAGTGACACAATGGACGGAAATGATCAATAAGGGGCCCTCACCCACGAGAGGGACACTGGCGTAATGGTCGCCCACAGTCCAATGCAACTGCCCCCTTTAGTGTGTCTCAAGTATGATGATCTAATCTACGTAATCTCACAGGTCAAGGGACTCAGACGCTATGTACATAAATTAGTCATCTTGTCTGCTGGATGTAGTTTAGGATACTATGCGTACGAAGGTCGAACGAATAAAAGTTGGCACTACTAATTTAGTTAACCATAAAGTGAAGGTTCTTTGGATAAAACACGTGGTAGTCTTACTTTTATTTACGGTTTTGGCATCTAAAACAATCATAAAAGAGGAATCATTGTTATAAATATCAGCGCACGTGACTCTTTCAGTGGAAAGCTAAAATCATTCGAATGTTTCATCAAAAAATTGGAATAAATCCCAGTATTCAGTCACAGTTGCAAATTGCAAGAAATTGGTAGACGATTTTCCATGCCACGGTTAGTCACGGTTGTTTTGGTAACCGACAACCAAAACATTGTCCGGGGGAAATCCTTGGAAAAACGTTTTTTTAGCAGTGAATAAACTGATAATGATTGTATTTAGGACCAGCTTCTGCCTGCGACTTCGTCCGCGGGAAATTTAGGCCCCCGACCCATCGTGTCGCATCCCATTGCTCGCCCGTGCTACCACTTCGTTGTCGCTTAGTGTTCTTTCTGACTTTTTTCATTTTGCTCGGCTGTTAAGGGTCTTAGCGTGATGTTAGATAGCCTATAACCTGGAATTGGGCTATCAAATGCAATAAGATTTTTTTTTAATCTGACTGGTAGTTCCGGAGATTACTCCCTACATACATACAAACAAACAAACGAATTTTACCTTTTTTTTTTAATGGTATAAACTAGTGCTTGACTGCGATCCCACCTGATGGAAAGCAGTGCTGCAATCGTTGATGGTAAAGCGCACTAATTTATTATGAGCCTATTCACTCTAGCCTTGAAGACACTTAAATTATAATCGGACGGGAAAACCGCTGCAGGCAAATTGTTCCAGTCCTTCGATGTTCGCGGTATAAACTAAGAGGCGAAACGCTTCGTCCGGATTGTAGCAGGCGACGGGTTGTCCGATGATGGAACGGTGATGGCGGAATTAAGTCATGTAATTCCCGCGCACACTCCAGAATGCATCCTATAGAATACCGAAAGGCTAGCTAGCTACCCTACGCCTGTGCTCCAGGCTTTGTAGATTGGTCTTAACCAAATCTGGATCACCAATTAGCTTCTTCGCACGCCTCTCCACTGAGTCCAAAGCTGCTAGAGGGCATTTTGCAGCACCAGCCCAAATGTGGCAGCAGTACTCCAAACACGATCGGACCTGCGCTTTGTATAACATTAGAAGCTGTCCCGGTGTGAAGTACCGCCGGACCTTTGCAAGAACGCCAAGTTTCCTAGCAGCCATCTTGGCTTTGGACTCGATGAACCGCCCAAAGTTTAGGTTTGAGGAAATTTCAACTCCCAAGAGCTGAAGGCGGTCGGTGCACTCCAAGGATACATTCTGAAAAGCAGGAGCCAGTGTGAACGGGCTCCTTTTGGCGGTGTACAGACACGCTTGTTTTGGCGGCGTTGAATCCCACAAGGTTGGCTTCGCCCCACTTGGAGACTGCCTGAAGTGCGACATTCGTACGCTCTACCATAGCCTCTCTTTCGGACCGGATTACTTCCTTACAAGCTCGAGCACTCGGCAGGTATCTCTCTACAACTGTGCTGTCATCTGCATACCCATAGATTCCGGGCATCAGCAGATCGTTGATACAGCAGGAAGAGAGTTGCAGAGAGAACAGACCCCTGAGGAACACCGGCATTAGTCGTCATGGGCTCCGATGAGCATCCGTCGACAATAACTCAGAGAGACCGTTCACTCAGGACCTCATTATAATATTAGTATAGATGAATACTAATGACTGCGACTGTTTAGTGTCTCGCTGGTTTCAATTGGAGCATGTTCGGATAATTCGGCGGTCGGCCTCGTTCGCTCAGTTCGGAAGTGGCAATTCATAGGTTCAACTCGCCTTGCACGCTACAAGGTCGATACTATCGTAAAAATTAAGCGGACCACTTCAGCGTGGGTTTTTATTCGGTTTATTAAAGAAATAATACTTGCTATAACTATTATGGGTCGTGTTATAAGTAAATCGATCTTCCTACTGCGTACGGAGCTTGATAATAGAATCGCCAACCGCATGAATGTTACACTCAGGACCTAAGTGTAGGCATGTGGTTTCTTACGAGATAGCTTTACCCAGTAATAGATCATAAATAGTGACTGAATGTTAGCTCAGCAAGCGATCCGTTATGCAATGAACTTCCACAACAATGTTTAAACTAGATATTTATCATTTGTTTGAAATTTAGGCGTTAAAATAGAAAATAATATTGTGGTAATTACTAATATTATCAGCATGACGGGAAGTGAGCGGAACGAATGAACAAAATTTATCCGTTGCTGTTATGATTTCAAGAAATAATCTATAATTCTGTATACCATTGTTGTGATTAGGTAATGGAGTGTCAGGGTTTTATCCACGATCAGTAGAAGCACGTAACAGTGTATTTGTGTGTATAACAGACTACTTCCATCGACCGGGTAAAAGGCAGGCTTTATGTAGCCAATAAAATAACAATGAGGCCACTAAGAAACTAGTAGCTAGTAATACATTACTGCTTGATGTGGCTGTCTGCGAGACTTCGTGAAACATCGCCCTATTGGATTTATTGTATTCTAACCAGACTAGATTATGTGCGGGTTTCTTTGGAACCATTAACCGAATTGCAAAGGTCTGATTAACTAAAGTTCTACGACAAGAATCTGTCAGCCTATTATTTGTATTTGGAGGACAATAATCTCAATTTAATCTGGGCATGGATCTCATTCATCTTGTTACATAACCGCCTGTACATTGTCTGATGGAGTTGGTGAATGTTGAATATGGGCCTGCCCCTAGACTCTATTACGTAGGAAGTGGCCACCGTGTTTTGTAGGCGCATTGGTGAGCGTAGAATGATGTCATCGCCAGATAGCTGATAGACCGTTTCTGCATTGTATAGTACTGATCACGGCTCCGATCTACTCTCTTGGAAAGAAATTCTTTACCTGCCAACTTTGCATTTGCGCCTACAGAATCGTATCGTTGGACCCGTAGTTTTTCGACACCTTCGTGTAAAATTCTTCTTTTCGTTTACGTCACAAACTTATCTGCTCCGATCTACTTTTATTTCTTTGTCAGCATAATGCCTTTCGTTGAATCTATAAATGAGTCAATCAACTCAGCTTATCGCAGTCCACTGCTGGACATAGGCCTCTCCCAGGCTGCGCCACAACACCTTGTCCTCCGCCTTCCGCATCCAGTCCGTCCCAGCAACCTTCTTTGGGTCGTCCGTCCATCTAGCTGGGGGGCGTCCCACACTGCGCTTGCCGATACGCGGTCTCTACTCCAGGACTCGTCTGCTCCACTGGCCGTAGGTCCTTCGACAAACATGGCCAGCCACTTCAGTTTGCTTACTCTGCGCGCTATGTCGGTAACTCCGGTTCTTTTCCGGATAATATCATTCCAGATTTTGTCCTTCAAAGAGACTCCGAGCATAGCTCGCTCCATAGCGCGCTGAGCGACCTTGAATTTGTGGACCAGCCCGACCGTCAGTGTCCACGTTTCGGCGCCATATGTCATGACGGGGAGGACGCACTGGTTGAAGACCTTAGTCTTCAAACACTGTGGGATAGTTGACGAGAAGACTTGACGGAGTTTTCCAAATGCTGCCCAACCCAACTGAATCCTTCTGTCGGCTTTTTTCTCAAAGTTTTGTCTACCGAGCTGGATTATTTGCCCCAGGTGGTGTCCTGCCTTTTCGCAAAAAATTGTTTGCCAGATTATCACTTGCCAACCAACGTTTCGCCGATGTTTCACTTTGACAACTAACGATTAGCAAATTTTTGTTTGACAACGTTTCTTTTGGTAGAATTATTGTTAAGCCGATTATTATAATGACACAAAACGTTTGGGACATTTATCATTTGTCAACCATTTCACTAGGCCACACAACTATTAGACGAATGACGTTTTGTCAGTGTAACAGTTCCAGGTGCTGTTGAAATATACGTATATTTCAGATTCCTCCAGAAAACAGTGCTAACAAACACTGAAACCCTGGTCTTGAACTTGCTTAAAAAAAATAAGTTTTTTTTAATAAGTATGCAACAGAAGTCTAAGGTTACGATAGGTTAGGTTAGGTTCGAGTATGACAAACAACGCACGAGCCGAGCGAGCGAAGCGAGCGTGCCGCGGCAGCGGCTGGCGATGTGCCAGAAGCGAATCGCTTTTGTAAAAGCAAACAGTTAAGTTAGGTTAGGTTAGGTTAGAGTATGACAAACAACGCACGAGCCGAGCGAGCGAAGCGAGCGTGCCGCGGCAGCGGCCGGCGATGTGCCAGAAGCGAATCGCTTTTGTAAAAGGAAACAGTTAAGTTAGGTTAGGTTAGGTTAAAGTATGACAAACAACGCACGAGCCGAGCGAGCGAAGCGAGCGTGCCGCGGCAGCGGCCGGCGATGTGCCAGAAGCAAATCGCTTTTGTAAAAGGAAACAGTTAAGTTAGGTTAGGTCACATTAAAGATAAAGTAAAAAAAAAATAATAACAATAACTACCTGTATATAATTTGTCCCAAATGAAAATGGCATCCTTGTAAATAAATTTCTTCAAAATTTGATCGAAGACTCAGTATTGCAGCTTTTTCGAAATCTAACACACATACTTTTGGTGCAAGATTAATACCGTGTTCTTGACCCAACTAGATTTGGTAAACAATAAACAACTAAATGAATATTACGCAAACTAAAACATTCTGCTACTTAAAAGTTGACATTTTAAAAAGTGTCATTATGAAAAGCAGACCAAACGTACAGTTGGTAACTGTGAGGTTGGGAAATGAAACAAAATTATATGATAAGTTGGCAAATGATTATTCGGCGAAATAAAATTCTGCGAAACGTTGGTTGGCAAGTGAAAATCTGGCAAACAATTTTCGGCGAAAAGGCAGAGAACCGCCCCAGGTATACATAATCCTTCACAACTTCGAGAAGCGACCCTTCGATGTGGATTGGAGTCGGCAAGACGTGCGAATTGTACATGACTTTCGTCTTGTCCAAATTCATGTAAATGAGTGCTATCTATTATTTAATCAATCGTTTAGACGATGATATATCTTCCGTTTGATAAAACATTAAACACAACACGTTTGACATACGTCTGTGATAGATTTATGATTCAGACTTCGATTACCACTCTAATATTTTTACTGTGACGTGTTTACGATCCTTTCATCGTTTGCTTTTACTTACGTTTAAAACAAAGCTTGTTGCGTAACTATTGAAAAAAAATCTCAATCATTCAAGGTGATACGACGCGAGATTGCCTCAGGTTAATTTGATTCAGGATTTCCTTCTTCGCTGTCATTAAGAATTTTAAACTAATCAAACAAGCTTTTTTATATTCAACAATTTGAACTACATATGCGCCAAGAGTTGGCGTTTGTTATTGCAAAATAAAGTGCTACACGGGTAGTAAATCTCGGAATTATAGCCACATGAAAGAGTCAATGTTGAATTATGAATTTCGTTACAGAATCAAAAAGTTGTGAAAAATACACACAAAAGAAACGTGATTTATTATTAAAAGAAATATAAGCAAGCAGCTTACAGAAACGGTCTTCTGCAAACCAATAACTTACTGTATTTAGGTAAAAAAAAAATTAACCTCTGCTTGGTTCATTTTGAAGTTATTGCTGTCGAACTTAGATTTGGTCGTAGAATCCAGTTGTGTCACCCTCACTTAATAATTGTTGCTTCGTCACGGCAAGTGGCTTTTATCATTCTATTGTATTTAGAGGAAGCGGTGTAATTGCCCTTGCATGGAAGGAAGCAAACGTTTTTGAGTGTTTAGGAAACCACATTGTGTTGAGAGGAAAGCGATGACTCCCCGGAGCGTTGTACGTTTGAGGGTTACAAGATATTTGTGGGAAAGGGGAAATAATTGCGCAGCTGCTCCCAAACCTACTTTTGTGCTACGAAGAAATGAATATTAGAAGTGTCAAGTTTCTCACGTACGACTATTTGAAGTGTGTATTAGTATATCTTCTACATAATCTGCTTTTGGCTTGGATTTAAATCTGACCATATGACATTGAACCATTGATTAAAGGTTTATTTTACAGACCAACAGCTTTAGTGATGAGTGATAGCCCGAACTAACCTCTTTTCGTGGCAGTCTTTTAGTCTTTATAGGTCACTGTGTCACTACTACAATACCTTACCTTTTATTAGAAAACAAACCATCAATTTGATGCGTTCAGGGGAACGAATGGCAATCTTCACATCTGCCACGCAAGAATTAAACACTATCCATGAAGTATTTAGTAACAGCTTTGCGAAATGCCGCCAGTAATTTAAAGCTTGCCATGGTCTTACACTGGAATATTCAACTTGTGGCCCGCTGGGCTTTTCTGTGCGTCCTGAAGAGCCTTTATGGAAAGCTCAACACGTAAAGCAATTAAAACTTAGCTGGCTGGCTAAAAACATGGAATGAGAACCGGCGGGATGGGTAATGCATTTATGAGATAGAACTCTCCTCCCACAATTTAAAAGAGCTGAGATGATAATAGATATATGTATAGAATATATTATGCTTTAGGGTACACCAAAATGACGTTGTTTTGTTTACAGCTTGGATTGGACATGGAAAGAAATGGAATTGGATCAAAACTCATTCATGCAATGCCAAAATAAGTATGCAAATTTCATGCAGATTTTGTTCAATTCCTCCGCTCTTTAAAGTAATTACCAGATGTGGATGATCCAAACCAGGAAATGGAATTGTCTTAATGTTCGCAACGATTACAAATCAGAAGACATTAGGAAAAGAATCACATAATTGATATAATGCATCAGATTCTCATCAATACATAATTAAAGTCTAGTCCTGCCATAGACGCCAGTCTTGCGTCTAACAAAATGTATTCTTCGTAGACACGAAGCATTTAACATGAAATCATGTCCAAAATGGTGCTATGAACTTATGACTTATGAATGAATCAGAAATCCGTCAGTCCCTATGGCCCTGTTCAATGACCTCGGAGGAACACTTGAACATTCATTGATGTATCAAATATGAATAAAAGACGCATGCCGTCTACATTCATATTGATGTACCGAATGAAAATTATCAATTTGAATTGGGAGCAATATTTCTTATTGAATAGCCAGACTTTGTTAATGCTGTTTGCGGTCCCGCTCATCTGGAAATGAAAACTAGCGTGAAAATAAATAACTTGTAAATGATAAAGCCTCATAAATACTCGTGCCCTGTAGTATGCACTCCTCCGTGCGGTAAGCTGCATTTGGCTCCAAATCCACAAACTCTTGAGCCTGAACCTTTGGTAAAAGAAGTCGTTATCGGTGGACGCAATTTCTTTTACGATTTACGTAGACATTTGGCCAACTTGCCAATACTACGAACACCTGTTTCCACATGCAACACATTTCTGTATTGCGCACGCGCTTTCAAATGTAGGGTTGTTGTTTGTTTTGTTAGTAGAACAACGTTTGTTTTCGAATATGAAGACTATATTGGTAAACTGGAAGTTGGAAATATACCCCGATTAGTCTTCAGGCAGCGAACAGAGCCAGTATATTAGGTCAAAAGGAAGGACGCAGCTCGATGATAGATGCACGGCAGAAATAGTCCAATCCGGTGGGGAATGGCCGGAAATTTCATCGGTCACTTTGTCTGGCACTAAGGAGAATGTCTTGTTCGCTGTCTTTTGCGTTAAAAGCATATTGCTCTTGCGAGAAGAGCTGGTGTTCCGTTTGTATCAAGTCCATGGGCGCCTGGGTGCTATTTTTTGTTTGTTTAATTCGGAATGCAATTTTTGTTTGCCTATTATGTAGTTATTATTAATTATAGCGTATTATTGTACTTGGTACTTACCTATATTACTTTATGACACATTAAACTTTTAATAGCTTTTTTTTATCAATTATTTTATGAGCAAAAACGTCGCGTTTAACCACTAAAAGGGGAATATTAAATGCAAACTAATGTTTAATACACGAGGAATTCCCCTTTAATTAATACCGTTATTCGGGTGACGTCATGATAAATGTGGTTGTCAAGAGCTTAACCCTTCGACTAACATCATACGGGTCGATTGGATCCCAGATTCAATTTATTGAATTTTAGATCACAATAGGATCGCCACGCCTACGGTCCTTTCTGACCTTGTTAACATTCAAGGTTTATTTATTCACTGAATATTTGATTAAATTTTTTTCTACAATACCTACAGCTGTTGTTGACTGGATTTGTAGGGATCAATTTGTGAACACTTTATTCAGAAATTGGTGCTTTAGTACTTAAGGTCTATTCAAATTTATATTTCCAATTGATGTTAATTCAAGAACTGTTGAATAAATTAATTATTTGGAGGAAACAAAGATCGACGTTCTCGTTATTATCTCTTCTAATGGAATAAGTAAAACCTTTTACCAACTTTGGATTAACTTTCTACCCAAAACAATGTTACCAAAAGGCCTTGAGAACATTAACAGAGAAAGTCTAATTAAAGTACGCCTACTGCTTTTAATTGATATGCGCGTCAACATAAACACACTTGCTGTTGGCTCCACAGAGTTTACTTACATACAGGATGACACACCACTTTATTTCGTACATTCATCTGGCTTTTAAAGCAAGAACCGACAGCGCTTCGAACGCTTAGTGCACAAGCACTCAGCGAGGCCAAGCGTTGTACTGAAATCAAGTTTTAAGTGCACTGTTTTACATACATAATTGAATACTAAACATTCACCTAAATTAATTTATAATTAATTTCGTGTACTGCAACAGTTATTTTACTTATCACGCACGTGTTCGGTTGTACTGCATGCGTTAATGCGTTTTGGTACCACAATGGCATTCCTTCCTCCGTTTACACATCAAACGCTTGATTTATATCATTCAGTACCTACTGTGGTTATTCAACCAAATGGTAACCATGTAGCTATCCGGGACAGTCTCTATTACTAACTAGCTTACTATTTATAGTAAGTTCAAAGTACAATTTATTATCAATGCTCAAGTCTCTCTGAGTAAATCATTTCTGCGACGAATGTAAATAATTTGCTTGTAGTCGAGACAAGAGTCATGGGAGCTCTTTAAATTGTTGTCATGCCCATTCATATATTATGTGTAAACGTTGGAAATCTCAATGTGACTTTACAATCTGCCTCTTTATTTTGTTTTGAATATTTTTACATCTGTCGTTATCCACTTATCTCCGTATGAAATCGAAACGAGTGGCAGATGGTTTGCGAACTCCCGCCAATCCGGGAACGTTAAATTCGACAGATGTACGCGACCCGCAGATGCAACCTTGCAAACATTTGCGATTGCGGGATGGCCGGAAACTTTTTTTGCTACTTGTATCCCATAAACCTAATTTTGCTGGGCAACATGTGTGCTAAAGTTGCTATTAATTTACCTTCATTATCTAGTCCCTACTCCAGTATTGACGTCACTGTAAGTTTCTCTAAATTTCAGTCATGTTATATGCGAATCGACCTTCAGACCTAAAACTAATTGTATATTTCAATATTACTTCAAATGACTACTGCGCAAACAAACGTAATTACCCTAATTACTTCTCACGTATTTATAGTTCAGTTGTTTTAATTAGAATTGTGTTTGGTTAGCTGTCTGTAAAATGAGCAGACGATTCTTGATACAGCCTTTCAAAATATAAAAATTCTCCTCCACTGCCTTGTTGCGCACGAGTCGTATGAATGAAAGCAAGAATTCAAAGAAGTTATCAAATTCTTGGAAATTATCAAACGAACGTTAGCTAAATTTTACTCATTACAAATAGAACGAGATAATGTCTAAAATAGAACTTGGTATGTTTTTAGGAATAGTCTCTGCAAATAGTGCGTTCTCTCTAAAATGGAATTTCTCAGTACTCGTTCTAGCTAAAAAGGTTGTAAAGATCTGGCAAACATTGAATGTATCAACATCGTTACTTTATAAACACTCAGTTGTGATCTAAAAACATCTTAGTCCAATCTATCAATCCGTTTGTAAAGTATGATGTTTATACCGGTATCCCCCCAGGACCGTCCCTACTCCGTTAGTCCGTTATAACGGAATACGCGGGAGTCTGTTGACTTGTTGAGATTTATGTTACGTTATGATAAAACTCTTCTGCTGTACTTCACAGTATCATTGACAGATTTTGAATGTCACCATGTCTTTGGAGGTTCTTTACTCTTCACATATGATTTGTTTATAGTGTTTCATCATAATATTTGATATTGTTACGTTTATTTACATTGTCAGATTATTCATCTCCAACGTTGCATGGAAGTAGAAAATTTAATAAAATCGCGTAAAACCAGTGTCAAGGAATCCTTACAAGTGATTCAAGTGTATATTATACGTTGGTTGGTTGGACTCGTCTATTGGATTACTTACTACCGCATACAAAGTTAATTGTGTAGCACGTGGTAGTAAATATTCGCAGGTAGTGGGAAGAGGAGGGTGTTAGCTGCTAATTTATATATTGATTTTGTTATGGTGACACGTCGTTTTGCAGCGTGACCGAAAGTCTGGCCTTATGAGACGATGTTGGGATCCACAAACAGAATGACTTTACCTCCTTGTTTTCAAAGTCACAGAGGTTTACAAATAAACTGAATAGCAAACAAAAGTCGACGCCTCTGAAACGTGGTTGTCATGGCAGATGTTTTTATAGCATTTTGCGGTGTAGACTTGTGTTTAAAAGGCTACTGACGTTTGTTATCTTTTTGTTTAACAGCGTCAATTCTGAAAGAGTTCCCTGTAACTAGCCATATATCTAGTGATATATGCTGTGAGTAAAACAAAATAAGTTTATGAAGTGACTCGTGTTAGCTCAGTTAACAAATTAAAATCGGAATTCCCAACCAAAAACATTAGATTAGAATCATTTTTTTAATCTTACAAAGCAGGAACACTTCGGTGATCGAATTTTGTAAGAACAGATTAAATATTAATGCAGAAATTACCTAAGACTCTTATCTCCTCACTTATTAGAACTTAGATAAAGAAATTCGCAACACAGCGTCACAATATCTTGCATAACGTCTATATTACGGTCCAGGTGCCATTGAGAATACATTCGCTTGCCCAATCGTCTTTTCTATTAGTTTACGACTTTTAGTTTGTATATGGCATGCTTACAACAGTAACAACATTATGTAATTATGTAGAGCGTGCATCTAATTAAGCTGAGGAAGTATGGCAAGGATGTAGAGTAATAAATGTGCGGAATTTTCCAATGATCCCGTTTTATTGGCGCGCTAGATTGGAAACAGTTTCTCTGAGAACTATTTTCCAATCTAACCGGGCTTCGAATCCATTATTTTCTTCTACTTTACATTTATTCCTTAGACTGACTTTGAATCAGACTTTATTAAACCCTTGATTGGTTGAGCGTATTCCGCACTGACGTAATATTTAGGTCATCCATGGCGAAGAATATAATATTATAATATACTAGCTTCTCCCCGCGACTTCGTCCGCGTGAAATTTCGGCGCCCGGTTCTTTATTAGTGATCGATGCCCCGGACCCATATCGTCGTAACCCATAGCTCGCCCGTGCTTAGCGTTCTTTTTGACTTTTTCCTTTTGCTCGGCTCCTAAGGGTCGTAGCGTGATGTGAAATAGCCTATAACCTTTGTCAAAAATTGGGCTAAGAAATGCAAAACGATTGTTTTAAATCCGACTGGTAGTTTTGAAGATTACCCGGATTAACATATATAGGATACTTTTTATCCCGATATTCCCACGGGATCGAAACTTATGCCGGTGAAACCGCGGGGCGCAGCTAGTATTAGTAAAGATACGTGGCAAATTCATAAACTAGCATGTATCTAGTTGAATAGATAATATTAATATTACCTTTCATTGACCATATTTTTCTGTTGTCGCAGTTGATGAATTTGTTTGCACATGTGTTAGTCTGGAAAAAGACACATGTTGGTGGGTCTGTGATAGCTATTAGCCTGGCTTACAGACGGGGATACCAAGATTAGTGGGCCGTGTGTAATGGGAGGTATCCTCTGGGAGGTTCAAGCGACCAGGGGATTAAATCCGGTGCACAAACAGTAGTAAATGTTTGCTAAGACCATTGTACTGTGGTGACTAATCCGTCCTGCTAAGCGGGATGTATATGGCAATGTTCTGTGAGGATTGTGTTCATATTCAAACTACAGTCCAGCCACTTCCAATGCTCTGATTTATAATATGCAAAACAGATCCTACCATTAATGATGGAGACTTTATGTAAGCTCTTATCCTGCACCATCTACTTTACGTATCACGTAAATATTTTAGGATTATAAGCATTTTTGCTTCTTTGTCGTCTATTAACTAAATATCATATTTGGGGGATTTGTTTGATGCCATGGTTAGCTGTCCTTATGGCTGGCTTGGATGATGTTGGTCTCTTATTAAGTTCCAAAGATTGATCCCATTTCTTCATGAAACGGTGACTTCAAACTACTCTCTGAAGCGGTTGAATATTTAGCTGTTCGAAACAAATATTATAGTTATGATTAAGAAACAAGATACTAGACTGATTCAACATAGTGTAAATACGTCCTTCTTGGAAATTACTAACTTACAAACAACAGACCCAGTTGTTTGAATCTAGCAATGTACCAGTACATATATGAAATAATACAGATCTTACTAGGAACCAGTTGTATACGAAAGGTACTGTGGTAATGTAATATTTCAACTTGTAGAGTAATTATGTTTTCGTAATAGTTTGTAATAATGTAGTCTATGAAGTTACGTTAATACGGTAACGGCATGAGTACTGCACTGCTGCTGTTATAAAATTATTTATTTTATTTGCCATCCAGAACAATAGTTTTGTTAATACTAGGTCATAATCATATTTTTCTTTTCTTGTTCTCACAACCTATTGTCTAGTTAGATTTATTTTTCATTTCTTCTTTCACAGGTCTGCTGGAAGAAATTTCTTAAGAAATAAGCCGTACCTTTGTACTCAATATGTCGTATACCCTATCTATTTTCCTGTGTGTACATAAATAAATCAATATAAAATCTCATAAAATAATACAAGCGGTCAAATCAATCTTAAAAAAAAAAATTGAAACCCCAAACACAACAAGTCCATAAAGGTTATATTCGTATGTAACTTCAACGGCAAGTTGAAAATAAACGTTTATTTTCTACAAATACGTTGTCTACAGCGCAATTATTGACTTGACTAGAACTAACTGTACTTTGTTATTTGAAATTATCTTCACAAAGACATGTTTTGAAGAACATTTCTACTTTTGAAACAATGAATATTCCTTTGAGATAATTCTTTGTCTGTATCGAGCTAAGTATCTCGGAAGTTTTCAAAATTCTGTGGGGTTGTTGTTTCGTAGGAAGAGTCTTTGTGTATCTAAAAACATGTGGCAGACAGTGTTAATACAAGGTCGATGGAGGCGTTCACTTTCGCTACCACAGTCCACGATTTCCTAAGAGCGCACCGCACGATTTTCATGTTCCTTAGACAGTCGACACTTGGTGATCATTGCTTATAAAAGCAATTATACTTTAACGACCCTAACAACTATTGCCGTGATCTTTATTTTCGCTCAAATTGCAGCATTTCTACGAAACTTTCTCCAAACTTAATGATGATCCGCAATGTTTATTAGAGATCGCCAACGCTGTACAAGAATATGAAAAGTATTAAGTCTTGAATTAAGCCGACGGAGTGTTTTGAAATGGATTTTGATTCGAAACAGGTGCTTGCAGCCATATATTAAATACTCACAATGATCGATTGTATACGAAATCAGTTTGCAGAAGCCGACACGACTGGCTTTCACCAATATTCATACAATATCACCACGGTATGGTTCCGAGTCGAATCAATCCGCTATTGTTTGATGTTGACGTCAATCCGCGTCGTGAAATGTGTCCATAACGTGTACACCAGTACTGAGGCCTTCAAGTTTCTCGCTAGCCAGTGCTCGGTAACATTCACCTGTTACTTACTAAGATCGCGTGCCTCGAAGAAAAATGACGAGATCATCTAAGTAAACCATTAAAAGCTTTTCCCCATGTACCGGAATTATCTGATAGACAGACGTCACTTTTACTATTCGCTTTTACAATTCGCGAAAGGTCATCGAGGAACGCGTTTATGTCTTATGGAATGCTGTAGACATAAATGCCAACCCGCGTCATTGGGAGCTGTAAATAGTTCTAATTGAAATCAATATAGGAAGAGTCGCCATAAATGATGTGTCAATTCATTTAGTGTTTTTCATTGGTGCTGTTGTCAGAGGTCTTACATCCAATAATTGTTTTGTTGTGCTCGATGTTCTTGGTTTTGCATTGTCACATTCGCAAATAAATTGTATTGTTTTGATGTGATTTTCAATGCGTGGTTATAGAGTTGTTAGTGATCGTATTGAATTTGTCGTGTCGTTTCTTACCTGGCGGGCACGCGAGGTCGGAGAGCGGGTATTTGTATAGTCCATCGCTCGTAGTGGGTTGACCTACTTGGGGTGATAACGTAAACAAGTTGTCGCATAACACCGGAAAAGGTTTTAAGTTAAGATGTGAACGACAAGCAAGACACCGCACCTTAGTATTAGCTGATTTTTATATTGTCTCCTTACTGAATTTAGTGATATTGCCTGTATTGGGAAGGTGAAATGATCATCAATAACCGACCACAGTTCACTGCCGGGATGTTTATGCATTTCCGGAAAAGGAAAATAAATACTTATACTTACTTACTTTTTTTAAAGAAATGTTGCCCAGGTTGAAGGATTTTTGATCAAGACTGCTTGTTTTCTGGGATTCTCACCGTTGCAGTTGCTTGTAAAGCGCTGGGTGGTGCACTTGATTAAAATTTAAATAATTTCCAATTAAATTATTTAATTATTAAATAAACAAAGTTATTGATCAAGTAAAATGTTTGCGGCGATCCTTTTGTGGGGTATTATTTTGGCTTTGTTCCATAAATTAGTAATGGCCTATGTGGACGATAATTGATCGTAAATATTTAATGTTATGATCGTTACTTTAAATATAGGATTATGTTTATGTAGAAAACGTAGTAGCAAGTGGACCTACAGCGTTGGTTTCTAGTACATGTACTTCAGAAAAGATTTCAATTATGCCATTGAAAGTAATCTACACTCGAATACACGTTTCTATACATACTTATAAATAATTACACTTATTGAAATGATAACGTAAATAATATAATTATTTCCTAATCAAAGCATCAATATTAATCTCTTGAATGAGTGATATGTTGATGGAGGTTTCCGTACTCCACATTTTAGTGTTCCGTAACTGCGTACGTCACTAAAATAGGTTTGGATGAATGGCTCCTCTCTTTCGATGCCTCAACACTGTTGAAAGGCACATCTGTTTGCAGGACGCACCACATGCACGATTCCCGATAACGTTCCAAAAATAAACCAACGATAATTCGTTCACCACTCACGCTGTGCATGGAATGTTCACTCATTAAGTGGCCACTATACACACTTCCACTTCCTCTACTTTCTTGTGTGAATACGCGGCCGCATTAAGAACGCCATCGCCACTAAAGACTGCACTGCGTTTTATGTATCTTCCGAGAATGATAGCTAAGTCGGATGGAGTCCGTGATAAACTTTTCGGGGTCATCGGCCGCTTTCTCCTACTTAGTGAGTTGGTATGCATTCTTGAATCTCGGTTATGTCACTGTCGGTGTCTGCTGTTGGTTGCAAAAAGAGAACAAATATGTGCTGAATACAAGAAGGCGTCTATCTGAAGTCCTAGATAATTTGTTTACGATTGTAACTGTAACAATCTCATTGAAATTCCTTGCAACATTAGCAAATACGCCGCGCAGTCTCATAAGGAACTGGCTTTGTAATCGTATCTTGAATATAAAATATGAGGCTCTATCATCCTTTTATAATACGACGTGAAATCGCTTGCCTTACGGAATATTAAGTCATTGACCACCAATTTTCTAACTATCCATTTTACTGGTATAGGTCTTGCTTGAAAGACCCGATTACTGAATAACGTTACGTCAGTTTGCACAAGTGTCTCGTCAAGTCTGTGTAAAATTTTAATATAACATAGAAATTGGTTCCACGTTTCTGAGAAAACGTAAACTTCTACATCGTAAACTCGGTCGACGAAATCTTTGGCCTGCAAAGATCTTTGTTTATACTGTTTCGAAGTTGTTTAGTTGTGTTTCGGCTGCGTAATCGAGGTGATCCTTATTCGAATGGTATGCGGAGCGGCGCGTCTATTTGTTGCGTAAAACAGTTTGCCATACGGCGCCCGCGAGGTAGGACGTGTGTGCTGCGTTTGCACAATGTTCAGTGTTTAATTACGCGCTATGATATATCGCAAGGCTGCTCGCATTGTTTTAACGTTACGCCAGTGTTTGAGTGCAGCTACTATGTTTATGTGAGGAGGCTAATTGAATAATCGTGCTCTGTGTTCTAAATCAGTGTTGAGTTTCTGTGCGTTATAGTGTAAATCGAGCAAATGGTTAGAAAGATTATTGTCATCGGCATACAGCATTACGAGGATCCGTTTTATAAGTACGTGTAACTTAAAACTTTATGTAGGGTTAACCGTCTTCTGATGCTGTCAAGGAAATTGTTATTCTGGAATATTTTTTCCTTACCTCTTTCTTTTTCCTTTGTTATAGACATGTGACGGGTGCGAGCGGGCCGCCTGCAGGATGCGGCCACCAAAGGAACAGATCCCTGGACTCTGTGCTACAGAGGATACCAGAAGACATGACACCTACATCGCCGGAGGGGGCGCCACTTCGAATCCCTATCGAAGTGCCCGCTCCGAGATTAGCGCTTCCACCGGAGGTGCCCACGGGCTCCGACGACTCCGGCATTCACACACCTCCCGACGGCAACGACGAGGAGCGACCACAACCCCCAGCCGCTGCAAGGTCCAGAGAAAGCCTGGACTCCGGCAACCCAGAAGACACAGATAAACCGCCTGATCCTCCCGATACATTAATTGACTCAGCAGTGAAATCCGATATTTGTGCCGCTGAAACATCTAAAAACAAAGACTTTCTGCTCCGGTTGTTCGAAAGTAAACTGTTCGACATGAGCATGGCAATCTCATACCTGTTCAACTCTAAAGAGCCGGGCGTGCAGACCTATCTGGCGAACAAACTATTCTCATTCCCATACGAAGACGTGGATTTCTACCTGCCACAATTAGCGACCATGTATATAGAAATGAGCGATGTGGCTGACGTGTTGAAACCGTATTTGGTGTGCAGGTGTAAACAAAGTGCTGAGTTTTCACTTAAGCTCGCGTGGTTATTGACTGCTTTCGGAGGTGACGTTAAGAGGTCGAGAGCGACTAAACTAAGGGACTCTATACTGGCTGAGGAGATCAGGCCGGCGGCAAGGAGAGGGCATCATAGATCGCAGTCCGACGCGTCTGCGTTAAGGCTAGCGACTCCCTCGGGGAGGCACCTAGGAGACCTGGCGTCTGGTCGAGCTTTCGATAATGGATGCCTTTGTGGAGAGCAGTGTTCGTGTGGAGCACCAAGATTAGCACCTCAAATACAGGTAATTGTTCAATACTTACTTAAAAATATTCCGTTAACTCTTTTTCTATACACAATTAACTGTCATGCATAACTCTGGTGTATTTGTGTAACGTACAATGTTATTATGTGACTTAAGCATTGATGATGACGAAATATAAATGGCTGCTGATAACGATGAAGTGCCTACCTTGGTTGTTATGCTAAGCATTGCTTTTCCGTGTCACGTAGTCATTCCATTTTATTCCGGTCTCTTGCAAAGGTGTGCTGCGCTAAAAGCCAGTAAACGCTTTCATTAATTATAGACCCTTTTTTGTTTTCCGGAAGCATCTTTGGAAGCACTCATTACCGACGGTTTTCAAAATAGTCCTTCATCAAATAGTTGACACTGTTTCACATGTTTAACTTGTGATATGACGGATGTTTCATAACCAGATAGCAGTTTTGCCACGATACCAAGTAATCCTCCAGTATAGTGTTGAAACGTTTTGCAAAATCGTTAGGACTGGGTATTCACGTTCACATTCTGTAACACGCGTGTATCCGTGTCGTGAGCCAGTCGCCAGCCTACGTAGAACCTTGGCTAAAGAGGCAAGAGACTACAATCATTTAAATTATTGCGATATTCAGTCTCATTAACAAGTAGGCAGAGGTGGAGGTAACGAGATCTAGGTGTTGGAACAAAAACGTAGTTTTGAAAAGTAATACTCTATATGAGTTTATTCCGCAATTTTTATCTTTTTTTTTTCGGCTCCTAAGGGTACTAGCGTGATGTTAAATAGCCTAAAGTCTTGCTCAAGAATCGGGCTATCAAATGTAAACATATTTTTTCAAATCCGACTGGTAGTTCCAGAGATTAGCGCGTTCAAACAATCAAACAAACTCTTCCAACTTATTATTAGTATGTAGATGTGATCGGTTGATAAACATACAATATCCAGACAGCCAAGCTTTCGCATTTTTAATATTTATGATTCAGTGAGTAATTAAAAAGTAAGTATAGCTCTGGGCTATTATGGAGGTCAGAAAAATAAGCGTATATATGTTTATATTAACAGTCGTCCTCGTACTAGATTAAATTAAATAGGACTAACAGAATATTATATTACTACCCAAAACCATTTCATTGACCTTCGATCAACGAACCATTGAAAAAATACTTATTAAATAACTCGAGTACTCATTCTTAGAACTCATCATAAATTCACGATCCGAGGTAATGTTAATGGCATTCAATGAAAAGAAAATTTATTTTACGTCTAGAAAGTTTACTCTAGTTGATTTCATTACGAATACTCCAGCACCCTAATTGCGTAACATACTATTACTCTCAATTTTAATAATTTTGAAGCATATTGCTAATCCATTGCTCCATATGTTCGAAAACTGTGTCTGCTCAACAACTTCAATAACGCAATGAATGTTGTTGAACTGTCAAAATGAAACCCATTGCTACTGATAGTGTGTTGCACAATTACCCTGCTGGTATAAGTTTACTAGTGATTGGTTGTTAATACAACTGTTTTGCAAAGCTCAGCAAGGTCTTGCAGTAACCTTCACTTTATCATCAAGCGAGCAAAAAAGTAGCGTGGGCATTGCTCTTGAAATGTAATTGACATGTAACATGACATTACGGATAATACAGCTTGTATAGCAGTATTATGATTATCCTACTGTAATCCTACTTCCTACTAATATTACAAACGCTAAAATTTGTGAGGATGGATGTTTGTTACTCTTTCACGCATAAACTACTGGACGGATTTTGATGAAACTTTACAGTAATATAGGTTATATATACATCAGAATAACCAATAGGATACTTGTTATATCGGTATTCCCACAGGATCGACAATTATGCGGGTGAAACCGCGGGTTTTAAAAGCATAGCATCACGTTTGAATGTTAATACATACTAATATTATAAATTCGAAAGTAACTCCTCTCGTCTGTGTGTTACCATTTCACACCTAAACCACTGAACGGATATCGATAAAATTAAGCATAAATGGCATCCAGGGGAAGGACATTGGCTATTTTTTGTCCCGGTAGCACATTCCCGTGGGATTATTTCTGACATCCACGGCGACGAAGGCGCGAGCAGAAGCAGTAGCAATAGTACTATTATAATATTTCATGAAGAACGGGGTCCTACATATATTAAACAACGCTGCTACGTTTGAATATCATGGCAACAGGATACAAAAAAAAATATGAGTGAGTTAATGTGATTTCGATATTTACCCTGTAATCTGTATAATTATGTTATATGCACTGGTTTCCATAAAACAATGAAACATATAAAATTCACGTTGTATTTTCCTGTTTTGGTCGGACAAACCCATCTACAACCCAATACCTAAGTACTATTTTTATAACGTAAATAAACATTGTTTATATTTACTCGCCTCACATAATTGAAAATACGGCCCTCAGATTTTCAATTCATTGTTTAATCATCCGTTGTTTCCGCTTGCTAGGGTGAAGGCCTTCACATAATTAATTTTATGTTGTTTTTGACACATAAGTAATATTTATTTAGTTGATAGAAATGTGGGAAAAAAGTGAAATATTCTTTTACTAGTGACAATAAAACTTAATCCTATTTTACTGCATGACCCTAAAGCAGACCCTTCGTTGTTGTTGTTGCATTTTTATAGCTTTTGGAATGTTTTTTCATTAATGGAACCGTAGCCCATAATAAATATAAAGGAAAATGTATTTATCTATTTTTTTACTATGTAGTTAGAAGGTTATGTGTATTTTATTACAAATGATAATACCTACGAAACCGGCATGCCCTAAAACCAAAAACATAGAAGACATGTGACATCTGCCAAAACACACTGAGCCCGCAAGGTGGATTACAACCAATGTTTATACCTACGAAAGTAGATGCAGCAATTCTACATTAGAGGTGAAATTCAGTTAATACTGAGCTCATAAGTGAAATCCCAAATACGCACGACCTTGGTTCTAGAATGACCGCTCACCAAATAATTTTATAGCAACTAACTCAAACGCTATTACACTAACGCCTTTTACACCTACGGCGCTACTAGCATTTCTAATCACCTTCATATAGCGCTAGCGGACATCATTGCAGCCACATTTGGTGAATGTCCACATTGTCCACACGTTAGCTTTGTCTGCCTCCATAAATCGTCATGTCATTATTATCGACGTGACTTTGCCATTTACAGTTTCTATTATGTTTTTGGCATTTTTGTAATGTCGTTCTTATTCAGAATGTCAATTTCCCGAATTCCCTGCTGGTTTCAAAATATCCTTCCCAGAAACTCCAATACCCGGAAGGGCCGGTTCCCAGAAAGTTAACGCTTCGTTGGTTGTTCAAAGTTTAGTAGATGTTCGATGTTTTTATTTATGATCCGTTTATGTGCCTCTGGTTGGAGTAGAGGGCTTAATAAAAGCCAAGAATATAGTTTTGTGTCACATAAAATCAACAGAAGATATATTAGATATGTATGTGCTATGTGGTGAAACTTTGGAGTCCCACAAGGCTGACTTCTGTGTCCTATTCAACTCGTAACTGTTCCTTTCTGGCCATAATTAGCTCGCAGTAATGCAGTATGTTTGATGCAGACAAAATACTGCCAAAATCACAGTAGTCATCATTCGATTAGTGTCTCTTAGTAATACAAAAATGGATGATTAAGCCATTTCTGTAATTAATCAAAGCTGCAATTTTGTTCAAAGGCTTTCACAGTCACTAATGAGCATGTCACTGCGGTAACGTGTACAAAATAAGCTACCTACACCAACTATATTTACAAATGGTGTTTTTTATTTAATGTGATTAAAAATTGTTGTATGTTCAATAATAATGACAGGCAAGTGGCCAACGGCAGCTCTTTGTTGATAACAATACGATCGAAAGTTGCGTGATAGTTTCGTTCTATGTTGATTATTGTACATTGCTGTTGATATAATCATTATTGGATAACAAACGCGCGCCGCTATCGATTTCTGATAGGTTGCTGAGGATATGTTATTGCTCGGTTGGTGTATTGCTGTTATCACTGATAAAAAAACGATATAATATTTCGGTTGTTGATATGTACTGTGCTCATTCACTTTTACGTCTAGCTTCATTCATTGAGAACGTCTAGCTTCATTCACTAGTAACATTCAATGTTGTTTGTGTTAAGTGAAGTCTAGTGAGAGCAGTGGTGGCCCAGTGGCCCAGTGGTTGTAGGTCTTGAGTTCGAACCCAGACAGGCACTTTACTCTGTGTATTTAATTTCAGTACCACTGCTCTCACTGCTCGGGTCCTCGTGGTGGATTACGGCCCAATCCCTCCCTCCTAACAGAGAGGAGGCCTGGGGTCTACTCCGAAGTGGTAGTTTCCTGCTACGAAGTTACTATTTGGCTCGGTCGGTCCCGATCCTACACTCCTACACTCTTTCGAATATTGACTATGGTCCCGACCCAACTGAGCCTATCCGAACTTTTTTCGCATTTTTCAATAATATTCGGTTCGGCCATGTGTCGGTCCGATCCGATCATTCGCACTTTGCACTTCGTAGTAGACCCCCTGTGTCCCAGCAGCGGGAATTATTATGCTATGGCTATGTGAAGTCATAATACCTATGATTAAGTAATTTTGGATTTAGTTAATTATTATGAGATACTAGCAGCGCCCCGCGGTTTCACTCGTGGGAATATCGGGATAAAAAGTATCCTGTATTAATCCTGGTTATAAACTATCTGTATGCCAATTTTATCCAAATCCGTTCAGTAGTTTTGCGTGAAAGAGTAACGAACATCCATCCATCCACACAAACTTTCGCGTTTATAATATTAGTATGAACTTAGGAAGTAGGATTGACGCACGTAGCACCAAACTTATATTCGCTCTACGAATATTCAATTTCATAAGTTCGGTTAGTTTTGAGGAATTGTATAATTATGTTATCTAAAGTTACATAACACGACCAACATTTATCTCTTTAGTCAAATATGTAGATATGGTGAACGCAAAAAGTATTTTCGTAAAATTCCATTTTAACGTGTTACTATGAATGTGTAAAGGTTGTTACAATTTTACAATATCCACCACACTTGCTCGCTGCTACTTGTGAGTTGTGTCTGATGATAAACACACATAACTATAAGCCAGATAACATTGCACACTTTTATTATAACGCGTTGGAAACATTTATAAACCATTAGTGCCTTTCCACATACGGCTGCCGGTTAGTCGGCACCGGTTATCCGGTGGTGGAGTGTGTGGGTCAGTATGAAAGTTTTCACACGCTTATAAATATTCTCCACGGGGTACGAGCAGCAGCCCGGAGCGTGTGAAAAGGCACTAAGGAAGAGTATAGGTACATATAACGGAAATAAATGTACAGATATGCCCTCAGTTCTGCTCGTCCTCGAGTCATCTTGCTACTCATAAATGCGCGAAATCTGACGTTACATTGTTCCGGCTTTAGCACTCGTGTTTTCTTTTAAATCTATAAACTTTCTACGTCGTGGTTTCTAATAAAGTTTCTACTATACCTTGTATTATGTTGCCACAGCGGCAAACTTTTCAAACTTATATGCCCCACTTTATTATATGTTCCTGGGTATCCCGTAGTGCAAGAGATAAATGACGAGTAAACGAGGAAAAGTGCTCAACCCACGTCATAGTTGTTAGTTCACAGACAGATTAATACCCCGCTTTTAGTACACAATGTACTCGCAATACAACTGTTAGTATCCAGGTTGACCTAGTTTGGAAGTCAGGGCCAGTCTGCAACAATACAAACAAATCAAGCAATACAATCACAACGTAACTGGTTAATGCCTAGGGCGAGAAAGGTCGTGGAAACCCCGCTTATCTAATGAAATTAACTTGCCTTGTTCAGCTATATTTAGATTTAATTGACTGTACAGGGAAAAATGATTCAAAAGGACGTTCTCTGTTATATTTTTCGCAGGACTTTTCCTTATACAGTTTGCGTACTAATGTACTATCTGCACTACTTAGTTTGTTTTTATCCTGACCTATGTAATGTCAAATGCCTACTGTGTAATTATTGTGGACCTGTTTTGCTCTTACGGAGATTGTTGAAGTTGTGAAAGCTTGTGGGAAAGTGTTCACTTCATTACTCTGTGCGTAATATGTAGTGTTTTTTTCTGGTCTGTCAATAGAAATGACGCCGCAATCAATGTTGTGGGTGACGAGACTTGTACCACAACATCATTCTGTACATCAGCTTTACTTTCACGAAGAGGGGCTCTCCTGGAGCAGTTCAACGTGTATGAAGTAACGAGATCAGCCTAGTTTAGACTCTCTCCATCTCGAAGATATATTGAAGCATTCGTTAATATAATATCGCGAATTATCTAGCTTAACTTTATCGTGGACGAGGCATTTGGGCAGAATCATGCCCCTTGATTCATAAACGTTGCTTAAAGTTAAGTAGTGATCAGCTACTGTTTAACCATACATTTTTGACGTTAATAAACCCCTGGTGTCTAGTCAAGCCTATAAAGCACCCTCGAAATATAGACAGCCTCCCATCCATTCCAAAACAGTAGCTACCTACACTTTGCAAAAATCCTGGAACAACTACAGTAGCTCTTTAGAAAACATCATTAGTGTCTGACACGTGTCGAAAGCAACAGCCGTAGTTTACCTAGTACTGTACCCTTTACCTGTGTGGCCTGCGTCAATGCTCAAACACAATCGCCAATAATATGCTCCACACGTTAGTGGACACGTGCCTGTGCGCTAACGATTCACATTGGCTTTGCTTAGACGTCTACGGACAAGGAGAAAAATGTATAAATGTACATAATATTATATTGCTGTACCTAAATCGGTAGAGAATTACCATAATAAAACCGAGTGTTATGTTTTGTGTTGCTAGACTGTTTTTTTTCCTGTATATAAATAACATATATTTGATTCTAGCGTCTTAAGATCAAATTTTTTTCTAGTGTCGGGTGGGGGGTATATTTTATGTTTTACACTGAAGATTCAATTGTTTTTGGAGTTATTTAGGACAGAATTTGTAGTCAGGAAATCGAATCTCTACCGTACAAAACCCTTGTTTCTAATAAAATATCAGTCACACTCAAAAATGTATCGTCACCAGCATACTTTCGTTACACAATAACACAGCCTGCTACAGACGTTTTCTATTACGTAAAATAAACATCACTATTACATATTTCAGTTTCTGACGTCACTGACGAGCATAGGACGTCGTCTAGCCGGGGTCGCGGACAAGGAGCGTCGTAATGGCCGTCTCAGGGCCGAACTTGCGACGCTAGACCTCAACCTGCCTGCGAGGGTGTGGTTACCTTTACACCAGAGGCCTCACTATGTCCTGAGGATACCGCCGCATGCAGCCGCTGTGCTTAATAGCAAGGATAAGGTGAGCATTTTGAATTATTTGTGTCTGTAACCTTCACCCTAATTGCGTAACACACTATCAACCTCAATCTGAATCATTTTGACCGATATTGCTAATCCATTGCTTCACATGTTCGGAAAATTTGTCAGCTGAACAACGTAAATAACGCAATGAATGTTGTTGAACTGTCAAAATGAAACCCATTGCTACTGATAGTGTGTTACGCAATTACCCCGCTTATTATGTTACCCAGTAACTTAGGCAGTGAGCTTCGATAAATAGTAATACTAGATTTTAAATGAGCGCATCTAAAAAACTGCCGGAAAAATAAGATCACAAATAATGTTGTAGTGTTGTTTTGCAACATAGTTTTTCATTGCTTGGAAATTATATTTTATTTTTCCATAAATGCTTTTGTTCTTTCATAATTCCTTTTATAAATACGTTTACTTCTCTATATATGCAATCTCAGCCACTTGAGTGACCGATGTGTTTTAGTTCATAATCCGTGATCTAGTGCTATTGTTATCGAAGGTTGTGGGGGTCAGATGGGAGGCAGTCGCTCCATGTAAAATACTGGTATTCAGCCGCATCCGGTTAGACTGAAAGCCGAGCCCAACCCAGCTAGGAAAAGGCTAGGCAGATTGATTGATTCGTGTTTGTAGCCCTGAAGTCAGGTTGTCCCTCTACTTCCTGCCTTTTGACTTCAAGGCCTTAATAAACAGACAGGGGTCAGTATATCAAGGCTCTGGCGCTAAATCCTAGGTCTGGCTCTCGGCCAGATTTTCTATTGAAGGCCGGTATTATTCAAGTTAGGAAATGACCATAATTCTATACAAATACAGTACTACGATAGAAGAGTTCAGTTCGAAACAAAGTTTTTCGAACTGAACTCTTCTAGTGCGTGGTGGTGTAAAAAATATTATGGTCGTTTTAGTTGTAAAGTGATTGATGTAAGGATTTGTTTCTATTCTTTGTCTAGCTAGACGCCAAGGAGTTGACAGGACGATCTATATTTAGTAGAGACCACAGCCTTGAGAAGCCAGTTCCTCAATTAAAATGAAAGATGATAGTGATTTGAGGTGTAGTAGTACTACCTATAGTATAAGGTCTATGACCCTATCCATATGAATGTATCTTCTATTAATATATTAACACATTTATACTCTTGCAGTCAGTAATTAAAGGTAATCGCTTGAGAACAGTTGTTTCAATAACACTACATCCCCACATGGCGACCCTGCCAGGATAAGCCAAGCGCAAAATTTGTTAAGTGCCAAATCTGGACTTAAATTAAGTACCTTTACTTGTCCGGAAAAAGGCTCAGCGATAAGTGCTTAATCTTAAAGTCGGATCTTGAAAGTCACTGTTGATTTAAGTACGCAAATAAGTAAAACGAGTTACGTTTAAGAATTTTATTCCTTGATAGATCTTGATAATTTAACTATTGTATTAAAAACGAAGGTCGACTGCCTTCGATTGTGTTAGATATGATGCACGATACCCATTACACCGATTGAATTCTTTAAATAATGAGAAGGTTGCGCACTGCGCTTGGATTAGCAATCTACGTAATAGCATTTAGTTTGAACCGCTAATATTGCTTTGAATGCACAAATAATTGTTTTGCTTTTTTTGAACTTTTCGGAATGGATTGTTGGTCAATACTTATAAAAAAAAGTTCTTAGAATGTTGAATTGTTATTTCTGTAATTCGGTGAAACGTTTTTTGTGTGGGTTTCCTCTACAACTCTACGTCATTATTCAACTTTATAACACCTACCTACTCCTATTGCTAAGCCTTTTGTTATTTACTCCAGCCTTTTCAAAATCTAATTTAAATTAAATTGCCAATACAAGAAGTGTCAATTTAATCTTAATTTCAATTTGTTTATCAAGTTTCTAAGCCTGTAATTGAAGCCTGTCTTTAGCCTTTCTAAACAAATAAATTGATAATGATATTGAATGTCGTCTAAAGTCTAGTGTTTACGAGCTATAATTTAATCTGATTTATGTTTACGACTTAAGTAGTATATTACCGTCACGTTACAGGGCATTGTATTTTCTCTCTTGGGGTATAGAGACATATAAATAATAATAGCGCGATTGTCATGCCGGTAATCCCCAAGGGAGATCACAGAAGCAGGCAGTAGTATAGTTCTGCACCTAGGTAATTACTATTTGGTCATGTCGATAAAGCGTGTGACGTAGGCGCTGAAATTTATCAAGTTCATGGATACAAAAATACAAAAACTTTTATGGTGAAGGTAATGTGTTTTAGGGCCAGTTCACACCGAGACGCGACGCGACGCGACGCTGCGCGCACACTTTAAAACGACCTACTGCACCGCGTAACGTATTCTGAACTCTCACAATGCAATGTGTACCTTTTCGTGTAGAAAATAAAGTATATTTTGAGTCACTCTTTTAAAGTGTGCGCGCAGCGTCGCGTCGCGTCGCGTCTCGGTGTGAACTGACCCTTAATGGAAAAGGTGATGACAGACAGTAATTTTACATAAACACAGTTAAGTTTGTTTGTACATCACAATTTTTGGTTTGTCCGTTGAGCCCCAAACTAAGCAGGGTATTTTGGGGGTCGGAGTGCGAATGAACAGAAAGAAATAAGTCAGTTTACAAGGCAAGTTTAGTAAACATAACCTATTTACTATTTGCTGTACTTGTCGATTTTTTGTAACAGAAATGCCGACTCTCATTTATAAAGAGGGCTCCATGTAAAATATTAGTATTCAGCTGCACCCGGTTAGACTGAAAGCCGACCCCCAACATACTTAGTTGGGAAAAGGCTGAACATATGAAAGAGCGTTCTCGCGCTTTCACAGGCTTGGAAAACTCAGTATTTCTCAATTAAGCCAGTTAGGAGTGGTTTAATTAACGAGTTTAGACTTATTTGCAAAGGTGTTTCAAGTTTCCCACGTACCACTATAATTGGTCAATGAGTGCGAATAGTGCCTAATAAACTCGTAATATATACTAAACCTTTAGTGAATCACCTTGGCATGGTGTATCCACATAAAATCTACGGTCTACGCCCAAAGGGTGGCCTCATTACTCTCCAAGGCAGGCTTTTAAGGCATTGCGGGTGGATTTCCTCATAGGATTTCCCTTCACCATTCAGTTAGTGTTACACTTAAACTAAAATTGTGTAACACTCGCTCATAGAACGTTCTAATTTAAGTTTTTATTACAATAAAGTACGTTACAAAAGGTAATTAACAAAAATTTTATTGTTATCGTATTTAATTACATATTGTAATATGTGATGCGTGTGTTCTGTTATTGCTATCGTGCTGGTCCCTGTCAAATGTTACGGAGAGAATCTCAAAATCATAACATAAACACAACATCACGCCTGTAATCCCCGAAGGGTTAGGCAGAGGTAGGTATACCTATTATATGGTGCACCCTCATTTCGCCAGTTATTTTTTGAGTCCCATGTAATAGGGGGCGAAGCCTATTGCCATCTACCAATCATCATCCCAAAGTCATTTAGTGTATTTTTAGAAAGTTCAGGAAAATATTGTGCTAAGTGCTTAGGTGCTACGTACGATCCTTATCAGCAGAGTAGTTGCGTAACACACTAACCGTACCAATGGCTCTCATTTCGACAGTTCATCAACATTAGTTGCGTTATTTACGTTGTTGAGCAGACATATTATTCGAACACATGAAGCAATGGATTAGCAATATCCTTCAAAAAGATTCAGATTGTGAGTGATCGTGTGGTAGGCAATTTTATTAGGGTGCTGTTTATCTGGAAGACAATGTTTAATACATAATGCAAAAGTTCGTCGTGTAATGAACGACAAAGGGCCACTTGGCAAGTTGACACGATCCCGAAAGAAAACTATCCCCCTTATTACTAAACAAGGTTTTTATTTAGATCAGGTTTAAACCACCGAGCCAGTTATTGAATTAAGAACCTAACTGTTACAGAAATGCAGTTCTTTATACAAAAATGACAGCTTAGTTCGGTGCTAAGTTGTCATTTAAGTATTAAGAACTTTTCCTAAATCGAAATAAAGTTCGAAATGCAAATACTGGCTCAAAAGTTTAGGCTAGAACTAAAGTTATGTTTCGTTTTGTAATAAGACGGAAAGTGTCAATAAACCTTTATTAAAAGAAAAACCCGGTTCGTGGTTTATCTAATATGACGACGACGACGAAATAGGATACGTGATAGCTCGGTGAAACTATTACCATACAATATGCTTTAACAATGTTGATAAGACCATTCTGCTGTACAATCTATCTGATAAGTTCAGATAACACTGTATATAGGTAAATTGTATTTCAATATCAAATTGGAAATAAAATGAGAATATTGAATGTGCCAGTTGTTTGTACCGGGGGAGTCGTAATTGTCAATTAAGAACACCATTTGTTAGGAAACGGTCGCTCTAGAAAGACACTAAAGACAGCTACGGAACAAGATAATTGTGTACGTTTCATTCGCAATGCAGTCCGCGCCAATTTTAAAGGGGTTTCATTTTATCGTGCTACTGAAGTTTGTAGTACCTACCACTGCTATGTCAACTAATTGAATTTTCTTCGAAATATGATAGGTTTTTTAAGAAAACTGCATAGATGACAATAGTTTTTTTTAAGCACGTTGCACACTAGGAATTACTCCTGTATCGTGGGAGCGTTTACAAACATTTAAACTCGCATACACAAACAGCCAGACCCGGAACAACTACCTGTAGGCAATACAAATATTTGTTCCGTGAGGGTATCGAATCCGCGACACGCAGTGCAGCAGTCGATCGCTCAGCCACTGCGCCAACCGTGTCGTCGATGAACCTACTTATCGTTTCTAATCTAATCTAACTAGTCCATACTGTCCCACTGCAGGGCAAAGGTCACCCCTCTCCCTTTTCCATACAATTCTGTCTTTTGCGAGTCCAGTCCCTACGGTAGGAGTCAAGCTCGTCCCGCCATCTCCGTCTTGGCCTGCCGAGATATCGCCGTGCGTTTAATGGGTGGGTTTGGGCTAAAAGAATCACCCATTCGTGGTTCTTTTAGCCCAATTGTCATCTGACGTGCGGCAAACATGTCCAGCCCAGTCCCACCACGTAAGTTTAGCGGCTTTCTGGGTAACGTCCGTTATCATGGTTTTGGCGCGCAGTACCTATTGTGTTCTTTATATGGTCAGAAATCCGCAACCCCAGGATACTGCGTTCCATGGCTCGCTGGCAAACCTCGAGCTTAGACATCGGACTTATCGTTTAATTACCAATTAAATATTACTCGGCATAAGATAAGGTCAGTTAGTCATAATGACAAAAATGAATTAACCTATTTCCTTCCCTACGTACGTTAGTTTTCATTGTAGCTGCATTGGTCATTGGCAGTTGAAGTTTAGTTTTGGGACAGCTCGATGTGCCCTTTTACACAATAATACAAGAATTCTACATAATATCATTGTAGAATTCTCTCACTCATAATCTTACGAGAGTCGTCTACAATGCAATTAATCACCGTTCGCGATTTATTTGGAAAACATGTAAACAAATATGAGTATTTAGAAAAATAACTTTAATTAGAGTTCAGTTTATGCTACAACTTCGAACATTTTTATAACTTTTTGAATAGTGTTAGTCACTCTGAAATCAACTTAATCACTACTAAAATAAAGTTAATATTAGTTTAACTTAAAATAACATCAATTGAAAACATAAACTTGAATAGACCTTTAGAGTTGCATTGTAGACATTGGAACCGATTCCCTTGTTCACAAACTAAACTAAATTTAAGTTCAGTGCATCTTTTTCTTTCTATTTCATTCAGGAAAGGATAGAAGATAAATATTACTTTAGTCCTGTCAAATGAAGACACTCCATAGACAAATTAGACGTGATTAAAAACATGCCTACTAAAAATACGTCATTTTGCGTCAGGCGTTGACTAATTTAAACTTAATCAACTGCAGAACCTCTCCCAAGTTGTGCTACAACCAGATCTTCGCTGTTCGCATCAATAATCAGCAGGATAACGATATCGATAATAATCTTACTTACTTAATAAAATTTCTAAAATAATTCATTTACTAATTTAATCATTCATTTACTAATTCAATTATAAATACTACACTACGACTATACAACGCACAGCCCCAATCGCTGGGTCTAAAAGTATGAAATTTTGCACACGAGTTCCTTATATAACGAACTAGCTTCTGCCCGCGACTTCGTCCGCGTAAAGCAACTTTCATATTTTTTTTCCGTAAGAACATTCTACAAAGTATTAGAAAACTTTTAAAAAAATCGATGAAATCTGTAAAGTCGTTCTCATCAATATAATATATCAATAAGGAAGGATTTTTGAAATTTCATCTCTGAAAGGTGAAATGGAATGCATAATTATCTAATACATATGAGATGAACGTTTGTACGAAAATACGTAATTTTTGCCGATAGGAAATCCCATCGGGTACATGGTTTGTAAAAAAATAAGTAATAACGATTTTTGTCCACAGGCACCCTACATCATGTACGTGGAGGTCTTAGAAACGGACGGCCACGAGCCTCTACCCCCGCGCCTACTACCCCCTGCGCCGCCTGCCCCTCATTCACCCCCTATAAGACATACGAAGAGTGAAGAGAACCTCGTGCCTGAATGGCCAGCATTGTCCTTATATGCAGGGCTAGATGATGGCGACGCGGGAGACTGTTGGAGTCATGATGATGAGGATCTAAGTACGCATTACTCGCATAGAGCGCCGGCGCCGGATAGTTTGTCGCAGGTACTTAATTGTTTTTTTGTTTTTGTTGGAGTAACTAAAGGTCAGGGTTATGAGACAGCTTTTAAAGGGGTGGAAAAAGAAGCATATTGTGCTTCCGAATACTTAATCGCAGGCGTTTAGCACACACCACACATTTTCATTGTGCTAGTAGCACACTGAAAATTTGCACGAAACTGTATTGCGAAAAAACAGTTTTTACATTCGCTCGACATCCAACTCGTACTGGGTCCGCGTGGTGGATGACGGCCCGTTCCCTCTCATAGACAGGACCCCCGTGTCTCAGCTGTGGGAATCTTATAGGCTGATTATGCTATCAGCCAGAACTATAACGATTACTGGCAGCTTCTTGAATCGGAAGGGTGCTATGAAAAGTAGTGAATCACAGCAGATTATAGATGATGACACTGGCTCCTAAACCGCAGCCCACATAAATTACTGTCTATTAAGTCGTGTTCCGCACCGCCAACGCTAAACGCAGACCCACATTTGTCAATTTTTATAAATATTATGTTAATATTGACACACATACTACCATTCTACCATTTTACATCCAAATCGGAACGGCTCGGAAACCAGTCAGTGTTTCAAACATGCATCTGATTGACATATTAGATACACGCTTTTTGCACTTTTTGTCTCCTACTGTTCGACGTGTGTTTACAAAGCCATTATAATAAATTGGACACTTATACTTTGAACATTACCTCCTAGTTTAAAGTTTCCTTTGTTTAGCTATGCCATCTAATTGACTGTTTAGTGGAAAAGTAGTGTCTTTATGGTACGGACGTCAGCACATCAAGTTACTACAATCTGTCAAATTTCTTTAATAGATTTTCAACTTTATCGCTAAAGCATTAAGGTTCAAGGTTGTAAAAATTTGACAGTTTCGGGTAGCTTGACCTGCTGGCGTCTGTACAAACAATCAAATGTTCTAGAACAATGCTTAGTAATAAATAGCTTTAAATCTAGATTTATGCTTGAGGCCTATGTCCAGCAGTGGACTGCTATAGACTGATGATGATCTTTCTAGTTTCTGACCTAAATTTGTGTTGGCAGTAACAATACCTTCATCAGGAAGAATTTATTGACTTTCAAAAAACTGATAAGGTTGCATAACTGTATAATATTATGATACTTAAATGCTTTTTTTATATTACAAGACATTTAATATCGTCTGATAGCACATAATGATTGATAATATTACAATAAATTGGCGTTTTAATTCTTCCCTTTATTCGCGAAATTAACGGTTAATTTTATCGTTTTGGCGGTGTTTTTAGTTTTAGAGTTATGATGCCAATTTCAGTTTCCTGTCGTGCGAATGTTTGCCCTTGAATGTGGGAAAATAACGTATGTGCGTATGAAACTGAGTGTATTGTCAGTTCGCATAAATAAGCACTTTTGAAAGATATATCGTTCATTTGCGAGAAGTTTGACATCATTCAAATAGAGCAATTTTTTAGTATGATGATTTAAAAGTTTAAAACCAGCTGTGATGAAGCATAAAGTCACAACCTCTCTAGCTTCCCTCGTTTCTAGGCTTAGCGTAATGTGGTTGTTGTAGCAAAAAGAATAAGATATCCCGCGTTCACCTGTATACTTAATTCAAAGTTACAGATGTTTCAGCGGGATTGTCCGAAAGGGTTACCGCTACCCCGGAACATAAAGGGCGAAGGAAGGAACATGGGTGGTTTTTAGTCAGTAAGAGTCTGACACTCCCTTCCGCTCCACCCAGAGCGGGAGGGGTCATTTGATGATTTCCCACCAGAAAAAAAAAAAAAGTTACAGATTTTTTAAGTAGTCACCCTTCTTACTAATAAGCGATATTAAAAACTGCTTATTGAAATCCATTAGGTGAAATGATGAAACTTGTTTATGCTGGTAGCCTCTTATTTACTTTTAAAGTACCTACTTGGCAGACATATACTTCGAAAATAAACAATCTCTACCTGCACGTGTCTGAAGTGCTCTTCAGTAGCAATATAATCGAACTTCAAATACCTTAAGTTGCAATGTAGTACCTACGTTTGTAAATCGAACCAATACTTCTATCATTTATTTTTTAATAAAAATCTTAAATTCATTCACTAACAGACAACTGCAGCAGAAGCATGAAATGACAAGAGTTCCTTATATTTATGTATAGCGAAGGTGATCACTATAGAAGGATTTTTGAAAATGAATTGGTTACAAGACGGAAGTTCATCATCTTTGTCGATGGGAAATTCCATTGGGCACACGGCTTGTACGGACGCCAGCACATCAAGTTACTACAATCTGTCAAATTTCTTTAATAGATTTCAACTTTATCGCTAAAGCATTAAGGTTCAAGGTTGATTGGAAAAATTTGACAGTTTCGGGTAGCTTGACCTGCTGGCGTCTGTACTTCTATAAATTATACCTTATAATAATTTATTACTAGCCATACCCTAGTCTAGGTTCAAACTACAAATCCAGTCTAATACGGTTCTTTGTCCTAGTTTATCGGTAAATCATCGTTCTTATGCCATTACACTATAAGCACCACGTGCGTGTTCAAAGGGCACGTGAGGAATAGAGGTGAATGCTTTCTTAGAACGTTTGTGACGGCAACTGTATTAATGTATTCTGATAGAATCTCTGCAGGTTTCCGTTTCACTACATTTATGTTGTTGCAGTTTATAAAGGCACAACTGGTCATTTCACTACTGTTTTTAATCTGAATGAATAAAATAATAACAGTTGTAATATTTTTGACATTTGTGGGAGAAACTCGTTTGACTCTTTTGATGACTTGGACTTTTCATCTTAAATTTTTATTTTTGGTACTAGCTAGTACTCCCCTCTCACTGAGAGGGCCTCACTGAGGCCTGTGTGCCAGCAGTGGGAACATTATAGGCCAGATTATGCATGATTGTACTAGCATGGCGTGGCGTTACACGTCTCATACTCATTTCAATTACCTTTGTAGCATTAACTATTTTTTAAAGTTGCTCTTTCTTATTGTTATATACAGACGCCAGCAGGTCAAGCTACCCAAAACTGTCAAATTTTCCCAATCAATCTTGAACCTTATTGCTTTAACGATAAAGTTGATAATCTATTAAAGAAATTTGACAGATTGTAGTAGCTTGATGTGCTGGCGTCTGTACCAGGGTGGTAGGCATCCACGCGCAAACTGTAACCATGAATTCAGCATATGATTCTACACCCCTAGACCCGTAGAAATTTTTCGTCGGTTATCAAAAAAAATCAGCTGTTTCATAGAAAACTGCAAACCTACGCGATCAAAATTTATGGAACGGCAATTTAAAAAGAATTACCAACGAAAATTTTTAACGCAGTGGCTCAGAATCATGTACTGTATCACTGGTAACAGTACAGGTATTCTAGCAATTTTTGTTTAGTTTTTTAAGAGAAATGTTTTTGATTGTATGTATTATTTTTTGTCTCCTTTACTATATCACACGCTGTCTACATATCTGTATCTATTGTCCTGTCTCGGGTGTGCTGGAAGAGATTTCTTGTGAAATAAGCATCACCTCTGTACCTATTTTTTTCTGTTCTGTTTTTCTTGTCTGTTTATATATGTGTATACATAAATGG
Organism: Apamea monoglypha; assembly: GCA_911387795.2. Lineage (NCBI taxonomy): Eukaryota > Metazoa > Arthropoda > Insecta > Lepidoptera > Noctuidae > Apamea > Apamea monoglypha. The sequence continues at coordinate 15,914,048 of OU426917.1, forward strand.
TAAATAAATAAATAACAGGTTGCGCAGGTTGGTTTATCCTGTATGTATTTTCGGTTCGGTTTACCGCTACTTCTACCTGCTCAGAACACCTCTTATTACTATAACAATACCTTCAATAACTTACGTAATTCGTAGATAGGTGTTAGTTGCTTAGGTATTTAAAAACATTAGTTATTTAGATTTGAGGGATTTTGAACGTAGGTTATTTTACGTTAGTTCTTTTAATTTTAGATATTGCAATACGTACCCACCTTCAATACATTGAATATAAAAATAATAATTTTGAACCATCAAATAGTAGGTACCTTTTACATCTTTTATGAGTCCACATAATAGATCTTTTAAAAACGAAGGAGTAGAAATAATGGCTTAAAAATCGTAATAGAGAAGATGTTAAAACAAATGGCAACAATATAGTCAAAATGAACTGTTTGGACTTAAACAATTCTTGCGTCTATCGACTACACAATGGTGTACAATGACCGCTAGTTATTTTTTTGTTTCACCTTTTTGTTGTTTTTAAAGTCATTAATTTATATGACGTTAGTGCTTAGGAAAAACCTGTTTTTTTTAATTTTTCGTGTTTAAAATGTTGAATGGTGATAAAAATCTTAATTATCTGGTTAAAGTAATTATGGAACTGGACGTTTTATGAACTTTTTCCTTGACTTTGTTGTGGCAAGTAATTATTATTAATTATTTTAGTTTCTTGTCACGTTGATGCGTCATATGTTTTGTATTAAGTGGTTTTTATATAACGTCATAATGTCTAAAATTTATGATATTTTCTATGTTTACTAGTGGCATTTCAGGTTTAAGAATTATAAACCAATCACGGATCATTGCATTCTCTTATATAGTATGATATAACGGTATTGCATATTATATAAATAAGTTATATGTAAATTTCCCACGTCGAGAAGATAGCTTAGCTAGAGCTTCCAAATTAGATCTACAATCATCTCGCATTCAACTAAAGTACATTTTCAACAGTAAATGGCGCTTGGATTTGTTATTATTCTATTGAACTCCATTCACAGCTTAAGGTGCGTGGGAGTTAATGATATCATGATGGTGCATTCGATCGCTGACTTCGCGGCATTCAATCTGAAAATGTTATAATGTTCTATTATTAGTGCCAAAGTACTTAGTTTGAGCGCGTTCGTCTGCACTAATCAGTCTGTAATTTATCCCTCTTTACTCTATGGCTAAAATAAACACGTTGTCTATTATCCAAGGAAAAGCCTCATTCACGACAAGATAATGATACAGGGAAATGCCTCGCTGTAATTACACATAGAGAGAGTAGTTCGTTCACAGTTTATACCACCCTTTCACCTGACTGGATACTTATTACTAACAGAAAACTGCGAAAGCTATTCATGTTTCGAGTCGCCCTTGTACATACGGCCGATTTTTAATGCGGCTATTTTTGGTTGCGTACTGTATTTTCAACGCACTGCTTCGCGCCGAGAGTTGAAAATCCAACCGTGTATTTTTTTGACGCGCTGGGATGCACTCTGTTGAATTCTCAATGCTCGTCTCAACACCGAGAGTTGAAAATCCAATGCGCGATAAAAATTATACTCACCTGTAATAGTAACTTATGCTAAATAGTGTATCATGTTTTATTGGACTATTTAGTTACTAATCTCTGGCTTTTACAGCAACATTTTATTGTTATTAGAGCCTTCATGTTAACTCGTAAATGTTATACATACTACCGGAAACATGGAAAATAATATTATGGATAAAATAAATGTGTTATGTTTTACCTTTGCATGTCAGGTTTCCCTATGCTCTTACCTACTTCCGTGTTTTCATAAACCAGTTGGCTACTGCAATTCAAAGCCCTGTGTTTACTGGATTCAATCCAACTTTTATATATATAATTGTTATACTTCCGGACACAAGTGGGAAGATGTTAGTCCAGCCTGGTAAAGTGGGGCTACCTTGACGGAACGGCAGTAGGGTGTGATTGTGGTGCTATTTCGCAAACCATGATCCACCTCCTATCTGTGTCCCAAAACATGCAGTCAAAGTTACCTCTGCGCTGCCACTGACGACGCCATGGAAGTGGCAAAGTTTTGGGCCAACAAGATTTAAAATTCAGTCATGCCAGCGACACGAAGAGGAAGAATTTTTACATATACAGTAGAGCGTCGATTATCCGAACTAATTGGGGGACGTGGGTGTTCGGAAAACCGGTATTTTCGGATAATCGAACTACCTATATGTATATTGTGTTTTTGATTCAGTCATCCATATTTACGTACACGTAAATGAAAACCATATTTACATTTATATCTTTAATGACAAAGAGGAATTAAACAAAAAAAAGTGCAGGCAATCGGTGGGTGCCAGTAGCATTAGCACAGGCCAGTGTTGGGCAAAATGTATTTAACTACAAATTAACAATTACAATTACAAATTGTAATTGTCGACTTCAATTACAAATTACTTGAAATTATTGAAAAGTAATTCAACTAACAATTACAATTAGTAATTGTAATTGTTATTTGCAATTACTCAATTACTTATGTATATAATTTCTTTTAAATTTGAGATAGTAAGTTATATAAAACGATGAATGATTCATCAAATGTGTTTAAATTAGACTTTAACACTACTTTTTGTTCAAACATTTGATCAGAAAGTTGTGAGATTTTGGTAAATTAAATCATTGTAGCATATGAGAATAATCTCTCAACAGGGCCTGATGACGGCATTAATGTATTATACTTAAGAAACACCTGCTTAATCTCAGGATGTCTGTTTAGCATTGAAGTGTCTTTATACGGATCATCTAGGTACTTGGACATAAGAATTTCAGGTCTTGTCTAACGGAGTGATTCAATCAATTCACCTTCAGAAGAATCTGTTTCGAAAGAAACAAAATACGAATCATCATCATTCTTTGAGCTTGTGCTCGCAGATACTCTTGCAGTTTCCTCTTGGATTTCAGTTTCTAGGGCTATTTGTTGTTTATAACATATTTTTTATTCTGCGATGGTACTGTTGCTCAATAACAGTAAGCCACTTATCCTTAAATCGAGGATAAGAAATAGTTACAATTACTGCCTTATTGCCAACCGCTAAGGACGCACTGACGCCGGCGTCACGGTAATATTATCTATACAGTATTCCAACTTCATACAAATGGACGAAGCGCGAGTTATGCCTACGCGCCTCGATCTCGACATGCGCTCGACATGCAGACAGTCGCGACTGTGCCGCAGTGACGAACGGACGGTGTGTTGTTTTTTTAACAATAACCGCGCGATTTTCTCATTAAAAATAAGTTCAAGTACATATTTAATATGACGAGTAGGATATATTGTGCTGTTTTTGGTTGCATGAATTCGTCAAACAATTTTTAATTAAGCTTTATATTAGAATGCAGATTTTTTTATACTTTAAAATTTAATAATAAAGCATTTCGTACGTCTCAGTCGAGGCGCAAATATTTTTTGGTCGCAAATTTATATAAGACCGATTTGTTATTCAAACATAAACATGTTTTTTTTTTATTTAAGTCTACCAATCAAAAAACTACATGCATTTTATTGAACACTTCCTATTCAATTCACAAAGTATTTTATTTGTTTATATATAAAAGTATATTTACAATCACAAAACTAAATGGAACACAAAGTAGGCAAATGTAATTAAAATGCTGGAGGCGGGCAGCCCTATCGCATGTATACGTACCGCGCGGCTGTAGGCATTTATTTCAAAGATACGGCCGAGTTACAATACTGTATAGATAATATTACCGTGCCGGCATCGTTGCCGTTTCGTTTATCGTCTCGTTCTATCCAATGTTATTTGTACGCGTGTTTTGCTGCATGCGCCCAGCAAGCGAACAACCGCACAATTTAGTTGGTTTTGTATGTTACCCGCAATGTTACCCCGTAAACAGTAATTGGATAATTTGAATTACAAATTAATGTAATTCGAATTACTTGTGACTTATGTAATTTAATAACAGTAATTTCAATTACATGTAATTTTAATTAATGTAATTCAATTACTTTTCATTAATTTAGTAATTAAATTACAAAAGTAAATTAATTACGCCCAACACTGGCACAGGCTAAGGACTGCCTTAGCCTGTGCGATACGATCCTTATTTTACGACCAGGTGCTGCTAATTCATGACGTGAAGCAAGAGTTTTTCGTGGCAAAACTTTCCAATTGAGCCCGGTTTCATCTGCATTGTAAACGTTTTCGAGAGCGTAATTTTCTTCCTTCAGTATATCCCTTATTTTGATTTTGAATGAATCAGCTGCTGATGAATCCGCGCAGATAGTTTTTCTCCTTGTATTTGAAGCTCACGACTGCCATGTCTTGACTTAAATCGTTTTAACCAGCCTGTGTTTGCTTGAAAATTTGACGGTCCTCCAAGTTTTTCGTTAAATTGAACTGCTTTTTCACACAGAATTGGGCTAGAAATAGGTTCCGACTAGCGGTAAAGAGCTTATTACACTATGCTAAATATCGGGCCCGATATTTAGCATAGTGTAATAAGCTCTTTACTTGAATGAAAGTGACATACGAGTACAATTAACAAGTCGCGACAAGTGCGGGAGCACTGTAGCGCGGAAGGCGGGACAGACACGCGCGGGTCGAGCGGGCGTAGTAGTTCGGATAAGCGGTCGTTCGGTTGAGCGACGTTCGGATAATCGACGCTCCACTGTATTCAGATACCTTTTATTGAAATTAGGTTAAGAATCGGTGCTTGTTGAAATTAATAAGTTACAAAAACCCCCACAAAAGTCTCTTCACAATTCCCTAGTATTACAATTGGGAAGTAGGGGTGGCACAACATTCCCAGCTATCGATATGTTACCTCATCCAAGAACGTAGGCGCTGCACTGTGTGGCGATTTTGAGTATTTTGTAATGGCCTACGCAAATGTCCTGCAGATTTGATCGTGTAGCTCAACCCTAAAATAGGGTTGAGCTACACGATGACTGATGCATGCATGCCGTCTGTTGGGACAGGTCAACTCAAAAGCTGCAATGACTTTTTCTTCAAAAGGCCTTTCCAGACATGACCCTACATTGTTAGCTAAAATAACAAAAGAGAGACTATGACCTCCGAATTTGTTTCGGCATTTATACTCAAGGATCAGCCAGCTAGGAAATACCGCCGTCTAGTTTTAAAATATTGACCAACTAAATATGGACGTGGTCAATTCATATAAGATCTACTTACAGAAATAAACATTTCGTTTCATAGAATGAAATAAGAAATCGTTTGGTGAAAAGTTTTTCGCACATCTTTTACGACCTAGAATATTATTTGGTAAGCAGTTAGTTAACTGATGCGTGTGTTTCAAATAGCTTGGAGATATTTCATCTGTCCAGTCGGCTGTCGATTCTTTAAGCAGTTGCAGGTGTGTGTAAGTAACGAAAGTGTAGATGAAACCTTGGGGTCTACTCCGAAGTAGTATCGGCCGAATGTTCGGCCGTTTCCTGCTACGAAGTTACTATTTTGTTCGGTCGGTCCCGATCCTACACTCCTACACTCTTTCGAATATTGACTATGGTCCCGACCCAACTGAGCCGATCCGAACTTATTTCGCATTTTTCAATAATATTCGGTTCGGCCATGTGTCGGTCCGATCCGATCATTCGCACTTTGCACTTCGTAGTAGACCCCCTTGTTCTAAATATATCGTATTTGTTCTCAGGTGTCAGCAATATCAGCACTATCCACATCATCATGCGGATCCCGTGAATCAGTAGCGGTGGGTGCGGGAGAAGTAAGAAGGCGGTTAGCTGACGCGACCGCTGCACCACCGCCGAATGCCTTCCGACATGACCCCGCTGATCCTTCGGCTACGGCGCTCAAGGTAAATATAAAATATGAAAATAATAGGCTTTTTTAATGGAAACCGCAACTGGGACTGTTACATGGAAACTCTTGCGTTTTTTAATTTATTTTTTAACGTAAGTCATTTGGATAATCTAAAGTTAGAAAATCGGTACTAAATATTCAATAGTTCGAAAAATAGAAGAAAAAAACCATCCATTAACATGTCTGACCAAATTATTGAATCGTCATTATGGAGGGACCAACATCTATGGTCGATAATTCTCAAACAATTCATGTTAGAGACAAACAAATTTCATATTTCTAAAGTAGAATTGAGTTATTGTTATATTATGTATATAGGTAGGATACTACTCCGACCAGCCTATCCATATGGTCCCTCCATTTTGTCGTCAAAATGAAGGGACCAAGGATTTTGTTAAATAACTAAGTATACATCGAGGTAGCTAAAATTATTGCAAAGGTAACAAATAGTAGATTTACAATATTAAATTTTTATGTAGACTGATTTGAAATCCAAGACTTGGTCCCTCTATCTTGACGGCCACTAATTTTTTCGTCGGTTCAAAACTACATATTTGATAATAAAAATTGTATTAGAAACTAACTTGGCCTCTTTTGTTGCAGGAATCATGGGAAAGCAAGTACGCCCGCATGCGGTCATCCTCTCCATACGGCGCACTGAGCGGCTGGCGGCTACTCGGCTGTATCGTCAAAGTGGGCGACGATCTGCGGCAGGAGATGTTGGCGGCGCAGCTGTTGAGGCGGCTACAGACGGCTTGGGTGGCTGAGAGGGTTCCCTTGAAACTGAGACCTTATGAAATTCTCTGTCTGGATAAGGAATGCGGACTTATACAACCGGTGAGTACTTACTTTAGACCTAATTAGCTGTTGGTCTCCGTTATATTGCATAAAATTTGAATCCCCCGTTTTGAAAAGGTTAGGGGTTGATTTTTGAGAAATCCTAAGGCTCAATTAACGTTGCCGCGGAATGGAACGGAAGATAATTGTACAAAGCATAATGAACTTTATGCCAATGGTGTAACGTACAAATTAGCTGCAGGAATTCCCGAAAATGCGCGAAAATTCTCCGGAAGACGCGACCTGTTTTTTTTAGCTCGTATCTAGTTTGTACTTTACTCAATTGACATAAAGCTCATTATGCTTTTTGATTTCGTTACAAAAAATTGCTTCAATTCCGTTCCGTGGCAATGTAAATTGAGCCTTAGGGCACATCTATGAAACATGCAATTGTGATAGACGTTGGAATACGGACGTATGGATTTTATGCATCTGATTCACATGTCACTTTCTATTATGTCTGTTTTATTTTTCATAACAATGACTCGTTTACTAATATAGGCAGTTGTTACATGTAATCCCTTTATCTTGATAATAAAAGATACGCATAGTGACCTTGTCTATTTTGAGATAAACGAGAACTTGAACACTCATTATGATAATAAGTTCTCGGTACATCTGTAGTCATAAATAATACAATACATGAAATAATAAATAGTAAATGCGTAATAATCTGAAGATTATAAAATAATCGTAAACTTGTTTTTATTTAGTTTAAGGTTGAGCCATTGATATGAATAAAAGGAGGCCACGTAAACGACAACACTTTTACACACAAAACTTGGTTCACGTATAACCTGCACCCTAATTGCGTAACACACTATCAATCTATCAAACTGGCTCTTTACTCTTGATTATGAGGACGTAGAGAAAATAATAAATGATTAATCTCATACACAAACACGAACGGGAACCCACGCACACGTACACACACAACCACAAACACACCCTTACACACACACACACACAACACGATATAATTTAAGCATAAATAAATTATAGTTTTGATATTTTTTCATACTTTTCAATTCTGTTATTGTATTTTTATTTCATTTTTATTATTATTTTTTTTTTTTTAAATTTTGTTTACTTCTTTTAAAATTGTATTTTGTTGCACACAGGGTTGTCTATTCCTATGTTGACATTTAGTACCTAAGCCAAATAAAATGGGAGAGGGCGCTGACTCCTGACATACAGGTACACCTAGTTCAGGAGTCAGAGGCTTCAAACAATTTTTTGTAAACTGCTATGTCAATAAAGAATTATTATTATTATTATTATTATAATCTGAATCATTTTGAAGGATATTGCTAATCCATTACTTCATATTTTCGAAAAATTTGTCTACTCACCAACGTAAATAACGCAATGAATGTTGTTGAACTGTCACAATGAAAGCCATTGCTACTGATAGTGTGTTACGCAATTAGCCCGCTCGAAGGACCACACTATCGTAAAACTAAACCTCTCGATGTCGAGCAATAGTAGATTTTATGGATGAGAAAATAACATCATTCAAATTAGTTTTCTGTCATGTTCCTTCTTAAAACTTCCAGACGTAAAACATGTTCACAGAAAGTTAATTAAAATGAGGTTATTAAAACCAATAACTCACTAAACATTTTTCCAACAGGTACTGAACTCAGTATCTCTGCACCAAATAAAGAAGCAATCGGGCAAGACTCTCCGCGCCTGGTTGGAACTGGAGCACGGACCTTCTAACAGCGAAGGATTCCTGCGAGCACAGAACAACTTTGTTGAGTCGGCCGCTGCGTACGCGCTTACTAGCTACCTGTTACAGCTTAAAGATAGGTCAGTATACAATAAATTTGGCCACCTATTCGGCCCTAGGGTGCTAGGGACTATCGAGGCGCAAACTAACCATAGATTCAGTACATAATTCTGAAACACCACCTTGAAAATTTTCGTTGCTTATTTTTTTTTTAATTGATTTTTCATGTATTTGATCGCGTAGGGTATTGCATTTTTCTATGAAACAGCAGATTTTTTTTTATAACCATCAGAAAATGTCTACGCTAGGGGGTCTAGGCTCATGTGCTGAATTTGTCCCTGCCACCCTGTATAGATGTGCGTCGAAACGCAAAGAAGAAGTATACGTATATGGCAACTGTTTTTATAAGTCATTCCTAGATGAGCTACAGTTGTTAGAGATGTCCTAGCAATTCAAATACCAAAATTCGTGTACAATTTCCCAAGAAATTTATTCGCTTCGGGAATTATCGTCTATCTTCAAAAATCCGAATGTGGTATGATAAGATCTAATGTAGAGCTGTTACAACCATGGAAGTACTTGCCTAATTTGTATTACCATAATTGAAAATGTATAGGTGATCAGCTCATTCTATCTTTATCTGGTACACCCTGCCACTGGTAAAAATGTAGTTCTAAAGGTCGACTGATATGCCAATCATTACAGGCCCAATCAGTACCAGTACAGGCACACAGTTTGAAATTAGGTATGCGTAATAATAAGAATAGAAGAAAAGTGTTTGAAATATATTGTTCCCCAAGTGATCAACTAAAGAAATCAACCCCAATACGGCCCTTGCGGACTAAACACGTTATATTTTCACCACAGTAGTACATACACCTCTTCGTACCAACAAGTTGGTTGAAAAAATGGTTACCGTCAGTTTTACAGCTGAGCGTCATTATTGCAAAACACAAGCTCATAGTTGAAGTAAAAAAAGACTACAATAATAGATACAATTTTCTCACGTAATTTAATGTTTTTTGTTACAGGCATAATGGGAATATTTTACTGGACAGCACAGGTCACATCATCCACATAGATTTTGGATTCATATTTTCAATATCACCCAAAAATCTTGGATTTGAAAGCTCGCCTTTTAAGGTAAGGACTATCAACATCTGCATTTAGAAGGTTTCAACATTATATTTCACCACTTTTTCCTAAATCATGACGAAAATTAAGTTTATAAAATTAATATCAATTGTTAAAATTGGAAATCATCATTGGTGATTTAAAATTATAATTTTGGGTTGAAGTAGGTATACAAATATGTAATCAAATCAAATTTTACTCAATTTGTAAAGTGGCACTACAAATTGGCATCTGGAGGTACTTAATTTTTTTGATCTATTTGTTTACATTTTCATTAGATATTTTTGGAACAGACTACACCTAAACTCTGATATTTAATTTGCTAGACTAAAATGACAGCTGCGATCGACCTTGTTTTTGTCAACATGACATTAATGTAATGATCGCAGCTGTCATTTTGGTCTAGCAAATTAAAAGTCAGAGTTTATTTACTGTTTCATATCCCAGTGAAAAAAACTAAATGATGTATAATGGATTAGCTTATGCCATAATCAGCCTATAACGTTCCCACTGCTGGGACACAGACCTCCTCTGTGTGAGAAGGGAGTAATCCACCACGCGGGCCCAGTGCGGGATTTGCTTATGACAGTAATTAATACAAATCTTCTTTTTGCAGTTGACACACGAGTTCGTAGAAGTAATGGACGGCGAGAACTCAGACATGTTCCAGTACTTTAAGATCCTCATCTTACGAGGACTGATCGCTGCGCGCAAGCACTGCGACCAGATCATACACCTCGTCGAACTTATGCGCATGGGTATGTACTGAAAGAATATATTTACTTATTTAGATCATGTGACTGCCATGAAGAATGGTTAATATTAATAAAACTTGATATTTAAACACAAAGGGGTTTATTTATAAACGTTGCTTACAGTTAAGAGACGATTAAACATCAAAAATGTATGGTTAAACAGTTGCTAATCAATCACTACTTTAAGCAATGTTTATAAATAAATGGGTAACTAAATAGCAACAGAAGATATCGATTTTTTGTTAGAAAATATGTTTATGAATAAAAGAGTAAATTGATAATGCCCTCAATATAATACAGTGATTCAATCAAGTTAGTGATCAAAAATATTGTTGTACGTCTTCATAGACTAATACAGAGATTAGGTAATATCACCAAACTAACCGATCGATTATTCCCCAACAGGAGGACAGCTAGCCTGCCTGCGCAGCAGCAGCGCGGTGTCGTCGTTCCGCGCGCGCTTCCACCTCGGCCGCACGGAGCCGCAGCTGCAGGCGCTCGTCGACAAGCTAGTGCGCGACGCACTCAACTCGCTCTCCACCAGATTGTACGACAACTATCAATACTACACCAACGGTATACTGTAGCTCTGTAGGCACTTAGCATGTGACGTCATTCATTTTTATGCTAGGGCCACAGTGTCGGGCGCACAGTAGGCCAATTCCCGTAATTAAAACGTTCAAAATCTAGTCGCTATCCCATTTCAGCGACAATCGTGTCAAAAATGTAGGAAACGAGATTTTTTTGGCAGATTGGGACCAGAGATTGGAATGCGAACGGTCTTAAAAATACGGGAATTGCCCCTCAGTTGTGTAGATAAACTCGTAGCTGAATTCTGGATTGACTCAAGTGTCGTGTTGTCCGACAAAAGTTTGTGGTCTGCCTTCGAAGAAGTATGTGGCGAATGTATTGGTCACGTAAGCCCGACAGTGTCGCCCTAGGGTTAGCGTACTCAGTTATTCTTTAAATCCTCTGTCGTGCTTTTCGTGTAGTGTTTTGTCTCTTGTTGACCCTTTGATGGACTTGTATGTTAAATGAGCCGACGAATGTGTGGGAATTAATGCTGAATCTCGTTCGTTGGTGTTCGCCTGTCTGGACTAAACCGACGAAGCTATTGAAGTCATTCGTTGAGGTTCGTTGGCTAACTGCACATATCCACTTCGCCACGCCAGTCCAATTTTACGAATTAATGAAATTTGCCGAACTGACCTCGTATGTGGCGAATTAGACAATTGCATGAGTATTGCCGTCAACTGCCGTTGAAGGGTACTTTATTCCTTAGTTCCTTTACTATAGCTTACCATAATAAAAAAAAAAAATTATTGTACACCTTATGCTCAATAATATTTTTTTTTTAATATGAGCACCTGCACTTTAGGAAATGACTAGTTAAAAGAGACAAAGAGATTCTTTAGTAATATTTGAATTGAATGTGTTATTGCTCTCTCACTGAAACTCATACTTTCTCATTAAACAGAGTGTAACTTGAGAGTTGACATCGATCTTCAATCCACTTATTGGTTTAGAAATTTTGAGATTCGCATACTGTGTTAACTTTTCGTAGCTTACATCACGTAGATTTTGTAAATTTTAGTGCCATAACCCACTGACACGCTGTACCTTGGAATCTTAGTCTTATTTGCTCAAACGTTGACACGATCATTCACGAATATGTTTGACCCGTCCACTTTAGATCCCGATAGTGCTTTGTAAAGATAAACAGATTGACAGATTAATATTTTTCATGTATTATAAAGGTTACTGTGCAAATAGAATGTTAAAAAATTCTAAAATAAAAATATGTAAATAATAAAATGAAATTATGATAATTTTCGCAATGAGAAGACTGATTGTTCAGGCATGAAGAGTGGTTTAGATTTAGGTTTCTTAGCCGATTAAATTTAAGTTTTATCCTGTATGTACATTGGGAGACATGAATGCGAAACAAATGATATAAAATTGCTGTTACTGACATGAATGCGAACGATATGCCAAAGGAACATGTAAAAAAGGCATTGTTTTAGATGTTAAATACTTTTAGAATAATATGGAAATCGAAAATCTTATTGTTAAATGTCCAACGCTAGATAGACTCGAGAGACACCAAAATAAATGAGGTGGTTCTATATAACAAAATAGATGTTTTATGAATTATATCAATGTATGTATGAGATATAGGGTTATTGTTAATCTGTGTTGTGGGCAGTGTTGCCATTAGGTAGGTAATGGAACCAATATTATTGTACTATTAAATGAAGGAGTAAACATTGATTAGAATATACCTCGTATCATTGACCTTTCGACATCTAAAAGGTTTGTAAAGGGAGTGAGAATGTTGCCAAATTTTTAACTATAGCAATGACGAGATATTTATATTTTTAAATATGTCCACTCTAATATTCCAATTTTCTCCTCAAATATAAATGACATACGAAGTAAGGTCGTACAGTGGATCCCTTACTAACCGAAGTTTTCGGGACTGAAGGGGGAAAGATCTAACACTTTATGTTGAGAGGGTTGTATTATAAAGAGGTATATGAACACACTCGACAATTAAGAATCAGGCTTTTCCAAACAGCGGAGTAATTGCATAACAGACTAACAGTAGCAATGGCTTTCATTTTGACAGTTCAACAACATACATTGCGTTATTTACGTTGTTGAGCAGACACATTTTTCGAGTATATGAAGCAATGGATTAGCAATATCCTTCAAATGATTCAAATTGTGATCGATAGTGTGTTACGCAATTGGGGTGCCGGTTGATCCAAGGCCACTGTAGTGATAGGAAAGTCAGTCACAGATATAATGCTCTTTATGCGCCTGATATTAAACGGCAAGAAACGTCTGTCGAGGCGAAGATGTATATACCGTGCATTTTATTTTATGACGTCATATATTTTATATTTATATTTCTTGTATAATACGATAATAATCTAGATTACAGTGTCAAGTTTTAGTTGACACATACAGTATACTTAGGGCCAGTTTACGTCGTTGCTTTGATTGTCTGTAATAAAACGCTAGAAATCATTGAGCCGTTAACTAATGTTAAACATAGTGTTTGCATGACATGCAAAGGATAAAAGTGTGGAAAATATGCAGGAACTAGTAAGATACTAGAGAGAGAAGCCAACGGTGGTAGAGACAGATAAGTTCTTCCCCCATTGCACCACGATTATACGGTGATTGGGATTTAATAGTCTCTACTTACTAATTCGTGAATGTATGGGATATGTAAATGAATCAAGCAATAATATGCCTTATATTGGAATAATTAAAGATTATTCTGCGCTTTTTATGTACTTAGCTCTTCCGCGAGGCGTTCTAGACGATCCTTCGATGTAAACTGGCCTTTTACGACGCTACTCATAGTTTTGTATAAATTGCCTCTCAGCTTAAAATGTAGCCTTAATAAATCTATATTTATTACCATTATATTTGTGTGTGGGTGAACTATTAATGTCGCATTGGACAAATAGATAGTTTATAATTGACGTACCTTTAAATATTATATTCATTATAGTCTCATATTTGTTTCAAGTTGAAAATTTTAATTATATCTGTATATAAACGTTTTCGCTTACGGTCAATATTAAATTATTCTGTTTAAGAAAATATTGCAAATGTCCGAAACTAAGATAACTTTCTCCTCGAAATTAATTCGTTATTTATCATCATGTACAGGTAATTGTAAGTAGGTACTCTAACATCTATCGTTTATCTTAATTTTTTAAATATACATAATCATGATTTTTTATGCGACTTTTATTTCCCCCAATACTAATTTGACAGGTGTAATGTCAAATTTATAACAAAAAGAACGCAAATGCAAAATACTTAAATGTCGGATTAGTATCTGGAATTAAAAAACGAACCGTACAGTCCTTTCACAGTTATTTTATCTCTGACAGCTACCCAATCAACAACTCACCTTACGGCAACGAGATTAAAGATCACTGTGATTTTGAGGCAACATCAGAGGTCACATTTTTACATGCACTGCACGACATGGCGCGGGCTATTGCTTTACATGCAAGCAACGAGATACGGGACGTTCAAACCTTCAGTTAAGTTTGTTCAAGCCTCTTCATCTATTCGCCCAGAATTTAGGCGCTAGTGTCCATGATTTCCTGTTTTAGTTCCTGTATCGTAGGTACGGGCATCAATGGTAGCCTCTTGTAGCAGAGCTTTTGAATGAGAGCGAGTGGATCCCACGCGAGAATTACCTGCTCAGAATAAATATATACTCTAGCGAGATCGCCTGTCTGTTTTAAGAATTTTTTTATTTTGGTCCGTTCATCGAGCTTGTAATAGCGCAAATTGAAGAGGGCCTGGGGCTTGCCTTCGTAGGCTAATCCGACGACAGCTGATCGTGCTATTGTTGGCAGCGGCGGACTGAGCCTATTGGGGGCCTGGGGCGACAACACTAAATGGAGTCCCGGCCAGCGCATGCAGAAAATTTTGGGAAGTAGTATACTCGTATATGTATATAAGAGCGAACGAACCAAACTCGAAATAAGCACACTGCCTCGAAATTATTAGGTTTCTTTTGACTATAACAACTCGAAAATGTTAGCTCTCCGGATAGGTTATATTTTCATTTAATGATTTGTACAGAAATAGGAATTACTTTGTTTGTAAATGTAGAATGTAAAGCGAGCTCAACGATTGTAGCACCCTACATTTATATTACTTACTTGGTATAATTTGACCTTTTCTCAAGATTTCGGGGCCAGCACCGCTCGTGAAAACGCGTCCGTTCGACGGAATCCGTTTCGGGGGCATGCGCGGGTCTATAATAATAATATTAATAACCCCACCGCCGTATCTCCATGTTGACGTCGTGGTGGGGCTTGCGTACTCCGAACTCTAGGCCTGTGCCGGGAGAGTTTACTTTGCCGGATCAGGTCTAGGGTGAGGAGCCAGACCAAGAGACATACAGAAACCCGCAGGGCAGCATGTGGCGAGCTGTTGGGCAGTATCGACCCCACGGACCCTATTTCCCGGGAGAAGTCTTGTTCCTCTCATCTGGCTTCCTTTATTGGCCAGCTAGAGTGAACAATGACGAGGAACAGAGCTCCCACCTCATTCTTGCCTTTATTGGCCGGCTTGAATGGAGATTCGCAAGAGTAAAGCAGATGTACTCTTGCGAATCTGAAAGCGGAGGGAGGATCTTGACCGTACTTCCAGGATTGACCTGATAGCCGTGGAATATCTCCTCTGTCCTCATAACCAAGGACATGTTGCCCCCTTGTCGCTACGATACTATGTGCTAGCGGCCGTTTTCGGGGGCCCATTATTGAGTGTGCAAGTAACCTCCTGCCATTTTATCTGTGTAATTTATATGTATAAAACATTGGTCAGGCAGGGGCTGTAGACTTTCCATAGTTCTCAATAACCAAGTCACTTTAGCCACCCAAACCCGTAATCCAATATCTTTGTTTCCATGTAGGTACTGCAATAGTCCTACACCAACCGTGGGTTGTCACTTGCAAAGTGCGAACAGGGATAATCGTCGGTTGGTGCTTCCATTTCATTAAAAAGTCTAACGGGCCTCTGCGAGTTGGCTTCGGCTCTTCGTATGTCTTCCAAAGGTCCGGGACCCCAGGGTCCCGAGAAATATCAAAAGAAAAAATATTAATAATCCCGGGTGAAATCCCCATAGTGAAATCCACGGAGCGAACCCGCGTGACCGCGCGCGTGGTCACGCGACGGGTCACGCAACGGGTGCCCGTCGCCCGCCTAACGCAGTTTCAGGCCTTAGTCCGCCAGTGACTGTTGCTATGTTTTCTCGACATTCGTGCGCGTTCATCTCCGCTACTAGAAACGCTCCGCGTTTGTGTTTCGACTTTAATCATATTTTTCATATGGCAAGCACAAGTTTAGCATTGAACGTCATTGTCAAATGAATATGACAATGTCAACATGTCAAAATAATAACACGCTCCTCGATTCGATGTTATTCACGTGCGTTTGAATTGCGATTTTTATTAATAATGTGTTGAACACAAATCCATATAATTAAAAGCACTGAAGATGTCGAAAACTAAAGATCTGGAAGACCATCTTCCGGGTTTTGATGCCCCTGATGAAGAAGACCCACAAGATGATAATCAAAGTAATAAGAAGAAAAAGAAGAATCCTGGTGGATTCCAGGCCATGGGATTGAGTTTCCCAATACTTAAAGGTATTACGAAACGAGGATATAAACAACCTACGCCTATACAACGTAAGGTAAGCGAAATAAAGGATTTTTCGTAACCTAACCTCAAAAGTTTTTAAGCAAGACCTATTTATGCTTATTTTTTTGCACAACATACACCGATACTTATTTTGAAATCTAATTGTAACGTAGAAAAATGTTTAAATATTCAGAAGTACCTGACATAAGTGTTAAAATTGCTTTTACTATACAGACTGATAAATTTTTCTGATTTTTTTCAGACAATCCCGCTAGCATTGACAGGCAAAGATGTGGTGGCTATGGCTCGCACAGGGTCGGGTAAAACAGCATGTTTCGTACTCCCAATACTGGAGAAATTGCTGGCCCCAAACAGTAAACCTATGCCAGGCAAGAACTTCAGGGCTTTAGTTCTCTCACCTACAAGGGAGTTGGCATTACAGGTAAACTATGTTTATTTCTATTATACTAATCAGACTATCAATATTTCAATAAAATCTGCATCAGTAATCAAGAGGCTAAGTAGGTAATACAGGTTGGTGTCTGCAACTCCATGTCAATGTGTGTATTTTGCATATGGCTCAACGAAAAGAGGATAAGTAACAAGTTGAACAATTACCATTCTTGTTTTAAGTAATAACCTGTCAAACAATCACCTACTTAAACCCGTTTGCATGTAAGCACTCAACATTATATTTGTTGCAATTTCAAGTGTATTTTTCTTATTAACAATCGCTGGTTCATAAGACGTTCTACAAGTTAATTGTGGCATACTTGTAGACTTCTTTTAATTCTTATTGTATGTTTTATAAAGAATATTATCATGATGAAAGCACAACAGTACATCTATATCAGAGTTTTCTGCAAAGAGCTTTTCTTTCTGTAATATACCTGTTTTCTTTTGTTACTGTATGTCTTTTCATTTAGAACCGGGCATTTGCAGACAGGCTGATTTTGATTAACTCAACATTGCAAGCTTAAAAAGTAAATGTTAAATGTTTAATTACTCTGCAGTTATAATTTCTTGCTTTATGCTTTACCTGTTTGTTCCAGACATTAAGATTTATCCGAGAACTGGGAAAGTTTACCGGCTTGTCCTCAGCAGCAATCCTCGGTGGAGAGTCAATAGAACAGCAGTTCAGTGTGATGTCGGGCACGGCACCAGACATTGTGGTGGCCACTCCTGGGCGATTCCTGCACATCTGTATTGAAATGAGTTTGAAACTTGATAATATCAGTAAGTATTTCATTTTATTTTATAGCTTCATATTTAAATGGCTAATAAACTGTAAGACGGACTACCAAGGAGTGCAAAGTTCGACGGCTCACCTCGATGTACTGCCAACACCACATGATGCTGGCAGAATAGTCGACATCGGCTCAGCTGCCAAAGAAAGAAAAAAAAAACAAAACTGTAAGACAGTTTATTGTACTTTTGATGTGCTTGCATACAGTGTAAAAAAAAAACAACCATCTTTACTTTAACTTTTTATTATGGAATTCAACATTTTGAAAAACCATCTACGTATGCTGCTGGCAGTGTCAGTGACAAAAATCTGTTTTCAATGTGTAAAACACAAACGAGCTCAATAGCACTGCTGTTGTTTTCAAAATACTTAATTCTTATTCCTTTATCTTTCCAGAATTAATAGTATTTGACGAAGCCGACCGCCTCTTCGAGCTGGGTTTCGGAGAACAGCTTCGAGAAATCGTCGCCCGTTTACCATCAACCCGTCAAACGCTGCTATTCTCTGCCACACTACCTAAAATGCTTGTAGAATTCGCTAGAGCGGGTCTAACAGACCCTACACTTGTGAGATTGGATGTTGACTGGAAGTTGCCTTCAACTTTGTGGCTTGGTTGGATCTCAGTGAGGGCAGAATTGAAGACTGCAGCCTTATTGATATTGTTAGACAGAATATTGTCTTCGAAAACTCCGCAAGCCGTTGTCTTTGCAGCTACTAAGCATCATGTGGAATATTTGAACTTGGTAAGTTCATTATTTTGGGTATGACCATTTCAAACATCGATCTACATGGTCTTCATATGATCTGACCAAGATTATGGCTGGACTTTAAACGAGACGGTGACCTCTGGGTTTTTTTGGCCTTTTTTCTAGACTAGTCAGACAGGAAATGCCAACCTCATCTAGTTTTTAGAATATGATTGACGTGTAAAAGTGTTTGTACAAACCTACTTACAAAATAAATCATTTATGAATTAGATTATTGTGGTGATAGTCTAACTAATTGATTATTTTTCTAATAAAGATCAGAATTTTCATAATATGAGAAATGTTCACACAACAAAATAGTTTGGTGTCCAATCAAGTTAACCCTGTTCTTTTTTGTATAATACTCTTATGAAGTTTTGTGGCTAAGTAATAACAGCCGCACGGGTCGATCGATCAGGTTAAGCTACGCTTCCGCGATTGGTCCGTGGATGGGTGACCATCTTGACATACCAAGACCCCTCCGTGCCTCGGAAAGCACTTTAAGCTTTTAGTCCCGGCTGTCATTCGTAGATCTTTGTCAGTAGTTACGGGTCAGAAGCTCGGAAGTCTGACAACCAGTCATACCAAGGGGTATCGTATTACCCAGTAACTTGATTGTGGAGGTCAGATAGGCAGTCGCTCAATGTAAAATACTGGTATCAGCTGCATCCGGTTAGACTGGAAGCCGACCGCAACATAGTTGGGCAAAGAATAGGCAGATGATGATGACTCTTATGAATATTTAGAACACTCTCATTAATGTTGATTACTATGCTTTTACGTGACTGTATGCAGTTAACACAGTAAAATAAAAAAATTAAATTATTTTATTAAAAGTATATTTTATGTCGCTGTGACTATCCCTAAAACGATAGTGTTTTATTCACTTTGCAGTAAGAGTCATATAAATATTTTTTTTCTTCTTTCTCAGGTCCTACAACAAGCAGGCATATCATCAACATACGCCTACTCGGGTCTCGACGCATCTGCGCGTAAGATCGCGCTCGGTCGCTTCATGAACAAGAAGTGTTCCGTACTCATAGTAACTGATGTCGCCGCCAGAGGGTTGGATCTACCGGCTTTAGATACAGTTATTAATTATAACTTTCCAGCTACACCGAAGCTTTTTGTGCATAGAGTTGGTGAGTTTTACTGAAATTATATTACTAAATAATATAATCGGGCCAATCATTGTAATGTAAACCTTATATCAATGATCTGAAAGAAAGTGTTTTGTAACAACATCTAATAACATCATTAATATTCTTTTAAAAAACTGCTGATTTCATATCCGTTTTCTTCTATGTCTCTATCGGTCTTTTATCCTATGTCATCATCTGCCTAGCCTTCTTCCCAACTATGTTGGGGTCGGCTTCCAGTCTAACCGGATTCAGGTGAATACCAGTATTTTACAAGGAGCGACTGCCTATCTGACCTCCACAACCCAGTTACTGGGTAATACGATACCCCTTGGTAAGACTGGTTGTCAGACTTTCGGGCTTCTGACTACCCGTAAAGACTCAAAGAGCTACGAATGACAGCCGGGACCAACGGTTTAACGTGCTTTCCGAGGCACGGAGGGGTCTCGGTATGTAAAGATGGTCACCCATCCACAGACCAACCGCGGCAAGCGTAGCTTAACCTGATCGATCGACCTGTGCGGCTGTTATTATTTAGCCACGGGCCCCTCCGGTCCGGTCCTCCGGTCTTTTATCCTATGTATCTACCTGAATTATTTAAAAACTACTAGATTTATCAGGATGCTTCCCTAAATAAAGCATTAACATAATATTCATTATGCGATCAAATATTTGTAAAGTGCTCGGCGCCAGTTGTCAAATTTTATCGCCAAAATTTTATAAGTCTATTTGATATAGGTGTTCAAATCGAAACTAAGCTAGAACTTGAATATTTAAGCAGATATAAACTACCTAAAATCTCCGTGTAGGTCGCAGTGCTCGTGCCGGTCGCGCCGGTCGTGCCTTCTCCCTCATAGCTCCTGAAGACGTCGCCCATCTATTAGACCTGCAACTCTTCTTGGGAGCTGAGATGATATCACCTGCACATGTGAAGGAGAGAGGCCTTGCATGCCCCAGTGGCGTGTGGGGTGCTATACCTACCTCGGCGCTGGAGTTGAGGCACCAGGATGTCAGAGCTTGGGAGAAGAATTATTCGGAGATTGTAAGTACTTATTAATCTTTGTTGTTATGTTCATTGCGTGTCTCGTTCAACTGTTTCTTGGAGCTGAGTAGATATTATGCACAAATATAAGAAAGCACTCCCATGTTATTTTTATTTGGTTTGTTTTTTTATTTATTTAGGTAATGTTTACAATTTATGTTTTGGGTATGATGTGAAAATGAATAACTTTATTATTGAATGTAATTTGCTTTCTTGCAGGCAGAATACGATAACTTTTAGGCTTTAAGATCTTCCCCTGTTGAACAATGAATTTTCTAGCAAATAAATATTTTTTTAATTTGAATTAGGGGCCCTATAGGTATAGTGCCCCAAATTCAAATTAAAAAAAATATTTCGAGGTAGGTACCTCGCAACTGGTGTTAAGGCACCAGGATGTCGGGGCTTGGGTTAAGAATTATAACACCAAATTCTAAGGTTTTCAGAACTTCTTAGGTACTTACCTAAAGCTTGTGTGCATTAAAATAGCCTCCTGCAGTGTTGATTAAAATATCGCTCCAACTCGCTAACTGACTGCAAAGTTCTTCCCCATACGATAGAAGAAGACAAAAATTCGACTCCGTTACTCACAGTTACTAACACTATTTAATTCCTTCATTCACAGGAAGACGCAGCCCGTGTATGTGGCCGCGGCTGGCAACAATACATAAAATGGCGCGAGCCCGCCTCAGCCGAAGCTAACAAGCGCGCCAAGTCCACGACGTTTCCCGTACTCACGCACCCGTTCTTAGTGGACGAGAACGATAGCGCTGCTGTTGATATGATTGAGAAGATCAAGAACTATACGTCTAAAGGAGTAAGCATTTTTATAAATTACTAGCTTCTGTCCGAGACTTCATTTGCGTAAAATTTCTTGTTCCCCCGACCCATCCGTCGCATCGCATTGCCTGCCCGCGCTTACTGTTCCTTCTGACTTTTTTTTTGTTTTTACTCAGCTCCTGAGGGTCCTAGCGTGATGTTAAATAGCCTATAGCCTTCTTCAAGAATTAGGCTATCAAATACAAAGAGAACTTTTCAATTCCGACTGGTAACAAACAAAGAATGAAACTCTTCAGCTTTATTATTAGTATATAGATACTAAGTCCTGTCATCATCTCGTACAAATCGTTCAAAAAATGTGTCTTCGTGACTAGGCTTAACCATTCTCTTTTATTTAAACTGTACTGCGCTTAGTTTCTGGCTGGCCTCCTTTATAGTTTACCCACATCTCTTTCAATGTTGTCTTCTCCGGCCAATCAGTCATAAACGAGACCATGTCCTGACGTCAGCGTTTCCTAGAACCTATCACTAAAACAAACTGGGCAAGCAGCGTGGTATCAGTAGAAGGACATAAGCGAACCTAACTTGTTGTAAAATTAAAATAGACGCGGGTTTTAATACAATTCTTCTTTTGTTCCAGACGATTCTAGAGCTCTCCGCTAAGAACGATTCGCCTATGTATTTAGCTATGAAGAGAAAGAAGCAAGCGCATGGAAAGACGGTTCAGAAAGTTCGGGACATTAAGAAACTAGCGGTAAGAATATGCAAAGTGTCTGCTTTTAGCCCCAATACTTCCCTGTCTTATGTAGATTTTTTTTTATACACACACAGTTCGTAAGCTCTCTAGCGCCTCGAAACTTTATTGATTTCACATTACATAATTATCTCTTCAAGAACGGCTTGGTCTGCTAAAAACAGACAAAACGTTAATATTTTTATATACTTTATTGTACACCACAAAAATACATAACATAAAAAACACATCAAAGACTATAAATACAGAATGATAATAACAACAATTTCAACAACAAATAACAACTTCAATGTTAGGAATATGCATTATCTTTTAAAAAGTAATAAATCCAAAGACTCAGTTAAGACAACATTTTTTAAAAATACCGGTCGGCAAACTTATAATTAAAATGAATTACTCCATTTTGAAACCTTCATTTCTAGGCTGAAGGCATTGTCCTTGAAGATACCAGCAACATAAAACCGAACAGGCCTCCCAACGAGCCGCCAAAGAAGAAGAAGAAAGAAATTGTTCGCGATGAGAACTACATCTCACACTTCGCTAGTGATCAGCATACTGAAATGGGGTAAGTGGAGATGGTCAGAACAGCAACAATATCTTGGAACGAAGTACCTTAACGCTGCTTGTCGTCACGTAAGAATTTTTCCTTACGTGAAGATTTCTACCAGTCAACTCGTTCACTCGGGTCAACTCGGCGTTATGGCCGCTCCCTCCTCTCTGTGTCTCTTTGTATTATATACGAGTGTGTGTGTGCGTACGAGTTTCACGTCAAAAATTTCGATCCTGACGGGGGTCCCCCGACCGCACACGTTTTTTTTTTTGTTTATATTTTTATAAGCTTACGACCACCGTGTTGGTAAAGGTAGACGAACATTTGTCCGCGCCGAAAGAGCCGAGAATGCACCTTATTATTATGAAGTTAATAGACATATTCCTATAGGCGACTGGTCAAGCATTTCAAACGAATTCATCGTTTGTATGCACATTATCTCAATACGAATAAGGTTCATTTTCGCATGAACCGCTACTGTACTTAGCTTGAGTAAAGTGAAAGTTCGCTCATCTATCTCAGCCTCAGACTGACATAGTTATTCACAAACATTCCATACGCTTCCGTGCCCAATCGAACTGCAGTCAATGTTATCCAATGAGTCGAACTCTGTTCACAATTCCAAACCTAAAAATTTTATCAGTTTAAGGACTGATTTTTCCATCGCCAGATAACTTTTATTCGAGGAATAAAATTGACGTTTGACAGTTTTTGTATGAAATAACTGTCAACATTTCAATATTATTCCTCGAATAAAGTTATCAGATGATTGAAAATTCAGCCCTTAATGAAATAGACTACCGCTATTTTTCTGACAGCTGTTTGTTGTCGGGGGCAAGGCAAATCAGGTTGTCGAAATGTGACACTCTCGACAAGATAGCCAGATAAGATCATGCAGAACACAGTTACGCTGCTTGTTGACAGAAATTGGGAATCAAAAGAAAATAATTCTTATTTTAATTAAAACTTCTTTTCTTTTTCGTCTTCGTGTCGCTGACACGACTGTATTTTAAATGCTGTTTTCCCAAAACTTTAAAACTCTTGTTTTAAAACTACGATTTAATAATATCATGTTGTTTCCAGTATGGCAGTTAACTTCGCGGTGAGTGCAGAGCAAGCTCAGTTGGAGTTGAACGCAGACACCGGAGATGGTGCGCGCGTAAATAAAGCGATGCAGCGCTGGGACCGGAAGCGGAAGAAGATGGTGCATGTTGATCCGGTAAGTCAGACTATTAGATAATAATAGTAATATTCTCTATGGTCATAAAACAGACGACACAAAGTTATTTGAAAAAAAAAATTTGTTTACTCAGAATGATTTTTCCAACGCCAGATAATTTTATCTAGGGAATAATTTTAACAAACAAATACTGTCAGACTTAAATTTTTTTCCGCGGATAAAAGTACACAAGTACTACAATTAATTGTAGTTATTACGCGACCTACGCAGACCCTAGGTTACCTTTCTTATCTCTAAGTAAACTGCAACACTTATTTTCTTCCCAAAACTTACTTGTATTCTTTGGTAAGATGAAACTATTCCATTTTCGAGTATGTTTTTGTAAGAGCCCAACAGACCATGTTGAGCTCTTGCAGACTTAATCCTACGCACTGCTTCCACTTTTGTTGGGAATCTGCGACCCCGATAGCTTTTGTTTTGTTCTCTGCTGGCCCATTGAGAAGGCTGAATGGAACATACATCAATTGATTTCCTGAGAATCGTACGTGGAACAGACTTAGTCTTGATTGATCTTTGACTATTCCCTTAGCCTAAATCCTGTAAAAAATATGGTTATGACAATAATTAAATTATAACGTTTTGTTTCCTCAGGACGGCGGTCGTAAAATGATTCGTACGGAGAGCGGCGGGCGCGTGCCGGCGTCGTACCGCAGCGGCCGGTACGACGAGTGGCGGAAACGTAACGCGGCCGACGCAGGCTCCGACGATGAACATGCACACGATAGTAACAGGAAGAAATCTGGTAAGTTATTTATTTATTTATTACAGCATGGAAGACTTACAGCTAAAAAAAAAAACAATAAAAAAAAAAGGAAACAATAGTCGACAGAAAGCCAAATTTAACTGGGTAAATTACCTAGTACGTATTTATATATTTAAAAAAACTTTATTTCAGGTCAGTATAACCAATATTACGAAGAAAAATTCAAAACTAAAATCGATATTGATTGCGTAAAAGCTTTCAAGTTTCGAGGTCTATAAACTCATTGACCCGAAGCTTTCTTCCAAGCTATGATATTTATGAAAGCGCTTATTTTGACATCTATCTACCTAACGATATCTTACCTTCTAGATAAAAAAATCCAATCAAATAATCTGTAAATGTTAGTTGAACTTAAGTTGCGCGGTAAGAATTTACTCTATGGGTCCAATCGCTTCATCCGAAAGAAAGAAAGCCGAAAACGAAACCAAAAGCACCCGAAAGCACTGGTCTCAACTGTTTGTGAAAAACAATTCACCGACATTACAAGAGTCTGATACTATTCCTTTTCCCCACAGCCTCAGAGTTCCGTCCCCACTGGGTGAAACACAACGAGCGCGTCGCCAAGAAATCAACAGAGGCGAAGTCTAAAGAATTCAAGAACAAACAGCAGATCGTGAAGGAAAGAATACGCAAGGAGAAGATCAAGCAGAAACTTAAGTTTAAGACCAACAAGAAAAAGAAGAAGAAATAAGTGTTAATACATTGTTTTATCGAATAATGAAGCTGTTTTATTTACAAAGAGCAAACTCAAACTAAGTAAGTAGTGGTAATGGCCCCGACTTGCGAGTTGTAGATCGTAGGTACGGACGCCAGCACATCAAGTTACTACAATCTGTCAAATTTCTTTAATTGATTTTCAACTTTATCGCTAAAGCATTAAGGTTCAAGGTTGATTGAGAAAATTTGACAGTTTCGGGTAGCTTGACCTGCTGGCGTCTGTACCAACCCAGGCAGGCACTTTACTTTGTGTAAATAATTTCATCACCCCTGCTCTCAAGGAAAACACCGTGAGGATATGTGACATGAACTAAAAATTCGAAGACATGTGGCATCTACCAACCCGCACTGGGCCCGCGTGGTGTATTTCATCCCAATCCCTTTCAAAGAGAGGAGGCCTGTGATCCAGCAGTGGGAATTATAGGCTGCTTATGGTAAACTCAAACTCTCAAACTTAAAGCAATTATTTACATTAAACCTCTACCGCAGGAGGAATACGCCAAGTATCTTGGAATATATCTGGATAGACGTCTAACTTGGAAGAAGCACATATTTACAAAGCGGTTAGATATGGGCCAACAGTTGCGCACAATGTACTGGCTACTAAATAAAAAATCTCAACTCTCACCTCAAATAAATTGTTACTTTATAAATGCATAATAAAGCCTATATGGACATACGGCTTACAATTGTGGAGATCAGCGGCAAAATCAAATATTGAAATTATACAAAGGTTCCAGCAGTGCGATTCTGTAACAATCTCACCGTGAAAACTTAGGTGAAGTGAGCTGTCATTCCAACTAATGTTAGGGATTGACACTACTGACAGCTCACATCAAGCTCACTTCACTTGAGTTTTCACGGTGAGATATTTACAGAATCGACCGGCTGTCAAAAATTTTAAGAATGATAACGAACGCACCTTGGTATGTCTCAAATAAGACGCTCCATCACGACCTGTGTATTAAAACTGTCATAGAAGAAATCTCAGAAAGGACAAAAGCGTACAAAGAGCGAATCACAAACTTGGATGGTTTGTGATTCGCTCTTTGTACGCTTTTGCTAGCAGTAAACCTGATGAATAGGTACCCAAACAGTCGCTAGAAGACTGAAAAGTAGGATTCCTCAAGACCTGGTTTGAGAGGTTGGAAGAATAAACGGAGCAGTCACTTCCGTACAAACCTGCTAATGTTACCAAACATATTGCTGAATATCTGCAAGAATGATAGATCGGAATTAAAAAATTAATAAAAAAAAAAATACAGGCACTTTTCAGTTGTCAAAGGAGTTTGTCAGTCCCATTGCAAAGCGTAGTAGGTTCCTATGGAGAAGAACGGGCAAGAAACTCCACGGACACTCTTTTAAAGCTAAAATACTTCTTTTTGGCCCAGATTGCGTC
Organism: Apamea monoglypha; assembly: GCA_911387795.2. Lineage (NCBI taxonomy): Eukaryota > Metazoa > Arthropoda > Insecta > Lepidoptera > Noctuidae > Apamea > Apamea monoglypha. The sequence continues at coordinate 15,940,929 of OU426917.1, forward strand.
AGAAGACACGTTATTTCTCGATCCAACATTTACAGTACCTAGGTAATTTTATCTCTGATTTTGCATTACTGTCAATATCACAGTGATCTTTATTCTCATTGTAATAAGGTTTGTGTTGGGTTGCTGCCACTGACAAGTCCGTCAAAATTGCTGATCTTTAATGTCGAGGTTTCTGCTGTCAGAAGTAAAATAACTGTGAAAGGAGGAGGATGTCTTATTATACAGACAAAACAAATGCATATCTGACAAAAGAACGTTGCCCCAATGGCTCATAAAAAGTCGTATGCGCGCGCGGGAGGGCAAAAACGTCTCTCATTAGATGATCATGAGTGCGTCACAATACTTCTGCGCGTTCCGATTGGCTGTAGCACAATGGCTAACCCAAAAAGTCCTGTCAATGTCAATGCATTCAAAATATTCAAAACAAACTTTCAAATATTACGATATTAATTTATGACGACCAGTTTTGTTTGTGAATCAATGTTGTGATATTTAAGAAATCGATAGTTGTTCATCATAAAAAAAAACGTATTAATTCATCAATGTTGATCATATGTCATTAAAAAGTTGTTGATGAGCACACCGCAAAACAACTATTTCTTTGGCCATGTGATTTTGGATAACTCTCTATGTAACGATATGTATAGGTACGACGACGATACACGTTCGGTGTGTCTCAAGGTGCATCCAGACAAAGCGAGGCATGCGCCGTAAGTGATTTTTTTTATATGTCAAATGCCTCAGCCTGAGGCAGCCGTTATATGCATGGCTTACCATTCGAAGCACATGCCTCGCAATGTCTGTATCCGCCTTCAAATAGTCGGCTTATTACCATTTTGATATGACTGGCTGAAAATATACAGGTTGTAACAAGATCCATCACATAGCCGTTATCCATGTATTGCACTACATTGGGACCGACGAGAGAATGCGTTCACACCTGTCAGTTTCATACAAACTGTAACGTAATGTACATACTCACAGTTATCTACATTCATTCCTCCAGGTCAGACAAGCATTCCGTCACCGTTAGGCGCTGATCTGACTATTCCTCACGACACCAGGTCACGTTTAATCCATAATCAGTACACAGTCATCAAACTTCAACATAACACTATGACGATTTAGTAACATCCAAGGGCTGGAAATTGCGCCCACACTGATTGATATCATTTTTCCTATAAACACTATACTTTTAATACGCTTTTAATACGAAATAACTATATATTTAATTGTATTTTATTAATTTATTTTATTATGACAGTTCTGACAACGACGTTTGTCAATACGTCGCCATGACAAGTTTGCTTATAAATTCTTATCAGCCTGTAACTTTTATCTGAAAATATATTCAGACTCGCAAATCAATACTGGCCATCATATTTCAAATTCATATTTATTTCTTCAAGTTGCTATTCTACGAGTTTACCTGTGGAATCCAAGCAACGCGGTGACAGTTCGAGTTCCAGGGGGAGTTCGAGTTGGAGTTCGAGTTTCGCCTCTAAAAGGAACCCTCAAAGTAGTGCTGGTACTCCGGAGTCACCTAGCCAGGGAACTCTTGGCGTGTCCCTCTCTGACTCCGGTACCTGACGTACTAGCGCTACACCTTCGTCCTCCGTCCTCCGTACCAGTCGGACCGCTGGCGTGCCTCGCCGGAACACCCTCTACTGGGCCGCGCCTCAACCGAGGGCCGCCTCTCCTGGCGGGCTGACCGCGTGCTGCCGTGCCTGCTCTATCGTGCTGCCGTGCCTGCTCTCTCGCGCAGCCGTGCCTGCTCTCTCGCGCCGCCGTGCCTGTTCGCTCGCGCCGCCGTGCCTGCTCCCTCGCGCCGCCGTGCCTGCTCTCCCGTGCGGCCGTGCTGCGACCTATTACTGTCGCGTGGGCCCCTACGGGTATCCTCCGTGCCGCACACGCACCAGCACCTCTCCACGCCTGCCTGCTCTTGTCACCGACACCTGCCCCACGTTGGGCGCCAGAATGTCGTGTAGCGACAAGAAACTAAGTTTAAATTATGAAATTAAAGAAAGGGAAGTAAAATCAATTAAAGATTTATTTATAAAATAAGAATGGAGATGAAAATACAGTGGTGTGTTGTGTGTGGGTGAGGCAGGATGAAGATGAGTGATTGGTGGGTTGAGGAGGCTGAAGAGGTAGACGCGACGCGAGGCAGGTGTCGGTGACAAGAGCAGGCAGGCGTGGAGAGGTGCTGGTGCGTGTGCGGCACGGAGGATACCCGTAGGGGCCCACGCGACAGTAATAGGTCACAGCACGGCCGCACGGGAGAGCAGGCACGGCGGCGCGAGGGAGCAGGCACGGCGGCGCGAGCGAACAGGCACGGCGGCGTGAGAGAGCAGGCACGGTGGCGCGAGAGAGCAGGCACGGCAGCACGATAGAGCAGGCACGGCAGCACGCGGTCAGCCCGCCAGGAGAGGCGGCCCTCGGTTGAGGCGCGGCCCAGTAGAGGGTGTTCCGGCGAGGCACGCCAGCGGTCCGACTGGTACGGAGGACGGAGGACGAAGGTGTAGCGCTAGTACGTCAGGTACCGGAGTCAGAGAGGGACACGCCAAGAGTTCCCTGGCTAGGTGACTCCGGAGTACCAGCACTACTTTGAGGGTTCCTTTTAGAGGCGAAACTCGAACTCCAACTCGAACTCCCCCTGGAACTCGAACTGTCACCGCGTTGCTTGGATTCCACAGGTAAACTCGTAGAATAGCAACTTGAAGAAATAAATATGAATTTGAAATATGATGGCCAGTATTGATTTGCGAGTCTGAATATATTTTCAGCTAAAAGTTACAGGCTGATAAGAATTTATAAGCAAAATTGTCAGGGCGACGTATTGACAAACGTCGTTGTCAGAACTGTCATAATAAAATAAATTAATAAAATACAATTAAATATATAGTTATTTCGTATTAAAAGCGTATTAAAAGTATAGTGTTTATAGGAAAAATGATATCAATCAGTGTGGGCGCAATTTCCAACCCTTGGATGTTACTAAATCGTCATAGTGTTATGTTGAAGTTTGATGACTGTGTACTGATTATGGATTAAACGTGACCTGGTGTCGTGAGGAATAGTCAGATCAGCGCCTAACGGTGACGGAATGCTTGTCTGACCTGGAGGAATGAATGTAGATAACTGTGAGTATGTACATTACGTTACAAAACGAATATAGAGTTTTGCGAATTTGATCTGTAGTAGGTACTCCATAGACAGTTTAGACGTGATAAAAAACATGGCTACTAAAAATACGTCAATTTACGTCAGGCGCTGATTAATTTGACGGGACTAAACTAATATTTATCTTCTGTCCTTTTCGTAATGAAATGGAAAAAATAAAATGCACTGAACTTAAATTTAGTTTAGTTTGTGAACAAGGGAATCGGCGCCATTAGCAAAACCAAATTGTAACTTGGTTTGTTATCATTTATAAACGTAACTCTTGAAAAAAGTAAAGACTAGATCATACCTATGTCAGATGACAATTGAGTTAAGAGAACCACCGATTGGGTCCCGCTAACCGTACGACGCCATTGCGGCAGGCCGAGACGAAGATGGCGGGACGAGGTTGACTCCTACCGAAAGGACTGGCTGGCTAGCAAAAGACAAAATTGTGTGGAAAAGGGAGAGGGGAGGCCTTTGTCCTGCAGGGGACAGTACAGGCTAGTTAGTTAGTTAGATCATACCTACTCATCTCCTAAAAGTCGTTGCGCACAATCCACACTCAAAACTGTAGGTATCTTACTAATAGCAAAATCAGTATTAATAAAATGATCGTTAAATAAAAGCAATCCAATGTTTAGGAAGTGATAATATCAACTTATTACCATTTGGTGAATTCATAATATAAATCGTGCGCAAAGAAGGAAAATCGCACGCGTGTTGTGGGACCTGGAGGTCATACGCTGCAAACGAGATTAAGTAATAAGAATAGGTATAATTAAGTAGTTATGTAGGTAGATAGGTAGTTTTCAATTGAAAACAAGAACTTCATGGCAAGCCAGTCTCTATACTGGTTGAATGAAAGGCATATACCTAAGTACCTATCTAAGTGCTCATACACACGAACGACACGCGTCGACGAGTGTCGTCGGCGGGCGTCGACGGCTGCAGTTGCCTCTGCCGGCGCATCTCTCTCTGTTCACGCGTGTTGCTCGTGAGTATGCACCATAGAAATGTAAAAAATATGGTATGCATACTAACAACCTATACAATGCCTACGCCGTAGCACGGTAACGGCGCGCGTAGGCATTTCCGTAGCAATATGTATTTTCAAAATAATTCTCCCTGCTTATTAAATTTATGGAATGTTATTCCAAATAGTTTCAATAATACTTAATATTTACACACGTTTGGTACACCCATAAGGTTGATATAGAAATAAATAATAATAATTTAAAAAAAAAATAACATGACATACAAATAATTTGAGTATTTTTGTTCCCACTCAAGAGGAAGTGAAGTCTATCTAGCGAATTTGGTGTGCATAGTAATAATAAAAAATACTTTGTCGGTTGTCGAAGTTTATCTTTGTCAACGTTTATTTAGTCTATTTTATTCAATCACAGGGAACCTTGATTTTGATGGAGTTTTTTCGACTTCGGTAATAAGGAAGCTTACGAAATCAGTGACTTAAAAATAAAATCAATTTCGAGAAAACATGTGGCTGCATTCTTATATAATACCTACTTATAGAATTTTGTTTACATAAGTACTAGTTACCGCCGTAGTGCCATCCCATCGGACAATGAGCATGAAGTAAGAGAGAGTGCACCTTTGTCTGCGCACACACTTGGGCACTATAATATCTCCCGCACTGAAGGCTGGTCTCCGCTGAGATTGATCTCCATAGCTGAAATTCGGTCTGGACTTTATTTATTTACTAATTACCGTACCTATCTGTAAGTAATTAGGTAGACCGGTATGCAATGCGCGGTTATGCATTAAAATTATTTATTGTGATAAAGTTTATTAACTTAATTAGTTAAGTACTCTATTGTTACCGGTACCGCGTGAATAATTAACATTTTATTATAATTTGCAGGCTACCTAAGTAGCTACTTACCTTCTCTGGTATTTTATTAAAATTAGGTACCTATATCTCACGTGGGAGAAAACGTTTGCAAATGCACATTTCAGCAATATTTAATTTTCCAAAATCTTTTGTGTGCTAAACAAATAAGACGTGATTATATCATAATACTTAGATAATCAAACATTTTAGGCTCTCTAAAAAACACCTTCTCACATTAAAAAGGAGACGACTGATAAAAAATGTCTGACTTCGTAAGCCGCGTCCTAACCAAAAGTTTTCGTTTTCGCGCGACGATTGCTTTTGTTTAGGACCATATATATCCAGAGCGGGATAAAAATAGCCACGGGAAAAACGTGCCCGTACGAACCTGGGCTAATTGATCGCTTACAACATAGCGTGTTGGTGACTTCACAATATCACGGTAAATATTTAGTATCGTTTGGCAGGAGGAAGGGCGGTGTGCCTCTCTCCCCGGGCACCACTTCCATGAAAAGGGAACGCACTGTTCTTGAGAAAAACAAACTATTGTAGCCTAACCTCAAGACACTTTAAAGTTGCTTCAAAGGCATAGTCGGAGCCCCACTACGCGGGCCTCAATGGTTTAAAAAAAAATGACCAACGAACCTAACCTGTCCGAGTCGGGGTGCCCCAAGTCCCGAGCTCGCTTCGATCGCTCTTGCATCCTAAGTTCTCCTATTAACAGTAGTAACATTGCCTTTTGTACACACATACGATCAGTGGGGGTGCACTAACTTTCTCCTAAGCAGAATTTCTAGGTTGTTATAAAAACAAATAAAACAACAAAATATTCACAATTATTTTTTTACGTTTCTTTTTATCTATTTTGCACGTCATTTTACACCACGGACAATATAGGTACTAGGATAGATTTGGTTGTCAATCGCCGATTTTAACGTTTCAAATTCGCTTTTTATCTGATTTGAAAGTAGTTTTTTTTTATTAATTTCTAGAAAAATATGCATAACCCAACCCCTACCAGCTTTAACCCCTTTTACCCCCAACTCCTGCCAAACGATACTAGATCGAACCCCTTGTTTCATTTAAAACATAGATTTAAACGGCATAAAAGTGCTAGTCTACTGCTGCAGCGTATGTGAACCTGACCTTTTAAAGTTGTGCAATTTAATTCATGATCTGTTTACATAGGTTTTAGCAATGATCTTGACACTTACTTGTGCATGATACGTACGGAAGCAGTAAAATAATTAGTGACCACAAACTACCTACAAAAAATACGATCGATAAATGTGTTTTATTTCCTAACTTTAATATGATTGGCAAGGCAAACTACATTACCTAGATATATAAAAAAAAAACTTGTTTTATGCTCTCAAGCTATTTAGGTAACTCAAGTTTACTACGTAGGTACTCTTCTTATTTTCGGTTATTAATTATTTTAATTGTGTAGGTAATTACTTAAAATATGTAATGTAGAAACGTGGTTTCTCGCCCCATTTTATTTGATTTGATTAAAGTCTCGCAGACAGGCACGACGCGACGGTGCGACGCAATCCTGGGTAAAACAATTGCCATGAAGTTTTAATAGAAATAGTTTCGCGCCGCGCCTGTGTATCATAAAGGCTCCCCTTTATGAGGTGCTAAATAAAAAAACTCAAACATTCATGATAGACTAGACGACCAAACAAGTTAATTCATTTTCCTTCTCTAAATACATATGTATGATACACGTTACACGTGTCAAAAAGATTAGCAAGCGTAAGCCGATAGGATAGAAATGAGATTCTGCCATCAAAAATGGCGTAACATCATGACAATATGTAAGGATTATTTTTTAGGTGTATTTTCTGTTATACTAAGGAATTTCCTGCAGATCAAGTTAATTAGACATGTGTGGCGATATACGCACATAGGTATTTGATTGATTATTTAACGGTACAAAGACTTCCAAGTTGTTCCCTATGACTGGTGAAATCATCCACAGACAGGGCTTGAAATATTGGTATTTTTGGGAAATTTTATTTTTATCCGATCCCAAAAATATCAATATTTATTAATATATTAAATTTATTAATATTATAAGGCCTTGGTGTGATATCGATACTAGAATAATGCTTGTACTATTGGTACCGGTACAAGACGTAGTACCAGTACAATCTATTGGTATTTCTAATCAGTATCGACACTGTTCCGGTACCCAAATCGGTACGAAACAAATATATCAGGAAGTTAGTGACAAAACAGATATAGTAAGTAAAGGATAGTTAATACTTAAGCATTACAAAAATAACTTCAAGGTTGCTAACGCTACAAGGTTCCTCGTACGAATATGGGATTTGCGGTGCGTGCTGGGTACTTACAGTGGATTGAAGATTTTTAGATGGAGCCCGACGCAATTTTGATTCTTATTTTCAAAATTTTGAAAATAATCAAAATGGCGCGACATATACCTACCACGGAATAGGTATACCACGGATCCTCAAAGCACTTTGTAACGGTACCTACTTGTTAGGTGGAGTACCGGAACGCGGTTTGGAACCGGTGCCCAAGTACCGAAATGGCATTAAGAACCGCTAAGTACCGATACAGAACCTGTACTTTTACTACCGGTTCCAAGCCCTGCACACAGGTATGGCCAAACTATAAACAAGTGGAGTAGCAAATATTATATAAACGGAATTAAGTAGTAGGTGTGCGTAGTGCATATCATCATGAAGACATGAATACAAAATATCACGTGATTTAAATATACTAGACTCGACAGAATTCTAGTAATGTAATCTACCAAAGATTACAGCCCACTCGCTTTCGAAGACCTGAGACCCAGCAGTGGGAACATTATAGGCTGATAATGTGTGATCTGAGGGCAGTTCTAGTAATTATAAGAACGTTCAGTCTGGTCTCAGTCTCAAACTGTAACAAAATACCTCTAATTTCCCTACATTTTTGACATTGTCGCCGAGATGAGATTGCGACTAGGTATTTTAAATTTTTGATTACGAGAATTGGCCTTCTGATCGATATCAGGATAAAACCTACCCTACCCTACCTACCCTTTCTACGGGCACGTCTTCCCTACAAAAACCGCGCCCCCCGGTCTACTTCTTGATATGCAATGGTCGATGAGGCTACAGGAGCTAGTGCGAATCTTGGGGTTCGTTGGATTATTCGAGTCTGGTCAAACCACGCTGGGATCGGTGCAATTCATATTCATATCATATATATTCTGTCCTTTTCTTAATGAAATAGAAAGAAAAAGATGCACTGAACTTAAATTTAGTTTAGTTTGTGAACAAGGGAATCGGCGCCAATATCTCTGTAGCCCAAGTTTAGGGAATTATAAATATAGGTACCAAGTATACTAATAATAAATATAATTATAATATACCGATTATACAACATGTCCCGGAATTAACGCACACCACCAGACACCCCAATTAGAATGTTATGGTATAATCCTAATACATACACTGAATTTTTATTATTATGTAATAAACATTGTTTTTCTCATAAATTAGTTACACTGATTGTGGGAGAAAATTGTGGTCACATTACAAATCTACGCATGCAAACAGTCGCACTCGTATAAGGGTCTAGCGCAGTAGGTACTTCATCCATTTTGGTTTGTTTTGACTGTAGAGCGGAAGTGTGACAGTAATTTACGTAGTTTTAATTATTTTTGGGAAAAAAAGTTACCTAGGTATATTAAAAATTACAGAAATCGATTCAGTAAACGATTCTGAACAAACTACTTTCATAATGTGCATTAATTCAGTTACACATTGTATATTATTAATTATAATTATATATATTATAATTTACCTACTTACTCCGAAAAAAAAAAAAAAATCAACTCAAGTTGTTTATGCATGGCCTGCGGGCGGAGAGCAATGGGTAGCTCACCGCCCGATCAGGACCAGGCCCGTGCCGGACGGCGCGTAAGTGTTCCACGCGCGCCTCAAAGAGATGTCAGCATAATCAGAGGGGCCCCTTAGGGCCGAAGCCTGCCGGGTCAGCGGGATTGTCCGAAAGGGTAACCGCTGCCCCGGAACATAAAGGGCGAAGGAAGGAACATGGGTGGGTTTTAGTCAGTAAGAGTCTGACACTCCCTTCCGCTCCACCCAGAGCGGGAGCGGTCATTTGATGATTTTACACCAGAAAAAAAAAAAAAAAAGTTGTTTATGCATCACGTAGGTACAGAATATTCCTTCTCATTTATTCATTACCTTACCCGTCTTTAGTAAACCAAATTACACCATTCAGATCGCAAGAATTTTCGTCAAACAACTGTCCGTTTGATTTTCAACCTTGATTCTTCCTTGATAAGGTTAAAAGTGGTTTGCTCTTTTGCAGCATTTAATGTTTTGACATGTAGACACGATTGGTGTTGCCAACTTCCTGTATTCCGGTGTCAGTACACTTTATGAGTAGGTAATGTTGTTTATCAGTTGAGTTTAATAATGGAACGTGTGGGGTGTGACAAGACGAAAAAACTCGAAAAAAAATTCAGCATGATTTAATACGTAAAGACGACCTTCCTCACATTAATAACATGTACCTAGGTAAGTTGATGTAAATTACATTTCACGTGAAGCGGACATGAAAAAAATTGTCAGGTTTTGGATCTTGTTGAATTGGGTCAATTGTACTTCCATGGGACCTGAATAAACGTACGTCATTTTTTTTTTGCCTAGTTACGGATTTATGCGACTTCAAAGAATTATCATAATTTAAGGAACTGATTTTTCGATAGATATTAACGAAGTTAACCAGATGGATTGACCAATAAGTAAACAGTGTTTAAGAATATTAATTGTTTTTCTTAGAAATTGATTACAATTTTTTTTTTTCTTCTTTATTCAGGTCCCATGGAAGTACAATTGACCCAATTATGAACAAAACACACGTCACGTAAAATGCCCCGTTTGTGAGAGTAGGTACACACACACACATTACATACACACACACACACACATACACATTACACACACGTTACATTGTGTAAGTGAGTGATCGTGCCATTGTCAATATAATGGGGAAGACTTAATGATTGATTCTCTTAAGAAAAAGACAGGTCGTTTTTTATTTAGCAAAGGCAATTAAAATAAAACAGTCATTATTCATTCGATTAATCTACATACAAAGAAATGGAGTAAGATTTCGCACAAAAAAATAATTAAAAGTGTATTTATCATGAATGATGTGATGAAAAACAAAGCAACTCGGTACCTAGGTATATAATAAGGCCCTCTGTGTTCTCACATAAAACCTTCCTTCGCCGTAAATATGTATTATTATGTAAATGCCTTTATTTGATAAGAACAAACTCCGGAACATCTTCATGTCTTTACCTGAGAAAATTGCTTGGAAAATATTATTCTATTATAATATAATTGACTTGTTAATGTCCTTTATTCTAAGAAATTCCACTGTTTTGCTTTGTATCTTTCAGAGTTCTAAAATTACTTAAAAATAACACAACATAATCAGCCTATAATGTTCCCACTGCTGGGACACAGGCCTCCTCTCTTCGAGAGGGAGTGGGCTTATAATCCACCACACGGGCCCAGTGCGGGTTGGTAGATGTCACATGTCTTCGAATATTTGGTTCTAGGACATACCAGTTTTCTCATGATGTTTTCCTTCATCGTTTTGAGGGCAGTGGTGATGAAATTATTTACACAAAGTAAAGCGCCTTAAAATGACTTAATAATGATAAATTTTTCCTAATTTTCACAGATGTGTCGCTTTTGCTTACGACGGCAGTTACTCCTATGTACAGACGCCAGCAGGTCAAGCTACCCGAAACTGTCAAATTTTCCTAATCAACCTTGAACCTTAATGCTTTAGCGATAAGGTTGAAAATCTATTAAAGAAATTTGACAGATTGTAGTAGCTTGATGTGCTGGCGTCTGTACTAGATACGAGATTCATAGATTGACATAGATATGGCACTTTAGCTACAGATTACTAAATAGTTACTTCCTTTGGCATCAGAAGACTTCTGTGTTTTCGGCAATAAGCGTGCAAGAAGTTGGTATTCTTGCACGCTTATTGCCGAAAATGCAGGATGCCTTCTTACAAGAATTTGCACTTCATTTTGAGTGTGACTCTCACGGTTTGGCAACGGCAAGTCCAAAGTAACGTTACTTCCTAATGTAATTTCAAAATATTGAAGTACCTGAATCGGTTTGTCATAAAGGAATAATTGAAAAATCCTTGTAAGTAATGAAAAAAATCTGACGCAAACACGCACTTAAATAATAGTCATAATAACCACATACCTACAAAAAACCTTACAAATACCTACAAGGCAAATTACACATCAATCCCAGTACGCTAGAACATTCTATTTTTAACCTTTGTAAAATTTAAAATGAAATAGACGTTTAAAAATAATTATACTTGTCTGCTAAAGGTGTGAATGCGTCAATACTCTTTTCGCGATAAAGTGACAATAATCTTGAAAATTTTCCATAGACTAATGAACAACAATACAAGACTTGGGGAAACCCACTGTCTACGGTCGTGTTTTTTTTAATGCACAGTTAACCTTCTATACTGCCAAGTTGCGGTTTTGCTTTGCATAGTAGGTAGGTAGTTAGGTTGTACTACTCTATGTATGTGCGGTGCGGATAAAATCTATGCTTCTAGGTCATGCTTTAATTCCTTCGTTATTATCTGCAACAGTAAGTAGATTTTACGGTCTTTCATACAATAACATATTTTACGTACCTTTAAGTTGTTCTTATAAAATGAGCGTTTTAAATGAATAAAATAATCTAAACAAACAGACATTTTGTTTAAAAGCGTCTAAACTCTGATTTTTAATTGCTAAAAAGTTTGCAGAGTTTAAATAAGTCTTATTATTTTTTTACCTACCTATAATTATGACAATTTAGGGGATTAACCCGGCTGAAATACGTAGAAATAATTTATTCTTCTTCTTAGCGTGTCGTTGGCAAAAATATATATGTAGCTGCAATAGATCCGTTCGCCGCCGCTGTGCGCGGGAATAGTTTCAGTGACCTGCGCGCTACCGCACGGATTTCTGTAGGATCGAATATTCCAACTGCGTTCCTATTGGTTGATTTAATGTTGTAAATCAGCCACTACTTGTGCACCCAAGTTTAGGATAAGACATGTAACATTTTTGTAAAGCACACGATATACAACTTTTAAACTCTACACGCTATACGCCACACTTCCTCGTTTACTTTTAAATATATGTACTTTCATCGTACATCTGGAGTATTATTGCCTCACGCTACCTAAGCGCTACATATAGTTTTTTTTTTAAATTTGTTGGCCCAAAATTCAGCAAACCGGATAGCATTCGCCGACGCCACCATTAGGTCCTCACGTGTGCAGGTTACGGGCATGCGGTGCAAGATTGGAGGTGAGCCATTGAAAGAAAGAAAAAAATAAGAAATATAAGAAATCATTTAAGCTAATATAGATGATATTGTTTTTAAGTATTTGCATAAAATACATATTAATAAATTAGACAATTATTAATGGTAAGATAAAGCGAGAATAAAAATGACGTAAACGACTTTAACATGATTCGAAAATACCATGTACATATTTAATGAAAAATCGTGGTTCATATAGCGTCATAGTTTGTGTAAATTGCTCATCCATTTTAGGGAAAGCAAACATTGGCAATGAAGAATTTGGATATCCGTCCAAAGTTATTCCACATTATTAACTAAAACAAGTTTATATTAACATAACATGATGTTTCAGAATGTACAAAAGATCAATATTCATAAAATTAGCTTCGTGCTTCGGAAAACACGTTAAGCCGTTGGTCCCTGCTGTCATTCGTGTGAATCTTTGACAGTTTATTGATATTCAAGCATGTAGCTTGGAGCATGGAGGGGCTTGTGGCTAAGTAATAACAGCCGCACGGGTCGATAGATCAGATTAAGCTACGCTTGCCGTGGTTGGTCCGCGAATGGGTGACCATCTTCATATACCAAGCTCCGTGCCTCGGAAAGCACTTTAAGCCGTTGGTCCCTTTTGTCATTCGTGGATCTTTGACAGTCGTTACGGGTCGTCAGAAGCCCGAAAGTTTGACAACCAGTCTCGTACCGTCAACCAAGGGGTATCGTATTACCCAAATAACTGGGTTGTGGAGGTCAGATAGGTATTCGCTTCATGTAAAATACTGGTATTCACCTGAATCCGGTTAGACTGGAAGCCGACCCCAACATAGTTGGGAAAAGGCTAGGCAGACGATGATAAGTACCTAGCTATTTAAATGATCAAAGAAAACAAAAATACTATGAAGGATAAAGTGTTCTGTGCTAGTGAGTGACCTAATGAACTATAACTATGACCTATAGAATTTCTGCAAAAACTATTCACGTTGGTCTTTACTGTTAGTGATCATTAGATACAATAACATTGTTTTTTTGCGAAATTAATCTGTCCTGGATTGACATCAGAAAGTCTTGTGTACGTCTTTCAAACCGCCGAGGAGCTGGTTTGATATCCATTTAGTATTTGCCTAACCTACCTACATATATCTATAGGGTGGTAGGGACATCAACGCGCAAACTGAAACCATGATTTCGGCACATGATTCCAGAGAAAAATAACGCCAGTTACCAAAAAAAAATATCAGCTTTTCCATAGAAAAGTACAATACCTACGTCGGCGGTGAAAATGTATGGAACAGCTAATTTCCTTTCCCATTTCGTTTCTTCTCTGCTATACCCCTCCTAATTTTTTGTCTGTTTCATAACTATAATTCGTACTTCGTTCTAGCTTCTGCCTGCGACTTCATCCGCGTGAAGCAACTTTCTTAATTTTTTTCCCGTAAGAACCTTCTACAAAGTATTAGAAAACTTAAAAAAAAAACCGTTGCGTAGTTACACTTTACAAGTTTTAACTCGTTCAGTCAGTAACACTAAATCCTTATGCAGTCCCGTCACGTCAACGTGGTCAAAGGCTACGGGAGGCAGTTTACTCTGCTCTTTTGCCACAAATATAGGAATTAGCTCGGGGTCTGTATTCTTGAACAGAGTTATAATGTATTCCAGGTCCTTAAGACGCTTGTCTTTACGTCTGGATATTTTAGGCTTGCCCGACGACAAAGATTCAAATAATAACGAGTTTGCTTGATCGATGTCTTCACCAGAGAAACCCGCTGCACAAATATTTATGAGGCTCTCATTGTCCATAACATCCTGTTTATTTTGCACAAAAGCCAACAACTCGTTAATCACGATATGACACGTTTTACCCTTTACGATTTTAGTGCTCGCCATTTTCTAATTACCCACCCGCAAGGTTCCGCGCGTGCGCACGTTAATAATAATTAATCTATCCATACAAAATCTTTGTTTTGATAGTTGGTTATGCAATAATTACTATTTCTATTGTCGTGCTTCGAAACCGTGTAATGTTAGCTTCAATACAAAATAGGTGTAGAATGAAAACATCACGCCTGTTTTCCGCGATGAATTTTATTTATTTATTTATTTATTCATAACAATTTTTATATTGTGTCGAATATTAAAAATAATTTTATAACTTAAAAAATACAAAAAAAAAACAAAACAACAATGAAATACATGCCACCCAATTACTATGAAGAAGAGTAATAATAATAATAAATAAATGTAATTTAAATAACCAGAATAATAATGCTACAAATAATTAAATATAGCCAATGTCAGATGTCCAATGTCAATTACATAAATGTCATGAATGTAAAAGAACAATAGAAGATTTTCAGATTATTAGTACCTAACAAAAATAACAATCTTAATAAATTTCTATTATAATATATATGTATGTTTACAATTTGAATATCATTAATAGATTAGGCAGAGGTGCCAGCTATAATACACTCACATATCGGTTGTTATGTTTAAATCCCATGAAATGGGGGGCGAGCCTATTGCCATCAATCGGGCACAAATCCAGGCTCCGGGCTGCTGCTGAGAAATTCCAGATGGAAAAACCCAACAACACTTTGCCTGACCCGGGAATCGACCACTAGACCAACAAAAAGTACCAACTTACAAAATTAACATTGTTAGGACATTTACATCATAATATGTAATATCAATAATAATTTCAAGTAGATATACGAAGTCACATTGTAATATTGTATCCTCAGAATATTGGTATTACCCCGTAACTGGGTTGCGGTAATTAACAGGTATTAGCAACCGCAAAGCTACGTTGCAGCCCTATTAGTTGTCTATGACATCCAGCACCCTAATTGCGTAACACTCAATCACAATCTGAATCATTTTGAAGGATATTGCTTATCCATTGCTTCATAAGTTCGCAAAATTAGTCCGCTCAAAAACGTAAATAACGCAAAGAATGTTATTTATTATTATTTTTTATTTATTTATTCCTAAATTTCGATTTCGATTTTTTTTTTTCGATTTTGTTGTTGACCTGTTAAAATGAATACTGAAACGGGCCGTAATCCTCCACGCGGTCCCAGTGCGGGTTGGTAGATGTCACATGTCTCCGAATTTTTGGTTCTAGGACATGCCGGTTTCCTTCACCGTTATGAGAGCAGTGGTGATGAAATTAAATATACAAAGTTAAGTGCCTGGCTGGGTTCGAACTCACGACCTACAGCTCGGTAAGTCGGGGCCACTGCTGTCTAACTAACTCTAAGAAATTATTTTGAAAGAAGTCATTTAGATAATATTATCATCTGCCTAACCTTTTCTCAACTATGTTGGGGTCGGCTTTCAGTCTAACCGAATGCAGCTGACAATCAGTATTTTACATGGAGCGACTGACTATCTGACCTCCACAACCCAGTTACTGGGTAATACTGTCAAGGATCCGCGAATGATAGCAGGGACCAACGGCTTAACGTGCTTTCCGAGGCACGGAGCTAATTTTATGAATATCATTCTAATTTTATGAAGTCATTTAGATAATATTATCATCTGCCTAACCTTTTCTCAACTATGTTGGGGTCGGCTTTCAGTCTAACCGAATGCAGCTGACAATCAGTATTTTACATGGAGCGACTGACTATCTGACCTCCACAACCCAGTTACTGGGTAATACTGTCAAGGATCCGCGAATGATAGCAGGGACTAACGGCTTAACGTGCTTTCCGAGGCACGGATAGTCATTTAGATAATGTAGGGACATTATCTAAACGACCACTTTCAAAAGAATATTCTATGAAACTCGGTTCTATTATCTATGAAAACTTTAAAAGCATAGCTAATGCAATTGCACATGGAAACCCATGTGTAACACGGAATTGTGTTCGTGACTTGGCACTTTGACAGTTAACTAAGGAAACCCCGTGAGACCCATAATCAGCTTTACTGAGCTATTATGTTATTAGAATGTACACTCAACGTAAATGATACGAATGCAGCTAACTACAAGTACCTCGGTACTTTTTAAAATAAACGTTCAGCAAGTTCAGCCAGCGAGTATTGTTAGGCTGGCATCAGAAGGCCAATTCTCGTAATTTAAAACGTCAAAATCTAGTCGCAATCTCATCTCGGCGACAAACAAATGTGAAAAACTTGTCAAAAATGTAGGCAAATTAAAGTTGTTTTTGTCAGAGTGAGACCGAGATCTGTGAACGTTCTTAAAATTACGAGAATTGCGCCTCTGAGTGTTTGATATGCATGCAATTAGTATGTACTATATGTTGATATATTTAAATCTGGAACCCAAAAAATACAGAATCGAATAATGCCAGTATTTTTGCTACCGAACTTTATTTTTAAAGAGACTTCCGCAAAGGAATGCCAGTTTCCATACCAACCTTTTTGTTGAGTGTACTTCCGCAAAGGTCAAGAGCGGCAGGTGTACTGGTAATTGACCGGCAGTGCAGTACGATGTATGTTATCTAGTTAATACTAGGAATGTGTCGGTACTACTGTATTCGTTAGGTATTCACCGGGGACAATCGCTTAGGAGAATCGATTTGTCATGATTGTGGGTGTATAATTGCATAGTATGGAGAAGTTTCTTAGATCAAATAATATAGTTTATTATACCTATTTATCAAATTGCATAAATCTTTTCTGAGAGATAAGGGCTATATTTGAGTGAACTTTTGCGAGTTGTATTAGGTATGAGATGTAATAATTTACTAGCCCGAATTAGCCTTCTTTTAGTGAAAGGCATTTTTTAAAGTTTGTGTTCACACTGTTCGATTTTAGTTGAACAACTTTTGTTGTTTAAGAAAAAATACTTTGAATTTGCAATTTAATTTGATTGAAAATTTGATCAGAGGGGCAATTCTCGTAATTTTAAGAACATTCACAGTCTAATCTCAGTCTCAATTTGTCAATAATACCTCTAATTTCCCTACATTTTTGACAAGTTCTTGACATTTGTTTGTCGCCGAGATGAGACTGTGACTAGATTTTGAACGTTTTAAATTACGAGAATTGGCCTTCTGACGTTTGCTTTCGACTTAAAGCCTTATTATTACACTACCTACGCGATATTCACGGTCCCTGTCCCTCGGGATGTTGTTATAAGAGAAAGGGCGTTAGGGTCCCTAATAACAAAACACATCCCCTAAATATCCGGCCCTGAATATCGAGTAGATCAACTAAATTCGAACCTTGTGAACAATATTTAAAAATAAAAGCCGGTACTACTAATTACTACCAAGGTTACAAGTACTGACAAATATCCCGAATTCCGACCGAAAATACTTACCTACGTCAATTGTTTTGCTTTTCCACAAATTACGCTTTAATTTTTCTTACTACCTACTTACATTAAATCGTAAAATTACTACATCGCACCTTAGCCTTTGTGCCCTTGAAATAAACAAGGTAATCGCTTGACCGTTTCTGACGGTTGTAACTTTGATCTTTGGACAGTGGATTTCCCTTATACTGCAATTGACGTAAGTTTGTTTGTTTACGTACTTTAACATTGATTGTATGGGTAAAGGAAATGTACTGGAGTCATTCTACAAGGTTTTACAATGATGGGTGTATCAATATTGAATTCGTGATATAACTGACACTAGTGTCGGTTACATCACTTTAATTTTATTGTCCTATGTTCATACGTAATAGGGTTTTCACAAATATTAGGTACGATATAGGGCAGTGGTAGCCAAGTGGTAACGGCCGCGATTTACGAGCTGTAGGTCGTAAGTTCGAACCAAGACAGACGCTATACTTAGTTTTCTTATCAAACTGAAAAAAAATATGAACAGGGAATAGAATATTATATTACAATTGAGTTTCAGTTTTCTGTAAGCTACGATTGAAACGCTTCAAATTGTTGCGCATAACTTTCGATACTCACAGGGACTGCCCATATAGCACATTGCACGATCTATTTCCACGTCTTATCCTTCAAAGGAACACTGCACCGCAGCTTGCTAAGCGATTCTCACGTTCCATGAACACATGCGATCGTCGGTACTATTTACTTGAAAGAGGAAAGGAGGAAAGATATGTGTATTTCTTTACAAAGTATTTGTAACAAAGTTGTCGACAAATCGGCTATCATAGTATGAGCACGTGATACGGAGGAATGAGAAAAATGTCGTGAGGAAAGTCTTGAGTATGAATGTGGATAGATAACATATTCAAATTAATAATATATGTTAATATTTTATTTCACTGAAACCTACATGGGCACTTATGAAACGTCAGAAACTAGGTGTACGGTTCAAATTGGTGAAGATTCGAACTCCACGATTATTATTATTATCAGCCTGTGATGTCCTACTGCAGGGCAAAGGCCTCCCTACTCTCTTTCCACTTCTCTCTGTTTAAAGCTGCTAAGGACCAGTTCTTGTTGAAGGAGTCTAGCTCATCCAGGGTTAATATTTTAAAAATAAAAGTAGGGGAAGACAAAAGAAACGATGGATGGTCTGTGTGCAAGATGGAATGGCATGAAAGGGGGTGACTACTGGGATGACGAGTAATAGAGAAGTAAAGAAAAATAAGATATGCTGCGCCGACCACACGTACTTTGGTAAGTATAAGCGCAAGAAAATGATGATGATTTGTAACAAAGTTGGTGTTGTTGGTTGTAAGTTGGTGGCGACGTAAAGAAGGTGGCTGGGACAGACTGGATGCAGAGGGCGGATGATAGGGTATTGTGGCGCAGCCTAGGAGAGACCTATGTCCAGCAGTGGACTGCAATAGGCTAAGTTGATTGATGTTAAAAAAAATAAGATCCGTATGATCTAACGACCAATTTGTTAGAGTTTCGCCTACACAAACATCTTTTTGCACGTTACTCTAGGTCACGGAACTCTAGGTATCATCTAGTAGAATATTCCATCGAAGTTAACGTCAATAAATAAAAACTTTATCAAATTGAATGTCAATAGTTTTTGCAAACTTACATACCTACCTACAGTCCGTTCACAGTAACTTTTTCTCTGACAGCAGCAACCCAACAGCAACCTTAACGTAACGAGAATAAAGGTCACTGTGATTTTGATAGACTTGTCAGTGGCAGCAACCCAAAAGCAACCTTATTATAACGATGATAAATATCACTGTGATTTCGACAGTGATGCAAAATCAGAGGAAAAACAACTGTGAACGGCAGTCCGTTCACAGTTGTTTTTCCTCTGATTTTCATCAATAGATCCTTTGGAATATACTAGAATCTTTAGAAAAAATATTCTGTGTATTTTTATATACGCATGTAATTATTAATACATAAACAATATTATATAAAAGCTATTCTTAGTTGTCTGTAAATAAACCTCAGTATAATTTATTATTATCACACTTCACGGTAATGTATGTATTTGCGTATTTATTTAAAGTATAAATAGGTAACTATGTATAAACATTATAATTTAAATACATTTTGAGAATGTAAACAATGTTTCGTAATACTTGAGTTACGAGTACCAAACTTAATTAATATGAAAGCCTGGGAAATTAATTAATATGCTAATTTATCTTATATAATTTTTTTTTGTTATTATTTAAAATTTGAATTTGTTGGCCATATTGTTTAATTTACATGTCGAAGTATTATTGAAAAAATGTAAATTTATTATTTTTGTATTGTTGATGTAATTTATGAAATTCAAATGTAATTTTGTGCGTAAATTCAGATACAAGTTACTTGTTTACGAATAAATGACTATAACTATGAATAATAAAAAAAAAAAAAATAATATTAATTGATTTCAGAAAATTTACTAACGTAAATTATACTAGTAAAGTTATTACACACTCTCTAGTCTCAATCTGATACAAGGACAAATAATCTCCTTTGCTGACGACACGGTACTTTTGTTTCATGGGCGCACGTGGACAGAAGTGTTCAGCTTGGCTAATGAAGGATTTGCTTTAGTTTCGTCTTGGCTCGATCACAACCTTCTCACATTGAATGCGCAGAAAACAAAATATTTAACCTCCAGCATTAGGAATAACACGCAACCTCCAAATAACTTGCAAATAAAGTTACATACTTGCAAAAGTGCTGTAGACTGTTCCTGCTATAGTCACATAAAAGGATCCTCTATCAAATATCTGGGTTTGATAGTAGACCAAAACCTTATCTGGGGGGAACATATCGGTACCGTAATAACTCGGTCTAGGAAAATGGTCCATGTATTTAAAAATCTTCGTAATATATGGACTTCAAACTATGTAGAACCTGTTATTTTTCTTTATGCCACTCAGTATTATCATATTGTATCACTGTTTGGGGAGGTGCATCAAAAACAACTATGATAAGTCTCGAAAGAGCTCAGCGAGCAATATTAAAAGTAATGAGCTTCAGGAAATTTAAATATCCATCATCGCATCTATTATATAAGAATTTATCTTTGCTCACAGTAAGACAAATATTTATAAACAATGCTGTATTACTTCAACACTCCAAGTTACCGATACCTAATTTCACTACAAGGTGAATAAAAGATCTGATGTTCTCCATTCCTAAAAGTAAGACGGTCGTTTCAGACAAATTTTTTGACCATCTCGTGCCACATTTATATAACCAGCTGTCGAAGACCATCAATTTACGCGATCCGATCTCTCTGTTTGCAAAAAAACTTTAAATAAATATCTCATCGAAATGAACTATAATAACACAGAAAAGCTATTAATATCCATATCGTAAATACATTTACACAAATACATACACATTCTAATTCCGTGCAAACACATCTACACACGCATTCACTAACCTACATTTCACACACATAGACCATTTTTTCTACATATAATTTACTTTTTTGGTTGTTTTTGTAGTATTAGTAATTTTTTTTTAAATCTTGTTTTATTAATAGAGGTTTGTTCGACACAACTTTTATTTTTATCTTTTTGTAAGTTCATAACCGTAACTCATAAGATCCAAACTTTATTTTTTGTCTGAAATTTTTGCGTATACTTTTAATATTTTATAATTACCCTCGTTATTATTGTCATCAAATCACCAAAGGATCAAATAATACCTTCTAAGTGTCTGTATTCTTATAACCATACTCATAAATCAGTGTTTTATTTCGCAGTCAAATGCAAACTATCGGTAATTGTGTGGAAGTGTGTGAGTGCTTGTGAACCAGGAAGACTGACCTGCCGTAATACAGTTTTCACTAGTATGGAGGTCAGTGTGAATTAAGCTCAAACAACCGCATAATGTACACAGGTATTTATAACCACATCATCATCATATGCGTAGCCTTTTCCGAACCATGTTGTTTAAAAAAAAAAAGAAGCCGACCCTAGTCGGCCTCTTTTTTTTTTATCGAGGAGAAATGCTCATGCATTCTGCACTACCACGGGGAGATAGTGCAGTTATGTGGGACTCTAACCCACTAAAACTCCACGGTGCCCTCCTCTGCCGCTTACGGCGGGAACAAGGACACGCCTTAGCACTCATCCGTGAACCCGCCACGGCTGTCCGTCACCGGACCCTCCGCCGGTGATGGGGAATACTCCCCATCACCGGCGCACCAGAACACATAGCACGCCGTGACCACCTCAGGGACCAAACCAGCACATGGGCGCCAGACAACCCTGTGTCTGGGCACCCTTGGTCCCCCTGCGACGGGTCAGGTCATTGGCCCCGTCGCTTGCCAATTTTCGGCCGCAGAGGATAGGGAGAGCGGCCAACGTCATACCAACACTCCTCTTCCCCTGCGGCCCCACCGCGTCCGCCATCAGACGGTGGCGACCCCGTCAAGGCCGCGGAAGGTAGGGTGAGCGGCGCACCGTAATACCGGCACTCATCCCCCCGCCGCGGCTTCCAACCCTCAGCCGTGATGCCTCCCATACGACATCACGGCCCGTCTCAGTTGCGATGTCGCCCAAGCGGCACCGCAACCTACTTGTACTTTTATATTGTCTTAAAACTTCTTTACTTTTTTTTTTACTGTTATTCTTTGACAGTTGTCTTAAATGACTCTTTTTTTTTTTTTTTTTTTTTTTGGGATGGGAAATCATCAAATGACCCCTCCCGCTCTGGGTGGAGCGGAAGGGAGTGTCAGACTCTTACTGACTAAAACCCACCCATGTTCCTTCCTTCGCCCTTTATGTTCCGGGGCAGCGGTAACCCTTTCGGACAATCCCGCTGCCCCGGCAGGCTTCGGCCCTGAGGGGCCCCTCGTTATGCTGACATCTCTTTGAGGCGCGCGTGGAACACTTACGCGCCGTCCGGCACGGGCCTGGTCCTGATCGGGCGGTGAGCTACCCATTGCTCTCCGCCCGCAGGCCCGCGCCTACGGTGGCCGGTAGTCGTCGCTCGACTCCCGACGCCCGGGGCGTCTCCCGCGGCGGCTGGGACGGGAGGCTCTCTCCCTCATCCGTCCCGCCACCTCCTTCGATAGCATGACTGCTTCGCAGAAGGAGGCGACTGCCTCCCATTCCTTCTCGCTCCGGACCATGGCTTGCACCAGGTCCGGGCGCGAGAGGCCGCCGCCGCTGCCGATCGCCTCTACGAGGACACGGCGCTGCTCCGCCCAAGCGGGGCAGACCTCCACCGTGTGCTCCACCGTGTCCTCTGGGCGATCCTGGCAATGGTGACACCCGGGCGTTTCCTCCCGCCTGATGATGTGCAGGAACCTCCCGAAACTTCCGTGTCCGGTGAGGACCTGCGTCAGGCGGTAGGTGAGGGCGCCGTGGCGCCTCTCTAGCCACTCCTCAAAGAGGGGTCTTATCGCCGCTATCGCGACGTGCCCTGCGCTGGGTTGCGACAGTCGCTCTTTCCATGTCGCCATGAGATCGAGCCGGAGGTCCGTCCGCTCCGCAGCAATTTGCCGCGGGAGCGGACTTTCCCCCCGGCGTAGTGCCTCCGCGCGCCACTCATACAGGCGCGCGAGGACTATCGCCTCCAGATCCCATGGCGGCAGTCCGGCAAGGAGGCTTGCCGCCTCGCGCGAGATCGTGCGGTAGCCCCGGATTAGCCTTACGGCTACCACCTTATGCAGTGTGTCAAATTGATAAAAACATGTTTTCCTGAACAGTACCTATCGGTGTGAAGCCAACTATCAGCTGTGAAAAAATATTTGCTTAAAGAGACACTACAAAATTGTTGGCAGTTAGCATCGATCACTACTTTATTAGTGATCGATGGCAGTTAGAAAAATTGTTTCAGTTTTTAATAAGAATCACTAAGGGTTGCGTCATAGTTACCTGAAACTGCTTTTTATTCAAACTACTTGGAACCGGCAGTTTCCAGCATCGGCAGGCTTGGTACTTGCACTATGTAAAATTATCAACCCCAGAGAATTTATTTAAAAATAAGATACAGGTACACCAGGTGAGCAGTGGTGGCCCAGTGGTAAAAGCCGCGACTTACGAGTTGTAAGTCGTAGGTTCGAACCCAGACAGGCGCTTGCTGACTGCTCTCAATACGATGACGGAAAACATCGTAAGGAAACCGGCATGTCCTAGAACCAAAAATTCGAAGACATGTGTGACATCTACCAACCCGCACTGGGCCCGCGTGGTGGATTACGGCCCACTCCCTCTCACGGAGAGGAGGCCTGTGTCCCAGCAGTGGGAACATTATAGGCTGATTGTGTTTTATGATCTTCCTGTATGAGTCTCAATAAATACTTTTTCTTCTTCATTATGTGACACCAGATAAATAAGGCTCTACGAAAGTTTGTCTTCATAATTTTGATGCATCCTTATCCTGTATGAGCTCCTGGTAGTTCAGACTACGTGAAACTGTGTATGAAGAAGAGGATACCGCAGTAGACGCTATCCTTTTCTTCATACACTGTGACACATAGCCTATCATCCACACGTATTTCTTGGAAGATTTCGTCCTCTTCACTCTTGTTCACCATCTACGTAGGTATGAGCAGGCAAGTATGATATTTCTATCTTAACAGTCCGTGGTCGTTCGTCCTACTAGCCTCTGTATAATTTAATAGTATTCGGAGTGGAATGAACTGCTTTCTTAATTCTATTATATCGTACTCGGGCTTCCATAACGTGTCGTGACATCTATGTTCCCTTCTGCTGCTTTTGTGTTTAAATCCTGCTAAAAACAGGGGAACAGCAGTGCGATTCTATAACCATCTCATCGTGAAAACTTCACATCATCAAAACATCTGAAGTGAGCGTAGAGTGAGCTGTCAGTCCAACGAATGCTAGGGATTGACACTATTGACAGCTCACTCTAAGCTCACTTCGTTTAACTATTCACGATGAGATTCGGAAGAAAGCAACAAACCTCTTATTGTATGATATGAGAATTCCTCAAATAGATACTCACATCATACAATCCTTTTAGATATAATTGTCGAGTCACCTAATAATATGAACACAAAATTAGGACAAGAAACACTATCTTGTCGATATCCGATTTGTCGGTACGTCGTCATCTTCATTATAATACAGACGACATATTTGATTGACAACCGTGGGGCTCGTGGCTAAATACCTAATAACAGCCGCACAGGTCCATCAATCAAGTTAAGCTACGTTTGCTATGGTTGGTTTGTCGACGGTAAGGTGAACATCTTTACGTACCGAGACCCCTTCTTGTCTCGGAAAGCACGGTCCTGGCTGGCATTCGTAGATCTTTGATAGTCGTTACGGGTAGTCAGAAGCCCGAAAGTCTGGAAACCAGTCTTATCGAGGGGTATCGTATTACCCAGTAACTGGCTTGTGGAGGTCAGATAGGCAGTCGCTCCATGTAAAATACTGGTATTCAGCTGCATCCGGTGAGACTGGAAGCCGAACCCAACATAGTTGGGAAAAGGCTAGGCAGATGATGGTGATGTTTGATAGTCAACCTGAAACAAAATAAGTTACTGGTCATAAGGGCCTGCAGCATCCCTCTGCTGGACAAATGTCTCCCCACTGGACGTTTTGGTATTGGGTCGAGGCACACTGTATCCTCAAGTTCTGAGGTGAGCTACATAATTACTAACAAATTATTATTATTATTTATCTATACTTCTATATTCTATATTATTCTATATTCTATATTATTTAACTACCAGTAAGATTTTAAAAATTCTTATTGAATTTGATAGCTCAATTCTTGAGGAAGGTTGTAAGCTATCTAACATCACGCTACAACCATAGGAGCCGAGCAAAATGTAAAAAAAGTCAGAAAAAATGTAGCACGGGCGAGCGAAGGGACGCGACGCGATGGGCCAAAATTTTACGCGTACGAAGTCGCGAGCAAAAGCTAGTTTATTATAAGTTCACAGCATGCTAAATAACTTGTAAACTAAGCCCCAAAAAACCGTAGACGACTGACTTACTAGTTTGACTGTGGGGTCTGTGGCGTGTGGGGTAAATGCTCGGAGTGACTGGACTGGTCCACTCAAATCTGTGTCGTCCTTACTTGTCTACGAGTACATAGCCTTCACATGATCTGACCAAGATTATTTCTGGACTTTAAAAGAGATTTTGACCCTTGAGTTTGTTTTGCCATTTCTTCTCAGGGGTAGTCAGATAGGAAATGTCTGTCGGGGGAGCGGTGAATGCTTATGCGAATCCCGCACCCCCGGCCATAGGCAGAGGTGGAACACCGCGGTGGTTTTAGCCAGTAATAGTCCGGCATGCTCCTATGTCACCCCCACGATGGAGTAAGTCAGATAGAAAAATGTCGAATCCATCTAGATTATTTTTTATAATATGACGTGACAGTGATTCTTATATCCTATTTACATAATAAACAATTTCTTTTCATTTCATTTATGGACCATTATTTTGTTGGATCACATCGTTCAGACACTTATGAACTTCAAATAATGGTTACACAGGGCAGTGCTCTGCACACTGATTTCGTGCATCGTAAATCCTAATAATATTATAAACGCGAAAGTTTATATGGATGGATATATGTTTGGTACTCTGTCACGCCAAAACTACTGAACGGATTTAGATGAAATTTGGCACACAGATAGTTTATAACCGGGATTAACACAGGATACTTTTTATCTCGATATTCCCACGGGATCGAAACTTATGCGGGTGAAACCGCGGGGCGCAGACAGTTCTTACTAAAAAAAAACTTACCACACTCGATCAGAACAAACAAAAGTTGAGCACACTCAGACAGAGGCTAGGCTATTTTTAACTATTTTCTCAACCCTCTGCTTGCAGTGAGAGATTAGCTACAACTGCTCCGTTGAAAATTGAGCATAAGTATACATTGGTTTGGTGTTGTTTGTTTGCATTTAAGAAAACGATTTCTTAGGAAAACGGAATAATCGAGTATATTCCGCAGACACTGAAGTATTCACAACCAATTTATAGAAAGGATGTTTAGCCCTCTACCATCTAAGATGTATCGTTATTGTTCATCATCCACAGGTATGCTAACAATTTTTTGTTGTAGCATTATTGGGTGTCCTATAGAAAGACTTGTGATTGGCATTAAATCTACATTAATAAAAATATTGCTGTTTTGCTAATTATAGCAAAACAGCAATATTTTTATTAATGATGGATGGATGGATTAAAATTAAAGAGAGACAATGTAATGTTCTGTGTCTCGTAATGTTAATTACTTTGCACCATCTACTGTTGCACAGAATCAAGTTCTTCTAACTGATTAGGCAACTGTGCTGCTGGGGAGTTTGTTGCGCCTCTTCTTCTTCCCAGCTAAAGCACTGGGAAGTGGTGAAGGGCGGGCGTTTTGGGGGACTGTCTTATGTAATTTTGACATTCGAAAAGTGCTGATTCTCAGCCTAATGTAAGCTTAATGTAGAAAAAGAAGTAAATTGGTGGATCAAGAAGAAGTACTGAAGGGCAGGCGACCTCATTTAGCAGCTACGACCACATTTTCTCCCTCAATCTTTAATCTTTAATTTTAATCCATCCAAAGGTTGTCTCTAAAAGATCGCTCTTAGCGATAAGACCGCCCATTGTGTCACCCCTTGTAAAATTTTCCATATTTATGTTTTATAATTTGTATGGTGTACAATAAAGATTATTCCATTCTATTCTACATTAAATTATTTGCCATATTATGTCAGCTAGCCACGCCAATATACAAACAAATCTACAACGAAAACTATACTCAAACAGGAAAAAAACTTACCACATTTAAACGTCTATAGGATAAAGTCAATTCTCTGTGTTAAATTAAATATTAATCCGTCGAATAGTTTCAAAGAAAATTGCATGTGACAGCCTGGTGTATATCGAATATTTGAGTACTTGAAAATAATAATTATTAGGTATTTGGTTGATTACCTTCTATGAGCCCTTGCTGTTTTAAATACCACCATCATCATCTGCCTAGCCTTTTCCCAACTATGTTGGGGTCGGCTTCCAGTCTAACCGGATTCAGTCAGTCAGTCAGTCAGTAAGCTGAATACCAGTATTTTACACGGAGCGACTGCCTATCTGACCTCCACAACCCAGTTACTGGGTAATAAGATACCCCTTGGTAAGACTGGTTGTCAGACTTTCGGGGTTCTGACTACCGTAAAGATTGTCAAAGATGACGAATGACAGCCGGGACCAACGGTTTAATGTGCTTCCCGAGGCACGGAGAGGTCTCGGTATATGGTCACCCATCTACAGACCAGCCGCGGCAAGCGTAGCTTAACCTGATAGATCATCCTGTGCAGCTGTTATTATTTAGCCACGGGCCCCCCTATGTACAATGTACATTTATACCATAGACAGGACTAACCTAATATTTATCTTCTGTCCTTTTCTTAATGAAATAGAAAGAAAAAGATGCACTGAACTTAAATTTAGTTTAGTTTGTGAACAAGGGAATCGGCGCCAATAGCGGCTATCCCTAGCAAGGAGTGAGCAAGTTGTTATATTGAATTTCAAACTTGCTTGTTAACTTGTTTAAACCCACTGATCCACCAGTCGATCAAAGCCTTTACAAAGTTAAATTTAATGCCATTTAGAACCTGTGGGGGTAAATGCGTAACCTACTCATAATCTCAATGAGATTCATTTTGACAATGCAACAATAGCAGACGAATTTTGCAAACAAATGAAACAATGGATTCACCCTTCTAAATCTTTGGATTTGTGATCTAAAGTGTGTTAGGCAAATAGGGCGCGGTTTGTCTTTTGTTTCCCAATGTTACTCGTAATTTCATTCTCGTCCCTCGCTGATGGATTTAATTTCACGGAAAATGTAAACCTAGTTAATTAGAGTCGTAAGGGGAGTATCGGATTCTTTACTTCCAAGAATTTCATAACGTTCAAAAGGAAGGGATATAACGTAACGTTCATAATGTACGTAAGGGAAATTGCGACTTAAGCATTTAATCGCTTTTTTTAGCCTTTATTCGAACAATGTCGTCAAATAAATATAGTAGATTCTTAAGTTAAAAGTGTTTTGTTAATCAACTAAAGTCTTGCATCAAATATGTAGGTATACTGTTCATAATTGGTTTGTTTTGTAGTGTTCTAGATTTAGGTCTACTAGACACACTTTATATTATGTTCTTCTTTGTCTTTATTATTTTTATGTCAATGTCATGCAGATGGTTACGGAAATGCTAATTTCAGATGTTATTTAATTTGAATTGTAAGTGACAGTGCTTCAGTGTGACTGTAGGCTGTACCAGGGATCGGCTTTAAGTCCTTACCTCTTCCTGTTGATTATGGACGCTCTTACGTCGGACATCCAGGACACCCTGGTGCATGTTGTTTACCAATGACATTGTTCTCGTCGGTGAAGATGTACCTGAGATCCAGAGCAGATTGGAGAAATGGCAACAGAAGCTGGAGAATGTTGGCTTCAAAATCAGTAGAACCAAAACGGAATATATGTTCTGCGATTTCTGCGGTCTCTCCAGTTCTGGAGCCATAGCGCTTGATGGCGCATTTTTCCCAGTCTGCTCCGACTTTCGGTATCTCGGTTCACTCGTACAAAGCGATGGCGAAGTAGATCGGACGGTTATGCATAGAATTAACATTGGATGGATGAAATGGCGGCAGGTCACGGGAACATTTTGCGACTCTTAAACTTAAGGAGAAGATATATAAAACCATGATTAGACCTGCTGTCTTGTATGGATCAGAGTGTTGGGCCACAAAAGGGATGAATAGAAGGCAATTGCATGCAGCTGAGATGAGAATGCTAAGAGGGATGTGTGGTGTTACACGAATGGATAGAATAAGAAATAAGTAGGTACATAACAGGAAGTCTGAAAGTGGCACCGGTAACTGAAAAGTTGTGTGGAAATCGGTTGTCATGGTATGGGCATGTGTTACGGAGGAATGAAGAAAATGTCGTGAGGAGAGTTTTGAGTATGAATGTCGGCTATAAGAGTAGGGGAAGACCAAAGAAATGATGGATGGAATGTGTGAATGATGATATGGTTAGAAAGGGGGTGACTACCGAGATGACGACTAATAGAGGTATGGAAGAAAAAGATATGTTGCACCGACCCCAAATAAGAATGATGATGTAAGTGACAATGCTGTTGGTGTGATTATCCTAATTCCTACTAATATTATTAATGCGAAAATTTGTGAGGATGGTTGGCTGGAGGTTTGTTGCTCTTTCACGCAAAAACTACTGATCGAATTTTGATGAAACTTTACAATAATATAGTTTATACACCAGAATAACACATAAAATACTTTTAATCCCGATATTCGTACGGGATCGACACTTATGCGGGTGAAACCGCGGGGCGCAGCTAGTTCTAAATAAAAAAATAATACGTATGCTAATTGTTATTGTTTTGTTATTATTAACTTATTTGAGAGCAAATTTGTTTCTGGACAAACAAACTAAATTGTATGTTATTTATAAACCAGCCGAATGTTAGTGCAGATTTATGTAGCTGTAGGTAATTGAAATAGAAATTCTAGGTACACACGGAACTAAGCAAACCTGACCGAACTAATTAACTACAAACCTACAATACAGAAAGAAAGAAAATACATTTATTTGGCACAAAATAAAAGACACACAATACACCAGATACATACCTCAGATAAAACAAACAATAAATAAAAAAATAAAAGATTAAATAAAAAGTGTGAAGTCCGATGTAAGAAATTAGCAGGAAAAGTGTGCCACACAGGAAATATGAATCTCAATCATTGGATAAAAATGTCGTGTAGCGACAAGAAACTAAGTTTAAATTAAAGAAAGGGACGTTAAAGTTAATTAAAGTTTTATTCACAAGTAAAGGATAAAAAATGGAGATGAACTGACAGTGGTGTGTAGTGTGTGGGTGAGGAAGGATGAAGATGAGTGATTGGTGGGTTGAGGAGGCTGAAGAGGTAGACGCGACGCGAGGCAGGTGTCGGTGACAGGTGCAGGTGCGGGCGTGGAGAGGTGCATTTCATTTTTCAGTCCAATATGAATGATGCAATCGTGTCAATACCGCCATATTATGAACCAATTAATTACTCATTAAACATATCTACTAATGAAATTGTTCCTTTAAAGTCAATATTTTTACCAATAACGACAAAATAAGTGGAGGTAATTAAAAAAAAACTACTATTTAACTTGTGTCCATTAAAAAGTAGTTTATTGGATTTTTCCATTATTTTCGGTCTAAGTCTTGTAGAAATGTGTACTTCTGTCTGTATTCCGCCATTTTTCAACTGGAAAGTCGGTGAATTTTCCTGAAGTAAAATGCTTCTCTTTTAATAAAGACTGGTCTTTAGCAGCTCTGGACAGAAAGACTGTGGAAAGAGAGTAGCGAGGCCTTTCCCCAGAAGTGGTACATTAAACGCATTTTTTTTAATGCTTCTCCCACCAGTGTCCCGTAACAGCATCTAGGTCGTCATGCCAGAGTTTCCTAGATCCATTGTTCGAAATGGTTGGAGAAGGTAACGCACAGGGAAGAATGGAAATCTATGCGCTAAGCTAGACGTGCGCAGTAGTGGGACAATAGAGGTTGCAAAAAATTGCTTCTTGAGCAATAGGAATGTCCTGGGTGGTTGTAAGTATTGTTCGAATTTACAGTCACGAAAGACACAGTCAGAAGAGAAGAAACGGTCACGTGAAGAGTCAGTCACGAAGTCGAGTCAGTCGTGATTTTCTTTCTTTTTCTTTACATGAGAGAATCAAATGTGAAAGAAAGAACATACTTACATTTGTTTGTTATCTTACACGTGGGGAACAAATACAAAATATAAGGAAAATCTTTGGCACTACTCAAACAGACCGCTTGTTTAGGTAGTTAAGTGGTTTACACTGTCAATAAGGCGGGCCTCTCTTGTCAGAACTTTTGAAGAGTCATAACTCACGTATGCTTCTCAAACATGGTCGTTGACAATTCAGCCGAGGAGCTATGGAACGGAGTATGCTGAGTATTAAACTTGTGGATCTGGTTAAGAATTCAACAATTCGTTCCATCACTAAAATAACAGATGTCACTCGGAAAGTTGCCACGCTTAAATGCAATTGGGCTGGACACATCTGCCGCACATTTGCACGGCGTAAGGTAGAATGTAGCGGAAACATTGTATTTTGTACCATCTCAAACCTGTACCTACAATGTTGGCAAATAAATATTTCTGATTCTGATTCTGATTCTGATTCCGCATGTCAGACGATCAATGGGCCAAACTTATGACCCAGTTTAATGGCAAACGACATCGCGGCAGACCCAGACGGAGATGGCAGGATGAGCTGGACTCCTTTGATATAGATTGGTCCTCGGCAGCTCTGGACAGAGAGGTGGAAAGAGAGTAGGTAGGCCTTTACCCAGCAGTGGGACATTAACGGTAAAAAAAAACCTTTAAAAAATCCGGGCGGATCCGAGGATCAATCCTAGCTTAAACACTACTAACGTCCATTAAACAATACCAAAACGATGTTTATGATGAAATAATTGATTCTAATGTACTTTGTCTTTTTTTGTTTGTAAATTACCTTAGGGGGGCATTTCACGTGAAGCGGACAGGAAAAAAAATTTCAGGTTTTGGATTTTGTTCATAAATGGGTAATTGTACTTCCATGGGACCTGAATAAACGTACGTCTTTTTTTTCTTTTTTTTGCCTAGTTACGGATTTATGCGAATTCAAAGAATTGTCATAATTTAAGGAACTGATTTTTCGATAGCTATTAATGCAGTTAACCAGGTGGATTGAGCAATAAGTAAACAGTGTTTATTTGTGTGTTTAGTTAATTTTTATATCAGAGCAAATTAGGCGCTGTCAGTATTTTCCACACAATTGACGTCAATATAATAAAGCCTTCATGATTACGTCTATGTTTTATATGACACAGATTATAATTTAATTATGTGTACGTCTTCAAAGTAAATATTGTGGAAATCTTAAGTAGTGTGTTTGTATAATTATTTTTAGTTTAATAGGAAGCCGACACAGACATTTTAGTAAGAGTAATTGACGACACGGTTGGCGCAGTGGCTGAGCGATCGACTGCTGCGCTGCGTGTCGCGGGTTTGATTCCCGCACGGAACAAATATTTTGTATTGCCTACAGGTAGTTGTTCCGGGTCTGGCTGTTTGCGTATGTGAGTATAAATGTTTGTAAACGCACCCACGATACAGGAGTAATTCCTAGTGTGGGGCAAAGTTTAAAAAAAAAAAAAAAAATTCTAAACTTCAGTACACGTTTGTGGTCTCGACCCCTGAACTAGGACATTCTGTATGACAGGGGACGAGGTTTCTCCAGTTACATTTCTGCATAATGTTTGTAAATTACCAGAAAAAATTTACGATAGTACATCATTGTCTTCATTTGAGCCGAAAAACGTTCACTGCTGGACATAGGCTTCCCCCAAACATCCAAGCATCGCCACCTAGACCTGTTCTGTGCTTCTCGCGCTGGATGCGATTCCTGCGGCCTTCACAAGGTCTTCGGCAGTGTGTGGGAGACCACGCTAGAGTCTTTTCGCCCCATTAGCTATCTGTTCTAGAGTAGGAGAACCAAGGTAACCGTCATAACCTGAAGAATTGCCAAACTTCAGTTCCCTAAAACGCCCGCCCTTCACCACTTCCTAGTGCTTTTGCTGGGAAGAAGAAGTGGTGCAACAAACTCCCCAAAGGATTGAGGATTTTTTTTTCAACATTTCCAATTTTTATGATATTTCAAAAACAAAAGGATATAATTTAGCCAAATGTCAATGTGTGTGTGTGTGTGTTAATCTTTGTACATTGCACATGCACTGGTACGTTTCCTATCGAAAGGTTAGCTCAGGTCATTAGTGATGGTAAAATGCCTACAGCTGCAAGATGATTAATGAAACTGTGTACTGATTCGGATAACAAAAGAACTCTATGTTCACGAACTCTTGCGTATGAAAGGCGTATGGGTATTATTTTTAGAGGCTAGTGTGCCAAATTTCATCGAAATCCGTTCAGGTGTTAATTAATGCGTGAAAACATGAATGTTGCAATGAATGACATGGAATTAGCTCAGCTGTTAATCATAATTAAAGTCAAAGATACATAATATTTAACGCAACATATTTTTTTTAATACTCTAGACTAGATTTTCCACTCGGTACCCTTCTTATCTTATTTTTATCTTCTCGTGGCATGACCTATACAGAGTGATCCGTTGAGATAGGTCAATATGGAAATATCTGGAACAGTCTGGTCGTCGATTTTAGAGTGAAGAAAAAATGTTGAAAGACATATGTAGGTACATTTTAGTATCATATCGCCCCACTATCCTCAATCTATCGCATCGGCTTTCAAAATATTTCACTTTCAACTATGTAGTTGAATTCAATAGCCGTTGAAAGATATTATGTATGTTGCATGGCAACCAACGTGTCAATTTCATACTTATAAACTTATGAATACTTGACATCCACGTCACTATTAAGCCCAGCGCACATTACAGCCGCAACGGGTCGCAACGAAACGTGTTTTCATACAAAAAAATGCGGTGGTGCCTGCTTGTAGTGTGCGTTGGTTCATAGAAAATATACGAGAGTGATGAGGAAGGATTGAGAGAACACAGTGTTGGATTTTCAACTCTCGTCGCTAAGCACTGCGTTGAAGATCCAGTGCGCGACCGTGAACTTAGTATAGAAGTTAAGTATAGCACTTGACTCACTGTTCAATATTGACAATATATATTTAGTGTATGAGTAATTCGTACACTAAGGCTGGATTTAGTGCTCGACTGACGGTCAGCGCTGTCATCGGTCGCGTACCGATTTGTATGGACTCGCGCTCGCTGACCGTCGGTGCTACACTAAGTATAAATAAAAAAGTCAAAATCAAAACATTTTATTTCACATAAACCTACATGGGCATTTATAAAAAGTCAGAAGCTAGGTGCACGGTTTCAATTGGTCGTCTCCTATGGAGAAGAGCCGGCAAGAAACTCCACGGTTACTCTTTTAAAAATAATTGGCTTTTACAATGTTCAAAATTTACATTAGGTATGGGGGGACAGCGTAGGCCTGTCAAAAAGAACCAGGTAATTGATAAAATAAAAAATGGTCTACAGATCACATTTACAAAATATAAAAGAATCTATCAGAAGGATAAATAAAAAATAAAAACCTATTAAAACCAAGTGATATGGTTGCCATTACAACCACTAATAAAAGAGTCGAAATTACAATTGTCTGTATATAATATCAAATAATAAAAGATTATATCAAACAAGTATGTAAAGAATAAATAAAAAAATAAACATCGTAATTTGAGCGCAAGTAATAGACATTTACGTAGTTATGCCGTTAATGAGGTGCCAGGGAAGCCACATGTGCAGAAGGAATTATTGCCAAACAACCTTGTCTTCAACGACACACGTCCATTTATCGTCCGCGTCTTGGAACGCGTGATCGACGGTACGCTACCGACATTAGCGTAACACTCAATCCAGCCTAATCATAATTATAGCACAAGTTAAGTAAATGTGTGAGTTAAATTGAACTTGAGTGTCACTTGACACTACACGTGCGAGCTTCGGAAACTTAGATAAGCTTGTAAGTGTTTTTAGTTGATATTTTTAGATCAACCAGAAAGACATGATGGAGTGCGGGTTGACAATATAGTTTTGTTTGGTCAAGACCACTTCCGATACTAGAAGTTTAAAAATATCTTAGAATGGTACTTAATGAAAATAAACGTATCATTTTAGAAACTAAAAATCGTAAATGGCTTTATTATTTTCGCACTAGCTGCGCCCCGAGGTCTCACCCGCATGAATCTCGATCCCGTGGGAATATCGGGATAAAAATATCATATGCGTGTGCCCGTGTGCCAAATTTCATACAAATCTGTTCTGCGGTTTTAGCGTGAAAGCGTAACAAACAATTATTAAAAATCCTTTCTCTTTGTAAGAATTAGTTTAGATTAGTCTTACTAATACGAATAATTATGTGAAGTAGTGATACTTACTTGTGGAAGGCCATATACAGACTGGTGATTACGTTATCAGTTATCACATTAAATAGTACACACGGCTACACATCAAGCTATACATTTCCAGTTTTAGCTGACCTCGCATTGTAAATGTTTTTCGTACAATCAGAAGTCAGCTTATACTGGTTATGTATAACTTGATGTGTAGCCGTGCGTACAACGTTTATTACAAGTTGTTATCAGTCTGTTAAAATAACAAAATAAACCATTTTCAAAAAAAAAAATAGAAAACTGAAATTTTCAACCAAAAAAAATTGCATAAAAATTGTAGACACGACCGGGGCGATGGTGTATCAACAAATAAACTCAAATTAAGCTTAATGTCATTAGATACTAAAACGAAAAAATAGGTTCCACGGCTAGAGTGTTAGTTGTTATTACTCGTAATTATTTTAATTGCGTATGTTTAAAATACGTAATGTAGGATACGTGGTTTCAATTAATGTGATAACCTTAGTAGACTTCTTTCAGATTTATGATAATAATTATCATAAATCTGAAAGAAGATGAATGGTAATATAAATTCGAGCCGGCCGCGGCGCGCCGACGACATTGTTACCATCGCGGTGCGGCGTGGGGATTGGCACTTGAAAAGAGGTGCCTTTGCCTTGCAGTGGGTGAAGTCGGGCTGTAGGTGATAACGATGATGTCTCTTAATCCTACTAACATTATAAACGTGAAAGTTTGTATGGACGGCTGGATGGATGGATGGATGGACGGATGGATGTTTGTTACTCTTTCACGCAAAAACTACTGAACGGATTTGGTTGAAATTTGGCACACAGATGGTTTATGACCAGGATTAACATATAGGATACTTTTTATCCCGATATTCCCAAGGGATCGAAACTTATGCTAGTGAAACCGCGGGGCGCAGCTAGTATAACATAACATGACATTACGCCTTGTTTCTCCGAAGGGTTGAGCAGATGTGTACATATCGTACACCCACATTTCGCCAGTTATGCTCAAGTTCCATGTTATAGTGTGAACATGTGAGCCTATCGCCATCAACCGGGCAAACATCCAGACAGCGGGCTACTGCTACTGAGAAATTCGAGATAGAAAACCCCA
The DNA here is from genome assembly GCA_911387795.2 of Apamea monoglypha. Taxonomy (NCBI): domain Eukaryota; kingdom Metazoa; phylum Arthropoda; class Insecta; order Lepidoptera; family Noctuidae; genus Apamea; species Apamea monoglypha. The sequence continues at coordinate 15,977,763 of OU426917.1, forward strand.
ATTAAAAGAAAAAAAAAAGAAAGAAACTACATTTATTAATTAATTAATTGATTTATTAATTTATTTGCGGCAAATATGACGATAACACGATGAGAGGGAGTGGGCCGTAATCCACAACGCGGGCCCAGTGCGGGTTGGTGGATGTCACGTGTCTTCGAATTTTTGGTTCTAGGACATGCCGGTTTTTTCACGATGTTTTCCTTCTCAGTTTTGGGAGCAGTATTGATGAAATAATTTACACAAAGTAAAGCGCCTCTCTGGGTTCGAACTTACGACCGGCGCCACTGCACTTTTGTTATTTATTACAATTTACTATATAGGTACCCAAGCGCAGGGATTCATTATGGCTACCGGATACATTATGTTTTCCAAATCTCACGAGATTACGAAAGTTTACTTTCTTTAACGTTAATGAATGTTAGCTAACAGAGAAAGGCATTTTGATATCAGTTAGCACGTGTCTAAAGAAGATGAGATGCTAAACAATTTGTTTACACTTCTCTTGTCTTGTGATATGTTTGTGGGTTTAGGAAATTACTGTATGGATAAGCATTTTAGGGTGCTTTTATAAAGCAGCGGGTTTTCCGGTACAGCCGATCGATTCTGTAAAAATCTCACTCCACGCTCACTTCACCTAAGTTATTACGGTGAGTTGGTTACAGAATCGCACTGCTGATCGCTGCAGGTTGATCTACGGAAATAAACGTTCACAATGTTTTATCTGTTTCTTTATACGTGAGCGCATAAGTTAATACGGGGATATTCTACCCGCACCGATTGGTGCCGACTCGATAATATTTGTACAGTTAATGGCAAAACGTAGAGAACCTATATAAATATTGTAACATCTCAGGCTCTGTGTAACTCTACGTATGTTTGCACATAAAGAATCTGATTCTGACTCTGACTTCTCTTTACCGAGAACCCGCGTCTTTATGTACGTACCCTAAGGCCACTGCGAGGCTCATGTCTGTTTAGATTGCTGGTTCTAATGTACTGACGAATGGAATATTTCTATGCAAATAGGACCCTTGCCTTCTTTTCATCTATTTTAATTTTCTTATTTGTAAAACCGAAATATTTGTTTTCAATTAGGTACTCAGAAATATGAGTCCCAAGAAAATTACATGAAATTAAAGGCCTCTTCCGTAATAAAAATAATAAATTGCCTTTTCTGTGTTATCGACACTGGTAAGTAGGGACCGGAGAGTAAAAAAAGGTTTCCAAGAGCGGAGTCGGAGCTAAAGTTAGTTTCATCTACCTCATCACCTGCCTAGCCTTTTCCCAAATATGTTGAGGTCGGCTTCCAGTCTAACTGGATGCAGCTGAATACTAGTATTCTGGAGCGACTGCCTATCCGACCTCCACAACCCAGTTACTGTTACAAAGACCCCCTGTCCCTCGGTAAGACTGGTTTTCAGACTTACGGGCTTCGGACGACCAGTAAATACTCAAGTCAAAGATCCAAGAATGACAGCCAGGACCAACGGCTTAACGTGATTTTCGAGGCATTTAGGGGTCTCGGTATGTAAAGATGGTTGCCTACCCACGGGTCAACCGCGGCAAGCGTGCATGTGTTATTGCTTAGCCAAGAGCCCCTCGTTCCTACCTATAAAACACAGAAACACACAGACACACACACAGAACACGCTAAAAATATAATATTTGGTGCAAATAGGCAGGCTATTTGTACCAAAATATTCTACCTACATAAACTCATTTTGATTTATTTTAATAACGAACACACCACGCTCATAAATAACAAACGCAACGCAATGAATGTATGTTCTTTCATTCTTTTTTCTTTCATTATTTTAATAAAATACTTGTGAAGATCTGGGATTCTAACTCTGCCGCATCAGGATATAACTTTAGAGTCGTTAGTTCTTAGCTTTGATAACTGTAAATAACACACCCCTTTAGGCAGAATGGGCGTATAAATAAATAATGTAATAATAATTTTATTTTATCTGTAGCAAGACTTAATGCCAGTCTGATAGCTCTATAACTCTTATCTCGCTATCCTTATTTTGTGGTTTACTGATATTTATGTTATAATAAACTGCAAAGCTACTTTTGATAATCAAAATTTATCTTATAAAGGCCATCAGCCTATAATGTTGGGCCACTGTTGGGACATAGCCCAGGAGGAGGGCTGTAATCTACCACGCGAGCCCCGTGCGGGTTGGTAGATGTCACATGTCTTCGAATTTTTGGTTTTAGGACATGCCGGTTTCCTCACGATGTTGTCCTTTACTGTTTTGAGAGCAGTGGTGATGAAATAGTTTACACAAAGTAAAGCGCCTGGCTGAGTTCGAACCCATGACGTACACCAACCTACAACTCGTAAGTCGGTGTCGTTACCACTGGGCCACCACTGCTAGATATCAGCTATCTCAATTTCAACTTTAAAGTGTCCTCCCCTGAACACAATTTAATTAAAATTCCCATTATTGTTTATACAACAGTCTGATATCATATATCTTGAGGTCGGCTTCCAGTCTAACTGGATGCAGCTGAATACTAGTATTCTGGAGCGACTGCCGATCCGACCTCCACAACCCAGCCCTTGGCCTCCACAACCCTTTGGCCAAAAATTAGCTGGACAGGCTAGTTCAATCATCATTTGGTTGAACTAGCCACCAGTTCATGGTTCGCACGGCTGCAATGTCCACACTGATGTGGCGACCTGTCTAAATATCGAGATTTATATCCTATATCTTTATCTTAGTTAAATATTAATGCATTACACACATAAACCTTCCGGAATAAATTTTCCAAATGATAGTTAAAACCACCTCAAAATATATTTTGTAGGTCAGAAGAAAAGTCGGTTGTAAAATTTTTAAAATTTTCACAATAGTCATGTGTGTCGTTTTCATGGTTTTTCAAGGTGCTAAAGCCAATAGCGAGGCCAAAATGAAAATCCAAGACGGCAACAACTTTATGAAAGCTTCTAAAAACCCATATTGACTCCGTATTAAAAACGTGTATTAAATTCACACTTTCTCTCTCTTTCTATTATATACTCGTACGATTGTGTCTGCGTGCGATTGTCGCGTAAACAACTTCTTTCCTGACTAACCCCCGAACCCCTAAATGCGTAGATTACAGACAATTAAAATTGTAAATAAACTTATTATGATATCTACAGCATCTAGCAAAAACTTTACACGATGTCTCTTGCAAAAACCATGTATATACTACATGGTTTTTGCTCATTTTATTTTACTTGTGAAATTGCAAAGTTTTAGCTCGTGTCTGTCGTTAATCCGACAGGACAGTTATTGTAGGGTCACAATGTTATCTCGATGAATATGTCTGGATTGATTGATTGTCTAGTGTTGGTAAAGTCATTTTGGGTTGTTAAGTTTCTCAATAGATCTTAGGAGGTGTTTTGCTTAGAGTTTATAAGTAGTCGGATAGAAATCATGTCTGAAACAATGTGTAGCAGTGCAACTTTTTGCATTTCATTCAGAACGTATCAATCGTTCCCGTAATGTCCCATTGCTGGGCAATAGCCCTTTTCAACACACGTCTGTCCACAGCCATTGCAGGCCAGTAGTTTCGGTAGGAGTAGGAGTCATAGTATTTAATGGAATCCAATCAGACGTTAATTTAACCCACAGCTCACCTGAAATGCAACAAACATGTCCGGCCCAATGGCAGTACCTCGCAGTAACAAATCTCACAGATCGATCCAACTGTCATTTAAGCCGTTGGAATCGTTGTAGGCCTTTCTTAGATATATGTATGTTTTTTAATTATTGACCCTAATTGTGTATCTTTACAACCTACTAAAAGGTAAATAGTTTTTTTTCAAATATCATAAACGTGAATGATGAATATTCGTCTGGTTGCCAGCCTACCCACCTCGAGGCCCACAATAACCAGTTACTATCAAATCTCATGTAAATTAATGCGTTAATCTATTAAGAATTTATAAAATAAACCTGTATACAAATGTATTTATTATAATTTCTTATTAAAGGACAACTAAAACCGGTAGGAAACGTGTTACATTTCGGGTTATTTGGTGATCGTGGAGTGATATTAAATATATTGTATGCTTCGTCGAATATATTCTCCGTCTTATTATTTTCGCTAAAAGTATTAGACGATACGAGTACAATTAATGCATGTTTTTCTGCATCAAAATTATGTAACGTTTTTCTTGAAACTTTCTTCGGCAACCGTTGAGTTGTTTGTTTACAAGATATTATCAGTAGAATCCATTCGTGCCTCCATCGTGCAGGTCAGGGTTATATTATGCAACTGCCCCATAATTTTTT